>CANSGD010001328.1:6000000-6732500 GCA_947645195.1 Patellifolia procumbens
GGTTTCTCATTTCAGGGGATTTAAGAAGTCTAATAATTTTCATAGGAAAAGCGGTACTTTTGTCAAACCTATTTAGGCGCGCTTTCATTAAGCGTTGTTGCTTTCCCTTGTTAAACCACGCGACCAACAACTTTTACTAAATTGTCGCTACCTAAGCGTCTTTATAACCCATTTCTCTAGTAGTGAGCCCAAGATAGATGAAAAAGAGGGTTAAAATAATGTTGATGAATCTAGGTCTTTGATTGAGATTGATGGTGATTCATCCTATCAAGAGAACGAGAATATATATAGGAAGAATTATGTGCCTTATGATGATGTGGATTTTGGAGTAGTGATGAAGAGGATGAGTCAAACGTAGGTTGGATGAATCCGAATCATAAGGAGGAAGATGAGGAGTTCGAAGACATTTGTGAATCCCTTAATTCCCTTTTTGCTTATCCCTCCTCGATTGACTCTAATGTTCACTCACCTCCTATACCACCTCAATCATTCAATAACCAAGATTCCTTTGTGAGAGAAGCGCCTTTGCTTGTGGTTGAAGATGTTAATGATGGACAAGGAGAGAAACATTTGGATGAAGGGGTGTTTGAAAAAGCCAATGCGAGTAAGATTTCAAGTGCGAAAATTGTTCCTATTCCACCCTCTAACATACCTTTTTCGAAGAGGCTTGATCTTATTCCTTGCTTCCCTATTTATTTTCCTTATATTCTCAAACCGCCACCACTCAAGGAGTCCTCCACCTCTCTTGGCCTTCAGAATGCTCTTGTTGGATCCATTGGAGCTTAGATGTATAGTGATGATAGTTTTTCATCATTTTCTTTTTTTCTTTTTATTTTGATTTTGATTCTTCTTCTTATTTTGTTGATTTTTCTTTTGATTTTCCTTATCTCTTGCTTTTCTCCCCACATAGGCATGAAGTTATGTATTACTTTGTGCATACTTTACCTCTAACTCTTGCCTATTTGATATTCTCGGAATTGTGTGCGGTTGCATATGACAAGTCATTGCGATCGTTGAAGTGTTATTCACTAAACAACACCATTTTTTCTTATAAATAATTTTCATTTTTCTTATTTTCTTGTTTTTCATTTTGATTTCTTCCCCCTTTTGTTTGTTTCGCTCCCTCCCTCCCACCCACCCATTTACTTTTGTTTGAAGCATTGAGGACAATGCTTTGATCAAGTTGGGGGAGTTCCTTACCTTTTAGTTTATTCTTTATTTTCTTCTCACCTTTTTCTTTTGGAGATGCTTGTTTTCTCACTTTTTTTACAGGTTTGATGACAAGATGAATTATGGATAGAGGTATCACGTTTAAATTCTCGTATCAAGTCCGTTTGGTGAGATCTTTTCAACTTCTCCTTTTGATTTTATTTCTTTGCATAATTTTAGGAGTAGATTAGAATTGAGATGATTGTTAGAGGTTGTTTGAATTGGATTAGCTATAGACGTGGGTGATAGACCCATGGTTTGGTTTTTGATGGTGGTTTGATTTTCCATTGAGAATGATTCTAGTATCATTGGCCTTATGCCCTGATTTGGAGAAAGTTACGAGGGGATGATCGAGAGCTTGAATGATCATGTCTGATTCTATTCTATGCTTGTAAATAATTGGTTTGCTTTTGTGTTTCTTATTTTTGTATATATTTGACATGCTTTTTTACTTTGTTTTTCTTTATTTCTTTGATTATTCAAAAATACAATTTTTTTGTTTTATGGTTTATGGCTCACTTGAACTTATGAATATTCTGGAAAAAAATTTGATTTTCCATTCCGATGATTAAGAATTTTGTGCATTCCTCTATCATGGGTGCTTAGGCGATTAGTAGAGGGGGTATGTTTTCAAGCTCGGATAAGTTTAGAAGAAGTTAGTTTGAGATGCCCAATACTATCCCATGAAGTTAGTTTGCTCGTAATGCGAAATGATTAGTACCCCTCTTAGATGAAAGTATGTCTTTTAATCAAGTGAACTCCTAAAGTGTTAATGAGCCTCGCCTTTGCGAATATGTACTTTGTTAGCTTGCATCCAAATTTTATCGAGTCAATAAGTGGTGCAAGCCAACATGTAATTTGAATCGAGTCAATAAGTGAAAATGTCCACAAGGCTAGTATCCTACCCCTTCATTACTTTCAAAAAATTGGAAAAAAGAAGTCATGAAAAACGAAAAAAATGAAAAAAGTATCCAAAGAAAAGAAAAAAAGTCAATAAGTGGAGATTTTTCCACAAGTTCTTTTGCATGCAAGCGCTTAGTAACCCATTAGCTTGGGGGAGGTGATGTACACTATAGGGGAGATCGAGTGATTTTGACAAATGGACTAAGAAGAGGCATATGAAAAGAGTATTCTGGAGGCAATGTTGGTGAGCGAGAGGGTTTTGCATCTCTTATTAGCTAATTTTGACCCCTTGGCTTGGTTTCTTACCTTAGACCTTGTATCGTCTCCTATAGAGTTGTCTAGGTCACCTAAGGTTTTGTGAACCATATTCAAGGATGACTTCGTGTATAAGAACTTCGAGTAAGTGATTTTCACATCAAAATTCGAAGAACATCCAAAATGAAAGTGCAGATTATTATATCTTGAGAATAGTTGTTTGAGTTGTGGGTTTCAACTCTTAGGAAACCCTCACGAGAGCTTACTCGTCTTAATTGGCGACTTTGGGGTTTAAAGTGCTTGTCACTTAAGCTAAAAATGGTCGTGATTCCTACGAAAGTTAGTTAGTGTATATACTTGTTTTGCTTTTTGGCCTTTGGTTTTCTTAGTTAAATAAACTCTCTTTTAGCATTATTTTGGTTTTTTTTTGTTCTTTGCTCGAGGACGAGCAAAGGTTAAGCTTAGGGGAATTTGATGAGTGATATTTATACCAATATTAACCCCCTATTTCCCCCTAGTTTAGAGCCTTTTATTCTCCTTTTTTATGCTTTTTCTAGCTTATTTTGTTTATTTTAGAATAATTGAGTAAATTACAGTTTATTTGTATATAACACGTTTTGAAAGTGTTTTTGCACAAGGGTCATTTTCAAATGGACATATCTCACAGCTCACTTAACATTTTTAACGTGATTCCGCTTAGGGATGAAAGCTTGTCTCTATAGCTTTCTAACGAATGGTCGTAAGACCAATTTCAATAAAAGACGAGAGAGATTTAATCGTTTGAAGTTGAGTTTTCTACCAAGCAGCCCTGGAGACGACGCTCCCCCTAGACCTTGGAGAGGGCGCTCCAGTTTTATGTAAGACAGGCTGAATATGCCAAAAACCCAAGAGGGAGCGCTCCAGGTCCTTTTGGGAGCGGGCGTTCCAAAGGGTTTCTAGGCCATTTTCGCCCGTTTTTGAGTTGTAATTGGGGGAGGTATAAATACCTCACCCCAACTTTTGGACATCGCCTTTGGACATACACTTTTACTCAGTCTCAAAAACCCTAACATAGTTTCTAGAGTATAGAAGTCATTTATTGCTCTTAGTTGGTGATTTTGTAGAATTGAAACTCCATTAATGGTAGTTATTGTTTGTAAGTTGAATTTCTAGCTTTCATTTCAATTGAAGTTACTTTCTTTGTCATATTTTCTTTTATTCTCTTGTTTTAGTGTTGAACCCTCTCTTTTATAATAATTGTTGCTTGACTTTTGTTGATTTTTCACCTTGCTTTAAGTTTTAAAATGGATATTATCATAGATTGTGAGTAGTTCTTTTTCTAGAGTTTGGGCCAAAATTCTCATTAAGGCCATGGTTTATGCTTATGTTTAGATATTCATGTTCAGGGTTGGTTGTTGAGAAAATGGGTTATGCTTCATTCTACGCATTTGTGATTGATCACAATATACGTTGTATCTAGTCTTTGCAATGAAGGATCGAAAGATGAAGTTGTATGAGACTGCCCTTTGTTTACTTGACTAAATGGCCATGAAAATAGGAAATTCTAGTCTTGAGTTGACCTCTTCACTTGATCTTAATCCTTAGTCTAGGGTTAATGCCATGAAAATAGGAATTAACAACTGGCCTAAGAGCTCCTTCTTAGCTCGAAAGAGTAATTAGCGGAACCATAGTTGATCAACTACTCCCTTCCCCAATCAATGTCTCTCTTGGTGTTCAAGCATGATTTATGGTTACAATGAGTGGTAATGCCCTTACCCTAGTGTCTTAATCACATTCTACTCTCTTTTCTTATTTGTCGCGTTTACTTAGTTTAGCCCTCCTAGTTGTTTTAGTGTTAATTCACACAAATCTTGACCTCCTTTGGTTACCCTTAGTTTATTCGACCATAAAGATTCGGTGATTGACCTTACCTCTATGTGGATATGATATCACGTATTTATATAGAGTTTTCTCCCTTATTTACAAGCTAACTTGTGCGTCATTGGAGCTCTTGGGAGCTATTTTGTGCTACCTATCGTAAATAGTTGTGGTTTCATGTTTTAGTTTTCAATTGTAGGTTTTAGGGAGTTTTCTCCTTATTCCCGAGCCATTTGGAAGCAACCACGGCTTTACGAGATGTTACAGGGCACGTGGGAAGGCTCACGAGTTCTATGGGTAGTTTAGGAGGTCCCAAGACCCCTAAACGTGAAGTTTAGAGAGCCAAAGAGTCAAAAAGGAGGATTCCGTACTCTGATCGGGCAAAAATGGCCCGATCAGGCGAAAATACATTGATCGGGTATTGAAGTTGCGGACCCGATCGGGCAAGGCGTTCCCGATCAGATCGGGCGAACATCAATGCACCAGACCCGATCGGGCGTAGTGTGTCCGACCCGATCGGGCTAGGGGCTGCTACATCTCATCATGATGCTGCGGATTAGGGGAGCGTGCTGGCACATTTCGTCGCTTGGCCCGATCGGGTGGGCCGCATTTTCACCCTCAGCTTGCTGGGCTGCTGCGTGGACCACGAGAAGCAAAAGGGGAGCTTTTTAGTATTTGACCCGATCGGGTGGGTGCCTCGGGCCCGATCGGGTCTGGTACATTTATACGCGGATTTCGACTTTCGTTTTCCGTTTTAATTAGACTTGAGGGGTATTATAAATACCTTTTTCCTCATTATTTAGAGACATCTTTTATTCATCCTTTATTCTAGTTAGATTCTAGTTATTTCTCATTGTTCTTAGTTTAATTTAAACACTTTAGATTAGATTAAGGGTGATCAAACCTATTTCGATTTCAATAAAAGTTCCTGCTTTCCGTCAATTGGTACTCTTTCCTACCCTAATCTCTTTTATTATTCTTGATTGCTTAGTTTATTTATTCAATTATTCATGACGCAATTGTTAGGGTTTCATATTAGTTTTGTTGTTGTTAATTCGATTATGAGTTAGTAGTTCTCTTTCTAGGGTGTTAGATAAGAAAGCCATGTTTATACCATGATTGTGATTTAGATTTCTTTCAATTTCTAGGGCTTGATTAAGGTGATTGTGATGTGGTTTGTTCTTTATTGAGTAATTAACGTCAGTGTACAATTTCATTGGTTGCTTGTGGTTAATAGTTGTTTGCACAGATCCGTCTTACGACTAGAGGCCTAGGACACGTCAGTAGTTCTGATTACGTTAGTGACCATGCGGCGTATGTTGAACTATGAGCGTTGATCTTAACCATAGCTCAACTCGTGCTCTAATCTCCCGACTCTTGACTTAGGTTTTGATAGTAGTTGACCCTATTTGATTGGTATAAGCATGGTGGACCGACCTAATACCCTAGACTTTTAGTCCATAATTAAATCTTCGATTTATTCCGTCTACTGTAATTTATTCATTAGTTCAGTTAATCCTTATCTTATTTCATCTGGAGTAGCTGAATTGGTTGAATTTTAATATAGAAACTCTGTCTCCCTGTGGATTCGACCCTGCTTCCCTTGACTACCATAGTTAGAGGTCTGTAGGTTTATCTTTGAATAGGTGATACGACTAAATCTTATCAGGATACGACCCTGCTTGCCATTTCTACTTAGCTAGCGATACCAAGATAGTATTATCTTTTTTAGGCTCGACGATGGCCTCTCAAATTTTGGCGCCGTTACCCAGGAGGCATTGTGTCACATTAAATAGTTTGGATTATCTTTGTTAGGCTCGACGAAGGCCTATTACAAAGTCGTTTGGCCTATTATAGTGGAAAGTTTTGATTCAAAATCTCTTATGGTCGAGATCGTTTCTTCCTATATGGCCTATGAAGTTTTTCCTCGCTAAAATCTTTTGTGTTCTCATTGTGTGTTCCCTAGTTAGCTTTTAATTCCGCAAAAAGTTACGCTTATTCTCTCACTGTAATTAACCCCCCTTATAGTTCTCATATTATATAACATATTGATTCTTTCATATGTGGCGCCTAAAGGTTTTTATGATTTTAGGGTTTTGTAACTAACTTTTCTACTTTATTGGTTGGCTTAGGCGTATACAGATAGGGTTTTAAGGAGTTGATTTTCGGCCTTTGTAGTCTAATTGTGCTAGGATTTATTTTCCTAAACCTATTAGGATAAGTTAGGGATTGTCCTATCTATCCTACGGTTAGTTTTATTATATATGTGTGTGTTATATAGTTGATAAAATTCAGTGTAAATTTAGTTAAATTTTGGACTTTTTGTCTTCCTAACTTTGGCTGTACATTTTCCAAGTTTACATCTTTTTAGAGAGTGAATCTACGTATAAGACCCTTATTGTTAGGCGATTGAAACCTAATTATAAGTGACGTTAAAAAAAATTAGTGAGTGAAACCAACTTGTTTAATCTTTATACTATTACCCTATTTCGAGTTTAGTTGAACCCTAAATATGACTTATAACCCTTAAGGAATCATAACTGAGTGAAAGTTGTGTGTACTTAAGCTTGGATCCATCCCGGATCTACATCAATCGATATCAGAGATTGGGGTGAAGTTTCATGGCCTTTGAAGCAATTTTCAAAGCACAAAAAACCTGCACTGATTCGAACAAGTTTTTAGGTAACTTTGAGAAACTCGTTTTCGTTGCGTACAATGTATTTTTGGGGTTTTCTTGGTTCTAACTTGGGTGTAATCTTTCCTAGTTTTAGAATAGAAATTTTCATGATTTTTGGAAATCCTTTGCTATTTTTCGGAATTAATCTTTCAACGTGGTCTGTTATCCTCAATTTTGGCGCGACTGACTTGTTTTCTTTATTGAGGCTTCGTTAATTGAAATTTTTGAGCGGTTCCTGTTGAATTGGTTCCCTAACATCTAAAATTTTATTCCTTAAAATTTTGGTTGAATTTGGTTGATAACTGTATTTGCAGCTGCTAGAAACGTTCAATCTTATTTTCACCACAATGATAGAAACGGAAAAAACTATGTATGATGGGATGACGAAATTGTATGAGGAAATTATAGGCTTATATGTGAGAAATGAAAACTATGAAGATTAAAGATATTGGAGATTCATATCTTGGAGTTGGTTACAATAAGTTAGCATAAACAGATGTCGAGCTATCAGAGAAATCAGTGCTCCCAAGGCCTACTCCGATCAAGACGTCGAGCTATCGAAGGGATAAGAAGCTATGGTGCGATAACCATTGTGAATGCGGTCATACGACCAAGGATTGCAGGGAACTGAAGAAAGCATTAGATAAACTGGCCGACGAAGAAAATTTGAATAGGTATCTCATGAACCCTAGAAACGATCGTCGACCAGAGGAAAAGAGAGAGCATAAAATGAAAAGCGACGAGACGGAGGGTTACGTTGGAGTTATTGTAGGGGGATTTGCCTTGGGAACCTAACCGGTCGGTCGAGGAAGAACCGTTTGTATAACCTCAAGAATGCTAAATTATTGAAGAAGTCAGACATCCCCAACATGGTGTTTGGTGAGAGCTCAAGGGAGATACAAACCCCCCATGATGACCTATTGGTCATCAAGTTGAAAGTGGACAACCATCTTGTCGGCCGAGTAATGATTGCTAGTGGGATATCGACTGACCAAATTCACATGAGAATGCCTTCAGAAGCTTAAGTATGAAAAGAAAGACATCAGTATCGGCCAACCCTTTGTCGACTTTAGAGGACAAGTTGTGCACCCCTCGGATTTATCAAGTTACCTAGCCGGTTCGGTGACAAATGAAAGGGCAGATACGTCCCTGTAAATTTCTTGGTAGTCGACATAGTTTTACCATACAATATCATCATTAGCAGACTGACGTTGAACATGATAAAGGCTACTATCTCGACGTACCAACTTTTACTGCATTTGGAAGCAAATGATGGTACAATTGGTAAACTCCTTGGTGATCAAAAATCAATAAGAGAATTCTATGTTAACAGCTTAAAGAATAAACACAAGAAACCTATGGAGCCAAGCTCCAAGGAGAGTGATATCACGTATTTATATAGAGTTTTCTCCCTTATTTACAAGCTAATTTGTGTGTCATTGGAGCTCTTCGGAGCTATTTTATGCTAACTATCGTATATAGTTGTGTTTTTGGGTTTTAGTGTTGAATTGCAGGTTTTATGGAGTTTTCTCCTTATTCCCGAGCCATTTGGAAGCAACCACGGCTATACGAGATGTTACTAGGCATGTAGGATGGCTCACGAGCTTTATGGGTAGTTTAAGAGGTCCCAAAACCTCTAAACGTGAAGAATTGAGAGCCAAAGAGTCAAAAAGGAGTTTTCCGTACTCTGATCGGGCAAAAATGGCCCGATCGGGCGAAGATATTATGATCGGGTACAGAAGTTGCGGACCCGATCGGGCGAGAGAACATGTGCCCAGACCCGATCGGGCACCCGGTGCCCGACCCGATTGGGTGGAGCTCCATCACAAGTTATTGTTGCTGCTACGCCAAAGGACGCCAAGTCATGGTGCTGCTGGGTCGTTGCTGAGGACCCGATCCCCGACCCGATCGGGCGCTGGATCGGGTAGGCCCAGTTTGCATCCCATGCCCCTGCTGCTACTACGCTGAACGAGAAACAAAGGTTGAAAAAGTTTACTATGGGCCCGATCGGGTGGCCCGTTGCCCGATCGGGTCCCATGCTCGTCTACGCGATTTTTATCCTTTATTTTCCGCATTTAGTTAGACTTTGGGGGGTATTATAAATACCTTTTCCTCATTATTTTAGAGACATCTTTACACTAGTTTATTTCTCATAGTTCTTAGCTTAGTTTTATTTAGTTTAAACACTTTAGATTAGATTAAAGGTGATTGAACCTATTCGATTTCAATAAAAGTTCTTGCTTTCCGTCAATTGGTATTCTTCTTTACTCTAATCTCTTTTATTATTCTTAATTACTTAGCTTAAGTATTTAATCATTCATGATGCAATTAGTAGGGTTTCCAATTAGTTTTGTTATTGTCAATTCAATTATGAGTGAGTAGTTCTCTTTCTAGGGTGTTAGATAGAGTTGCCATGTTTATACCATGATTGTTATTTAGATTCATGTCGATTTCTAGGGCTTGATTAGAGTGATTGTGATGTGGTTTGTTCTTAATTAGTGATTAATGTTAGTGGCCAATTTCATTGATTGCTTGTGGTTAATAGTTGTTTGCACAGATCCGTCTTACGATTAGAGGCCTAGGACACATCAATAGTTCTGATTACGTTAGTGAACATGCGGCGTATGTTGAACTATGAGCGTTGAGTCTTAATCATAGCTCAACACATGCTCTAATCACTTGACTCATGACTTAGGTTTTGATAGTAGTTGACCTTATTTGATTGGTATAAGTATGGTGGACCGACCTAATACCCTAGGTTTTTAGTCCATAGTTAAATCCTCGGTTTAATTCGTCTTCCTTAGCTTAATCATTAGTTCAGTTAATTATTCCCTGATTTCATCTGAAGTAGCTAATTGATTGAATATTAATTTAGAAACTCTGTCTCCCTGTGGATTCGACCCTGCTTCCATTGATTACCATAGTTAGAGGACTGTAGGTTTATCTTTGATTAGGTGATACAACTAAATCCTATCAGAGAGAAAGAGAGAAGAAGAAGAGAGTTCGAAAATATTACCTCCTCCCTTTGGACTGTTCTACAACGAAAACCCAATAACATAAATCGACGATAACCAGTCGAAGAGGACAGAGATGTAGCGCTCAAATCAGGGATGTTTTCGCGTTTTCCACAAATGAAATGCCGGATAAACCTCTCAGTCACTTAACATCATATGAACATCATGAAGGACTATCGACCCATTAAGTAAAAATCTTTAAAATCATTAATAATTAGTAAAATCATTAAAACAATTAAAATCAACAAATCCTCAAAATTATCGAAGTTCACAAATTCCAAATTAATATGGTAAACTAATTAAAGTATACTACAAATACATCAAAAGGCATACAAAACATCAAAACGTCATCAGAGTTTGTGTACAAAGTAAATTATGATCAAGATTAATACTCTCCGTACATGGCTCTTGGCGAAGTGATGCTAAGGACATTTGTTATTCTCCCCTGAAAATTACGACTTCGACAACTCAAACTTGGCATAAGTTAATCACAAAAATTATTAATGACATCAAGTAATAACATTATACTTCTAAACATGTCTTGAGATACTCCACAATACTACACAGTCATTTAAGAAACATGGAATCATGTTGTAAGCTAACAGTGCACAGAACGCACGCAACAACAACTTTAAACAGACCTAACTCTCAGCACGGACAATATTTTTAGAAAATTCTAATGGGGCATTAAAATTTAGCTCGTTAGTTTTCTAACGGATGGTCAGAAGATCAATTTCGATTACAAACGAGTGACATATGACCATTTGAATATAGGATCGCGGCCCGCGACCAAACTACTGTTTGCCTCCTACGAGCAACCCTTCGCACACAATTAGACACAAACGATTGTGTATGCAAGGCATCAAGCACACAACGAATTCATCACAAGCCTCAAACAACTCATAACCATACATATTGGAGTATTTAGCATGTGAAAAGAACAATTATAAATCCTTCTATTTTTCAAATCATCCACACAAATAAATCCCACAATTTCCATCATCAATATTAAGCAAGTATGATTTCATAGCCAACATCAAAATCCATTACATTTCAATTTCATTACTCAACCAAAGCATCAAACTCATTCAAAAATCACAAATCCAATTTCCACTACCAACACTTCTAAGTTCTAACAAAATTTACTAGATCCCATGAACATGTTAATATACAAAATTTAGAATATAAAACAAGACTAAACATGATACTAAGAAAAACTATACACATACAATCATCTAAGTTTCACCTAGCAAGATTCTAAGTTCTCTAACGCGATTCTAAACAACCTAAGTTCACAATCTATTCCCTAACGTGCTAGAATAATGCTAGTTACCTCGATCTTCAAGAGGAGTGCAGAGAATATAAGGAAAAGTATCCCATAAACCGTGCGAATCGTCACGATATTGTTCTCCCTTGAAGTCTTCTAATTGCTTGCATTAATTTCCTCCATTGAACAAGTATCTTCCCTCTTAAACAATTTTATATTCCTCTATAACAATCAGTAGTTTTCCGACAAAAATTCTAGGCGATCTAGACCACAGATTAAAAAACACTCCGATCAAATTGAAGGCCTTGATGTTAAGAACAGGCTGTCCAAATTTGAAGAAGCTCCAACGGTTAGATCTCCGACGATCTCCATTTTCTTGAGGGTGTACGGTATCTCTTAGCATTCTATGGTTACAAACAAAGTATGCACAACAAAAAATGGAGTCTTTTAGAAGCCTCTAGATGGTTAACCTTTTTGGCCCTATTGGAATAAAAGTACTGGACTAAAGTTCTTTACATGGTTGGTCCGCAAATGCGACGATTAATCTAGATTAACACATTATCCTAACTAAGACTAACTCAAATATTATACTCAATAATAATAATAATAATAATAATAAGATGTATGATCACATTTTCATATATCAAAATAAGCTCAACTTAAAATAAATAACATTAAGTTATAGCTTAACTTACAAATAAAATCGTCGGAGCAGTGCTATAGATAGTTGCACCATATAAAATATAAGCTTAGAGAAATATGATATAACTAAACAAATTAATAAAAACTTAAAATTAAATCAAAGAACACAAGTTAAAATAAGAAGCAAGGGTCTAAATGAAAATTAATAGTCTTATAGATAATTTAGCTTAATAGGTAAAGCTATGCAAATTTATAAAATATAAAATAATACTATGAACATAGCAAAATTATTACGCGTCCATCGACTATACACACTTTGAAATTAAGTTACGTATGCACAATACATTGTCCACTGAAATATTTACGGTTTCAAATACGATCATTTATTTAATAAAATATAGTTTCTATCAACAAAATGATATTTAGATTTATAAATAACAATGTAAACCATATAAATTAAGGCGCGATATTTCTAGTGAAATTGCAGGGTGTTACAATCACTCCCCCTTAAAAGAGTTTTTTCCTCAAAACTTAAAATGAAATAGTGGAACAAAAGAAAATACTCTGGATAAAGAACATTAAGAAAACATAAATCAAATAGATTTAAGTTAAGAGTTAAAAGACTTTGTGAAATAAGTTTGATAACTCAATGAATATAAATTTTATTTTGGAAGACCAAAGAATTAGAAAGTAAAGTAGTATAGTACCAACCAACATTTATAAAATACGAAAGACGAAAGATACTAATTGTAAAATATTAGAGGTAAAAACAATTGTAGAACAACTATAGATAATTGGAAAAAATGCCTAGAATAATGCAACCTTTGGGTGATTCGCAAATAATAATGCAACCTAAAGATTATTCTGGAATAATGCAACCTTTATACCCCATTTATTTTAAACAGGACAAATGACCGGTAACTGAACCATAGGTAATTTTTATTAAAAATTTTAAATTTAAAACAATAAAATTAAAAAAAAATAAAAAACCTAAACTAAACCCCAGCCCCCAGCCCCTACCCCTGCCAATACCCCCAGCCCCACCCTCGCCGGCAACTACCCACAACCACACCACGCCAGCCCCCCCCTCGCCGGAAACCCTTCTTAGCTCGCCGGAAACTACTCAGAACCACCACACCCGTACCCATCGACTAAATTTTCCCTTTTTTTCGTCTTTAGTGTCGGCGGAAAACACGTGGGGTTAGGGGAGGGAAGGGGGGCGCGCGAAATCTGAAAGGTAAGAGGGGAGGGGTGGGCTTTTCGGGGGTGGGAGAAGGGTTGGGTGAGGTTGCGGTAATTAGGGGGCTTCGAAGGGGTTGGGTTGCGGTTGGTGGGATGGTTCGAAGAGGGTGGGTTGGGGTGGGCTAGGGGGTTCAAAGGGGGTGGGCTAGGAGGTTCGAAGGGGAGTGGGGTGAGGTCGGAGGTGGCGGCTGGGCATTTCGAAGGGAGTGCGGTGGCGGTAGGAGGTGGCTAGCATTTTCAGAGGGAGTGAGAAGGTGGTCGGAGGTGGCTGGGCATGGTGGGGGAGGGGTGGCTGGTTTGTTCATAGTAGTAGCATGCGTGATGGTGGGTTAGGGGGAGGGGGAAGTTTTTTTTTTTGTTTTATCTTTATTTATTTTTTTTAAATTAGTTTATTAGGACCAATGACAAGCCAACACGTGTCCCCCTTAACCTATTATTCAGGTTATATCCGGTTTTACCCCATTTAAAATAAATGGGGTATAAAGGTTGCATTATTCCAGAATAATCTTTAGGTTGCATTATTATTTGCGAATCGTCCAAAGGTTGCATTATTCTAGGCAATTTTTCCTAGATAATTTGCAAATAAAGTTTGGACACAACAATTAATAAAATTATAAGAGAATTGATGCAACAATCAATCATAGATATTTTAAGAAAGACGAAAGTGGAGAAACAATCATTCGAACTCCGACAACCAAATCAATTCAAATAGAGATAACCACGTAGGCATATGCTCCACTTGAAGAGATAAGAATACTTTAGTGAGAAGTAGTTGACGGTTTTATAGAAATATCACTTACAAACTCAACCATCGATATACGATATAAGAGCGTCCTCCGAAACATATATGCAATTTAAAGTTCACATTAAAAATAGATAACTGTAATATCCCGTTAAATACAAACTATTAAAAGAGACTTAAATAAATGAAATAAAGAATAACCAGTGGTAGCGGAAATAACACATCGGGAATGCCACTCTAAGGAGTAAAAGTTAAACTATAAATAAACAACAACCTCAAAATAGTTTTTAAAAACTCCAAACATATATATAAAGAGAAATCAAGTCCCATACCCTCATCTCTAACCAAAATGTTCCAAAACTCATAATCGTTCAAAATAACTCAAAAACCAAATCCATAATTCAAGAGGGGGTTAAACTAATATACAAAGAATAAAACAAACTCGGCAAAACAAATTAAAGCTACTTAACGCCCACTATAAAACTACTCCTAACTTGCGACTCATAGTGCTCGTCCACAATGACTAGCACAACTTCCTTGTTCACATGGATAAATTGCAAACCCAGTCATACTGTAATGACTCTACTGCATCGTTGTTTGCAATGTATATTCAACAAAATTCCACAATCAGTGGGGTGTAACTAGAAGTTCTCCCGGCCCAATTTAGGAAACAAATAGTAAGTTTAAAGAAAGTTAGAACAAACGTTAAAGACAAGGCAACACAAACAGCAACGAAAGAAGGAAAGGTACATCGCTTACTGCTTTAAAGTAAAGTACTAAGAAGGTTACTTTAAAATAAAGAATTTCAAAAGACGAACATCAAAGGGATCGCAAAAACACCATCAACTTGAAAATAAACAATCCAACATAGGGAGATCAAACGCTAGTGACCTGCAGTCCACTTCCTTTGGAAATGTCAGATCGTAACCTCCAGAACGGCCTATGGGTTACGTTCCCTACCGTCTGTATGTAAGGATATCCAAACTCCCGATGCGGGCCGCGACCAAACTACTGTTTGCCTCCTGCGAGCAGCCTTTCGCACACAATTCGACACAAATGACTGCGTATGCAAGGCATCAAGCATACACCGAATTCATCACAAGTCTCAAACAACTCAAAACCATACATAATGGAGTATTTAGCATGTGAAAATAACAATTATAAATCCTTCAATTTTCCTAATCATCCACACAAATAAATCTCACAATTTCCATCATCAATATTAAGCAAGTATGACTTCATAGCCAACATCAAAATCCGCGACATTTCAATACCATAACTCAACCAAATCATCAAACTCATTCAAACATCACAAATCTAGTTTCCACCACCAACACTTCTAACAAAATTTACTAGATCACATAAACATGTTAATAAACAAAATTTAGAATATAAAACAAGCCTCAACATGATACTAGGAAGAACTATTCATATACAATCATCTAAGTTCCACCTAGCATGATTCTAAGTTCTTTAATGCGATTCTAAACAACCTAAGTTCACAATTTATTCCCTAACGTGCTAGAATAATGCTAGTTACCTCGATCTTCGAGAGGAGTGCAACGTATATAAGGAAAAGTATCCTATAACCGGTGTGGATCGTCACTACCTTATTCTCCCTTGAAGACTTCTAATCGCTTGCGTTAATTTCCTCCATTGAACAAGTATCTTCCCTCTTGAACAATTTTAGGGTCCTCTAAAACAATCAGTGGTGTTTCGATCAAGATTCCTGCGATCTAGAGATTATATTCCAAAACTCTTCGGTCAATGTGAAAGCCTTGATGTTAAGAACACGTTGTCCAAATTTGAAAAAGATACAACGGTTAGATCTCGGGCGATTTTCATTTTTCGTGAGGGTGTACAAGGGAAAAACAGGAAGACCTCTCTCTTGCTTTTTCTTTCTTGAGGAGGGACGTGCGGGAAGGCAAAGGGGAAGGGGATGCTTGCCTTAATTTTGATTAAATGGACATCAAAGGGAGGGGTTTATAGGGGTTGATTAAGGTGAGTAATGGGGAGAATTAAGTAGCCATTAAGGGAGTGTTAATGGAGGCAACAAAGAGGCACGAGCTCTTAGCATTATATGGTTACAAACAAAGTATGGACAACAAAAAATGGATTCTTATAGAAGCCTCTAGATGGTTAACCTTTTCGGCCCTATTGGAATAAAGGTGGTGGACTAAAGTTCGTTACATGGTTGGTCCGCAAATGCGACGATTAAACTAGATTAACACATTAGCCTAACTAAGACTAACTCAAATATTATACTCAATAATACTAAGATGTATGATCACATTTTCATATATCAAAATAAGCTCAACTTAAAATAAATAACATTAAGTTATAGCTTAATTTACAAATCAAATCGTCGAAGCAATATTATAGATAGTTGCACCGTATAAAATATAACTTTAAAGAAATATGATATAACTAAAAAAATTAATAAAAACATAAAATTAAATGAAAGAACACAAGTTAAAATAAGAAGCAAGGGTCTAAATGAAAATTAATAGTCTTATGGATAATTCAGCTTGTAATACTCCCCATGATTGCTTTAAAGGATTTAGTAGTACTACCTATACCAACAAGGTGCATCTTCTTTTCAGAGAGCTCATATTGCTAAGGTATTTCTCAGTTAATTGTGCTTGGCTGGGAGTAGTCTTGGGATGGGTGACCTCTTGGGAAGTTTCTCAGGGTGCGCATAAGTGAGGATAAAATGCGCCGAAAGGTCTTGTGTTTGGTTCATGAGGCTAGTTATTTGTCCGAGATGCTTATTTGGTGACTCCCATAGGCTCGTGGGGGTTGGGGGTGTTACAAATGGTATCAGAGCAACCCTGAGATCGCGTCTTGGGGCGACCCTAAGGCCTTCAAGTCGAATATTAGGAGTCCTCAAGTGCCTAGTGGGGGAGGATTCTGGGGCTGCATTGTCATAAGGAGCGACCCAAAGGTCGTCAGGCCAAATATTTGGAGTCTCCAGGCGATCAATTTCTAGGCCGGGGCAACCTAAAGGTTGCGGCCGAATATGTGGGGTCCCCAAGCGCAACGAGGACGTTGCTGTTCTCAAGTGGGGGTGTGTAATACTCCTCATGAATGTTTTAAAGGATTTAGTTGCACTACCCTTACCAACAAGGTGCATCTTCTTTTCAGGGAGCTCCTATGTCTGAGACATTTCTTATTTAAGTGTGATTGGTTGGGAGTAGTCTTGGGATGGGTGACCTCTAGGGAAGTTTATCAGGGTGCGCATTAGTGAGTACAAAATGTGTCGAAAGGACTTGTGTTGGTTTATGGGGCTAGTTATTGGCGATATGCTTATTTCTTGACTCCCATCGGCCCGTAGGGGTTGGGGGTGTTAGAATGATAGATTTAGGCCCGACCATTGCTCGATAATGTCGAGTCATATCGGAGGTTAGTAGGTTGCCTTTTCTTTCTTTCACCCACCCCAGCATGGGCTATCTGGTTCATATTTTGTCCTGGTCAATGGGATGTTGCATTACGTGCATGTTGAACGTTACTTAAAGGAGTGTTTAGGTTAGGGTATAGTCCTTAGGTCAGATTTTGACTTAACTTGTATAGGTGACGTAATTCTAATTGACTTGTTGTATGCTTACTCGTCGTTGTTTATTGAGGTGGCTTGTTTTGGCATTCTCCCCTTTCCTACAAAATAAACAAGCAAGACACATTGTATAATTCCTCTTTGGAGGCCAACTATCAATCAATGGCTCAACTTACTTGTGTATTGAAATGCTTTAAGGGATTGAGTGAGAGTCTTGGTAATTTGGGTACTTTATTTTATTTATTCGTACAATCCACTTTTACATGTCTGTGTAATATGAATTGGGGATTGTCATCCACGTGATATGACTTTTTACAATCAGTCTTCTTCATATCTTGCATAAAATTCGATTTTGTATGAACTTTAACATATTGAGGTGGATTTTCTCTCTCTCCATGATGCAATTTAGGATGGTACCATTCTTGCTTCTCATGGACATACAATAATCAGTTAGCGGATATTTTCACTAAAGTGTTGTGTAAACATCAATTTGATCATCTACTTGTAGGTTAGGCATCTATGATTTTCATGTTCCAACTTGAGGGGGTATTGGAATTATATATATTGTATACATTTTGGGCTATAAGTATTAGGTTCATGACTTCATCGATTAGCTTACATATTTTGTATGTTGTTTTGCTGTGTATCATATTAATGTTACACGTAATCCATTGTTATACTTATGATGTATATATTCATTCTTGCTAAGTGACTGCAGTAAGAGAGATTATTTCCTTTTTCCACATACACACGCTCAAACTGGAATACGTATAACATCATTGCACAAAAAAGACATGAGATTCTATGGTAGTGTTGCTATTCTATTCGAAGTACCTCTAACTATATGTATACACATCTTTATGAGAGACCACCAAGAGAAATAAGAGAAACTGAATTAAAGATTTGTAACTTAATAATTTAAAGATGAACCATATTGATCATGGTTAGCTATTTAGAAAGGAAAAAAATGACTATCAAAGTGGAAATATACTATGAAAATAAACCTTTTGCCATTTCTTCTTCTACTACTAGCTTAGCTAAGTTGTGGGCTTGTTGTTTATGTTATCTAATCATTTCGTGGCCTAGCCATCCACAAGGAGCTGAGTGCTCGAAGCCGATGAAAGTACTCAGTGATCGTTAGAAAACACCTAGCTGCTTGACGTGTTGTCAGGATTTGATAAAGGCGATGAAAAATTTGGTGCCTCAAACTATCCGCCTGCAAATAATATTCAATATTTCAATACATTATTGATTTAGATATTTTACAACTAATGTTTATGATTTCAGTTAATCGATAAATAGTTCTTGAATGCATCATCAATGGTACATCAATACATACATAACTTAGATAATACTTTACTTAAATACTATATGTACAAAAAAAGATATGAACCCCTTGGAATTCATATCTAATCAATTCATTCACCAGTATAGGTACGTGTCTACAGGTATTCGTCACTAGAAAAAACATATACCAAAATATAAGAAACCTAGTAGGTTAATGGTAATGTTGTTACATGTTATTCTCACATGTTATCTAACATTTCAGCGACACAAAAATATTTTTTTAAATAAGGAAATAAATCTCTGATAAAAACGAAACTATGGCTATCCATATTAGATTTATGACATTATTTTATGCATTTTTAAAATACTAGATGTCTAAACATTCTAATTGTATAAATAAATCATAAAAAATATTATTTAGAAAATGAATATTTGTTCACCCATCTAAGCTTTAGACAATAATATATACTCCCTCCGTCCCAGAAATCTCTATACATCTGTCCCAAAAAGCTCTATACACTTCTATTTTGGACATGATCCACTATTATTTTATTCTTTTTACTTTTCAACCATGACCCACTACTCTCTCACATCCAAATAAAATAATACCCCACTAATTCCTATCACATCTACCTTTTTAATAAAATGCAATTGATAATCAATCAACAACTTATCATTTGAAACTACGTGCCCAATCAAGTGTATAAAGCTTTCTGGGACGGAGGGAGTATACTTTTTTTATCTTGGAAAATTGGCTAGCCACTATTTACTTGGTAAAGGTAAAATAAAATTCACAGAACAATTGAGTAATAATTTATGATTGGAGTACTTATAGCCTTGAAAAATAATTTTAAAAAAATTATGTGAAAAATGTCCTTAAACATTAAAAAACAATATCAAATCCTTCGAAAAGGGAATTTATTTATTTATATATATCTAGATATCTTTGCGTTAATTTGAGGCCAATTTCCATCTCTCATATTAGTTTGTGTAGGCTAGGTTTTCCCTTAGAGAGCCTGTGGCGAGTTTGGTGCTTACGTGATTACGACTCTCAACGATATATGTAGCTATGGCATTTGTAAACATTAGGAAAGGTAGTCTTTTGCTTTGGTCTAAATTTCTGGTATGTTTAGGATCTTTTTATTCATTTTTTCTTATTTTTGTAATTGAAGTCGTTACACGTATTACGTAGAGATACGTACACCGAGGTGTATCTTTTACCTTCTCGAGTTTGGAAGTTGCAGGCAGGAGAGATGGGGCATGGAGTATCGCTGTATCGTAGGTCAAGCACTGACATCATGCGTTATGGGCCTAAGAGATCTTTCGATGTTGATATATAAGTGGGCCCAGATACCTCTGTTCATACGGTTTCTAACTTCCAATTCCAATGGTGCGAATGTCCATTAATACTCGCGTGACTCCCTTTCCCTATAAAACGGTTTTCTCCATTACTACTTTTCGCTTCTTACTAGTTTGTTGGCTCCAATGATGCACCCCTCTTCTTATTGTATTACATTCTATCAATTGTATTACATTCTATCAATTGTATTTTTTGATAGAGATTAGGGAGTGTCTATTTTTTCAACGTTTTACAAAATATTTTTTTATTATTTATAATGTGAAACACAATAAGGTACTAGATCTAAATAAACCCTCTAATAGATCATTGTCTTAATTTTTTATTCTATCTTGTGCAACCTTTTAAAAAACATTAAATGAATGTTCTTAAAGTAAATTAGCAAACAATGATTACGGGAATAAACAAACAATATTCACAATGTGTACAAGAAGCACAATATCAAGAAGAGGAAAGCTTAGAAGGTAAGGTGTAGGAATGGCAATGGGTAGGGTCTAGGTCGGGTCTGACTAGACCCAGACCCAGACCCAGACCCAGACCCAGACCCATTAATTTCTTTCAGACCCAGACCCGACCCAGACCCATTTGGTATGGAATTTTCAGACCCAGATTTTTTGGGTCTGATGGGTATAGGGTCCTTACAGGGTCGTTAGTGGGCCCTTTTGAATTTCAAGTTTAATAGTGTTTTTTAATTTAATAAATTTATTTTTCATATTTTATAGGTTTGTATAACCATATTTAAGTTTTGTATCGAAACAATTAACATAATATAGCTCATAAAATCTTAAAAATGTTTAAACTTACATTATTACATGTCTGAAAATGAAGCCACAAATTACAACTTTAATTTATTTTTGAATTTTTTAATGTAAATGGGTCTGTGGGTAGGGTCTGGACCGAGTCTGGGGTCTGATATAGTTGGACCCAGATCCGGACCCGCCTGATAACCTCTGGACCCAAACCCGACCCAGACCCATTGGGTCTAAAAAAGTTGGACCCAGACCCTTGTAAATGGGTCTATGGGTCTGGTCTGGGTCGGATCCAAGACCCATTGCCATCCCTAGTAAGGTGGTTTCTCACTTTTTCTTTTTCAGAAATTTTCTTAAGGCAAATGGATATAGTAATTGAAATAGTAATTTGATAACAAAAATGAAATTTAGTGTGGAGGTAGACTTATAACATTCTAACCAAGAGATTCATGGGTTTAAAACTTCTTACATGTATTTTTGAAATGCTATAAGAAAATTGTTATGCAATGGCATCATATCAATGTGTGACTTGAGACGACATATGACTCGCTATAATTCTTACCCACGCGTTTATACATATATGATTATTGATATAAATTCAGTATATGGGATTAATTTTACACTTAACGTGGCTAAATGATTATTACATAATTGTCCTATTACTATAACTCAGATGGCATTTCTTGTATTCACATATAGTTTCTTTTTTTTAAGGGAGTTTTAACATATTGTTATGCATGCCTAATTAAATTGTTAACTATCAACTTGTAGCTATTTAAATGAATTGAACTCAAAACAAAACCAAATTATCACACAAAAGTGGTCCTGAAACTTATAATCATAGTAGTTGAGACACTTCAAATCTAATCAAACTTTCGATAATGAAACAGAAGATTAAGTTCAACTAAGTTGGTATAAAAAGCCACGTATATCACTAACATCATACTAATTAAGCGGAGCTGTCACTATGCTAATGTCCCTCTCTAACCACAACAGTACAATTATGGTTTAATTTATTTATTGAATTTCATTATATAATTTTACTAAAAATAAGGGTTTAATATAAAAAGTAAATAATAAACGACATACATCCCTTTTTTATACTCCAATAATGAGGCAGGCTTCTTGTGTAGTAGGTTATCTGATTGGAGTAGGTTTTCCAACCCACAGCACCTGATTCTTTACTCCCTTCTTCCGGTCCCACTCTATTTCCTAAATTAGCCTCGTCTACCCTTTATTGTTAATTTTGCAATTTCCTAAAACCTTCAAGCTCCAGGTCTGGTCCTTCTCAATGCATACCATCAATCCATCACGCTCTTAACCGGACAATTTAGTATGGCTCTTTAAATTAATGGCCCTAAGTGCACATACCAACCAATCGTTATCTGAATTATTACTATTGACTTGGAGGATTTCCGCCAAATTTACCTTTATAATGGTTGTAATCCACAATCATTCCTCACATTTCTAGTTAATTTTTTGTTCGAAAGATTACCTTATATGGATCACGTGAAAGGTTGAAAATTGGGTATCAAAGCTTATAAGCCTTGGTCTAGACGTGTGATACACATATCTCCACCTTGTTGCATACGTGTTCCTACATATTTGGGCTACAACTTAACAAATGAAAAAAAAATTGATCCATGTGTTGATGTGTGCTATCCAAAGTCATGGATCATCGTCATTATTGTTGTTTTCCCATGATGAACATTTTACTACCTGAAAATGGTGTTTGTACGTGGTCTAAAGAAAGAAAGTGTCAAGGAGAGGAGTGTGTAGCAAAGGTCATGTTTGTTAATACTAAGATTGGGCGTAGAGAGACATTTAATAACTACTCAATTAGTTAAGCTAGAAGGGTCAATATGAGTATATGCAAAAGGGGAACTTAATTAAAGTTTACGAAATAAATTGCTAACATGCTGGGGAAAGAAGACTTAGCAATTAGCATACCTGTCTTACGAAATTTTCCATGGTAGAAAGCTTGTTCATGGCAAGAGCCATCTGACCCATGTAATTGGTCATGTTAGGAGGACAACTCAAGGTATCGGAGGCGATGACATCAGACAGTGACTGTTGGAGAGCTTCCAGCCCTTGCGACAATGCCTCTTCTGCCTCTTGTGTTGATTGTTGCAACCCGCATATCCCCATCAATTGTTGGTCACTCAATGGCTCTATTTGGTGTAATATTATCTAACAAACATGGGCACTATGATCAACAAACTTTATAGTTTATCTACTTACTAAAATTATAAAGTTGCTAATTATTCTAAAATTCCAAAGTTATTTATAAAGTATGCCTATTGTATGCTACTCTGTTATTTGTTGATTATTATGTGTCTTGAAGTTTTTAATCAAAACCAAAAGCGTGGTACGAAATAGTCATAATAAGAACAACCAATAAAACAAAGTAGCATACATACATGATACACAGTTTTTTCAAAAAATTATAATCTCGTTATTTTTAGTTACGAGATTATGTATGGTAAGAAGAAAATTTGTTGGGCTATCCTCGTATAAAGCCCATATCCAGAGGTCCATTACAAGGAAAACTCCCCACCCCCAACATCCCAAGAAAATGATTGGAGTAGGAATCAAATCCTAGATTTTGCTAGGGAAGATGGGAAGGCTAACTATTTGAACCAAACCCAATTCCTCATGATACACAAAATGTGAGATAGAAGATTTTGACTTATAAGTGTAAGATCAAGTTCATTAGAACTGTGGCCTCCAGAATCCTTCCTTTCTCTTATGGATAAAATGTTTTCATAATCCAAATTTAATCGTAAATTGTCAGTGATATATACGAAAAGACATAGTCGTGTGGGATCGAGCTTGTTACATTCGTCTTATTATTGCTTTTTGATAACAATTTTTCATATTTTTAATTAAGAAGTAAATTAATTTATTGATAGTTAGATATGATATAGTCATGAACAAACAAGAAATAGAATTAGTTTCAATAAGGGGAAAATCACTTGGGGCATCTAAATATGAAAATAGAGCATATGAAAGGGAACGGGGAAGGATGGAACTTTGAAGTTCGAGGTTAATAGGGCTCGCCTGACCCATAATAAACTTTTGAGAGTTATTAATTATTAAATTTATATTATGTGTTCCATAAATATAACATTTTTGTGAGAATAGTTGTTTTAAACAATAGGTTGGAGGCTGAAACCCTCGGTCCTACCATTTTTTTTGTTCAAGATTCGCCGGACAGGGGAGTGGTAGTTAGGCTAATGTATACTAGTCTTATATGCACACAATGTGTGCAAGAATTATATCATAGTAGTTTTGGTATTTTGAATCAATTTTTTTTATGTTATTTATTTATTGAGGTTGGGTGAGTGGGTAGTTATTTTTTGTGATGTAGTGGGATTGTGGGATGATTATAGTTGGTTTATTTATGCAATTTTTCTCATTAATTTTTTATTTATTTTTTTATGATAAATTATTTTTTTCTGTAAATTATTAATTAAACAACAAAGGGTAAATTAGGCAATACAATAAGTTTGGTGTCCCACCCTTCTTCCCTTACAGTATAGAGATACCAAACCTTTCATTAATTTGGAGAAGGAAAAAAAAGCAAATAATAATTAGGAATAATCCAAGGGTAGTGATGAATAAATAGGAGGAAAGAGAGTAAAGAGGGAGTAGCTAGAGCCGTGCAAGTTTGCCCATATTCATACATTAAGAGTACAACCACAAAATGGTATGGGGGTGTAAATCTAAATCCATAAGAAGAAGTAACAGAAACTGCTTTAGGGCTTTAACCACAACATCACTTCATTTTAGCTCTTGTTGTGGAAACCTTCTTCAAGATTCCCTTTTTTCATTTATTTTCATAGTCTTCCAATGAAGATCTTCTTCTTCTTCTTCTCCCCACAACAACAGGCCCCCATTAACTCAAAGACAAATTGTACTCCTAACTTCATGCAATCAGAACCCATGTCTTCTTGCATAATCAATATATACCTCCTATCTTCTGATATCTCATCTCCAGTTTTGTACTGTGTCATCATACTATTATGGATCCCACACTCTTTTTTGTTACCACACTAGAAAACTAACTGTATGTGCTGCAGTAAAGTTGGCATAAAGTGCACCACTTATATATATTAATTTTCTGAAATGTGGTCTAATTAAAGTCTAACATAACCAGTAGTGTAGATTTAGCTTCTATTATTATTCTAACTAGGGTTTTCTGTATGTTAGAACTCTCTCCCTATCTTTTACGTACACGGAATATCTGAGCCTATCCTCTATTGAGGTTCGGTCCAAAACTAAAGGCAACCTCCTTCCTCCTGGGATCCTTCCCTTCTTGCATGCACCAAAGTGTTGCCCCTAGGAATCGATCCTTCATCTCTATACATACTACATGTTAAGCCCGATAATATAGTCAATATATACTCCCTCCGTAACATAATAGTTGCAACAATTTCCTAAAATGAGTGTAACATATTACTTGCAATAATTTTCCATCTTTATTATTTTGGTACATTTTATCACATGAAATGATTGGCCCCCACCTACTTTTGTACTCTTTTTTTGTTGTTTCTTTCTTTCCCTCCTTTTCTCTCTTTAACCCATGTGATTTCTCTCTTACTTTTATTAATCAACCTCCGTTATCCATACTTAACATATTCTACCTAGGAATTCCCCCTAATTCAATTGTTGCAACTATTACGTTACGGAGGGAGTATAATTTTTATACGGGTAGAGAAAAATATTAAAATTTTTGTTGAAAAAAGGCGAGTAATAAGAATCGATCCTAAGATCTCCTAAAACCGGAAGAAAGCTCTAACCAACTGAGCTATCCCTCACTCTCACTCTTAAGAAATTATATGATTGTAAGATAAATGAATATGTTATAGAAGGATATTTAATAGTTAGGGTAGAAACTCCACTACTTTCCATATTATTGAAAACATTCTATTATTATATAAATAAAAAGAAACACTTATCATTCAAGGAATGTTGTCAATATTAATGCGCATATATCAGACCTCATTGTCAATATTAATATATTTTTTTGTTATCATATTGTGAGAGTAGGTTTTCTAAATTTCTTCCAAAACATTTTACAACTTAAATAATCATTTTATAGTTTTAATTATACTGGAATGGAAATATATGGCAAAGGAAACAACTGTGTTTTTGAAAGTCAAATGACACATATCTTTTAAACGGTTAAACTTGATTTTGTAGTCCAAGTACTCAAGATGACTTTTTAATTTTCTTATTTTAATATTTATACTAGGGACACAAAAGGGGTAAGACCTAGACCCTATTCAACTCATCTTAAAATTATAATATGTAGTAAAAATAAGTTAGCTCAATATAAATATATCTAATCAAGTTCAGTCCAACCAAAATAAGTTAAACTAAGTAAAAACCGGTCTTCCTCCAAAACCCTAAAAAACTTTTGTTGATTTAGGGGTACCTTCAACCTTTTGGTTGATGGTAAGCCCCTATTTTCCTTACTTACTACTAGTTTTTAAATTTTATGGTGAATAAACATCCATTCTCTCTCAATTTGAGAGTTTTTCTACCCAATTATTGGGTTTTATCTACCCATATATTGGGTTTTGTCTCTCTCCTTGTGAGAGTTTTGGTGACGTTCTTTAGTTTTGCAGACATTAATTTGTTGATGAAGATTTGTGCGGTGTCGCAACGAAGGTCAGTTCTACATCTACAAACAATTTTATCAGATTCAGTTCAATTTCAAGACTACAACGAATCGGAAGATCCCCTCGTAGAAGGCTGTATGAAACAGCGATGTGAAAGAGGGTATTCATCAGTGTCTAATCTCATCTACAACGATCGTGGTTTTGTCAAATTAGAATTTTATTTGATCCAAATTGTTTTGTATTTGTTAGTTCCAATTTCTATTGTAGATGTCGTATGACTCTTTTATTAATGAATTAATTTTACCTTCAAAAAAAAGTAAAAACCGGTAGTTGTAAAGACAAATGATAGGAAATTAGTAAAATTAAGTTTAGTGGAGTAGTGAAAATAAGTTCATTATGTAGTAATTAATTTCAGTCATCAACAATTATAAGACCACTGGAAAAGATAAGGTAAAGTAGAGAGAGGTTATCTAATAAGAGGATATTCTACTCATTGGCGCTCAGATAATAAGAACTAAAAGACATGGACGTTATAGAGTTAGATCAAGTAGCTAGTATACCTTAATGAGCTCGGAAGGTCGGAAACCACCCATCCACATGAAGCATCGCTCGGCCGGAGTCTTCCACACACCCGAAACAAGGTGAAAAACATCGGTTTTTGCCACCATGCTCTTGAGATTCATTACCACATCATAATGAGCCAAACAATTATCTACATATATTTTTAGCTCATTTTCTGATATATGCTCTTGTACAGCCGCCCGGAGCTCGCAGGTCAACCGGTGGTGTTCTTCTAACCACCTTGTGTATTCCAAGTCAAACACTGCTGCATCTGTATTCATAGAACTTTTACCAATTATTAGTACGTTTATAATTTTGACATTTTGTTACGTTGTTCTTGTACAATTTGGTATGACTAAATTAAGTATGTAAGTAGGCATTTTTTAATTTGAATATGCCTTACTTATATGACCAAAATATGAAGTGTACCTGAGCTTATGTTTGCAACACCAACTGGGATGCCTTGGTCTGTTCCACCCCCAACTAAACCACCTCCAAAAAATATACCCTAATAACCAGACATTATTTATTTAATATCTTGTTGAAAAAGGAAGATTATAAATTTTCTAAAATTTATTAATTAAATAACATACTTGGGCTCGCGCTCGTTGAAGCTCTTGTTCAAGTTGTGCAAGTCTTATCCTACTTGATTCTAGTTGTTGAACATAAGCCTGGATTGTTTGAAGTTTGAAAGGACCAGTTAATTTTTTAATTAAAAGATTAAAGAAAAAGTACATTATTGTAACTAAATTATACTTGTTGATAATATAAATATAGTGGTTAGTACAAAAGAATACTAATTGTACGAGTTGAATAGGAAAGCTTAACAAACAAGGACTATAAGAAAATAGCAAAATGCATGCAAATTAATTTATAATTCTATGGTTATGACATTGACTCACCTTTTTTCTAAGCCTGCTTTTTCTTGCTGCCTCTCTATTCTGAGCAAGTCTTCTGAGTGTCTTCTTGCAAGCAATCCCCAAACACAGTACAATTTGAAAGCGTTATTCTTTGAATATTTTAGGATCATAAACTCCATTTTTTCGCCTATGACTTTTATTACATATAATTCTTAAACCATGCTATCTATTTTTCTAACTGACGTTTGGCTATTCATAAATCAAAGCTCGAATATTCAATCGTAGTTGTTAAGTATATTTTAGAAATTTAAGTTTACTTAATCTTCAACCCAAGCTTTTAGATAACTATGTCCAATCCCATAACACATACTTTTGGATTTATGAGGCAATCATCTAAGAAATCATAATATGTTTATCGGATGAAATTTTGAAAGGGAAAACTAACTTTAGTGGCTTTTTTTGTTTTAATTAATTCATAGTATAAAATTTATAGATATGTAATCTTAAAATAATTGTATATTTATAAGCCAATGACTTAGTTATTTATTCATGTACTTACTATCAATAATAAAAAAGTTGTGCTCCCTAGTTAAACACTAATGGGAACTAACCTTAGGGTCGGGTGTTTTAGGGCCTTCTTGCTCAGAGCTTGATGTTGGACCTTTGCGGTTTCCTTCACGCTGCTCCCATCAGAAAAATACAAATTAAACCCAACACATTTTTAATAATGCTCATTTCATTTTCATGATAATACTAAAAAAATCCATGTATTAATTAACTAATCACAACAAGAACAATATACAATAGTAGTAAATCTTAAATTAAAGGATCGGATCAACTTACTTTGATAGACTTGGATTGTTCAACAGGCGCACCGTGCTGATTTTTTGTTTTGTTATTGTTATTGTTGGACAACTCAATAGGTGGCGGCTGCTGTGACGGTCTCTTCGAACCGCCACTCGTTGGTTGACATCCTGCCAGTACTCCAGAACCCACCTTTCATTAATCACATAAGACCAAACTCAATTTTATTAGATTTTGAGAGTAAAATTAAATCGGTAAAAAAAAAAAGATGAATAAAGAAAGATAAAGTACCTTAGTGGAAGGCTCAACATGCATAGGCTGAGAAGGGAAAATGTTAAGAGTGGGTGGTCTCATCCCTCCTCCAAGTACTCCTCTCGGAGGGGATGCTGATGATGAACAGTTTTGATTTTCTGCACCAATCCCCAAATATATAATCAATCATGGAGTTTTTAAAAAAGACTGCAAATAAACATGTGATATATAATACATGAGATGATGATAATTATACTAATAATTGAAAGATGACTTAACTTAGTTACTAGCTATGGGAAAAAGAGAGAATGAGGAAAGATAAAGAGAGTGAGTAGCAAATATTAAAGTAGGCATGCATTTTGAGTTCATCTGACACCTTCAAACTGATTTTTTTTTAGAAGAAAAAGGATTTTTCCTGAGATGTATGATTTGGTCAAATAGGATAAAGTACGGCAGATTTTTCATCAGAAATTCTGATCATGCTTTTCCTATGACACAATTATATACTCTTCCTGAGAAAAAAAAAGTAAAAGAAAGAACTCACGTCGTTGTTGTTCATGGTCAGTTTGTCCATCAAGGTAAAGGAAAAGCGCTTGATCAAGCTCTCCTAGGTCGTATGCTCCTGTACTGCTACTATTTTCTTTTCCAACTCCGCCTCTAATAAAAAAAATACATACATATATATTAGGAAATTGGAGTTATAATAAGTAGAAAAAAGTGAAAGGAATAATATGTAAGTGTTACATGAAGTTATTGCCAGGAAGGGAAGAAGATGATGGAGATGATTGCATCATGCTGAATGAAATATTCTGCTGCTGATGATGATGTTGTTGTTGATGTTGATGATGATGCTGTTGCTGCGGCTGTTGTTGATGGTGTTGATGATGCTGATGGAGGAGAGAGAATTGTTGTAATTCTAAATGAGCCGCAGCAGCTGATTTAGACGAATCCAACATTATTATGTTATTAGTATTAGGAGCATCATTATTATTGTTATTAACATCACTACTAACATTACTACTACTATGAATAGTATTCGTCGTCGTCGTACTATTAGTTTCCATAAAAGGATGAACAACACCAGCAGAAGTAAGCATCAGCTCTTTCATCTGTTGTTGCTGCTGCTGTGTTGCTGTTGTTGTTGTTGTTGTTGTTGTTGGTGCTGCTTCTACTCCTCCTAGAAAACCCATGGAAAGAGGAGAGAGAGAATAGAAAGAAAAGAAAAGAGAGAGTCGGTTGGAATTGGAAAGAGTGATATAGGGTAAGGCGGATAAAAGGGAAAAAAGATGGGATTGTAATGAATGCTAAGGAGAAAAAATAATAAAGGACAACCTCCTCTTCTCCTCTTGTTTATTTCCTTTCTAATTAATTTCTGGGTTTTAGTTTGTTATTTTCTTTTTGTATTGTTTGATTGTGGTTTTCCTTCCTAGTCTTCGAGAACCAGACGACTTTCTTCCCTTTCCTGGACCTCTTCAAAGAAAAATAAAAGAAAAAAAAAGTCTGTTAAATTTTATGGTGCTTTTAATTTTAATAAAAATCACAATTTCGTAATTTCAAAATTTTAATTGGGTATGTGTTGCGCTAGATATCAATATGTTTATCGATAGACACATAATAAGATCAAAACATTTTCGTTTATTTTCTTTAAATTTAAGGTTTTACCTTCAAATTTAAAAAGCAAATTTTAAAACATTATAGTTTTCATATAAATTTTATGTGGTCTATCTATATGCTTTTAGATAAATTGTCTAATACAAGTATTTATAATTAAAAAAAAAATAAGAGAGCAAAAAATTAATGAAGTTGGAAGAAAGACAATAAAAACAAAGATGTAACGAAAAAATTAATTGAAAAAGAAAAGAAAACTGGAAATAAGGTTTCTTGTCTGAAGCACCTTGGTTCTTGTTGCAAGGAGAGTACAAACTGAAATGATGAAAATACCCTTGTTTGGTAGAGAGACGTAACTGTTTGGAGAAGTATTGATGCTTGATTTAATGGGGGATATGAATATATGATACATTTGGTTCCCATTGTCAACTGCCTTTTATAGTGTTGCATACAAAATCTTACTATTACTTGTTAATTACTTAGATCATTGTAAATCTTTGACGAAACACAATTCAAAAATTGAGTTATATCTTTATTATGGGTGAAAGTACAATATGGATATGTGAACGGATCAATCTGATCCATTTGTGGGAGCTTAAATCAGATCCGGTGATCTCAACAATTTTTGTCCAAGAAATAACAAAAAATGATCGAGCAATTTTAAAGATGTTGGGGTCTAATCACAGAAGATACTTTGACTTTTGATTACATGATTATTGACTAATATATGATACGATTTATGTATAAGAAGTTTCAATGGAGGGATCTTTTCAAGACAAACGTGCAACTCATTGATAAAATACATTAGGTCATATTGCTCTATAACTAACCAAGTAGTACTTGGTTTAGTGGAAAGGATTGTACCCTTTCAAAACTCAAGGTTGGGGGTTCAATCTCCACTAGGGCCACTTTGAGGGTAGGGATTTCCCTTACCCGTCCCCCCTACTTTCAAGTGCCTGGCCCAATAGGACCCGAGCGGGGTCCGGGCCACTTCTCCTTACAAAAAAAAATATTGCTCTATAACTTTTTTATACAAAAATGGTATACACATGGTGTATGAGTAAGTATTAGAATAGACGGTCTATCCACGTATTTAACCTAAAGTCTATGAGTTTAAAGATTATTAAAGGTTACATACAGTCTATCAATATATTCATGAATAGAGTCTAAGGAAGTTTTTGTACCAATATATTAACCGGTATAATAGGCTAATTTTTCCATTTTCAAGTCTAGGTTGTTCAATTTTAAACTTCAGATTCTCATTATTAAAACTTTGAGGGATCTACAAATTTGATTTCATTTTTACGTTGTTCATTCTAACTTTTAGCATTTCACTAGTTCACTTTATTAACAAGAGTATCGGATATTCTAATACACCTAGTATACTCATCCCCTGCTTATAATAGCATCTCTCTTTGTAATGTCACATGTATAACTTCTAATCTCGTGCTGCAACACAGTTGGACATGTAGGAACTAAAGCTTATTACAACTAGAACAAACTTATCTGATAGCCATGGCGTGAATTAAACACTACCCTAAAGTTAAATTTCTCCTGCTAAAACATAAGGAACCTTAGCAATCAGCCTTTAGGGATACACAACTTCTGCGTTTCTGATGTAGATTGAGAGAAGAAGCAGATTGCAGTGGAAGAGTCTTTTGTGTCTTTCCAAAGTGAAGAACTGGCTAGGAAATATATAGAGAAAGAAGCGGTAATTGGACATAATTAAAACATGTAGTGGTAACTGAACAAAACATAGGACGCTTTCTCTGGAAATCACGGCTACATTAATCGCAATGACAACAAATCCACAAGAATCTCGCAATTGTCGAGAATAATATTGGAGTGGGTTGTAAAAAGAAAACACTCACATCCGTGTCTCGCCAACGCAACACGCCAACGATCACGACCCAGCCGGTGCTCGAGCCCGGCTCGCGTGTGTATGTGGTGTTACCTAGAGTATAACCTCTAGTCTCCAAACATAACTCACAAGCATGTGCAGATAAATAAAGGTAGTAAATGCTGTTGAAACCACCTATGTGAGACTTAAGATTTTGGTATTCTAATGAAGAAAAAACACTTCTGGCAATAGAAGAGGAAAACATAAGTTCTCAATAGTTTGGAACAATCCCCAACAATCCCCCAAACGATTCAAAAGAAGAGGAAAACAGACTGAACAATGAGATCTAGGCAATAGAGACTAAGTTTTGAAGTATCAATCTCTTATGGACTTGAATTGATACCTTGTCTTACTGTCGTATTAGGTAAATTCTCTTTGAACCTTTTACGAAGAATTGACAAAGCATAATTCAGTACTCAACTCTTTTGAAATTAAGAAGTGTTCGCGCAATTTGTAATGTAAGCCTAAGTATTATGACTCTCATAAGGAATTCGGACTAACCCCCCACATTCATATAGGTAAGTCCATTAAGTTTTTTCTATCATAAACCACCTTAAATGAGACAATGAACTTGTAAAAGCTTTAAGCTCATCCTTACATTTATAACAGTAAATATAAAATACTACATCACTTATTTTTAATAGGAATGGTAGTAGTATTAACACGGTCGTTGCACATGCCAAATTAGTAACCTAACTCAACATCATAAAGGGTAAGAAAGGGTCGAATCCACGAGGAAGCAAGGATTAATCAAGGTTTGGAAGCGGTTAAGTGAGCTGAATCTATTTTGGGTGTGTTTTGGATATTAATAATTAACTAAGAAATAACAAACAAATTAGCCAACAAATAAACTCAAATGATTTGATTTAGACTATATAAACGAGGCATTAGAGATAGGGGATTAACAAACTAACCAAGTATCAACCAAATTGTCAAGCTAAGGGGATTCAGGAGGGTCGATTAGAGGACTATAATGTCACTCAAATATTTCCTAATTACTTTCTCAGGCTAATTAGGAGGACCTAATCAACCAATTTCACTTATTCTCATGGTAAAACCAATCAACTAAGCATTTTCATAACTCATAGTGATTCAATTAAAGTCCTAGGAAGTCAAACACTTATTCTCATGGTGAAGTCAACCTAATGTCTAGCCAAAGGTCAATCAAAGGCTTCATTTCTCAATCCTACACCTTGGATTCCCATAACAAGTTCAAATGATGATCTATCAAATAAACATGGCAATGAAATAAGATAGGCAATACAATCATACCTAAATCTAACCCCCAAGCTTGATTTTTAAGGTCATCAACTCGTGATCAACTAGGTAATCCCCTTCCCCTAGCTAATAATCTACTCACTATCCATAAAGAAGATGGAATAAAAAGCTTAAAACAACAATGGTGAAGCAACAATGGTGAAAATCATTTCAATCCAACTAATCACAACTAATCAAACCTTAATAAAATAAAACAAAGTATTAAAGCAAATAGGGAGAAGAGGAAGAAGCCATACTCAAAATGGATGAAAATCATTCAAAAACCTCCATTAATGGACCTTCAATCAACAACATTCAAATGTAGACCTGGTTACTCTCACTAGAAATGTATTTTCTCTCACTAGAACCTCTCTAACCAAGTTTTTTCATCTTCTTTATGGCTGATATCACGTATTTATATAGAGTTTTCTCCCTTATTTACAAGCTAATTTGTGCGTCATTGGAGCTCTTCGGAGCTATTTTGTGCTAACTATCGTATATATTTGTGGTTTTGTTGTTTTAGTGATGAATTGCAGGTTTTAGGGAGTTTTCTCCTTATTCCCGAGCTATTTGGAAGCAACCACGGCTTTACGAGATGTTACGAGGCACATAGGATGGCTCACAAGCTTTATGGGTAGTTTAGGAGGTCCCAAAGCCTCTAAACGTGAAGAGTTGAGAGCCAAAGAGTCAAAAAGTAGTTTTTCGTACTCTGATCGGGCAAAAATGGCCCGATCGGGCGAAGATATTATGATCGGATACAGAAGTTGCGGACCCGATCGGACAAGCCTTGCCCGATCCGATCGGGCGAGAAGCCATGTACCCAGACCCGATCGGGCACTCTCCGCCCGACCCGATTGGGTGGGATGCCCAATGAGATGCTGATTGTTGGAGATGAGAAATGGTGATGCGCTGGGTCGTTGCTGAGGACCCGATCTGTGACCCGATCGGGCGCTGGATCGGGTGGGCCCAGTTTGCACTCCATGCCCCTGCTGCTAGCTGCTACGCTGAACGAGAAACAAAAGGGCGAAAAAGTTTACTATGGGCCCGATGGGAGGCCCGTTGCCCGATCGAGTCCCATGCTCGTCAATGCGGATTTTTATCTTTTAATTCCGTGTTTAATTAGACTTTGAGGGGTAGTATAAATACCTTTTCCTCATTATTGTAGAGACATCCTTTACTCTAATTTTAATTCTCATAGTTCTTAGCTTAGTTTTATTTAGTTTAAACACTTTAGATTAGATTAAAGGTGATTGAACCTATTCGATTTCAATAAAAGTTCTTGCTTTCTGTCAATTGGTATTCTTCTCTACTCTAATCTCTTTTATTATTCTTAATTGCTTAGCTTAAGTTTTTAATCATTCATGATGCAATTATTAGGCTTTCCAATTAGTTTTGTTATTGTCAATTCAATTATGAGTGAGTAGATCTCTTTCTAGGGTGTTAGATAGGGAAGCCATGTTTATACCATGATTGTTATTTAGATTTCAATCGATTTCTAGGGTTTGATTAGAGTGATTGTGGTGTGGTTTGTTCTTAATTAGTGATTAATGTTAGTGGCCTATTTCATTGATTGCTTATGGTTAATAGTTGTTTGCACAGATCCGTCTTACGATTAGAGGCCTAGGACACATTAGTAGTTCTGATTACGTTAGTGAACATGCGGCGTATGTTGAACTATGAGCGTTGAGTCTTAGCCATCGCTCAACACATGCTCTGATCACTTGACTCATGACTTAGGTTTTGATAGTAGTTGACCTTATTTGATTGGTATAAGCATGGTGGACCGACCTAATACCCTAGGTTTTTAGTCCATAGTTAAATCCTCGGTTTAATTCGTTGTCCTTAGCTTAATTGTTAGTTTAGTTAATCTTGCCTGATTTCATCGGAAGTAGCTAGTTGATTGAATATTAATTTAGAAACTCTGTCTCCCTGTGGATTCGACCCTGATTCCATTGACTACCTTAGTTAGAGGACTGTAGGTTTATCTTTGAATAGGTGATACGACTAAATCCTATCAAATTTTGGCGCCGTTGCCGGGGAGACGGCTAGTTTTCTAAGTTTCTATTTGGTTATTTGGTCTACTTCTCTGTACCTCATTGGAACTTCATTGTTCCAATCGAGGTACATTTTACTGCTTCTTTTTGTTTCTTTTGTATGCCCAGGTCTCAAAGAAACGGTTCCCCCATTCCAGCGGATCTCGATCTTACTAGGACAATCAGGCGGATTCGAAAGAAAATTCAGAGAGAAAAGCAGTCTGTTCAGCTGAACACCTCTGGATCAGACACCTCGAGTTCAGTTATATCTAAATCACTGAAGTCGTATGGGGTGCCCAACCCAGATGGTCTATCCACTTCCACCATCGCCGCGGCGAACTTTGAAATTAAACCTGGACTCATCAGCATGGTTCAGCAAAATCAGTTTGGTGGGCATCCTACTGAAGACCCGGCAAATCATCTGCAGCGATTTCAACAACTTTGTTGAACCGTCAAACATGCCGGCGTCACTCCAGATCAACTAAAGGTCATGTTGTTCGAGTTTTCATTGAGAGATAGAGCCTAGAAATGGTTGAACGACGTGAAAGAAATAGAATGGAGTGAAATTTCTGCTGCGTTTCTGAGAGAGTACTATCCACCTACAAAGACAGCAGAAATCAGAAACAAACTAGCCACGTTTTCCCAAGAGCCAGATGAAACATTACGGGAAGCGTGGGCTAGGTTCAGAGATTTACAGAGAGAGTGTCCACATCACAACATGGACAAATGGTTCTTGACGCAGACATTCTACAATAGTCTGCAGCCTCAGACGAAGAGTATAGTTGACTCGTATGCGGGAGGAGTTTTTCTTGATAAGGAAGTGGATGTAGGCTATGAATTTCTATCGAACCTCGCAGCCAATGATCATTCCACTTCCCGCAGCCTGACGAGGAAAGTACTAGAGGTAGATGCCATTGTATTATTGACTTCACAGATAGCGAAGCTAAGTCAGCAGATTAACACCTTCAGTTCCTCTTCCTCAGCAGCACCTCCTTTGAGTATTAATGCTATGTCTGCCGTAACACCCATTACCTCATCTTACTGCGAGGTACGTGGTGTTCAGGGTCACTTTGGGCATGACTGTCAGTTCAGTCAACTTCAGATGGAGCAAGCAAACGCCTTTCAACAGAGACAACCAAATTTCCCCCCTCCACATAACTACCAAAATCCACAAAACCATCACCCTCCACCTCCACAAAACCATCCCAAACCCTCTTACTATCAAACCCCACAAAATTTTCAGAGACCCCCATCACAAAACTTCCATAACCACAATAACCTCCAAACTCCACAAAATTTTCCCACCCACCTCCACAAAACACTAACCCACAAGAGCCTCCCATATCTGAAGTGATGAAGCTAATGTTGAGCATGCAAAAGACCAATGAGGAGGCGGAAAGAGCTCAAGAGCGACAAATGCTAGCTATGAAAAGAGCTAATGAGGAAGCACAAAGAGCCCAAGAGAAGTACATCAAACTTTTCGAGACTCAAATTGCACAATTAACAAGCACTAATGCTCAGAGGCGTCAAGGGGAATTGCCAGGGCAACCCATTCATTGAGAAATGTGAATGCCATCACTCTTCGTAGTGGCATTGCTTATGATGCTCCTCCATTGCCCGTTGATGAGGTTACCCCAACTACGGGGAAGAATAGGGTGGTAGAAGAAGGAAAAAGGAAGAGTTCGACGTCTGAAGTCGACGTATCTGCAGAAGCTGAACAGAAAGGGAAGAAGAAGGAGAAGGTTTCTGAAACGCCTTTTACACCAAGGCTACCTTTTCCTCACAGGATGCAACAATCAAAGGTCGATCAGCAGTTTGGTAAGTTCTTGGCTATGGTCAAGAACCTTGAGGTAACGATTCCATTCACTGATTTAATTACCCAAGTCCCTGTTTATGCCAAATTTCTGAAAGATATGATAACTAAGAAAAGAGACTTTGGTGGGGTAGAACGTGTCTCTCTTAATGAAGAGTGTAGTGTTTTTATTCAAAATAAAACCCCACCAAAGTTAAAAGATCCTGATAGTTTTTCTATACCCTGCCATCTTGGACCTATTTTTATTGATACAGCTTTGTGTGATTTAGGTGCTTCTGTTTCTGTTATGCCATTATCTGTTTATAAGAAACTGAATATGGGAGCACTTAAATGCACACAAATCACTTTACAGATGGCTGACCGTTCTATAAAATACCCTCTAGGTGTTTTAGAGGACGTTCCTTTGAGGTTTGGGAAATTCTATATTCCTGTTGATTTTGTGGTGCTAGATATGGATGAGGATGCCCATATTCCTATTATTCTGGGTAGGCCATTTTTGTGTACTGCTGGTGCTGTCATTGATGTCAAGTCTGGGTCTTTAACTCTGAGTGTTGGTGATGATAAAGCAATTTTTAAACTAACCAATGCTATTAAGGCACCTATGCTTGAACAATCTTGTTGCCGAGCTGAGGTTTTAGATGAGGTAGGTGCAGAGAAGGTTCCAACTACACCTAAGGTTGCCTCGCCGTCTAGAGGTATTATCAAGAGCATTTGGAGAAGAAAGATGTTTGATGAGGGTGGCTCTCACTGCTTAGCCCCTCCTATTTGAGAGATGGAGGTATTATGGTCGTGCGGGACCTTTATAAACCAGCGTTGTGCGAGAGGCAACTCTTTTTTCTCTTTCCCTTTTTCCTTTTTCTTTTTATTTTTCTTCCTTTTTGTGAGCGAGAGTGAGGGTACTAACATTGTTTTCCTCTTAGCGTTGTCCTTTGTAACCTTTTGGCATTGAGGACACTGGCAAGTTCATCTTGGGGGAGGTTTTCTGTTTGTATTCTCCATCTCTTCTACTGCTTTCTAGGATAGATTTACTGCTTTCGAAAAACTCTGAAAAAATCAAAACAATATGGTTCCCATGAATGGTTTAGTTGCCTCCCTGTGCCCATGTTTTGCTCTTATTGAAAATGATTTGACTCTGTTTTCTGGATAGCCGGGCATTGTGATCTTGAGGCTATGATTTGATGTTTGATTGCTATGATTTCGAGCAAAATTTGATTATATTACACCACTTTGTGCTGCATACCTGAATTGGTTAGACTGTGAGGCCTCTTTGTAGCCTATTGGATTCATATTATTATCCACCCTATTCTTGTGTGTTAGTTCCTCTTTAGTGGATTGATCTTAACTTTGACTTCGTACTTGTCTGATTATCGATGACTTGTAGCATTTGCTGTGATAGAGGCGTTCTTTTGTCTTATTCTTGAGCTTCAGAGTGAATTTTTGATATATTTTTATCCTCCTTAGCCCCGCTGAGCCTAATGACTTATTTCATGTTATTTTAACCCTTATTATGAGCCCATGGCCTTCATTTTGATATTATTTCCAAGCCTAGCTTGGGGGAGCTTTTGTATGGGTTGAGTCTGAGACTGGTTTCTTGGTTTGGTTTGGTTGTTGAGGAATAAGAGTGTATTTGTTGTGGTTTGAGGGTGAGGACAAGAAAAAGAAAAAGCATATTTAGAGTTGCGTGAATAAAGTTCAGAAAAATGAAAGAAAAAATGAAATAAAAGTTCAAAAGAATTCAAAGTTCTTTCATTCACGTACGTTCATAAAGAAAAATTCGCTTCATTGCTTGAAAATTGGGATGGTTATGAGTGTTCATAAATTTATGAGAGTTGGGTTATTTTTTCGTGGTTATATGGTGTTGTTGGGAGTTGTTTAGGCCATCTTAGGCCTTGTTTGAGTGATTCATGCTCCCCCTTTCTCGGTTTTTCCACCATATTACCCAAAAGTATTCCCTACCTCTCACCTAAGCCCCATTACAACCCTATAAAGTCCTCTTGAGCTCTTGTCTCCATTGTTCATTTGATTGATTTCGAGTCAGTTTGTCAAAGTTAAAGAGTATTTATGCTAATTGAGTCGAATTGACTAAGATGAGCGTCATTTAACCTTCTTAAACACATGAGAGTGTGAGTGGGAAGGACATTTATGGTCGGGTTGGTGAGTGTTCGGGCATATTCTTTGCCTCCACAAAATAAAGAGGAGTGACACCCTTGTGAGAGCCTTTTCAGGATTTGTATGCCTTGTGGATGCTTGAATTTGATAAATTGCTTGGATGATTGGTGGTTGGATGGATTTAATTAGCCGAACTTGAATTTTGCCTGCTTGAACGATTCTTAGTCTTGAAAATGTTTTGAGCTTTGATTTGATTTTTATCTATGGGGTGAGGCAATCTATTCCGTGTTCATGTTCTGTTTGCTTGAGGACAATCAAAGGTTTTGCTTGGGGGATTTTGATATCACGTATTTATATTGAGTTTTCTCCCTTATTTACAAGCTAATTTGTATGTCATTGGAGCTCTTCGGAGCTATTTTGTGCTAACTATCGTATATAGTTGTGGTTTTGTTGTTTTAGTGTTGAATTGCAGGTTTTAGGGAGTTTTCTCCTTATTCCCGAGCTATTTGGAAGCAACCACGACTTTACGAGATGTTACGAGGCACGTAGGATGGCTCACGAGCTTTATGGGTAGTTTAGGAGGTCCCAAAGCCTCTAAATGTGAAAAGTTGAGAGCCAAAGAGTCAAAAAGGAGTTTTACGTACTCTGATCGGGCAAAAATGGCCCGATCGTGCGAAGATATTATGATCGGGTACAGAAGTTGCGGACCCGATCGGGCAAGCCTTGCCCGATCCGATCGGGCGAGAAGCCATGTACCCAGACCCGATCGGGCACTCTCCGCCCGACCCGATCGGGTGGGATGCCCAATGAGATGCTCATTGCTGGAGATGAGAAATGGTGATGCGCTGGGTCGTTGCTGAGGACCCGATTCGTGACCCGATCGGCGTTGGATCGGGTGGGCCCAGTTTGCACTCCATGCCCCTGCTGCTGCTACGCTGAACGAGAAACAAAAGGGCGAAAAAGTTTACTATGGGCCCGATCGGGTGGCCCGTTGCCCGATCGGGTCCCATGCTCGTCAAATGCGAATTTTTATCTTTTAATTCCGTGTTTAATTAGACTTTGAGGGGTAATATAAATACCTTTTCCTTATTATTTTAGAGACATCCTTTACTCTAGTTTTATTTCTCATAGTTCTTAGCTTAGTTTTATTTAGTTTAAACACTTTAGATTAGAATAAAGGTGATTGAACCTATTCGATTTAATAAAAGTTCTTGCTTTCTGTCAATTGATATTCTTCTCTACTCTAATCTCTTTTATTATTCTTAATTACTTAGCATAAGTATTTAATCATTCATGATGCAATTATTAGGGTTTTCAATTAGTTTTGTTATTGTCAATTCAATTATGAGTGAGTAGTTCTCTTTCTAGGGTGTTCGATAGGGAAGCCATGTTTATACCATGATTGTTATTTAGATTTCTATCGATTTCTAGGTCTTGATTAGTGTGATTGTGGTGTGGTTTGTTCTTAATTAGTGATTAATGTTAGTGGCCTATTTCATTGATTACTTGTGGTTAATAGTTGTTTGCACAGATCCGTCTTACGATTAGAGGCCTAGGACACATCAGTAGTTCTGATTACGTTAGTGAACATGCGGCCTATGTTGAACTATGAGCGTTGAGTCTTAACCATAGCTCAACACATTCTCTAATCACTTGACTCATGACTTAAGTTTTGATAGTAGTTGACCTTATTTGATTGGTATAAGCATGGTGGACCGACCTAATACCCTAGGTTTTTAGTCCATAGTTAAATCCTCGGTTTAATTCGTTGTCCTTAGCTTAATTGTTAGTTCAGTTAATCTTCCTGATTTCATCTGAAGTAGCTAGTTGATTGAATATTAATTAAGAAACTCTGTCTCCCTGTTGATTCGACCCTACTTCCATTGACTACCTTAGTTAGAGGACTGTAGGTTTATCTTTGAATAGGTGATACGACTAAATCCTATCAATGGCTAGTGAGTAGATTGTGGGTTTCTATACCCCGTAAACATAAGGGCAAAAAAGTAAAAGATGAGCCAAAAAGAGAAGCTCCTCACAAAGGAGCGCCCGCTCCATAGACTGTGGAGCACCCGCTCCAGGAACAATCCTGGTTCACTCCAATTCTCTGCCTTCCTTTCTTCATTTCTTCATTAACGGAGCGTCCGCCCTGCCTCTTTTGGAGCACCCATTCCCCTGCTCTCGATCCTCTTCCTTGCAAATCTAGCTTGAACAACTCAAGGGGAGATTAGATAGGGGAGGGGGGATGCACATGCACATGCAATAATCTACATGCAACCTAACTAAATGCAAATGCACTAAAACTAATGTGAAGCACGCAAAGAATGAAAAAGGATGTAAAAGGGTAATAAAGAGGGAACTACATGACCTAAAATGCACCTAAATGACTTATAATTGCCCCTAACTAAAGAGCCTAGAGCTCATTTATCAAGTATACAAAACATGAGCTCTTTTTTATTTCGTTTGACCCCTTGAACTTAGGAATTCCTAGGAAAGGTATCATCACAATTCACTCCATAATAGGCTTTAGTCTCATTCCTTATGCTGACTCCAACACTAATTTTCAACAACGGCCTTTGGTGAGAGGATCAGCAGTATTGCTCTCTGATTTTACATACTCGAGTGATAACATATTATTTCTAATTGAATTGCTAACTATGGCATGCCTTAAGAGAATATGCATACTCTTTCCTTTGTAGGCTTGATTATTCGCTACCGAATTGCTGCTTGTGGGTCACATTGCATAAAAATTGATGGACTTGGCTTCCCTCACAATGGACAACTACCAAACTCTTTAATGATTCAGCTTCTTGGCTTGCCAATTCTAATGCAATAAATGCATATTCCATTGTAGATTTGGAAATATATGTTTACTTTGATGATTTCCATGATATAGCTCAACTAGTAAGAGTAGAAACATAACCACTTGTAGATAGAAGCTCATCATTATCAGACACCCAATTAGCATCACACGAAAACCTTCAAGAACACAAGGTGTTCTCTGATAAATCAAACCCTATTTGATAGTATCTTTAAATACTTCAACAATCTAATCAAGGCACTCTAATGCTCCCGATTAGGATTGTGAGTATCCCTACTCAATCTACTAACATCATAAGTTGTATTAAGTCTAGTATAGTTCATCTTGAACATTACTCTACCAATTATTTTTGCCAATTGTTCTTGTGATATACTATCACCCTTATTCTTTTTTCAAACGAATACTAGAATCATCATATGGGGTTTTCACAGGAACACAAATCATATTGATCAAACTTATTTAAACTTTTCTCAATATAATAACGTTGATTTAAAGACATCATATATGATGTTTCAGTAATCTTTATCCCAAGAATAACATCGGCCTCTCCTAAATCCTTCATCTCAAAACAAGAATTTAGAAAACTCTGGGTTGCATTCACTATGACTATATTGGTTCCAAAAGTCAATATGTAATACGCCATTTTTTAAAGGACTTTTATTATTTAATAATAAAGTATTTAAACGATTTTTATTATACTATAGAAGTTGATTTAAATAAATAACTTTATAATATAATTTACTTTATGAGGAAAGGATTTTATTGTAGTCATATTATATATTTTAGTATACTATGCAATTAGTTTTGGAGTTCTAAATAATAAAAGGGTAGTTGGATTTGATCGCACGTTTCAAAAGGAGAATTTAGTCCTATTGGGCAGAATGTCATTTTAGTAGACAAAAGGAATTTGGAAAAGGAGTATGATTTTCACAAATCCCATTAGGGATTATTATAAATAGAGAAGGAAGAAGAGAGGTTTTTTTTGTTGCCGTCATCTTTTCAAAAACCCAGTAAGCTCTCTCCCCTTTTCCATTTTCTCAAGGGTTTGTAGTAGTCTTTTCATGGTTAATTCTTTATTCAATCTTTATGAAATTTGACTCTTTGAATTTATGCAAGATCATACTATTATTCAAAATTAGTTTCGAGATTTGTGCAAAAGACAAATTAGGTTTTTATATTATTGGGATTTTCGGAAAAATTGAGGGTTTTAAGGGGGAGGGTCATTTTAGTTGCACGCCACCCTCACCGACACCACTCAATGGTGGCAACAACCACTGCGGCTGGCTAGAGCGCCATCGTAGTCTGGCGCTGCAAAGCCCCGCCTGGCTACCACTATCCACCGGCTTTTAAAATAAATAAAAAATATTTTTATTATTTATTTTGGAAATAAATTATTGTTGTATATTTAATTTCCTAAATTAAGTTGATTTTGTTAGATTAACTCCTATAAAGAGTTATCTTTTGATCATACTTGAACCCTAAGTTAAGTATGATGTTCTAAACCTAATTTTAGGGTTTTTAATAAAGGTTTAAAGTTTCAAAGTTTATATTTTTAATTTTTAATTTATAATACTGTTGTACTTTAATTAATACTTTAATTAATGAAGGGTTGTTCTATAAACTTAATAGTTGTTTTAAGGGAGTTTTTAAAGGGTTTTAAAGGGATTTTAAAGGTTTTCCATATTTTATTGTAAGTGTTTAATTATTTAAGAATTCTAAATTAAGTTATTTAAATTGTTTTAAGGAGCTCAATTCATAAGAGGACGATAGACGTTGTTCGGATCGTCTTGTGTGAGATTATTTACGTGGAAATGTACATGACGTAGTGCCTTGATATTTATTTGATTATGTGAGATTTTTTGAATGATATGATGTAACACCCCGACAATTCTCTCTTTACAAAACATATATTTTTCCCAACTAAAACAGAGATTATCAAGGTATTATCGCACTTGTTAAAATGTATCGGCTTACTCAGAGTATTGCAGTGGAAAAACAATAAATATACTTTATTAAATACTTAGCACATAATAATTGTCAAACCATGTAACACCCCGACAATTCTCTCATTATAAAACATATATTTTTCCCAACTTAAACAGAGAATTATCAAGGCATTATCGCTCGCATGAAAACGTATCGGCTTACTCAGAGTATTGCAGCGGAAAAACATTAAATATACTTTATTAAATGCTTAGGACATAATAATTGGCAAACCATTATCCAAACCTCGAAAGATAATTCAAAACCAACTTAAAAAATTTAAAATAAATAATCGATAATTCAACTTAGTAAAATTAACGTAAAGGTAAGAAACAGTAGAACTAATAAAACAATCTCTCAACAACGCTTCCCAAGTCCCAAATGAGTAATTAAGACGATGCATCATGTCTTTCAAACCTGTAGGCAAATACTCAATTGAAAAATAATCACCAATAAAGGGTCATCCATGATCAATAGGCATAGCCATGATCGACACACAGAAAAGCACGTAATCAGCAAAGCTGAGCACATACCTAAATAAAATAAAACACGAAACCTATCATGATACTATTAAGCAGTAAAACATGATCAATAAATGTACTTCAAGACTTCAACTCGTGAAATAAGACTTGACTACACACGACATACAATATGATAAATATTTAGTAAATTGAATAGACAATGGATCGAGTTGTCCAACCAAAACCAGTTTTCAAAAGCGCGACTCCGTAACCCCTTGACCAACGATGTCGAGAAACCTTTAAAAATAAAAATAGGGTACGGTGATCAATCCGACCCCAAGAAAAGTCATGTGCTACCACCATGTACTCCAACTCATACTAGTCCAGAATTTCAGACGTGCACAAGTCTAAAGCTATTGCTATTCACTTCCACTTTAAGTATTAGTAAGGTATTCGATGTTGAACTCTAAACAAAGCAGCCAACACATAACATGGATACTACAATATTCCTCTTTTATCTTAGGATTAAATAAGTGATCAAACAATTCCAATTGACCAAGAATCAATCCTCCAAATTTATTTGTTGATTTAGATAAACAATCGAATGTCCAACGACAATAAATATACATACCCTTTAAATCCATCGGTCTTTGCAAAGTAGTAAAATAATAATAACTAATAATAATCCAAATTACTCACAAAGTCCTCGGCCTTTGAGAACTAATAAAATATCCACTAAGGGAAAAAATACAAAAATTCATAATCCAATAATAAAATATTATTAATGCCTCATATGAATTAATAAATAAATTTCCCTTCCTAAACATGCTTGAATCAAACATCCAATCAATCATGTAATAAAACATAATGGCAATTAACATGCTTAACAATACGTAATTCCAATTCAATAGCCATGTATGAACCATAAAAGGGTTCCCTATACATGATATTATAAATAATCCTAATCCTTAGGACATGATACTAGTCTAACACACAAGAACATGTACGTACCTTGTGTAGACAAAGTGAGAGGCCACTTCAGAACTCTAGAAATCACCTAAAGTTAATTCTCCACCTACCAAAACAATAAAACAACAACGAATTAAAATCCTATTTAATTCGCTGCAATATAATTTATTTTAAAACGCTTCAAAACACATTTTAAAATACTTTAAAAATATTAAAGTTTCAACCTTTAACAACCTTCAATATCACACTCATAAATCTAGGCTTAAAACCTCAAAAATCATTATTTTCATACTTAAAACTCACTTTAAATAATAAATAATAAATTATAAATCTGAAATTATACTTTATATTCACAATAAATAAAAAATCAGATTTTTAATAATTCAAACAATAAAGTTTTCAACTTTTTTTATAAAACATATTAAAACTCATAAATATCACAACTTTAATATTAAAACTCATAAATATCACAACTTTAATATTAAAACTCATAAATATCACAACTTTAATATTAAAACTCATAAAATCATAACTTTAATATTAAAACCATAAATAAACATAAGTAGAGGATGAAGGTTAAGAAATAACCAAAAGAAAACACGAAAACAACATTTGCGAGTGAAAAATGGCAGCAAAACTCACAACTAGTGGAATACTAATCGGAATTGAGTGATTCTTGAGCCTAAATTTAATAACTTTTCGAGATCACAACTTTGCAGAAGGAAGTTTTGGCTAAAATCAATCGAAACTATCAGAATTTTGGAAATCATATTCGGGAATAATAAGATGTAAAAGAGAATAAAGAGAGAGAAGAGTGGAGGTGGTGGTGTTGGCGTTTGTTGCGGCGGCACACGAGAGGCAGTACTGCCGGTAGTGGCGGCAATACACAAGCAAGAGGGAGCTGGCGTGTGGTGGTGCACGGCACCGGAACCAAGGAAAGAAAAGAGAGGGAGGACGGACGAGTGAGAGGAGAGGAAAAATAGAGAAAATAAAAGTGTGCAAACTTGGGGTTTGGGGAGTATTTATTGGTTTTGCCTAAAATCTAGGGTGAATAGGTTTAGGCTTGGGGTGGGGCTTAAGTTGAACATCAAAATTTAATAAATGGTTTCGGCTCTCATCCAACATTAAAAATCTTTTTAAACACGACACAAAACCTTTAATAAATATTCAACACTTAAAAGCCAACCCAATATTAATGACTATTTAAAACAGTTAAACAATTATTTGACTTTGAAAATAGTCAACACTAAGATAATTAAATGAAATAAATATGAAAATGATTATAAATATACTTTAAATATATTTATAAAATTCATAAAATTATGGGGGATTACAGTCTTAAAAGAAGTTTCGTCCCGAAACTTGGTACGAAAAACTAATTCGTTTGGAAAAAAATTCTTACTGAAACTTTTCAATATTGAAAACTCAGAAAAGCTTGGGTCACTAATGGACACGTTATTTTGCACCAACATGTGCAAATCACAAAAATAAGCATAAAAATGCATAAAAACACCATAAAAATAGGCAAAAAGCGCGAAATTCTATCGCATTCTACCCCTCTTAAAGATAACGAGTTACGCCTCGTAACTCACCTCAACAAACCAGTTAGGATACTTGTTCCTCATATAATCCTCGGCTTCCCATTTTTCCCCCTCGGACTCATGGTTAGACCAAAGTACTTTTACGAAACTCACATCCTTATTCCGTGTACTACGCACCTTCTTGTCCAAAATCTTCACAGCTTTCCTCATATGTGAGGCTACTATGAATCTGAAATCTTTCGGGTTCTAGAACGTGATTCTCATCAGGAATATACCTCTTAAGTTGTGAGATATTAAATACATCGTGCATCTTCTCGAATTCCATCGGCAAAGCCAACTTGTGGGCTACCTTACCAACTCGTTGCAAAATCTCATACGGGCCAACATATTTGGCTCTCAACTTGTCTTTCTTACCAAATCTCATAACACCTTTCGTCGGTGAGACTTTCAAAAACACTTTATTGCCAACGACGAACTTATCTTTATGCCTCTTCAAATCAGCGTAACTATTCTGCCTTTCCTGGGCACCTTGGATTCTAGCTTGAATCACTAAATGAATTCAGTCTCAAGGACTATATTCTCACTAAAGTCGTTCCATTAAATAGGAATATACTCGCATGGTAAATATTATTGTATGAAAACTCAATCAAATATAATTGGTCTTCCCAACTTCCTTTAAAGTCAATCGCACATGCTCTCAACATGTCCTCCATAGTCTGATTGGTCCTCTCAGTCTGACCATCTGTCACAGGGTGAAAAGCAGTACTCATCTTCAACGTAGTTCCAAGATTCTACTGAACTTTTTGACAAAACTTCGAGAGAAATCTCGAATCACGATCTGAAATAATATCCTTCGGCACACCATGGAGTCTCACGACTTGCTTAATATAAGTCTTCGCAAGTTGCTTCTTCTTCCACGTCTCTTTGATCGGAATAAAGACGACAGATTTAGTCAATCGATCCACAATCACCAAATGTTGTCACAAAGTCCATAGAAATCGAATTTGACTTCCATCCAGGGACTTCTAATGACTGGACCTTTCCCATAGGTCTCTTCTGATCAATCTTCACTTTCTAGCAAGTCAAACAGTTGGATAATTCTCCTTAAGGTCTTTAGACAACTTATCATCACTAGGGTGTACCGAATACAGAGTATTGTGACCTTCCTCCATAAGCTTCCTCTTAAGCTCTTCACACTTCTGTGGTATACACCACCTTCCTTTGAATCTCAGACTTCCATCTTCATGGATCTTATAATCAACTTCCTTTCCTTGCTTTATCTTCTCTTTAATCTTGTCAAGATGCTCATCTCCAACTTGACTCTCCAAGATCTCATCGAAAATCGTCTATCCTAACGACAAAGCGTTCAATCTGGCTTCTACCTCTCCAGGATTCAAAATCTCAAGGTTAAGCCTTTGCATATCTCGATACAACTCTTCGGAAACTACCAATGCATTCACGTTATGGCTCGTTTTCCTACTCAAATCATCGGCGACTACATTCGCCTTCCCTTCATGGTACCGGATATCTAAGTCATAATCCTTGATCAACTCGAACGATCTCCATTATCTCATATTGAGATCCTTGTGAGTGAAAATATACTTCAAACTCTTATGGTCGGTGAATATCTTCACAGTCGCTCCATAGCGATAATGTCTCCAAATTTTCAATGCAAACACAATAGCCGCTAACTCTAAGTCATGGGTAGGTAATAAGACTCATACGGCTTCAACTGACGTGATGCATACGCAATCACCTTCCTATTCTACTGTAACACACATCCCAAACCATTCTTCGAAGCATCACTATATACCTCGAATCCATCATTCCCATCGGACAGAGTCAAAACAGGTTCAAAGGTTAAACGATCCTTCAAAATCTGAAAGGCTTCCTCACACTTCTCATTCCATTCAAACTTCGACTCTTTCTTCATCAAAGTAGTCATAGGTCTCGCTAACCTCAAGAAATCTTTCGCAAACCTTCTATAATAACCAGTCAATCCCAGAAAACTTCTTATGTCAGGCACATTCTTCGGTCTAGGCCACTCACTACGGCTTGTACCTTCGTAGGATCCACGGAAACTCCTTCCTTAGACACATACAACTTTCTCCAAACGGAACTCAAACTTAGGGAACTTGACAAACAATTGGTTTCTCCTAAGCGTCTCCAATATCATTCTCAAATGCTCATCATGCTCTTCTTCATTTCGAGTAGATAAAAATATCGTCAATGAATACTACGACAAACTTGTCTAAGAACGCATGGAAAATCCTATTCATCAAGTCCATAAATATTGCAGGTTCATTGGTAAACCCAAATGGAAAATTCATGGTGACCATATCTCGTTCTAAAAGCAGTCTTAGGTATATCCTTATCGGCTACCTTCAGTTGATGATACCTTGCATGCAAATCAATCTTCGAGAAAATACTAGCTCCATTCAACTGATCGAAAAGATCATCTATCCTAGGCAAAGGATACTTGTTCTTAATAGCCACATTGTTCAACTCAAGATAATCAATACACAACCTCATACTACCATCCTTCTTCTTCACACATAAAACTGGTGCTCCCCAAGGTGACGCACTAGGTCTAATGTAACCTTTCTCAAGTAACTCTTGCAATTGAGTCTTCAATTCACTCATCTCGGGAGGTGCCATCCTGTAAGGTGCTTTTGAAATAGGTGCAGCACCATGAACTATGTCTATGGTAAACTCAACGGCTCTCTTAGGCGGCATACCAGAAATCTCACTTGAAAACACATCTAAGAACTCATTCACAATAGGTACATCCTCAATTCTCGACTCAACTTCCTTGCTTACATCTCGCACACTACACAAGAATACTTCACAACCTTTCCTTATCAACTTTACAACTTGCATAGTAGAAATTATCCCAAAACTCTTAGGTTTCCCAAAACGTCGGTATGAGATCGACCTCTTCGAAGGACTCTTCAAAACTACCTTATGAGCTTCACAATCTATCTTAACTTTATAAGAACTAAGCCAGTTTATAAGAATCGCTAATAGGAATGGATTGGCTTTTGACTCCTAATAGACACAAAAAACTCTATCCTACCTCCCAAATACTATGGAACACTTACCAATATTCATAAATTCTCATTTCTCTTATCTCCTAGGGCAACATTATTCTTGTCACGCCTAGTGTGCAATCCATAAATAAGAGCAGCTCGCCCATACATAATATCTAGGGATGTAAAGGTTTCACCTCCTAACCCCAATTGAATTTCCTCAGTCAAACCATGCTCAAATCTCTAAGCTTACAATTCCTTAGTGGCAACTACCTCAGGTGCAAATCTAGACAAAGTTCTGAACTTGCTGTAGTACTCAAAACTAGACATACTCCCCATTCTAAGGTTAATGAACTCTTGGGACTTTTGCATCCTCACGAAAGCTGGGTAAAACTTTCCTCTAAGAGTAGTGGTAAAGGAGTCCCAATTGAAATTAGCCTCGACACTAATCATTGTCCCAATTTCCTTCCACCAAAGATCATCCTCAAATTTCAGATACGTCACAGCCTGATCTACCTTCATTACTACAGGGCAATGAACTACTCCAAATATCTTGTCAAATTCTCCAACCCAACTCTCCAAGAAAGTAGGGTCAGTCTGTCCCTTAAGATAAGTCGGCTTAACTTTAGCAAGCTTCTCAAACATCTCGCCTGCAGTGTTAGGACGTTCAGTTCTCTCTTGGGTCACTCATCTTCTAAAAGACGAATGACAGAGGCTAGGGCGACATCGTTTTTGGCCATCCTAATGCGTAACCTATCAAAAACACATACGTCCAATTTCAGGTCACGATTCATAACTAATTGTCATTCTACTAAGGTATCGAAAAGAAAATTGATCATACAAGATCGTCTAAATAAAATAGGTTCATCGAAGTTTTACTTGGAATAAATCCGAAGTACAGACAATTTATTTGGAACAAATCCAAGCACTAATGAATTTATTTGGAGTACATCCAATCTCAAACAATTTATTTGGAATACATCCAAGTTCAAACAATTCAGCATTACTTGCACAATCATTCACAATTGGCAATCATGCAAGAATTAAATAACCAACCATGAGAAATAAAATAAAATAATTCCCATTCCCATACTAAATAAATATTGCTCAACTCATATAACCCAAAGAATATTATATTTCTACCAAAATAATGACAATGAATTTTTCCTCAATCCATAACAAGAATTCACGATATAATTCCTCAAATGGATAGTACCAAAATAAATAAGTAGTATAGCTTAGCTACCTTATTCAAAATAAATGCTAAAATAAATAGATAAAATGACATCAAAATAAATCTCAAGGACTAACATCAGGATTCCTATCCTTATTTTCCTTCTACATCTCAGGATTGAATACTTCGTCTCCAAAGTCATCCATATCCTAAATAACACATATGATTTGGCTCTTCAGCTCTAGTCATCCTCTTAATACGTTTAGGTGAAGGTTTATCAAAGTCTTCAATCTCATCTTCACTATTAGTGACATCATCAAGTAAGTCGACCATAAAAGCAACATAAATATCCTTACGAGTTTAACCTCTAGCTCGGTCGAACTCTTGTAACACTCATCATCACTCTCAGTAGCTACTCTCAGAATACGACGTAGTATAGCTCTCAAGCACAGACTCAATGTCGGACTCGTCATCACTAAGTACCATAGTATTGTAAAAACATCCAACTCGATCGGCTTCACTATCAGACATGCCTAAAGGTCCATCTACTGTTGAGCAAGACATCTGCAATGAACAACGTTCACTCTTAGTGTACATTCCCAACAATAAGTAACAAAATTAAATAAATAAATAACCACAAAGTAAATAAATCAACAATCAACCAAAAAGAAACATGTACTCAACATGTAAACATAATTCAGAACTCCAGACAATCAAAAGTTATACACCTAAACAAAAATGCAAGTGTACAGACGAAAAGCAGCTGAACAGACTAATGATACTGAACTAACTGAACAGACTCGCAGACATAAAGCAGCTGAACAGATTAACAGATAGAAAATAACTGAACACAACAAAATAATGCAGACATATGATATTTCTATCATATATGCCCATCCTAAACTACCCATCTCACTCAAATAAAATAAATAAGCAAGACAAAAATAATTTTCGGAACACAAAAATTATCGAAAATGCTCAATAAACACCGAAACATAATTAAATTATTTTGGAAAATTTAAAATAATATTAGGATCAAATTCCGAAATAAAAATTAATAATAGGAAATAATTAATTAAACTTTTCAGAAATTCTAAAGAAAATCGAAAAATAAATAAAAGAATTAGAAATAAATCAAAATAAATTCGAAAATTAAAATTTCCAATCAAATTAAGATTTGAAAATAAAATGCCCATCAAAATAAGGTTTGAACCTTTTTCAAAAACAAACCTCGAATTCTCCAAAATAAATTTAAGAAATGAATAAATAGGAGCTTACTTTCATAAAGATAACTTTGAAAATAGTTAAGCTAGTTTTAGTTAGGCGCCTAAAAAAAATAGTTTGGGCACAAAAGGCCAATAAAAACTTATGCTCCAAGATACCACTTTGTAACACCCCGACAATTCTCTCTTTATAAAACATATATTTTTTCCAACTAAAACAGATAATTATTAAGGCATTATCGCCTGTGTAAAAACGTATCGGCTTACTCATAGTATTGCAGCAGAAAAACATGAAATATACTTTATTAAATACTTGGGACATAATAATTGTCAAACCATTATCCAAACCTCAAAAGATAATTCAAAACCAACTTAAAACATTTAAAATAAATAATCCATAATTCAACTTAGTAAAGTTAACGTAAAGGTAAGAAGCAGTAGAACTAATAAAACAATTTCTCAACAACGCTTCCCAAGTCCCAAATGAGTAATTGAGACGATGCTTCATGCCTTTCAAACCTGTAGACAAATAATCAATTGAAAACTGCTCACCAATAAAGGGTCATCACAGGATCAATAGGCACATCCATGATCGACACACAGAAAAGCGCGTAATCAGCAAAGCTGAGTACATACATAAATAAAATAAAACACGAAACCTATCATGATACTACTAAGCAGTAAAAAATGATTAGTAAATATACTTCAAGATTTCATCTCGTAAAATAAGACTTGACTACACAAAACATACAACATGATAAATATTTAGTAAATTGAATAGACAATGGATCGAGTTGTCCCACTAAAACCAATCTTCAAAATACAAGACTGAATTACGGGCGCGACTTCGTAACCACTTCACCAACGATATCGAGGAACCATTAAAAATAAAAATAGGGTACGGTGATCAATCCGACCCCAAGAAAAGCCATGGGCTACCACCATGTACTCCAACTCATACTAGTCCAAAACTTCAGACGTGCACAAGTCTAAAGCTATTGCTATTCACTTCCACTTTAAGTATTAGTAAGGTATTCGATGTTGAACTATAAACAAAGCTGCCAATACATAACATGGATACAACAATATTCCTCTTTTATCTTAGGATTAGATAAGTGATCAAACAATTCCAATTGACAAAGAATTAATCTTCCAAATTTATTTGTTGACTTAAATCAACAATCAAATGTCCAACGATAATAAATATACATACCCTGCAAAGCCCTCGGTCTTTGCGAAGTAGTGAAATAATAATAACCAATGATAATCCAAATTACTCACAAAGTCCTCGGCCTTTGAGAAGTAATAAAATATCCACTAAGGGAAACAATAACAAATCAATAATCCAATAATAAAATATTATTAATACCTCATGTGAATTAATAATTGGAAAATTTGTGAAGAACCCCCCCTACAAGTTTCCAATTTTTGTGAAAAGCCCCCTTCAAGTTTTTTTGTGAAAATAACCCCCAACAAGTTAACAAAATAATAGTTGCACCCCCTAAATATTGGGTAAAATCACTAATTTTAGGGGGTGCAACCACGAACTTTGCTAACTTCTTGGGTGTTATTTTCACTAAAGAAACTTGCATGCGGTTTTTCACAACGAAAAAAAACTTGTAGGGGGTTCTTCACAAAATATCCTTAATAAATAAGCTTCCCTTCTCAAAAATACTTGAATCAAACATCCATTCAATCATGTAATAAAACATAAAGGAAATTAACATGTTCAACAACACGTAATTCCTATTAAATAGCCACGTATGAACCATAAAAGAGTTCCCTATACATGATACTATAAATAATCCTAATCCTTAGGACATAATACTAATCTAACACATAAGGACATGTACGTACCTTGTGTAGACAAAGTGAGAGGCCACTTTAGAACTCTAGGAATCGCCTAAAGTAAATTCTCCGCCTCCCAAAACAATAATACAACCATGAATTAATATCCTAATTAATTCAGAGAAATATATTTTATTTTAAAACTCTTCCAAACTAATTTTAAAATACTTTAAAAACATTTAAGTTTCAACCTTTAACAACCTTCAATATAACACTCATAAATCTAGGCTTTAAAACCTCAAAATCATTACTTTCATACTTAAAACTCAGTTTAAATAATAAATAATAAATCTGAAATTATACTTTATATTCACAATAAATAAAAATCAGATTTTTAATAATTCAAACAATAAAGTTTTTAACTTTATTTATAAAAGATATTAAAACTCCTTAAAATCACAACTTTAATATTAAAACTCATAAAAAACTTAACTTTAACATTAAAACCATAATTAAACATTAAATAGAGGATAACAGTTAAGAAATAGCTAAAAGAAAACACAAAAACCGGATTTACGAGTGAAAAATGGCAACAAAACTGTCAAACTTCCAGAGGCCACCACTGGTAGGATACTAATCGGAATTCAGTGATTCTTGAGCCTAAATTCAATAACTTTTCGAGATCACAACTTTGAAGCATGAAGTTTAGGCTAAAAACAACCGAAACTATCAGAAATCTGGCAATCAGATTCGGGAGTAATGAAAAGATGTAAAAGAGAATTAAGAGAGAGAAAAGTGGCGGTGGTGGTGATGGCTGCTATTACTGAGGAAAACGAGAGGCAATGCTGGCGGTAGTAGCAGCAGCACACAAGGAAGAGGGAGGTGGCGTGTGGTGCACGACGCCAGAACCAAGGGAAGAAAAGCGAGGGAGGGCAGACGAGTGAGAAAAGAGGAAAAAGAGAGAAAATAAAAGTGTGCAAACTTGGGGTTTGGGGGGTATTTATTGGTTTTCCCTAAAACCTAGGGTGAATAGGTTTAGGCTTGGGTTTGGGATTAAGTTGAACATCAAACTTTTATAAATGGTTTGGGCTCTCATTCCAACATTAAAAATCATTTTAAACACGACGCAAAATGTATAATAAATATTCATACTTCAAATCCAACCCAATAAATATTAATGACTATTTAAAACGTTTAAACAATCATTTGACTTTCAAAATAGTCAACACTTAAATAATTAAATGAAATAAATATGAAAATGATTATAAATATACTTTAAATATATTTATAAAATTCATAAAATTACGGGGGATTACAGTATACCTATCTTAAAAGAAGTATCGTCCCGAAACTTGGTATGAAAAACTAATTCGTTTGGAAAACATTTCTTACTTAAACTTTTCAAAATTAAAAACTCGGAAAAACTTGTGTCACGCATGTGCACAGTTTACTAACCCAAACTCAAATGTGTCACACATGGACACATTATTTTGCACCACCATGTGCAAATCGCATAAATAAGCATAAAAATGCATAAAACACTATAAAAATAGGCAAAAAGCGCGAAATTCTATCGCATTCTACCCCTCTTAAAGAAAACGAGTTACGCCCTCGTAACTCACCTGAACAAACCAATCAGGATACTTCTTCATCATATCATCCTCGGGTTTCCATGTTGCCTCCTCGAACTCATGGTTAGACCATAGTACTTTCACGATACTCACATCCTTATTGCGTGTACTACGCACCAACTTGTCCAAAATCTTCACATGTCTTTCCTCATACGTGAGGCTACTATCATTTGAACTCTTTCGGGTTCCAGAACGGGATTTTCATCAGGAATATACCTCTTAAGCTGTAAGATATTAAATACATCATGCATCTTCTCGAATTCCATCGGTAAAGACAACTTGAACCAACTCGTTGCAAAATCTCATACGGACCAACATACTTGGCACTCAACTTGCCTTTGTTACCAAATCTCATAACACCTTTCGTCAGTGAGAGTTTCAAAAACACTTTATCGCCAACGACGAACTCATTTTCACGCCTCTTCAAATCAGCGTAACTCTTCTGCCTATCCTGGGCAGCTTGGATTCTAGCTTGAATCAACTTCACATTCTTAACTGTCTCCTCAATGAATTCAGTCCCAAGGACTATATTCTCACTAAAGTCATTCCAACAAATAGGACTTCTACACTTCCGTCCATACAAAGCTTCAAATGGTGCCATTTTTATACTCGTATGGTAAATATTGTTGTATGAAAACTCAATCAAATTTAATTGGTCTTCCCAACTTCCTTGAAAATCAATCGCACATGCCCTTAACATGTCCTCCATAGTCTGATTGGTCCTCTCAGTCTGACCATCTGTCGCAGGGTGAAAAGCAGTACTCATCTTCAACGTAGTTCCAAGATTCTGCTGAACTTTCTGCCAAAACTTCGAGAGAAATCTCGAATCACGATCTGAAATAATATACGTCTTCGCAAGTTGCTTCTTCTTCCACGTCTCTTTGATTGAAATAAAGACCGCAGATTTAGTCAATCGATCAACAATCACCCAAATAGTATCATTGCCAGTCTTGGTCTTTGCCAATACTGTCACGAAGTCCATAAAAATCGAATCCCACTTCCATCCAGGGACTTCTAATGACTGGACCTTTCTCATAGGTCTCTTGTGATCTATCTTCACTTTCTGGCAAGTCAAACACTTGGATATGAACTCAGCGACTTCTCGCTTCATATTCGTCCACCAATAATTCTCCTTAAGGTCTTTATACAACTTATCACCACCAGGGTGTACAAAATACGGAGTATTGTGAGCTTCCTTCATAAGCTTCCTCTTAAGCTCTTCACACTTCTGTGGTATTTACCACCTTCCTTTGAATCTCAGACTTCGATCTTCATGAATCTTAAAATCAACTTCCTTTCCTTGCTTCATTTTCTCTTTAATCTTGTCAAGATGCTCATCTCCAACTTGACTCTCCAAGATCTCATCGAAAATCGACGATCCCAACGACAAAGCATTCAATCTTGCTTCTATCTCTCTAGAATTTAAAATCTCAAGGTTAAGCCTTTGCATATCTCGATACAACTTTTCGGAAACTACCAACGCATTCACGTTATGGCTCGTTTTCCTACTCAAAGCATCGACGACTATATTCGCCTTCCCTTCATGATACTGGATATCTAAGTCATAGTCCTTGATCAACTCTAACCATCTCCTTTGTCTCATATTGAGATTCTTCTGAGTGAAAATATACTTCAAACTCTTACAGTCGGTGAATATCTTCACAGTTGCTCCATAGAGATAATGTCTCCAGATCTTCAATGCAAACACAATACCAGCTAACTCTAAGTCATGGGTAGGGTAATTAGATTCATACGGCTTCAACTAACGCGGTGCATACGCAATCACCTTCCTATTCTGCTGTAACACACATCCCAGATCATTCTTCGAAGCATCACTTTATACCTGAAATCCATCATTCCCATCGGGCAGAGTCAAAACAGGTGTAGAGGTTAAACGATCCTTCAAAATCTGAAAGGCTTCCTCACACTTCTCATTCCATTAAAACTTCGACTCTTTCTTCATCAAAGTAGTCATAGGTCTCGTTATCCTCGAGAAATCTTTCATAAACCTTCTACAATAACCAGCCAATCCCACAAAACTTCTTATGTCACACAGATTCTTCGGTCTAGGACACTCAATACGGCTTCTATCTTCGTAGGATTGACAGGTTAAAGTCGTATCACCAATCAAAAAATAAATCCTAAAGTCCTCTAACAACAATAGTCAGGGAAGTAGGGTCAAATCCACAGAGAGACAGAGTTTCTAAGTTAATATCCAGGTAAACAACTACTTCAGACAAGATCAGGTACGAATTAAATGAACTAATAATTAAACACTAGAAAGCAACATAAAGAGAGGTTCAATCTATGAAATAAAGGTCTAGGGAATTAGTTCGGTCCACCATGCTTATACCAATCAAAGGATCAAACAACTATCACAACCCAGGTCAAGAATCGATATATTAGAGCACGTGTCAAACTATGGTTAAGTCTCAACGCCCATAATTCAACATACCCCGCATGTTCACTAACGTAATCAGAATTACTTATGTGTACTAGGCCTCTAAAAGAAGGACGAATCTGTGCAAACGATTATTAACCTCAAGCAATCAATGAAACCGGTAATAAAATTAATTACTCAATAAGAAAAAAATCACACCATAACCAATTTAATCAAGCCCTAGAAACAATAGCAATTCAAAGTAATCAAGGTATAAACATGGCTTTCCTCCCTACATCCCTAGATATTAGACTACTCAGACATAATCGAGTGAACAATAATAAAACTAATATGAAACCCTAACAAATGCATCATGGATGAATTAAATAATCAAACTAAGCAACAAAGATTAAATAAAGAGATTAAAAGAGAAGAACAATACCGAATGACGGAAAGCAATAATCTTTGTTGAAATGAATCCAAGGTTCAATCACCTTTACAACTAATATAAGTGTTTAAACTAATAAAACTCTCTAAAAACTAAACTAAGAACAGTGGGAAATAATAAGAATAAAGGTGTCTCTGAAATAATGAAGTTTAGCTATTTATAATAGCCCCTAAAACTAACTAAAAACGTAATAAAAGATAGAATTTCGGCTCCGCGGACTCGCAACCCGATCGGGCAACCATTTCCCTATGGCATCGGGTTAGTATAAATTTGGGACATGTTGATTTCCTACACCATATAAAAGCAGCACATGTTCTGGGCTTCACCCGATGTGTTCGGGTGAAGCCACCCGATCGGGGCCGAAACCCTGATACCCGATCGGGCAACCATTGCGCTATGGCATCGGGTTGGTACAAAATGGCCCAACTTCAAATCTCTTATTTCCTTGCAATAAAGCAGCGGCAGCATTAAGAAGGCCCAACCCGATTGGATCAGGTCTTCTTGCCTGATCGGGCTGAGCCAATTTCTGGCGATTTTGTGTTAACTTGCGAAAGCCATATCTCTCAAACCAGAAGTCCGTTTGGGGCGTGTGACATATCATTGCACAACTCTGAAGTCTAGAATCCAACACTATTGGAATTTCTTGATTATCAATTTTCTATCAAAAGTTATTATGAAAATAGTGAACGTGTATCAGTTTTGCCATTTCTTTCACTAACTCTTTGTTTCATTCAACTCAAAATTGTCCCAAACGGATGCATTGTAATCCTTGTGCAAGCTACCTTCATCTTCAATGATTAATAGGATAGATATTTGATACTCATGATCAATTTGTATCAAAATAACCAGAAAATCATCGAAACACACAGACGGGGAGTAGTAGAGCACAACTTATGTAATTAATGTCATTATGCACCTAAATGTTCAAAAAGGACTTCTAAATGCAATCTAAATGCATCTAAAAACTATATATAGAGTGATACATTGAGGATCCACATAAACTCCTTCGTTAGACACATAATGACCCAAAAATGCAACTTTGTCCAAACGGAACTCACACTTAGAGAAGTTGGCAAACAATTGGTTTCTCCTAAGAGTCTCCAAAACCATTCTCAAATGCTCATCATTCTCTTCTTCATTCTTCGAGTAGATCAAAATATCGTCAATGAATACTATGACAAACTTGTCTAAGAACTCATGGAAAATTCTATTCATCAAGTCCATAAATATTGCAGGTGTATTGGTCAACCCAAATGGCATCGCAGTAAACTCATAGTGACCATATCTCGTTCTAAAAGATATCTTAGGTATATCCTTATCGGCTACCTTTAGTTGATGATACCCTGCATGCAAATCAATTTTCGAGAAAATACTAGCTCCATTCAACTGATCGAAAAGATCATCTATCCTAGGCAAAGGATACTTGTTCTTAATAGCCACATTGTTCAACTCACGATAATCAATACACAACCTCATACTACCATCCTTCTTCTTCACAAATAAAATTGGTGCTCCCCAAGGTGACACAATGTCTAATATGACCTTTCTTCAATAACTCTTGCAATTGAGTCTTCAATACACTCATCTCGGGAGGTACCTTCCTGTAAGATGCTTTTGAAATAGGTTCAATACCAGGAACTAATTCTATGGTAAACTCAATGGCTCTCTTATGCGGCATTCCAGAAATCTCACTTGGAAACACATCTAAGAACTCATTCACAATAGGTACATCCTCAATTCTCGACTCAACTTCCTTGCTTACATCTCGCACACTACACAAGAATACTTCACAACCTTTCCTTATCAACTTTTCAGCTTGCATAGCAGAAATTATCCCAAAACACTTAGGTTTCCCAAAACGTCGGTATGAAATCGACTTCCCCGAAGGACTCTTCAAAACTATCTTCTGAGCTTCACAATCTATCTTAGCTTTATAAGAACTAAGCCAGTTCACAAGAATTTCTAGTAGGAATGGACTGGCTTTTGACTCCTAATAGACACAGAATACTCTATCCTACCTCCCAAATACTATGGAACACTTACCAATATTCATAAATTCTCATTTCTCTTATCTCCTACGGCAATATTATTCTTGTCACGCCTAATGTGCAATTCATAAATATGAGCAGCTCACCCATACACAATACTAGGGATGTAAAGGTTTCCCCTCCTAACCCCAATTGAATTTCCTCAGTCAACCTTGCTCAAATCTCTGAGCTTACAATTCCTCAGTGGCAACTACCTCAGGTGCAAATCTAGACAAAGTTATGAACTTGCTGTAGTACTCAAAACTAGACATACTCCCCATTCTAAGGTTAATGAACTCTTGGGACTTTTGCATCCTCATGAAAGCTGGGTAAAACTTTCCTCTAAGAGTAGTGGTAAAGGAGTCCCAATTGAAATTAGCCTCGACACTAATCATTTTCCCAATTTCCTTCCACCAAAGATCATCCTCAAATTTCAGATACGTCACAGCCTGATCTACCTTCATTACTATAGGGCAATGAACAACTCCAAATATCTTGTCAAATTCTCCAACCCAACTCTCCAAGAACATATGGTCAATCTGTCCCTTAAAATAAGGCGGCTTAACTTTATCCAGCTTCTCAAACATCTCGCTTGTAGTGTCAAGACGTTAAATTCTGTCTTGGGTCAGTCTTTCTGCAAAAAGACGAATGGCAGAGGCTAGGGCGACATCGTTGTTGGCCATCCTAATGTGTAACCTATCAAAAATACATACGTCCAATTTCAGGTCACAATTCACAATTAATTGCCATTCTACGAAGGCATCTGTAACAGCCCGGCCTCCCGAGCTGCTAGCTTAACACGCTTAGAAATCTCATACTTCAATGAACATGGAATCCATAATAATAAGTAATAGTTTAAATGGAACTTGCAGCGGAAACAACCTTAAAATACATGATCCTTGACCTGTGGGTTATGGGCCCACAAAATAATATCCTTTATATAATACTTTAATTACAGAGTCATTCGATCTCAATCCCAAAATAAAGGAATTAAATTAGAACATAACTCATTGTAACAGACTCCTCGTATCAAAACTTAAATCTTAAGACTTTAACCCACAATATAGATCTGAATCATAACTTTGCTCTAGATTCGACTCCGAGCTTCCAACATTAACTCCTGCAAATAAGAAGGAATAGAAAACAAAGAAAACATCCAAAATGAGTGGAAAACTCGTAACTCTTACTTCAGCCCGTTAAAAACATTTTCATTTCAAATCGTTTTATCACTTTGAAAATGATAATCATTCTTGTAAATGTATACGACTGGCGTAGCTCAATCCCCTTACAAAAATCGCTGGCAAGTATAGGCTTTGGACTCGATACGACCACTTCACTTTATTTTTGATTTATTGTTTAGCTCCTCTACCTATACCTTGCCCACTTTTCATTTCAGTTCATAAACTAGCCAGCCAAAACAAATATTATTGATAATCAACCAAAACACAGTTTCAATAACAACAACACATTCATATCTATGGCCATAGTACGAACTACTTCACCAAAATAGAAGTACAAAACACATGGGCATGAAATAGATTTTGCTGAACATAAAAGTTACCTTAACCGCTTAATCCTTTCTTAGATCGATATATCATACTTCGAGAACTCTATAGTTCTGTTAGCTCTCTTGAACTCCATAATCAATATCCCAAAACATTCACCTCATAACAGAAACAACAATAGATATCAATAACCATTGACTACTCTTCACTAGTTACATACCTCGGTAAAATCAAACTTAATATGATTCCTATTACCTCTGAGTAACGAAATAAACATGTCTCACCAATATAACCTTCCTACAGCTTCCCCTGAGTAAGTAAGGTGCTAAGGATTAGTTTAAACAAGCTTTAGAACATGAATAGGTAAGCTAAACACAAGAGGATGCAAAGCTGTACTTACAGCATCCTGTTTGCTGTTTCTATGGAGTTTTTTATACCTTCCCAAGGCTTTAAAGCTTGAACAAAGGCTTGAACAGATAAATATGGATGTCTAGAAGAGATATATATAAGAAAAGGTAGGTGTTTTTGAAGAAGAATTGGGTGAAAAGAACCGAAAACCCAAAACTGCTATTTATAGCAGGTAAATGGCGGTACCCTTAGGGGAGGGAAACCTCTTCTGGGTAAGGTCGGTTTCATGGATTTTCTGGGTGATTCTTACTTGAGGTGTTAGCTTGATGTGTTGGCTTTCATGCATCCGAATGGTTTTGGGATATCGACACCCAAGTAGCTGCTAAGCAGATTTCTTTGAGGATAGGTCTGAACTGAAACTTCAGCTGGCCAGGTTTTACTAACTAAGGAACTTACCCTATTTAGCCACGTAATTCTTGGGAATAAATGACCATTATAACCTTAAGACATCCCAAGCATGTCATATATCAAGTTTGGTTAGGTTCTAAGCTCGGATTCAACCCCGAAAGGCTCTTTAACTGGAAGTTCGTTGCTACCCGATAAAACGATCACTATACGATTTTCACAATCTTAATGAATAAGGTTCTTAAGGATCTTCTAACTTCTTTATTGGTTTCCAAAACCTTCCTAACCAATAAGAATGATAGATCTTACCCACTTTTATCCTCATATGGTGTTGGAGAGTATTCTAATCTACTTTAAGCACTAAAACCAATTGGAACTTAACATAACTGACAATCCAAGTAACTCTCTTCACCTGAAATACTTTAGAATCCTATTTAAATAACTTAATATAATTACTTTAAACCCAAGCTGCTTAAAATTCCGGCTGTTACAGCATCGAAAAGAAAATTGATCATACAAGATCGTCTAAAGAAAATAGGTTCATCGAAGTTTTTCTTGGAATAAATCCGAAGTACAGACAATTTATTTGGAACAAATCCAAGCACTAATGAATTTATTTGGAGTACATCCAATCTCAAATAATTTATTTGGAATACATCCAAGTTCAAACAATTCACCAATACTTGCACAATCATTCACGATTTGCAATAATGCAAGAATTAAAGAATCAGCCATGAGAAATAAAATAAAATAATTCTCATTCACGTACTAAATAAATATTGCTCAACTCATATAACCACAGGAATATTTTATTTATCCAAAATAATAACAATGAATTTATCCTCAATCCATAACAAGAATTCACGATATAGATCCTTAAATGAATAGTACCAAAATAAATAAGTAGTGTAGCCTAGATACCTTATTCAAAAGAAATGCTAAAATAAATAGAGAAAATGACATCAAAATATAAAGGACTAACATCATGATTTCTATCGTTCTTCTCAGGAGTGAATACTTCGTCCTCAAAGTCATCCATATCCTCAATAACACATTTATGATTTGGCTCTTCAACTCTAGTCATCCTCTTAATAAGTTTAGGTGAAGGTTTATCAAAGTCTTCAATCTCATCTTCACTATTAGTGACATCATCAAGTAAGTCGGCTATAAAAGCAGCATAAATATCCTTACGGGTCTGACCTCCAGCTCGGTCGAACTCTTGTAACATCTCATCATCACTCTCAGTAGCTACTCTCAGAATACGACGTAATCCAACCTCTAAACTAGTATAGCTCTCAAGCACAGACTCAGTGTCGAACTCGTCATCACTAATTACAATAGGATTGTAAAAACATCCAACTTGACAGGCTTCACTATAGACAAGCCTAAAGGTCCATCTACTGTTGAGCAAGACATCTACAATGAACAACGTTCACTCTTAGCGTACATTTCCAACAATAAGTAACAAAATTAAATAAATAAATAACCACAAAGTAAATAAATCAACAACCAACCAAAAAGAAACATGTACTCAACATGTAAACATGATTCAAAACTCCAAACAATCACAAGTCAGACACCCAGACAAAAATGACTAAACAAGTAGATGAACAGACTAACGAAACTGAACTAACTGAACACACTCGCAGACATATGATATTACTTTCATATATGCCCATCATTAACTACCCATCTCACTCAAATAAAATAAATAAGCAAGACAAAAATACTTTTCGGAACTCAATTTTTTTTCGAAAATGCTCAATAAAATACCGGAAAATAATTAATAAATTTCAGACCATTCAAAAGAATTTTCAGACCAAATCACGAAATAAAAAATTAATAAAAGGAAATAATTAATTAATCTTTTAGGAAATTCTAAAGAAAATCGAAAAATAAATAAAAGAATTAGAAATACATAAAAATAAAATTGAAAATAAAATTCGAAAATAAAAATTTCCAATCAAATTCAGATTCGAAAATAAGTCTCGAACCTTTTTCATAAACAAACCTCGAATTCTTCAAAATAAATTTAAGAAATGAATAAGTAGGAGCTTACTTTCATAAAGATAACTCTGAAAATAGTTAGCCTAGTTTTAGTTAGGCACCTAAAAAATAGTTTTGGCAGGAAAGGCTAATAAAACCTTAAGCTACCACTTTGTAACAACCCAACAATTCTCTCTTTATAAAATATATATTTTTCCCTACTAAAACACAGAATTACCAAGGCATTATCGCCCGTGTGAAAACGTATCGGCTTACTTAGAGTATTGCAGCGTAAAAACATTAAATATACTTTATTAAATACTTAGAACATAATAATTGTCAAACCATTATCTAAACCTCGAAAGATAATTCAAAACCAACTTAAAACATTTAAAATAAATAATCCATAATTCAACTTAGTAAAATTAACGTAAAGGTAAGAAGCAGTAGAAGTAATAAAACAATCTATCAACAATGCTTCCCAAGTCCCAAATGAGTAATTGAGACGATGTATCATGCCTTCCAAACCTGTAGGCAACTACTCAATTGAAAACTATTCACCAATAAAGGGTCATCACAAGATCAATAGGCACAGCCATGATCGACACACAGAAAAGCATGTAATCAGCAAAGTTGAGTACATATATAAGTAAAATAAAATACGAAACCTAATCATGATACTACCAACAATAAAACATGATCAATAAATATACCTCAATACTTCAACTCGTAAAATAAGACTTGACTACACAAGACATACAACATGATAAACATTTAGTAAATTGAATAGACAATGGATCGAGTTGTCCAACCAAAACCAGTCCTCAAAGTAGAAGACCGAGTTAGGGGCGCGACTCAGTAAACCCTTGACCAACGATATCGAAGAACCTTTAGAAATAAAAATAGGGTAGGGTGATCAATTCGACCCCAAGAAAACCCTTGGGCTACCACCATGTACTCCAAGTCATAGTAGTCCAAAACTTTAGATGTGCACAAGTCTAAAGCTATTGCTATTCACTTCCATTTTAAGTATTAGTAAGTTATTCGATGTTGGACTCTAAACAAAGAATCCAACACAGAACATGGATACAACAATATTCCTCTTTTATCTTAGAATTAAATAAGTGATCGAACTATTCCAATTGACCAAGAATTAATCCTCCAAACTTATTTGTTGATTTAGATAAACAATCGAATGTCCAACGACAATAAATATACATACCCTACAAAGCCCTCGGTCTTTGCAAAGTAGTAAAATAATAATAACCAATAATAATCCAAATTACTCACAAAGTCCTCGGCCTTTGAGATGTAATAAAATATCCAGTAAGGGAAGCAATACCAAAATCCATGATTCAATAATAAAATATTATTAATTCCTCATGTGAATTAATAAATAAACTTCCCTTCCCAAAAATGCTTGAATCAAACATCCATTCAATCATGTAATAAAACATAGAGGCAATTAACATGGTCAACAATACGTAATTCCAATTCAATAGCCACGTATGAACCATAAAAGGGTTCCCTATACATGATACTATAAAAAATCCTAATCCTTAGGATATGATACTAGTCTAACACATAAGGACATGTACGTACCTTATGTAGGCAAAGTGAGAGGGCACTTTAGAACTCTAGAACTCGCCTAAAGTAAATTCTCCGCCTACCAAAACAATTACACAACAATGAATTAATATCCTAATTAATTCAAAGCAATATAATTTATTTTAAAATTCTTCAAAACTCATTTTAAAATACTTTTAAAACATTAAAGTTTCATCCTTTAACAACCTTCAATATAACACTCATAAATATAGGCTTTAAAACCTCAAAAATCATTACTTTCATACTTAAAACTCATTTTAAATAATAAATGATAAATCTGAAATTATACTCTATATTCACAATAAATTAATATCCGATTTTTAATAATTCAAACAATAAAGTTTTCAACTTTATTTATAAAACATATTAAAACTCTTAAAAATAACAACTTTAATATTAAAACTCATAAAAATCATAAATTTAATATTAAACCTCATAAAAATTATAACTTTAATATTAAAACCATAATTAAACATAAATAGAGGATAATGGTTAAGAAATAACCAAAAGAAAACACGAAAACCGGATTTGCGAGTGAAAAATGGCAGCAAAACTGTCAAACGTTTAGAGGCCACAACTGGTAGAATACTAATCGGAATTGAGTAATTCTTGAGCCTAAATTCAATAAATTTTTGATATCTAAAACTTTGCATAAGAAAGTGTTGTCTAAAAACAACCGGAACTATCAAAAATCTGGCAATCAGATTCGGGAGTAATGAAAAGATGTAAAAGAGAATTAAGAGAGAGAAGAGTGGCGGTGGTGGTGCTGGCGCCTTTTGCGGAGGCACACGAGAGGCAGTGCTGGCGGTAGTGGCGGCAACACACAACCAATAGGGAGGTGGCGTGTGGTGGTATACGGCACCGGAACTAAGGGAAGAAAAGAGATGGAAGGCGGATGAGTGAGACGAGAGGAAAAAAAGAGAAAGTAAAAGTGTGCATACTTGGGGTTTGGGGGGTATTTATAGGTTTTGCCTAGAACGTAGGATGAATAGGTTTAGGCTTAGGTTTGGGCTTAAGTTGAACATCAAACTTTAATAAATGGTTTGGGCTGTCATCCCAACATTAAAATCATTTTAAACACGACCCAAAACCTTTAATAAATATTCAATACTTAAAATCCAACCCAATAAATATTAATGACTATTTAAAACGTTTAAACAATTATTTGACTTTCAAAATAGTCAACATTTAGATAAGTAAATAAAATAAATATAAAAATGATTATAAATATACTTTAAATATATTTATAAAATTCATAAAATTACGGGGGATTACATATGAGAACCTAAGATAGAATTCATCAGAACTTTATATGTGTTTTGGAATCTTTTGGAATGGTTTATATGAAAGCATCTTGATGTCTTTCTATGATTGTATATTGGAATTGGAATTGGATATTGAGATTGGATATTCGAACTGAAATTTGGAATTGGATATTGGATTTTGGAATTTGGGATTTTGGAAATTATAGTATTGGGACCGCGCTGTCTCTTGAATTGAATTGAAACGGCAGTGACCATGTAGGAAAGGATCCCCTACTTGTATTTTTGCTCGGAGGTGAACCAAATCAGGTTACCCGGCTCGAGGGTGTGTACAGATTGTTTTGGTTACAACTAGCCCGTAGCTAGCTCTATATTCCATGTGTTTCAAGGTGATGAGATTTGGGTCGAGCAACACAATATATCTCAGCCTTATTGTTACAAATGCTTAATTCGAGGATATGGATATGGTTATTTGATAATAATTTTGATAGAGAATTAAGTATTATTGGTTTGCTTCTTGATGCATGCATTGATGTGTCATGTGTATGTCAAGTTCTTTGTTATGTCTTAGCATAGCTCATCCTTACTTCGTTGCTTTTGTTATTGTTCATGATCATTGCTTTCTTCAGTGATGATCATGCGGTGGTGACGCATTTGGAATCTGTTTGTATCGCTGAGCAGTCGGGACATCATAGATGGTTGCATCTTTAGTTACCGTTCGAGGAGTCTATCATTCATTAGGGGTTCGAGAAGAGCGTAATGAAGTCTTGCTAATCTTACGTTATTTTATTTGCATATGGGTATTTGGATATTACTAGTAATGTTTAGAGGCCATGTGGTTGGTCCACATAATTTATTGTTTTCAATCGGTTTGAGGTTTGACTATGTTGTATTTTCCGTTGCGATTGACTATATATTGAACATTTGATTGACTAATAAAATATGAGTTGACTTTCTAAGGTTGGTGAATATCCTGACTTTATTTAGTTTGACATTTACTTAACATGGACTATTCTGTGGTTTGACTTTGAGGAAGTTTGGTTTCAACTAAGATCAAGATCTTGTTATTTAAATGTTATAGTTTTGTTAAATGGATATCCAAAATTTATAAAGTTACTAAGTATTGAAAGGCTATAGTTGTTCGAAAGGTTCTAGTATCCTTAGGTTTATCCTTGTGGAAAAGTCGAGGACTTACAGTTGGTTACCAGAGCCTATAGTTTTGAAACTAAGTACATTCTATTGTTTTAAATCAAAAAGTTTTGAGTGAGATGGAACATTTAGGTTAAAAGCATACTATGTGTACATATGCATTTGTTTGAGTACTTAATGTGAATTACTTGAGTCTTTGGTGATGTTTATTGTTTGAGTCATAAACGGATGATCAAGTAGTTGTAGTCAGTTTCTAAGATCGATACTTTGGGATTAGAAAACCCTAAGTCAGTTTCTTCGTCTATACTTATACCTTATGGGGTAGTTTATAATTGTTCTAAGAGGCATAAAGATGTGTCGTTGGGGATTGGGAAGGTTAAGTTTTCTAGCAACCTAATCGAACTAGAAATGGAGGACTTAATTGTCATCTTAGGGATAATGGACTAGTTAGGTGCTTATAAGGCTAGAATTAAGTGTAGAGACCAAGAAGTGAGTGTAAACGGGCAGAAGGGACAACAAGTACCTTATAGGAAAGTGTCTCAAGGACCGGAATGAAGATAGTGTTTGCTTTAAGGATGAAGAAGTTTGTGAAGCAAGGATCAACTAGGTATTTGCGCAATATGAGAAGGATGTTGGGCAAAAAAGCTTCGGTAGAGGAAATCCCTGCAGTTAAGGAGTATCTTGATGTTTTACCTAACGAAATTTCTAGTATGCCACCTTCGAGGAGTATTGATTTTACCATAGGTCTGACACCTGGGTCAAGACCGATAACTAAAGCATATGATGGCACCTGCGGAGATGGAAGAGTTAAAGGCTCAAATCAGGATTTATCTGAGAACGGTTACATCAGACCTAGTGTTTCGCCATGGGGGAGCAATTGTTGTAACATCACGACAATTCTCTCTTTATAAAACATATATTTTCCAACTAAAAAGAAATAATTATCAAGTAGTATCGCCCGTGTGATAACGTATCGGCTTACTTAGAATTTTTGCAGCGAAAAAATTAAATAAACTTTAATAAATACTTAAAACCGTCATAACTGTGAAAACGATATCCAACTTCAAACGTACTTTAAAACCAATTTAAACAACTTAAAATAAATAATCCATAGAGTAACTTAATAAAAGAAACATAAATAAATGAAGCAGCATAAGTGAGAAACGATCTCTCATCAATATCTCCCAATTCCAAAATGAGCATGGATGCATCATCTACAAACCTGTAGGCAAATACTCAATTGATGGACTGCTCGCCAATCAAAGGTCATAACAGGACCAATAGACACAGCCATGATCGGCACACAGAAAAGCACGTAATCAGCAAAGCTAAATACATACATAGTAGGACAATACACAAAAAGCTTATCATGATACGACTAAGCAATAAAACACGATTCATAATAATACTCTAAATCATCAATTCATAGATAAGACTTGACTTCACAAGACTACAAAATAACAATTCATTTAATCAATTGAATAGTCAATTGATCGTGTTGTCAAACCAAACCTTGTCTTCAATTCAGAAGACAAATTACGGGTGCGACTCTGCAATCCCCTTGACCCACGATATCGAGGAACCTTTTAAAATAAAATAGGGCACGGTGATCAATCCGGCCCCAAAAAAAGTCATGGGCTACATTCATGTACTCCAGCTCATACTATTCAAAAACTTCAGATGTGCACAAGTCTAAAACTATTGCTATTCACTTTTCACTGTAAGTATTAATATGTTATTCGATGTTGGACTCTAACAAGATAACCAACACATAATATGGATACAACAATTATTCCACTTTTATATTAGGATTATATAACGTGATCAAACAATTCCAATTGACCAAGAAATTAATCCTCGACTATTTGTTTGCTTAAATCAACAATCGAAGTATCCAAAGACAATAAATATACATACCCTATAAATCCCTCGGTCTTTTCAAAGTAGTAAAATAATAATAATAATAATAATAATAATAATACCAATCCAACTTACTCAACAAAGTCCTGGGCCTTTGAGAAGTAATAAAATAATAACAAGTGAATCAATACCAAAATCCATAATCCAATAACAAATATTATTAATCCAATATTAAAGGCCATGATTCACATGAGGGATCAAAGTACAAATATTCTCATACCTAACATGCTTGAATCAAACAGTCATTCAATCATGTAATGAACATTATAGGCAATTAACATGCTCAACAACACGTAATTCCATAATCAATAGTCACATATGAACCATAAAAAGGGTTCCCTACACATGATAATATACCCAATCCTAACCTTAGGACATGATACTAGTATAACACATAAGGACATGTACGTACCTTGTGTAGACAAAATGAGAGGCCACTTTACAAACACTACACTTAAGCCAAATTCTCCGCCTACCAAATAATAGAATAACAATGAATTAATACTCTAATTAATTCACAACAATATTAATTATTTTAAAATGCCTCAAAACGTGTTTTAAAATACTGTAAAAACACTAAAGTTTCAACCTTTAGCAACCGTTAACATAATACTAACAAACTAGGCTTTGAAAACTTTTAGTTTTATACTCCCTCCGTCCCTTAAAGGATTTCCCATTTGCTTTTCTTGAAGTCAAACTTTGTAAACTTTGACCATAAATTATAACTAATATATAATATAACTAATTGTCATAGGTGATCTTGTTAGATTTGTATTAATAGGTACATTCAAAATATCAATATTTTATCATTTTTATTAATAAATATTAGGAGATATAAGCGGTCAAAGATGTGCATTGGAGACCGTGCAAAAAGCAAATGGGAAATCCTTTGGGGGACGGAGGGAGTATTTGAAACTAAATTTAAATATAAAACTATAAATCTGAAATTATAACTTAAATTCATAAATAATAAATTAGATTTTTAATTACCTAAAAAATAAAGTTTCCAAGTTTATCGATAAAACATATAGAAATCACAAAAAATCATAAACAATCATTACTTTGATCATCAAAACCATAAATAAATATAAATAGAGGAAAAAGGGATAAGAAATAATCAGAAGAAAACACGAAAAACCTGAAAACAACGGACGAAAAAACGCGTTGGTGGCACGTGGGCTGGCAGACGGAGCGTGAATGTCACGTGCGGCTGCTGCGCGCAAAGGCAAGAGGGAGTCAGTGGTGTTGCAGGCGCTGATGCGGCAGCGGCTGTCAAAGAGGGGGACGAGTGGTGCGAGTGTGTGGCCGGAAAACGAAGAGAGTGAGGGTGGTGGTGGTTGTTCGGACAGCGCATGCAAATCGAGGAAAAGAGAAAGAGAGCAAAACCCACGGGTGATAGTGAGGGAAATAGTGAAATAAGAGTGTGCAAAAATTGGGGTTTGATGGGTTTATAGGTTTGCTTAGAAAACTAAGGCAAATGGGTTTAGCGCTTTAGTTTGGGCTTAAGTTGAACATCAAGCCTAAAGAGTGTTTAGGCTCCTCAACCCATAACTAAAAATTCATTTAAACATGAACCCAACCCAAATAAAATATTTAATAACTTAAAAGTTCAACCCCATAAAATATTTATAATTACTTAAAACGTTTAAATAATCATTGACTTTCAAAATAGTCAACACATGTCATAAATACACTTTAAATATATTTATAAAATTCATAAAATTATGGGGGATTACACTTGATAATTTGTAAGGAAGAAGGATTGTACTATGACGTCATGTATAGACTATCGAGAGTTAAATAAGGTTGCCGTGAATAACAAGTATCATTTACCTAGGATCAATGACTTGTTTGACCAATTGAAGGGAAATTCTGTGTTTTCTAAGATAAACCTTTATCATCAGTTGAGGATTGCGGATCAGGATATATATAAGATCGTATTTAGGACACATTTTGGACATTTTGAGTTCATCGTGATGCCTTTTGGGTGGACCAATGCAGTTGTAGTTTTCATGATCTTGATGAACCAAGTATTTAGTTCTTTCTTGATAAGTTTGTAGTCATTTTCATCAATGATATTCTCATGTATTCCAAGAGTCAACAAAAGAAAGAACGACACTTAAGTAATGTGTTGCATTAAGGATTGTGTTGCAGACACTTAGGGAAAACAATTATATGTAAAGTAGTCAAAGTGTGAGTTTTTGGTTAGAGAAAGTGGCGTTTATTTAGACACATTGTATCTAAGGAGGGAGTGTATGTGGATCCAGCAAAAATAGAAGCCGTGAGAGATTTGCCTACGCCGAAGAATGTGACTGAGGAGAGAAGTTTTCTGGGATTGGCTGGTTATTATAGGAGATTTGTTAAGGATTTCTCTAGAATAGCTAGACCAATGACTGCATTAACGAAGAAAGAGTCGAGATTTACATGGACTAATGATTGTTAGAAAGCATTTCAAGACCTTTAGGGTAGATTAACGCCAACACGTGTATTAACACTTCTTGGTGGAACCGATGATTATGAGGTTTATAGTGATGCTTCAGAGAATGGACTTGAATTTGTACTGATGCAAGAGCTTAAGGCGTGATTTCTTATGCGTTGCGTTAATTGAAGACACGAGAAGTGAATTACGCTACGCATGACTGAATTACGCTTGTTATGATCTCCGCAATTGTATTTGCACTGAAAATTTGGAGACATTACTTGTTTGGGGGGGAAGACAAGACGAAAGTATTTGCTGATCATAAGAGCCTGTATTATTTGTGTACCTAGAAGGAGTGAACATGAGACAACATCGATGGTTAGAGTTGATCAATGACTATAATTTAGAATTGATTTATCACAAGGGCAAAGCAAACATAGTTGCACATGCCTTGAGTAGGAAGCTTCATCACACTATTGCTTCGTTGTGTGAAGATTTCTAGAAATTGAACTTGGAGATCGTGCAAATATAGGGTTTTAGAGGAAAGGTCGAGCGCTCTATCAATTCAACCATCATTCTTTTAGAAGATCATAACAAGCCAATTTGGAGATGTTAGGTTGGATAAGATTCATGAGTTCGTAAAGAAGGATAAAGCTGACACATTTTCCATTCATGAAGATGGAAGTATTCGCTTTAAGGAACGCTGGTGTGTACTTGAGATTTGCGAGGAATTGAAGGAGAAGATCATGAAAGAGGGTCATAATTCGAGACCTTCAGTTCATCCTGGAGGAGATAAGATGTACAAGGATATGAAAAAGATGTTTTTGTGGCCTGGGATGAAGAAGGATATCGCTCAGTTTGAGTCACGTTGTTCAACGTGTCAGAAGGTGAAAAGAGAGCACAAGAAACTGCAACGTCAAGCGCAACCATTGGAGATTCCTACATAGAATAGTGAGACGATATTTCTAAGGATTTGGTGCTAGGATTACCTAAAACATGTTCTGGTTACGAATCTTTGCTGGTGATTGTGGATGGACTTACGAATATTGATAGATTTATCCCTATGAGTAATCAGTGGGAGATGAAGCAATTGGCCTACATCAAGCATGTAGTGAGATTACATGGTGTGTTGTGTTCGATTGCGTCTAATAGAGATGCTAGGTATCTATCATTCTGGAGTGTTTTTCAAAAAGCTTTAGGTACAAAGTTGTTGAAGAGTGCGTCGTTTCATCCGACTATTGATGGTCAGACTAAGCATACAAATCAAATATTTGAGGATATGTTGACAGCAGTAGCATTGTTGAAATAAGCAGCATGGGATGAGTACTTGGATTTGATAGAATCTTCGTACAACAATAATTACCAAACCAGTATTCAAATGACAGCTTTTGAAGCGTTGTATGGACGTTGATGTCCAAGTCCAGTGTATTGGAATGATATTAGTGACATTATGACTTTGGGGCCCGAGATGATCGAGGAAATGACTAAACAAGTCAAGATGATCCATGAGAAGATAAAAGCCACCCAAGAATGTCAAAAGTCTTATGCAGATTTGAAACATAGAGCTGAAGAGTATGAAGTTGTAGAGAAAGTACTTTTAAGAGTATCTCCTATGAAAGGAGTGATGAGATTTAGGAAGAAAGGGAAATGGAGTACGAAATTTATAGGACAATATGATATTGTGGAGCATGTTGGGAAAGTAGCTTACCGATTACTTTACCCAATGAGTTAGGAAAAGTTCATGATATTTTCCACATTTCGCAATTGAAGCAATATGTTCCTGAAAAATCACATGGCTTAGATCAAGAACTACTGTTAGACCTTAGTGAGAGAGTCTTTTGTATGATTAGAAACCTGTCAAAATCCTTAACACAAAGATTCGTAGTACAAGGAGGAAGGATGTGAAACTTGTTATGGTATATATTATGATCGAATTAAATGTCTAAAGAGGATACGTGGGAGGCTAAGGACATGATGCGAGAAAAGTACCCTGAATTATTTGAAGAGGTGAGTAGTTACGAGGGCATAACTGTATTCTTAAGGGGGGTTGGAATGCGATAGAGTTTCACGCGTTTTTAGTCATTTTAACGCATTCTTTTGCATTTTCGTGTGTTTAAATTGCAAGTTTTACGATCTTGAAATAGCTATAAAAGTTGAGTATTTCGAAACTGAGTTCCGTAGCGGGTTGACTGAGAAAAGTTGGAGTTCTTATTGTGCAGTAATCCCAAGTTTCAGGTCAAAACTTCTTTTATGGGGCGTAGACTATAATACCCCGTAGTTTAAAGGACGTTTATTATTTAATAATAAAGTATTTAAAGGATTTTTGTTATATTACAGAAGTTGATTTATATAATTAACTTTATAATATAATTTAGTTTATGAGGAAATGATTTTATTGTAGTCATATTATATATTTTAATATAGTATGAAAATAGTTTTGGAGTTTTAAATAATAGAAAGGGCCTTTGGATTTGATGGCACGTTATGAAAGGAGAATTTGGGCCTATTGGGCTTGATGTCATTTTGGTAGTCAAAAGATATTTGGAAAAGCGGTACGATTTCGTAAATCCCATCATGGATTATTATAAATAGAGAAGGAAGAAGAGAGGTTTCATTGTTGTCGTCATCATTTCAAAAACCCTAGGTAAGATCTTTCCCCTTCTCCATATTTCCTAGGGTTCGTAGTTTCATGGTCTATTCTTTATACAATGTTTATGAAATTATACTCTTTGAATTTATGCATGGTCATAGGATGATTTAAAATTACTTTGGGGATTTTTGTAGAAGAAAATTTTGGTTTATATATTAATAGGATTTTCCGAAAATCAGGATTTTAGGGGTGTTTCTGTTGCACGCCAACCTCCCCGACACCACTAGGTGGTGGCATCAGCCACCGCAGGCTAGGGTTACGGGGCCACGCAAAGTTGTCGTTGCTGCTGTCAGCCGACTTTTAAAATAAAAACAATTATTATTTATTTTGGAAATCAATTACTGTTGTATATTTAATATCCTAAATTAAGTTGATTTTAGTATTTTGTTAGGTTTATGCGTAAAAAGAGTTATCTTTTGATTATACTTGAAACCAAAGGTAAGTATGATGTTCTAAACCTAATTTTAGGATTTTAATAGAGGTTTGAGGTTTGCATGTTTATATTTTTTATTTATAATATTGTTGTAATTTAATTAAAGCATATGTCTTTGATTATTTTAGTGTCTTTTAAAAGGGTATTTATTGGAGGGTTATTTTGTAAACTTAACAATTATCTTAAGGAATTTTTTAAAGGGTTTTAAACACACTTTAAAAGTTGCTCATGATTTTTTCTCCAAATTGGGCAATCTTATTTTTGCTTAATTTTTTAACTATTCATTTTTGAAATTAACTATTTATTTGATAAACCTTACTTATTTTTACTGAACTTTACTTATATTTTGCTTAAATTATTAAAACTTACATTTTTTTCGGAAATTATATTTACTAAATTTATTTTTGTTATAGGTAACTTTTTCTTTATTGAAGTTAACTACATTGGTTTGAAATGAAAATTAATTTATTTTGTTAAAGTTAACGTATTTTGCTAACTTATTTTTGTTGAAGTCTATATATGTTTTAACTGAACTGAAATTAATTGAACTCACGGAGCTTTTATCCGCCACGTGACACAATCCCTCTTTGACTGACACCTTATTCACTTCAATCTCATATAATTAAAAAATTTCAATGTGAAGACTCGAACTTGTGACCTTGAGTATGCAATAAGGAGTGTCAACCACCAATTCAACATGTTCTTAGTGCTTCCTCTAGCAATATTAATAATGATGTAACAATAAAAACCAAGAGTTAAGATGTAAATTTTTAAAATGCATATTGTAAATGCGATGACTTTTTTTTGATAATTTTTCACACTACATGACATTAATTATTTTAACTACTATTATTAAACTCAATGCATAAAAATCCTGAAGCACCGTCGGGGCATAAATACTAATTTATTTTAATAAGCTGATGAGAACATATCCTAAGTCTCTCCCTGCCTAAACGATTATATTTCACTAATCTCGTACGAAATAATGTAAATAATTTTGCCATAGATATAAAGTAATCCCTAAATCATATATTTTTTTAAAAGTGTAACACATATATCAAATAAATGACCTACTAATAACTCTAAATATTTGGTAGCCCAAAATACCACAACACATCAATTATAGAGGAGAAAAAAAACTTTTCCTTGCCCCCATGTTTCCGCAAATTATATCCTACACCCGGGAGCAAGATGTGCATCCTGCTCCCATTGTGCATTAGGTTTTCTTCAATGTACGCGGAAACAAATTTTGCTCATCTTAATAAATAAAATACGAAATGAAAAATAGTTCATCTTCAATGAGCATTATGAGGCCAATTTCTTCTCTCTCCTCCATTTGACATTTTGAATTGATTAGACAAATTTCCCTCCAAAGGTTCCAATTATCTTTGGCATATATTCTTGTATAAAACTGTATTATTCACTATGATTATTAAATATGCTCATTTATTTATTTCACATGTTCATTGTATATTCATACTCAATTTCAAAAAAGTTTTTGCTCCAATTAACTTTAACCTATGTTCTTGTACATAACTTTAATGTTCATTATGGTTATTAAATATGCTCATTTATTGATTTTAATGTTCATCGTAAAATCACACTCAATTCCAAATTTTTTTTTGTTCCAATTAACTTTGACATATGTTCTTTTATATAACCTTATTGTTCATTATGGTTATTTGAGATATTCATTTATTGATATCAAATGTTCATTGTAAAATCACATTCAATTTCAAAAAAGTTTTAGTTCCAAATAAATTTGACATATATTGATTTAAAATATTCATTGTAAATGAATTAATATTAGATTTATGTAAAAAAAAAACATGTCAAAGTTAAATGAAAATTTGAGTTGATTTTACAATTAATATTTGAAATCAATAAATGAACATATTTAAGAACCATAATGAACAAAAAAGTTATACTTTTTTATTTAAAAAAATTATAAAATAACAAATGTCGAAGTTAATTGGAGCAAAAAACTTTTGAAATTGAATGTGATTTTACAATGACATTTGATACAAATAAATGAAAATCTTGAATAACTATGATGAACAATAAAGTTATTTAAATGAATATATGTCAAATTACTGTGAAAATTTTTTGTAAGAAATTTGAGTTTCTTTTATGATGTACATATGCTATTTCTAATTGAACATGTTCAATATCGATAATGAACATTAGCGTAAGGTTAGTGTACATATTTTAAGTTTAGTGGCGCCAATTAATATTTTAAATTTCAAAAAAATTATTTGTGAGCATTAAAATGTTGTTAATGTACATCGGAGCACCATGCTGACGTTTGTTGCGTTTTTGACGTAGAACACAATGAGCGTGGTGCTCTAGGGTGCATTGTCCACCTATTACCATGTTTCGCAGTGCGCACTTCCCACTAACGCTTGCTGCGAAACCTCAATTTCATTCAAACTCCTCAAATCCCTCTACTCTCTTAACTCCCAACTCTCCATTCAAACTCCTTAACCCCCTCGATTCTCTCAACTGATCCACAATCCAATTGCTCTACATTACACTAAATCTGTCAAAACATCAATTTCGTTTGTTATGAAACATCAATATCTCCTGATCAACTGATTGTGTTCTTATTGTCATATGCAACAATCTGTCAATCTAAATTGGTAATTTTTCTCAAAACCTCTGAATTTTGTTCTTTTATCGATCATGTAGTAGATATTGTCTAGTTTAGAGATTTTCTTCAATAAGCAATATATCTGTTGGATATAGAATTAATCAGATTAACATCACCAATCAAATTGCGGCTATAATTGGAAAAGGCATGCCTTTTCACGAATGTTTTCATGAGCTGGATGGAAACATAGAAACTTAATAATTATTATTTGTGGGATCAGAAAAGCAGAGGGGTCTAGAGTAGAAAAGAGGGTGGGTAGTGAAATGGTAACCATGAATGAAGTAATAATAAGGTGAATCAATAAGTACATAGTTATTGCTTTTTTCAATCTATCTGCAATCTCTATATTAGTTCTGCAATTTCAATACTATTCCCATCTTAGGTTTGTCTTGTTCTTGTGGCGATACAATTTCGTTTGGCAATTAACACTAGGGGGTGTTTGGTTCAAATATTTGAAATGAAATGGTATGAGAATGAGAACCCCTACGGTATGGTTTCAAAATCCATTACTTTATGTGAGTTGTTTGGTTCAATTCAAAGTATGGATTTAGAAGCTATTAATGAGAGGGGGATATGGGGATCTCAATCCATAGGGGGATTGTGGGTATGAGATTGAAGGGGTTTAGGGGGGGATGAGAAACCCAAGGGTATGAGATTCCATACCAAATTATCTCAACAAACAACTTATTCTTCATTAATAGTATCACATCCATTTCATTCCATTCCAAACCCTCCACCAGACACCCCCTAAGACTAGTTGGAATTCCTTCTCTGGGGTCATTTATTTGAAGCTCAATCGTTGTAGACTAGTGTTAGATAATTAGAGACTTAGGAAATTTAAAGTTAAGCAGAAAAAGTTATACAAGTCAAGACTTTAGATTAGATGTTAGATTTTAAGTAAAAAACCCTCCACTTTCCCTCGTTCTCGTTATCGTATGATGGAAAAGCTCGCAGGCCCTTATAAGAGCCAAAACTACTAAGGTAATTCCATCTTGTGTAAGCATTTGAATAGTTGGGAATGCGAATTTGCGATTACTAGTGATCCCAACTTCATGTTTCGAGTTGCGGGGAACGATTCGAATTGAGGCAATCTTTCGAGATTTTGCCTTACAGCCTTGCTTCCCATTGTAATTGCTTTCGATTTTCTGATTCCTACTTTTTTTATCATCTGGTTTATGCTTTGAATATTTGTTGCTTTCAAGCGATGTCATTTCCTTTCTTTATTGCTTTATATTACCCATATGCTATTGTTTATTGATTTTTGCAAATTCTTTGTAGGTTTTTGGAGTATTTCATATTTTTTCCCCCCATTTTATGGGTCTTTGTATCATGTAAGACGAAGGTCCCCAAATTCCCCATAGGCTTCTTAACTTGGGCTCAAGTAATCATCATGTACTGTGTCTGTGTAATTATATGGTTCAATGATTGGATTTTTTTTGAAAGTTGTGTACAGTAGCTGCTTTAACTCCTAGTAACTTGTCAAAATGTAGTCGAGGTTTTACATTTCAAGCTGCAATATATGATGATACTGGTTTTAGTCACAAACTTGTTTAGAACGGGAATTTGCCCTGAGTTTAAGTGAATGAGTAAGATTGTTGGAGTTAAGCGGATAGGAGGAGATTTGCGTCCAATTTCAGTCAGCCATCGGAGGGCTGCTGGCCTGCTGCCCGATGCTGGTGTTTCGCCTGGCTGCTGTCGGCTTTTGTTGTCGTTTGCCGCTGCTGCTTCGGTTGTGTTATTGCTGCTGTGGGTGGTACAGGTGACAAACACCCACATAAGTTAAAGCTTACAATAGAAGAAGAAGGAACGACAAAAACAGGGGAAACACCACCAATCCATAGTTTGACCGGTCAAATCATGTTTAATACTACCTCTGTTCCAAGTTTATTACAATATAGGGGTTGACACATTTATTAATAAGAGCAAAAAAGTGGGCCATCTTCCCACTTGCATCATGTGATTAATAAGTAATGAAGAGAGAGAAAGGTTGCACATGTGATCTTTTTGGTGATTAAAATAGAAAGGTTGCAATTAATATGAAATTGCCAAATAAGGTAAAGGTTGCAATACACTTGGAACGGAGGAAGTTTTTTATAAATTTTTTTTATTCAATTTTATAATATTTTAAAAATATATGTATTTCATGTATGACATGGTAATGGGCATGTATTTCGAGACAACATTTAATCGGGTTTTTCGAAAAACGGACACTGTCGGGCACCCTTTACGGGCACGAATTTCGAGAATCCCTCCGAAATGAGTACTAATAAGCCGGATTTTCGAGCACGTACATCGAGACGAGTTTTCAGACTGAAGACTTTTTTACGAAAAACGGACACCGTCGAGCACCCATAATGGGCAAGAATTTCGAGAATCCCTGCGAAACGAGTACTAATAAGCCGGATTTTCGAGCACGTTCTTCAAGACGAGTTTTTCAGACTAAACATGACATTTTTTTCGAAAAAGGGACACCGTCGTGCACCCTTCTGTGGGCACAAAATTCGAGAATCCCTACGAAACAAGTACCTACAGGCCGGGTTTTCGGGCACGTACTTCGAGATGGATTTTTCGTGCCTATATAGAACGTACGACGGTATCCAGTTTTCGAAAAAAATGTCGTGTTCAGTCTGAAAAATCCTTCTCGAATTACGTGCCCGAAAATCTGACTTGTTGGTACTCGTTTCATAGAAATTCTCGAAATTAGTGCCCACAAAAGGGTGCACGACGGTGTGCCTTTTTTGAAAAAAAACGTTGTGTTCAGCTTGAAAAACTCGTCTCGAAGTACGTGCTCGAAAACCCACCTATAGGTACTCGTTTCATAGGGAAATTCGTGTCCGTAAAGGGTGCCCGACGGTGTCCATTTTTTGAAAAAACGTCTTCTTCAGTCCGAAAAACGCGAATAAATGTTGTCTCGAAATATGTGCCCATTATCATGTCATATATGAAAAACATATATTTTTAAAATATTATAAAATTGAATAAAAATATTTATAAAATACTTCTTCTGTTTCTTTTTAAGTGCTACATTTCTTTTTTCACACTTGTAGAGACAAATTTTGTATGGTTTTTATCTTTAATTATGCATTTGTAAAAATTATGACAACAAGATATTAAAAATGTATACATCGAGACGAATCAAACAAGATCCAACAAGACTATATTTTTTCTTATGCATAAATTGTAAAAGCCAGTCAAACTATAATGGATGAATAGTAGCAAAGTCAATATGTAGCACTTAAAAAGAAACGGAGGAAGTATTAAACATGATTTGACCGGTCAAACTATGGATTAGTGGTGTAATTAGTGAAAATGGCAACAACTTACTTAGATATTAGTCTTTCATGGTCGTTATTCACAAGAAAAAAAGATGATGGATATAATTAACAAAAGGGGTATTTATACGGCTGTAATTGGCAAAAAGTCCTATTTTTTTATCATACTCTCATTTTTTATATTAATGTATAGTGTGTCACATGGGAAGCATTTGTATGGACATGATTGTTGAGTTGGCAAATAGAAGTGCCTCCTTCCCCTTAGGAGTTTTACATGTATCTTCGCCTTGATGAGCGTCTTTTAATTGAAAAAGTAAGTTTCTTTGTTCATTTTTTCCTTCCATCTAGCACTTAAGCGAAAATTCTAATTACATCCCCATCTTGTTTACAGAAACCTAGGTTCGGTTCTGCTCAAAAATTGCACCAGTATTCTGCTGTGAGTGCTTATCATATGGGACCCTTCAAGTGAGTATGTAGTGATGTTATGCATATATATTGTGCTATGGTGTATATTATCCACTTCTCAAATATATATTAAAATAAACGCAAGCATAATACTTTTTTTTTGTTATTTTGTTTTCTTTTATTTTCAGGAGTTACAACAAACAAATGTAATAGCGAAATATAAGAGTCTTGGCTGTTGCGAATCATAAGAGTTATGTGTCTATAGATTAAATTTATCTTGACACTATTTCTATTGAATTAGCTGAATTGGAACATATTGCAATCCCCATATGAAAAATGATCACTGTCTATTACACATTATCTGCACAACGAATGATGAAGTACTTCATTATGACCACCATGTGCTCCTCGTGTTGTTATCAATTCACTCCCTCGCAGCCATGTTAGCAGCTTTGTTGCATCTATTCTTCCCTCTATGGCAGCAGCGTCCACCCACTGTTGTTGCTGTGCACAGCAGCCAAACCCCCTGCCCTTCCCCTCCTGTTAAAAAAGGTCACCTTGTTTTGTATGTATCATATTGGTTCGAGTTTAATGCTTGATGATGATATAGATCGAGAAGGTTACAACGTAGAATTCTTAGCTTGCATATTTATTACATAATTTTAGGTCTTCTCAGTTACGTTTAGGAGATAGATTTAATCTAGTTCAGCCGACATGTTTGTAGGAAAGGGAGTGGTGTACTCCCTTGCGATTCTTTATGTGGCATTTGGGTGTTGATATATCATATGTTAGGATGAATGTCGTGCTTCTCTAGGTTTGCAGGAAAGGGAGCTAGTTAGGCTCGCACTAGCAGCATTACTCACCATATGACCTAGAAGCATTACTCACCATATGACCTAGCAGCACTATCCCAACACACCCCAACAACATCACCCAGACATCCTCGTTCCAAGCATGTGTTCCAGCTAGCTAGATGTGATAAATAAATTTTCAAGCACTTAATTGAATTTCCCTGGTTTTGTGTTCTATAAATTCTTGTTGTGGTTGATCATGACACTCATGTTTTGAATTATCACGACAGAGTAATTTTGGGGTTTTTGATGACTTGTCTTTGCGTGCAGGGGATTCTTTCAATTCCACGGAATTATTTCTTGTTTAAATATCTTTTGCGTTTGAATTGATTATTAAGCTTTTTTGGGCTTACTGCTAGAAAGACATTTTTGCTACTAATTTAATCATTATATGGTTGGTTAATAAATTTGCCATTGTTGTGATTAATGTGATGTTTTTGAACAAGTATGCTAGCCCTATTCATGGACTATATTCGTAGTTGTTTCATCATTTTGTCTGGTAGATGATTCATTTAGTGTGTTTTAGATAGTATAATGGGATATCTTTTCTTGAGTAGTGTATTGATAGGCTATTGTTGTATCCTTATCCTCAATGTCATATCACTTTTACTTGCACCTTATCGCTTTCATTTGAGATAGCTTAACAAGACAGCTATCTACTCAATCAACCATCTTTTATATCTCAGGCAAGACGGTATTTGAACTTTGAAATCAATACATTAGCACTTTAGCACTAGCTAGAATCTAAACCAGATAAATTTAAATTCGAAGTTCTCTTCTAATTGAGGCATGGGATGCCAGTAACCATATTACATTGTCCCAAATCATATAAGATATCAGTCATTCCTACTCATATAAATAAAAGGTTCACAATGACATAAAGTAGCTCAAGTTATATTTATATAACAGTGTAGATCATATGAAATTCACACACCTATATACTGAGATGATTCACACTCGTTTTTTACAGTAGTAATTTGTTTTCTCGTCTGCCATTCTTTTCCTTAAGTTGAAATATTGTTGTAGTCACTGTGTACTTTGTGAAGAGAGTTGTTTTGAGGTGCTTGATGAACTGTTTTTGGCCAACATAGAGTAACTACGAGCAGTTGGTCACCGCGTGTTTGGATATGGTTGACCGGGCAGCCATGTCCATAGAAAATTTCAAGCAATAGGATTGACAGAAGTATTTATTGTTGTTGTGGACTTGTAGGCATAACTTCGCGTGAATTTGTGAACTTCTTTAATATGCGATTTACTTGATGACCGTCTTTTGGTTCAACTTTCATTTTGAAAGATGAATCAGAGATTTAGAGAGGTCATGTTAACACTTCTATGCAGTCTGTTATAAGATTGTTAGCGTTGATCGATTTAACTTATAGTCATGCTTTTCCAATCTAGTGTGAGTTATATGAAGAAATATGGAATTTGATAGCCAATGATGTTTTCAGCTGTATACAGAGAATCGAATTGGGACCCTTTCATTCAATAGAGATTTTTGTAAACTTGTTAGAGCGGCTACAAGAGTCGATTGAAGAAAATTTGTATCTTAAAATATCAAAATGATACAATGAGGATAAAGAACCGACCAAGAAGCGTACCAAAGACAATGTTTATGGTATTTTGGCATAGTGATAAACATAAGGTATTGCATTTAATTTTAAATATTAGTCATCGCCCTCCCCCCTATATATATAAATTTCTTGTCTTTTTTAATAGTTATACATTTAATAATTCATTTTTCTAGGATATTAGTGAAAGAAACAGAGCAAATCGTCTAGTGGGAAAGTAGAAGAATATCATGCATACTGTATGAAAAATGAGTTTTACTAGGGTCAAAGAAGATTGGGTGAGTATGGATTATTTTTCTCTCTCCACTTTATACCCAACTTATTACATTTGCAAAGAATAATGACTTATACTTAACATATGTACATTGAAAAAGGCAAGAAAAATAACCAAAGATCTGACCTTGAGACAAATTAATTATAAGATTCTAAGTTCATGTAAGTATGTAACTTTTATTTGGTAGTAATATTTTCTCTCTCATTTGGAAACTTGGAAACTAGACTGAACTGAACGAACCAACTTCACATCTAGCTGCTTCAATAATGTTGAGAGTGTTATTTCACTATATATAGTTGTCATGATAAAAAGAGAGGTAAGTGAGGCCTTTATGGAAGCGATCTTTCATTACTCCCTCTGTTCCTTTTGTTTGTCATACTATGACCAATTATTTGAGAATTTTATGCTCAAAATAAAATAAACAAAAAGAAACAGAGGTAGTACTCAAATGAAATAAAGCATAAGGCTAGGTTAATAAGAAGCAAGCAGAGAGGTTACAGATTTTCCTAACGATTAGGTACACTTCTTTCCCAAATTTTGAAACTGTAAAACTTCAACTATCATAGTTTTTCCCTTTTTGTCTCATTCCCCATTTCTCTTACATAATTTCATGGTGAAACTAAGCCCGTATAAGTAATTTAGGAACAAATGAAATTAAGTGGTTTATTTTATTTTAGATAAGTTCTAACAAGTTCAAAATGAGCTCGTGTACATCTTTAAGTTTAGATAATGAATTCTAGATGGAAAATAACACACCCTTTAATCTCCTCAAATGTGGTAGTCTTCTATTGCATAATCATATATGGTAACGCACCCCCCCCCCCGGTTTAACATAATTCTTTTCTGTAGGTTTTTCATTGTGAAGAACTAAAACGAGAAGTCTTTTGTAGAAGCTAACTCAAAAAATACTTAAATATCAGTCAATAAGAGTTCTTTTAGGCCTCCTCTATATTTTACATGTTCATATTTCCCTTTGGGTAATTATATGTTGTTGTTTTGATATTATGTCATTTGCTTTCATATTATAGGGAATCAATTATATGGAAGTAGAAGATATTGAAGATGAGTATTAAGACGAAGATGAAAACTTGATGAAACTTTAGCTTACCTATTGTTTATTAATTTAAGACATGATTTTCCTACTCCTATCTATTAGATTTTTGTTAAACCGTTATACTCTTTCAACAATGTTATTTGGATTTATTTTGGATGTTGGATGTTGGAGTTTGGATTGAAGTTTGAACAAGTTCAAAGGAACTTCATTAATTAGGAAATTTGTTATGCATGGATTTAATATATTTTCATTATTGATTATGGTTTATTGAAGAGGTACCAAGGATTTGAGATTTGTATATAATATGTTATGATTACTTGGCTTCGAATAAGTATGTTATGAGCACCCATAGACAACATATTTTAGTTCGATAAAAATTTATAATTGTTGCTTAGGAGATAATAGGCAACATTTTTATATTATTACAAACATGGATAACAATTGGAAACTGTTGCATGCTATAATGTAAGGTGATAATAATAAACTGTTGCAAAAAATCGCAACAGCTTTCATTCGTTGTCTTAGCAAAAGTGTTGCCTCAGGTACTTTCTCCCTTACTTTTTAAAATTGTTGCCTTTGAATCAAATATTGTTGGCAAAAGACTAGGCCAGGGAGATAAATGCAACGCCTCAATTGTGTTGCATAGATATAATGCAACAATATTTTATTTTTGGCAATGATTTTTGATTTTTACCTATGCCTGAATTTGTGAAGGGATCTCCATCCAGTTCTCGAGTCTGTAGGTGCCTTGTCGAACAACCTCTGTCACTCGGTACGTTCCTTCTGTAATACTCCCTATGATTGTTTTAAAAGGATTTAGTTGTACTACTCATACTAACAAGGTGCATCTTCGTTTCAAGGAGCTCATATTGCTAAGATATTCTTAGTTAAGCATGCTTGGCTGGGGGTAGTCCTGGGATGGGTGACCTCCTCGGAAGTTTCTCAAGGTGTGCGTGAGTGATGATAAAATGTGCTGAAAGGACTTGTGTTGGTTGTGGGGCCATTTATTGGTCCAAGATGCTTATTTGATGAATCTCGTCGGCCCGTAGAGGTTGAGGTGTTCCAAATGGTAGCAGATCAACCCTACGACCGCGTCTTGGGGCGACTGACAGGCTAAAGTCGTATCACCTAATCAAAGATAAATCCTAAGTCCTCTAACAATGATAGTCAAGGGAAGTAGGGTAGAATCCACAGAGAGATGGAGTTCTAAGTTAATATTCAGCTAAACAGCTACTTTAGACAAAATCAGGGAAGAATTAGCTGAACTACTATTTAGACTAAATAAAGCAATATAAAGAGAGATTTTAATCTATGAATTAAAGGTCTAGGGAATTAGTTCGGTCCACCATGCTTATACCAATCAAGGGATCAAACAAATATCAGAACCTAGGTCAAGAATCGATAGATTAGAGCACGTGTCAAGCTATGGTTAAGTCTCAACGCCCATAATTCCACATACGTCGCATGTTCACTAACGTAATCAGAATTACTAATGTGTACTGGGCCTCTAAAAGTAGGACGGGTCTGTGCAAACAATTATTAACCTCAAGCAATTAATGAAACTGCGCAATAACATTAATTACTCATTAAAGAACAAATCACACCATAACCAATCCAATCAAACCCTAGAAACTAATACAAATTCGAGGTAATCAAGATATAAACATGGCTTCCCTCCCTAAATCGTCAGAAATAAGACTACTCAGACATAATAGAATGAACAATAATAAAATAAATATAAAACCCTAATTCTAACATCATGAATCAAATCAATAATAAAACGAAGCAATCAAAAGTAATTGAAGAGGTTAAGAAAGAATAACACTACCGAATGACGAAAAGCAATAACCTTTATTGAAATCAAATCCGAGATTCAATCATCCCTTCAACTAATCTAAAGTGGTTAATCTAATAAAACTCTCTAAAAACTAAAGTAAGAGCAATGGGAATAAACTAGAATAAAAGTCTTCTCTAAAATAATGAGGGTTAGCTATTTATAATAGCCCCCAAAATCCAATTAAAACGTAATAAAATAAGATAGAATTTCGGAAATGCGTGCCCGGTACCCGATCAGGTAATCATTGCCCTATTGATATCACGTATTTATATAGAGTTTTCTCCCTTATCTACAAGCTAATTTGTGCGTCATTGGAGCTCTTGGGAGCTATTTTGTGCTAACTATCGTATGTAGTTGTGGTTTCGTGTTTTAGTATTGAATTGCAGGTTTATGGAGTTTTCTCCTTATTCCCGAGCCTTTTGGAAGCAACCACGGCTTTACGAGAGGTTACGAGGCACGTAGGATGGCTCACGAGCTTTATGGGTAGTTTAGGAGGTCCCAAGACCCCTAAACGTGAAGATTAGAAAGCCAAAGAGTCAAAAAGGAGGTTTCCGTGCACTGATCGGGCAGAAATGGCCCGATCGGGCGAAGATTTATTGATCGGGTATGAAAGTTGCGGATCCGATCGGGCGAGGAAGCATGTCCCCAGACCCGATCGGGTGACCACCGCCCGACCCGATCGGATGGAGTGCTGCTTGGTCTCGTTGCGGTGCTACAGGCGATGTGGTGCTGCTGGGCTCGTTTTGTCATTTCACCCGATCCACCACCCGATCGGGCCGGTGATCGGGTGGAGGCCCACTGCTCGTTTTTGCTGCTGAGTGCGTACAGGTCAAGAAACCAAAAGTTGGGCTGAATTTGTATTTGACCCGATCGGGTACTGTGCTCGGGCCCGATCGGGTCTGACGCCATTTGTCGCGATTTTCGACTTTTGCTTCCTATTTTTAATTAGACTTGAGGGGTATTATAAATACCTTTTTCCTCATTATTTAGAAACATCTTTTATTCATCTTTTTACTGCTTTAGACTCTAGTTCATTTCTCATTGTTCTTAGTCTAGTTTAAACACTTTAGATTAATTCAGAGGTGATCAAACCTATTTCGATTTCAATAAAAGTTTCTGCTTTCCGTCAATTGGAACTCTTCCTTACCCTAATCTCTTTTGTTATTCTTGATTGCTTAGTTTATTTATTTAATCGTTCATGATGCAATTGTTAGGGTTTCATATTAGTTTTGTCGTTTTTAATTCGATTATGAGTGAGTAGTTCTCTTTCTAGGGTGTTAGATAGGGAAGCCATGTTTATACCATGATTGTGATTTAGACTCTTATTGATTTCTAGGGCTTGATTAGGGTGATTGTGATGTGGTTTGTACTTTATTGAGTAATTAACGTTATTCCACAGTTTCGTTGGTTGCTTGTGGTTAATAGTTGTTTGCACAGATCCGTCTTACGACTAGAGGCCTAGGACACGTCAGTAGTTCTGATTACGTTAGTGAACATGCGGCGTATGTTGAACTATGAGCGTTGAGTCTTAACCATTGCTCAACATAGGGTCTAATCCCCCGACTCTTGACTTAGGTTTTGATAGTTGTTGACCTTGTTTGATTGGTATAAGCATGGTGGACCGACCTAATACCCTAGGTTTTTATTCCATAGTTAAATCCTTTGTTTAATTCGTCTTTCTTAGCTTAATCATTAGTTTAATTAATTCCTTCCTGATTTACTCTGGAGTAGCTGAATTGGTTGAATATTGATTTAGAAACTCTGTCTCCCTGTGGATTTGACCCTGGTTCCACTGACTACCTTAGTTAGAGGACCGTAGGTTTATTTTTGATTAGGTGATACGACTAAAACCTATCAAATTTTGGCGCCGTTGCCCGGGAGACGGCTAGTTTTCTAAGTTTTTATTTGATTATTTGGTCTACTTCTCTGTACCTCGTTGGAACTTCATTGTTCCAATTGAGGTACGTTTTACTGCTTCTTTTTGTTTCTTTTGTATGCCCAGGTCTCAAAGAAACGGTTCCCCCATTCCAGCGGATCCCGATCTTACTAGGACAATCAGGCGGATCCGAAAGAAAAATCAGAAAGAAAGGCAGCCTGTTCAGCTGAACACCTCTGGAACAGACACCTTGAGTTCAGTCATGTCAAAGTCACTGAAATCTTATGGGGTGCCCAACCCGGATGGTCTTTCTACTGGACCACCAATGCCCACCATCGCCGCTAACAATTTTGAGATTAAGCCTGGACTCATCAGCATGGTCCAGCAAAATCAGTTTGGTGGGCATCCTACTGAAGATCCGGCAAATCATCTGCAACAGTTTCAACAACTTTGTCGAACCGTTAAACATGCCGGCATCACTCCAGATCAGTTAAAAGTCATGTTGTTCGAGTTTTCTTTGAGAGATAGAGCCTAGAAGTGGTTGAACGATGTGCAGGAAACTGAATGGAGTGAGAATTCTGTTGCATTTCTGAGAGAGTATTACCCACTTACTAAAACAGCAGAAATCAGAAATAAACTAGCCACGTTTTCCCAAGAGCCTGATGAAACATTAAGGGAAGCGTGGGCTAGGTTTAGAGATCTACAGAGAGAGTGTCCACACCACAATATGGACAAATGGTTCTTGACGCAGACATTCTACAATGGTCTGCAGCCTCAGACGAAGTGTATTGTTGATTCGTCTGCAGGAGGAGTGTTTTTAGACAAGGCAGTTGATGAGGGTTATGAATTCATATCAAATCTTGCAGCCAATGACCATTCATCATCTAGGAGTTTGACTAAGAAGGTACTTGAAGTTGACGCTATTTCATTGCTTACATCTCAGATGGCGCAACTGACTCAGCAACTAATGAAGTCTTCTAGTTCGACACCTCCGCCTATGAGCATCAATGCTATGTCTGCCGTAGCACCCATTACCTCATCTTACTGCGAGGTATGTGGTGTACAGGGTCACTTTGGGCATGACTGTCAGTTCAGTCAATTTCAGATGGAGCAGGCAAACGCCTTTCAACAAAGGCCACAAACCTTCCCCCCTCCACATAACTACCAAAATCCACAAAACTATCAACCTCCACCTCCACAAAACTATCCTAAACCCTCATACCATCAAACCCCACAAAATTTCAATAGATCACCACCACAAAACTTCCATCACCATAACAACTTCCAAACTCCACAAAATTTTCCCACCCCACCTACACAAAACAATGACCCGCAAGAGCCTAGCAATTATGACCTGATGAAACTGATATTGTCTATGCAAAAGGCACATGAGGAAGCACGGAGGAACCAAGAGAAGCATATCAAACTTCTCGAGGCTCAAGTTGTCCAGTTGGCAGAAACTAATGCACAGAGGCAGCAGGGACAATTGTCAGGGCAACCAGTTCAGAGAGAACATGTGAATGCCATCACTCTTCGTAGTGGCATTGCATATGATGCCCCTCCAGTGCCCATTGATGAGGTTACCCCAACTGCAGGGAAGAAGAGGGTGGTAGAGGAAGGAAAAAGGAAGAATTCGACGTCTGAAGTCGATTTGTCTGCAGAAGCTGAACAGACAGGGAAGAAAAAGGAGAAGGTTCCTGAAACGCCTTTTACACCAAGGCTATCTTTTCCTCACAGGATGTAACAGTCCAAGGTCGATCAGCAGTTTGGTAAGTTCTTGCCTATGGTCAAGAACCTTGAGGTAACAATTCCATTCACAGATTTAATTACCCAAGTGCCTGTTTACGCCAAATTTCTGAAAGACATGATCACTAAGAAAAGAGACTTTGGTGGGGTAGAACGTGTCGCTCTTACTGAAGAGTGTAGTGCTTTTATTCAGAATAAAGCCCCACCAAAGTTAAAAGATCCTGGTAGTTTTTCTATACCCTGCCATCTTGGACCTATTTTTATTGATAAGGCTTTGTGTGATTTAGGTGCTTCTGTTTCTTTTATGCCATTGTCTGTTTATAAGAAACTGAACATGGGAGCCCTTAAATGCACACAAATCACTTTATAGATGGCGGATCATTCTCTAAAATACCCTCTAGGCGTTTTAGAGGACGTTCCTGTTAGGGTTGGGAAATTCTATATCCCTGTTGATTTTGTGGTATTAGATATGGATGACGATGCCCAAATTCCTATTATCTTGGGTAGGCCATTTTTGTGTACTGTTGGTGCTGTAATTGATGTTAAATCTGGGTCTTTAACTCTTAGTGATGGTGATGATAAAGTGATGTTTAAACTAACCAATGCTATTAAGGCACTTATGCTTGAACAATCTTGTTGCAGGGATGAGGTTTTGGATGAAGTAGGTGTGGAGAAGACTCCAATTCCACCTAAGGTTGCCTCGCCGTCTGGAGGCATTATCAAGAACATTTGGAGGAGAAAGATGTTTGATGAGGGTGGCACTCATTGCCAAGCCCCTCCTATTTGAGAGAGGGAGGATTATGGTCGTGCGGGACCTTTATAAACCAGCGCTGTGCGAGAGGCAACTCGTATTCTTTCGCTTTTTCCTTTTATTTTCATTTTTTTTATTTATTTTTTTTTCTTCTTTCTGTGAGCGAGAGTGAGGGTACTAACATTGTTTTTCCCTCTTAGCATAGTCCTTATCACCTTTTGGCATTGAGGACACTACCAAGTTCAGCTTGGGGGAGGAGTTCTGTTTGTATTCTCTCTCTCTTTTACTGCTTTCTAGGATAGATTTACTGCTTTCAAAAAACACTGAAAAAATCAAAAAAAATATGGTTCCCATGAATGGTTTAGTTGCCTCCCTGTGCCCCTTGCTGTGCTCTATTTGAAAATGATTTGACTTTGTTGTCTGGATAGCTGGGCATTTGTGATCTTGAGGCTATGATTTGATGTTTGATTGCTATGATTTCGAGCATTTTTGGATTATATTAGACCACTTTGTGCTGCATACCTGAACTGGTTAGACTGTGAGGCCTCTTTGTAGCCTATAGGATTCATATTATTATCCAGTCTATTCTTGTGTGTTAGTTCCTCTTTATTGGATTGATCTTGACTTTGACTTCGTACTTGTCTGATTTTAGATGACTTGTAGCATGTGCTGTGATAGAGGCGTTCTTTTGTCTTATTCTTGAGCTTCAGAGTCAGTTTTTGATATACTTTTATCCTCCTTAGCCCCGCTGAGCCTAATGACTTGTTTCGTGTTACTTAAACCCCTATTATGAGCCCAAAGCCTTCACTTGATATTATTCCAAGCCTAGCTTGGGGGAGCTTTTGTATGGGTTGAGTTTGAGATTGGATTGTCGGTTTAGTTTGGTTTTTGAGGAATTTAAAAGTGTATTTGCTGTGGTTTGAGAGTGAGAAAGAGAAAAGAAAAAGCAATTTTAGAGTTGCGTGAATGAAGTCCAGAAAAATGAAAGAAAAATGAAATGAAAATTCAAAAGAATTCTAGTTCTTTCATTCACGTACGTTCATAAAGGAATATTCGCTCCATTGCTAGAAAATTGGGTTTGTTATGAGCTTTTCATTGATTTATGAGAGTTGGGTTACTTTACATGGTTTTATGGTGATTGTTGGGAGTTGTGTAGGCCATCTTAGGCCTTGTTTGAATGATTTATGCTTCCCCTTTCTTGGTTTTTCCACCACATTACCCAAAAGTATCCCCTACCTCTCGCCTAAGCCCCATTACAACCCTATAAAGTCCTCTTGAGTTGTGTCTGCATTGTTCATTTGATTGATTTCGAGTCAGTTTGTCAAAGTTAAAGAGTATTTCTGCTAATTGAGTCGACTTGACTAGGATGAGCGTCGTCGAACCTTCTTAAACACATGAGAGTGTGAGTGGGAAGGGTATTTATGGTCGGGTTGGTGAGTGCTCGGGCATATTCTTTGCCTGCCACAAAATAGAGAGGAGTGACACCCTTGTGAGAGCCTTTTCAGGACTTGTATGCTTTGTGGATGCTTGAATTTGATAAATTGCTTGAATGATTGGTGGTTGGATGGATTTGATTAGCTGAACTTGAATTTTGCCTGCTTGAACGATTCTTAGTCTTGAAAATGTTTTGAGCTTTGAATTGCTTTTTATCTATGGGGTGAGGCAATCTATTCCATGTTCATGTTCTGTTTGCTTGAGGACAAGCAAAGGTTTAGCTTGGGGGAGTTTGATATCACGTATTTATATAGAGTTTTCTCCCTTATTTACAAGCTAATTTGTGCGTCATTGGAGCTCTTGGGAGCTATTTTGTGCTAACTATCGTATGTAGTTGTGGTTTCGTGTTTTAGTATTGAATTGCAGGTTTTATGGAGTTTTCTCCTTATTCCCGAGCCTTTTGGAAGCAACCACGGCTTTACGAGAGGTTACGAGGCACGTAGGATGGCTTACGAGCTTTATGGGTAGTTTAGGAGGTCCCAAGACCCCTAAACGTGAAGATTAGAAAGCCAAAGAGTCAAAAAGGAGGTTTCCGTGCACTGATCGGGCAGAAATGGCCCGATCGGGCGAAGATTTATTGATCGGGTATGAAAGTTGCGGACCCGATCGGGCGAGGGTTGCCCGATCCGATCGGGCGAGGAAGCATGTCCCCAGACCCGATCGGGTGACCACCGCCCGACCCGATCGTGTGGAGTGCTGCTTGGTCTCGTTGCAGTGCTACAGGCGCTGTGGTGCTGCTGGGCTCGTTTTGTCATTTCACCCGATCCACCACCCGATCGGGCCGGTGATCGGGTGGAGGCCCACTGCTCGTTTTTGCTGCTGAGTGCGTACAGGTCAAGAAACCAAAAGTTGGGCTGAATTTGTATTTGACCCGATCGGGTACTGTGCTCGGGCCCGATCGGGTCTGGCGCCATTTGTCGCGATTTTCGACTTTTGCTTCCTATTTTTAATTAGACTTGAGGGGTATTATAAATACCTTTTTCCTCATTATTTAGAAACATCTTTTATTCATCTTTTTACTGCTTTAGACTCTAGTTCATTTCTCATTGTTCTTAGTATAGTTTAAACACTTTAGATTAATTCAGAGGTGATCAAACCTATTTCGATTTCAATAAAAGTTTCTGCTTTCCGTCAATTTGTACTCTTCCTTACCCTAATCTCTTTTGTTATTCTTGATTGCTTAGTTTATTTATTTAATCATTCATGATACAATTGTTAGGGTTTCATATTAGTTTTGTCGTTGTTAATTCGATTATGAGTGAGTAGTTCTCTTTCTAGGGTGTTAGATAGGGAAGCCATGTTTATACCATGATTGTGATTTAGACTCTTATTGATTTCTAGGGCTTGATTAGGGTGATTGTGATGTGGTTTGTTCTTTATTGAGTAATTAACGTTATTCCGCAGTTTCCTTGGTTGCTTGTGGTTAATAGTTGTTTGCACAGATCCGTCTTACGACTAGAGGCGTAGGACACGTCAGTAGTTCTGATTACGTTAGTGAACATGCGGCGTATGTTGAACTATGAGCGTTGAGTCTTAACCATAGCTCAACATAGGCTCTAATCCCCCGACTCTTGACTTAGGTTTTGATAGTTGTTGACCTTGTTTGATTGGTATAAGCATGGTGGACCGACCTAATACCCTAGGTTTTTATTCCATAGTTAAATCCTTTGTTTAATTCGTCTTTCTTAGCTTAATCATTAGTTTAATTAATTCCTTCCTGATTTACTCTTGAGTAGCTGAATTGGTTGAATATTGATTTAGAAACTCTGTCTCCCTGTGGATTCGACCCTGCTTCCACTGACTGCCTTAGTTAGAGGACCGTAGCTTTATTTTTGATTAGGTGATACGACTAAAACCTATCACCTATGCCATCGGGTTGGTACAAAATATTTCACTTCACAATTTTCGGGCCACAAATTAAAATGCAGCAACATCATTGAAGCAAATGAGGCCCACCCGATCGGGCAAAGGTGCCAGCCGATCGGGCTGACACATGCTAAAGGCCTAGCTCATTCTTTATTCTCACGTACGGAAATCAGCAAAGGAAGGGAAATTAGGCTTGCCCGATCGGGTGGGGCTTGCCCGATCGCCAAGCATCCTCTTCACTTGGAGTACGCAGGTAGCAACAATAATCAAGGCAGCAAAAATGGGCCTGAGCGATCGGGTGGGCATGTGGCCCGATCGGGTTGAGCCAAATATTGTTCCTTTGTTTCCTTCGCTTCTTCACCCGATTAGGTCGGGTGATGTCCGCCCGATTGGGTGCGAAACCCTACCACCCGATCAATAAATCTTCGCACGATCAGGCCATATTTTGCCCGATCAGAGTAAGGGGAAGCTCCTTTTGACTCTCAATTCTTACGTTTAGAGGTCTCGGGACCTCCTAAACCATCCATAAAGCTCATAACCATTCCTATGTGCCTCGTAACAACTCGTAAAGTCGTGGTTGCTTCCAAATAGCTCAGAAATAAGGAGAAAACTCCCTAAAGCCTGCCATTCAACTCTAAAACACAAAGCCACGACTATATACGATAGTCAGTATTAATTAGCTTCGAAGAGCTCAAACAACGCACGAATGAGCTCATAAATAGGGGGAGAAAACTCTATATAAATACGTGATATCAAACTCCCCCAAGCTAAACATTTGCTTGTCCTCAAGCAAACAGAACATGAACATGGAATAGATTGCCTCACCCCATAGATAAAAACAATCAAAGCTCAAAAAACGTTTTCAAGACTAAGAATCGTTCAATCAGGCAAAATTCAAGTTTGGCAAATCAAATCTTTCCAACTACCAATTATCCAAGCAAATCATCAAATTCAAGAATCCACAAGGCATACAAATCCTGAAAAGGTGCTCACAAAGGCGTCGCTCCTTTCAATTTTGTGGCAGGCAAAGAATATCCCCGAACACTCACCAACCCGACCATAAATGTCCTTCCCACTCACACTCTCATGTGTTTAAGAAGGTTAAATGACGCTCATCATAGCCAAGTCGACTCAATTAACAGACATACTCTTTAACTTTAACAAACTGACTCGAAAGCACTCCAATTAACAATGCAAACACGAGCTCGAGAGGACTTTATAGGGTTGTGATGGGGCTTAGGCAAGATGTAGGGGATATTTTTAGGAAATGCGGAAGAAAAACCGAGAAATGGGGAGAAAAAATCACTCAAAACAAGGCCATAAATGGCCGAAACAACTCCCAACAACACCATATAACCACATAATACATCCCAACTCTTACGAATCAATGAAAACTCACATCCAATCAAATTTTCAAGCAATGTAGCATATTTTTCTTTCTAAACATACGTGAATGAAGGAACTTTGAACTCTTTGGAACTTTTATTTCTTTGTCTTTCATTTTACGAACCAATCATTCACGCAACTCAAACTTTGCTTTTTCTTTTCTTTTTCTCACACTCAAATAGGGGTGAGCGTGGGTTGGGTTGGTGCGGTTTGGGACGTAAACCAAACCAACCCACACAAAAACGGTTTGAGTTTTTTTCAAACCAACCCAAACCGCACTTTAGGCCAAACCAAACCAAACTGCGCCATATAAAACGGTTTGGAGCGGTGCGGTTTTCGGTTTACACATATTGTAACTCAATAAAATTTTTCTAATTTGTAATTGTTGCTTAATTTTACCAACAACACTTTTGTTATTAAAAAAATAAAAATAAACTACAAAAAAGGCTAGAAAATACTAAAAAATTACAAAGTTGCTATAAATATTACTTCTAAAGGTACAAAATTATTGGTAGTCGAATATTAAAAGCACTTAGGCGGTTTGTGGTGCAGTTTGGTATAGAAATATAATAACCCAACCCCAAACCGCAAACCGCGGTTTGATAAAAAATTCAAACCAACCCATTTTTTTAGCCCTACACTCAAACCACAACAAATACACTTTAATTCTCCAAAAACCAAACCAAACCATAAAACCAATCTCAAACTCAACCCATACAAAAACTCCCCCAAGCTAGGCTTGGAAATAGTATCGAAATAAAGGTCATGGGCTCATAATAAGGGTTTTAGTAACACGAAACAGGTCATTAGGCGCAGCGGGGCTAAGGAGGATAAAAATATATCAAAAATTCACTCTGAGGCTCAAGAATCAAACAAAAAAACGCCTCTATCACAGCAAATGCTACAAGTCATCGAATATCAGACCAGTACGAAGTCAAAGTCAAGATCAATCCACTAAAGAGGAACTAACATACAAAACAGACTGGATAATTATGTGAATCCAAAAGGCTTACAAAGAGGCCTCACAGTCTAACTAATTTAGGCATGCAGCACAATGTAGTGTATAATAATCAAACTTTACTGGAAATCATAGCAATCAAACATCAAATCATAGCCTCAAGATCACAAATGTACAGCTATCCAGAAAACAAAGTCAAATGATTTTCAATTAGAGCACAACAAGGGGCACATGGAGGCAATCAAACCAGTCATGGGAACCATATTTTTTTGATTTTTTCAGTATTTTTTGAAAAGCGATAAATCTAACCTAGAAAGCAATAAAAGAGATAGAGAATACAAACGGAAATCCTCCCCCAAGCTGAACTTGGCAGTGTCCTCAATGCCAAAAGGTAATAAAGGAGATGCTAAGAGGAAAAACAACGTTAGTACCCTCACTCTCGCTCACTAAAAAAATGAAAAAAAAGGAATTAGAGGGAAATTACGAGATGTCTCTCGCACAACGTTGGTTTATAAAGGTCTCGCACGACCATAATACCTCCACTTCTCAAATTGGAGGGGCTTGGCAGTGAGTGCCACCCTCATCAAACATCTTCCTTCTCCAAATGTTCTTGATAATACCTCCAGACGGTAAGGCAACCTTAGGTGCATTTTGAACTTTCTCTGCACCTACCTCATTTAAAACCTCATCCCTGCAACAAGATTGTTCAAGCATAGGTGCCTTAACATCATTGGTTAGTTTAAAAATCACTTCTATCATCACCAACATTTAGAGTTAAGGACCAAGACTTAGCATCAATGACAACACCAGGAGTAGACAAAAATGGTCTACCCACAATAATGGGAATCTGGGAATCCTCATCCATATCTAACACCACAAAATCAACAGGAATGTAGAATTTCCCGACCCTGACATGAACGTCCTCTAAAACACCTAGGGGTATTTTATGGAACGATCAGCAATCTACAAAGTGATTTGTGTGCATTTAAGTGCTCCCATATTCAGTTTCTTATGAAAAGATAATGGCATGACAGAAACAGAAGCACCTAAATCACACAAAGCTTTATCAATAAAAATATGTCCAAGATGGTAGGGAATAGAAAAACTACCACGATCTTTTAACTTAGGAAGGGTTTTATTCTGAATAAAAGCACTGCACTCTTCAGTCAGAGCACACGTTCTACCCCACCAAAGTCTCTTTTTTTGGTGATCATGTCTTTCAGAAATTTGGCATACACAAGGACTTGGGTAACTAAATCTATGAATGGAATCGTTACCTCAAGGTTCTTGACCATAGCCAAGAACTTACCAAACTGCTGATTGACCTTTGATTGCTACATCCTGTGAGGAAAAGGTAGTCTGGGTGTAAAAGGCGCTTTAGAAACCTTCTCCTTTTTCTTCCCCGTCTGTTCAGCTTCCTTAGATAATTCGACCTCAGACATCGAACTCTTCCCTTTTCTTTCCTCTATGACCTTCTTTTTCCTTGTAGTCGGGACACCATCATCAATGGGCAATGCAGGAGCATCATAAGCAGTGCCACTACGAAGAGTGATGGCATTCACATGCTCCCTCTGAATGGGTTGCCCAGTCAATTGTCCCTCCTGCCTCTGAGCATTATTTTCTGTTAATTGGGCAATCTGAGTCTCGAGAAGTTTAACGTGCTTCTTTTGGGCTCTTCGTGCCTCCTCATTAGTTTTCTGCATGCTCAGTATCAATTTCATCAACTCAAATGTGGTGGGCTCTTCTGGGTTTATTTGTGGAGGTGGGTTTTGGAAATTTTGTGGGGATTGGAAGTTATTAGGGTGATGGAAATTTTGTGGTGGAGGTCTCTGAAAACCAGGGGGTTTTGGTAGAATGAGGGTTTAGGATGATTTTGTGGTGTGGGTTGAAAGTTTTGTGGATTTTGATAGTTATGAGGAGGGGGAAAGTTTTGTGGTCTTTGTTGAAAGGCCTTTGCCTACTCCATCTGATGTTGACTGAACTGACACGCATGCCCAAAATGACCCTGAACACCACATACCTCGCAATAAGATGAGGTAATGGGTGCCATCGCAAACATAACATTAATACTCAAAGGAAGGGTTGTCGAGGTAGAGGATCTCAAGGTGTCAATCTTCTGGCTCAGCTTCGCCATCTACAACGTCAACAGTGCTAGGGCATCTACCTCTAATACCTTCTTTGTGATGCTTCGGGAAGTGGCATGACCATTGGCTGGAAGGTTTGACAAGAAATCATAGCCTACATCCACTTCCTTGTCCAGAAAAACTCATCCCTCATACGAGTCAATAATACTCTACGTCTGAGGCTGCAGACCATTGTAAAATACCTGCGTCAAGAACCATTTTGTCCATGTTGTGATGAGGACACTCTCTCTCTAAGTCTCTCAACCTAGCCCACGCTTCCCAAAGTGTTTCATCTGGCTCTTGGGAAAACGTGGCTAGCTTGTTTCTGATTTCTGCTATCTCTGTAGGTGGGTAATACTCTCTCAGGAACACGACAGAGATCTCCGACCATTCAGACACTTTGATGTCGTTGAACCACTTCTGAGCTCTGTCTCGGAGTGCAAACTTGAATAACATGACCTTCAATTGCTCAGGTGTGACTCCTTGATGCTTTACAGTTCGGCAGAGTTGTTGAAATCTCTGCGAATCATTGGCCGGATCTTTAGTAGGGTGCGCACCTAACTGATTTTGCTGAACCATGCTGATGAGTCCAGACTTAATTTCAAAGTTTGTTGCAACGATTGTTGGCATGGTGGGTCCAGTGGAAAGCCCATCTGGGTTGGGCACCCAATGTGACTTTAGTGATTTAGACATGACTGAACTCGAGGTGTCTGATCCAGAGGTGTTCAGCTGAACAGTTTGCTATTCTCTCCTAATTTCCTTTCGAATCTGCCTGATTGTCCGTGTAATATTGTGATCTGCTGGGATGGGGGAACCGTTTCTTTGAGACCTGGGCATACAAAAGAAACAAAAAGAAGCAGTAAAACGTACCTAAATTGGAACAATGAAGTTCCAATGAGGCACAGAGAAGTAGACCAAATAACCAAACAAAAACTTAGAAAACTAGCCGTCTCCCCGGCAACAGCGCCAAAGTTTGACAAGCTAAAGTTGTATCACCTAATCAAAGACGAATCATAAGTCCTCTAACAATGATATTCAAGGGAAGTAGGGTCGAATCCACAGAGAGATAGAGTTCCAAGTTAATATTCAGCTAAACAGCTACTTTAGAGAAAATCAGGGAAGAATCAGCTGAACTACTATTAGACTAAAGAAAGGAATATAAAGAGAGATTTTAATCTATGAAATAAAGGTCTAGGGAATTTATTCAGTCCACCATTCTTATACCAATCAAGGGATCAAACAACTATCGGAACCTAGGTCAAGAATCGATAGATTAGAGAACGTGTCAAGCTATGGTTAAGTCTCAACGCCCATAATTCAACATACGTCGCATGTTCACTAACGTTATCAGAATTACTGATGTGTACTAGGCCTCTAAAAGCAGGACGGATCTGTGCAAACAATTATTAACCTCAAGCAATCAATGAAACTGCATAATAACATTAATTACTCATTAAATAACAAATCACACCATAACCAATCTAATCAAACCCTAGAAACTAATAGCAATTTGAGGTAATCAAGATATAAACATGGCTTCCCTCCCTAAATCGCTAGAAATAAGACTACTCAGACATAATCGAATGAACAATAATAAAATAAATATAAAACCCTAATTCTAACATCATGAATCAAATCAATAATAAAACTAAGCAATCAAAAGTAATTGAAGAGATTAAGAAAGAATAACAATACCGAATGACGAAAAACAATAACCTTTATTGAAATCAAATCCGAGGTTCAATCACCCCTTCAACTAATCTAAAGTGGTTGATCTAATAAAACTCTCTAAAAACTAAAGTAAGAGCAATGGGAATAAACTAGAATAAGAGCCTTCTCTAAAATAATGAGGGTTAGCTATTTATAATAGCCCCCAAAATCCAACTAAAACGTAATAAAATAAGATAGAATTTCGGAAATGCGTGCCCGGTACCCGATCGGGTAATCATTGCCCTATGCCATCGGGTTGGTACAAAATATTTCACTTCAAAATTTTTGGGCCAGCAATTAAAATTCAGCAGCAACATTGAAGCAAATGAGGCACACCCGATCGGGCTAACACATGCTAAAGGCCCAGCTCATTCTTTATTCTCGCGTACGTATATCAGCAAAGGAAGGGAAATTGGGCCTGCCCGATCGGGTGGGGCTTGCCCAACCAGGTGGCGTGCACAAAAGCCCAGCATCCTCTTAACTTGGAGTACGCAGGCAGCAGCAATAATCAAGGGTCTGCCGGATCGGGTGGCCATGTGGCCCGATCGGGTTGAGCCACATATTGTTCCTTTGCTTTCTTTGCTTCTTCACCCGATTGGGTTGGGTGATGTCCGCCAGATCGAGTGCGAAATCCTACCACCCGATCAAAAATTCTTCGCCCGATTGGGCCATATTTCGCGCGATCAGAGTACGAGGAAGCTCCTTTTGGCTCTCAATTCTTACGTTTACAGGTCTTGAAACCTCCTAAACCATCCATAAAGCTCATAACCATTCCTATGTGCCTTGTAACAACTCGGAAAGCCGTGGTTGCTTCCAAATAGCTTGGAAATAAGGAGAAAACTCCCTAAAGCCTGCAATTCAACACTAAAACACAAAACCACAACTATATACGATAGTCAGTATAAAATAGCTCTGGAGAGCTCAAGCAACGCTCGAATTAGCTCATAAATAGGGGAGAAAACACTATATGAATACATGATATCAGCGACCCTAAGGCTGTTAGGCCGAATATTAGGAGTCCTTAAGCGCCTAGTGGGGGAGGATTATGGGGTTGCATTGTCATAAGGAGCGACCAAGAGGTCGTCAGGTCAAATATTTTGGAGTCTTTAGGCGATCAGTTTCCAGGCTGGGGCAACCTACAGGCTATGGCCGAATATGTGGGGTCCCCAGACGCAACGAGGGCATTGTTGTTCTTAAGTGGGGGTGGGTAATTCTCCCCATGATTGCTTCAAAAGGATTTAGTTGTACTAGTCATACCAACAAGGTGCATCTTCTTTTCAGGGAGCTAATATTGCTAAGATATTCTCATTTAAGCGTTCTTAGCTGGGAGTAGTCTTGGGATGGGTGACCTCCTATGAAGTATCTCCGGGTGTGCATGAGTAAGGATAAAATGCACCGAAAGGACTTGTGTTGGTTTGTGGGGCCAGTTATTGGTCCGAGATGCTTATTTGGTGACTCCCATCGGCCCGTAGGGGTTGGGGTGTTACACCTTCCCAATTGGGGATAATTTTATCGAGGTATCGTTTCTTGTTAGTTGCTTCAATTTTTCAAAGAACAAGGTCTCCTACTTCGCATTTTCTTTCTCGGACACTGCTATTGAACAATTTGGTCATCCTGTGATTCTGGACAATTGATTTGAGCAAAGCGTTGCCTCTAGTTTCAGGCAATAGATCGAGCTTAACGACCTTTTTTTCATTGTTCTATCCGTAGTTGTAGAAGGTTATCCTCGGTGAGTGGATATCCACTTCGACTAGAAGAACAACTTCACTTCCATACACCAAGTTAAACGGTGTATTGCATGTTACTTCTTTCACTGTCGTTCGAGTCGACCAAAGTATGCCTGGCAAGTCTTCGACCCAAGATTCTTTTGCCCCATCTAACATCTTTTTCAGCCCCTTAGAATCACTTTATTGGCATCCTCGGTCTGACCGTTTATTTGTGGTCGACTGACAGCAGAAAACCTGGTTTTGATGTCGAATCAAGCGCAGTATGACTTGATAGGTTCGTTGTTAAATTGTCGACCATTGTCTAAGATGAGTGCTTGAGGTATGCCAAATCGGGTGATGTTGTTCTTCCAGATGGATTGTTGTACTTGGTTGTCAGAGATGGTGGCCAAGGGTTCCTCTTCGACCCGTGTGGTGAAGTAATCAATTGTGACCAATAAGAACTTTCTTCCACTAGATGCAGTCGGAAACGGTCCCAAGATGTCCATGCCCCACTGGTTGAAAGACATCACAGTATGTCTGGTTGTTACATGACTGGCCTGATGTTATATCAGCATACACTTGGCATTTGGGACATATTTTCACCAAGTGCTTTGCATCTTCTATCAGGGTGGGCAAATAGTACCCAACTCGAAGAGCCTCCCTAGTGATTGTTCGAGCACCCTAGTGGCTTCCACATGTTCCCTCGTGGATTTCTCGGAGCACCTTTCCTCCTTATTCGATTGATACACACCTCAGTAATGAGTGGGTAAATGACTTCTTTTACAACAAGCAATTGTGTAGGCGAAACCAGTCTGCTCGATGTCGGACCCTTTCAACTTCTTTTTCATTTTCTGGCAATTTGCCTTCTTCGAGGTAGCTTTGAATATCCTTCATCCACTCATTTTTCCGATCCAGATGCACATGAAGACTTGATTAATGCTCGGCTTATATAGTACTTACCATGCAATTGTTCGAGGTTCCAGTCCCATGGCAGAGCAAGCCCTTCGGGATAATGCATCAGCTTGTTGACTTTCGAACCTCGGAATATGTTGGATCGTGAACTTGGTGAACTTGGCTCGTTGTTCTCTCAACTTTCCAAGGTACATCTTCATGTTGTCTTCTTTTGCCTCAAATTCTCCCTTTACGTGCCTCACTACCAGCCGGGAGTCGATTTTGACAGTGATTTCAGTAGCCCCGTTGGAGATGCAGAGTTTCAAACCAAGTCGCGGGGCTTCATATTCGGCCTCATTTTTCGACGTAACAAAGTCGAATTTTATGGCATATTCCGTTCTGTTTCCAAGGGGATCAATTGTCAGGTTTCCAGCCCCATACCCCGCTTTCAATGAAGATCCATCAACGAATAGTTGCCATGTCCCGATTAGGGTGGCCAATTCAGTCTCTGTCGGGCATTCTACAATGAAATTCTCTAAGGCTTGGGATTTTATTTCCCTTCGAGGCTCGTACTCCAAGATTAAGTCTGATATATGGTTCGCCCATTCGACGAATCGGTTAGAGCCATTTTTGTTCTCGGTCAGCTTCTTGGGTGGTTGGCTTATAAGTACTTTGACCGGATGAGCTTGGAAATATGGTTTCAATTTTCGACTGGCCATGACCAATGCGAAGATCATTTTCTCCAACGCAGGGTACCTGATCGCTGCCCCTCAAAATGCGTAGCTAATGAAATAGACAGGATGATGTTGTTTCTCTCGTTCACCACCAATACCGCACTTAACGCACACTGACAGACTGCTAGATATACAAACAACGTTTCTCCCGGCAAGGGTGAGACGAGTTTTGGCAACGTAGAGAGGTGAGTTTTTAATTCTTTGAATGCTCGTTTTGCCTCCTCTCCCCATTTAAAACAAGGCTACTTCAAAGTGTTAAAGAACTATAAGCTTTTGTCGGCCAATCATGATAAAAAACAACCCGGAGCGACCATGCAACCGGTCAGCCTCTTAACCTCTTTGACGGTTCGAGGTGACGTTATTTTGATTATTGCTTCGACTTTGTCTATATTGGCTTCAATCGCTCTTTCGTCCACTAGAAAGCTGAGGCATTTCCAACCTGAACGCCAAAGAAGCATTTTTTGAGATTCAACTTTATGTTAAAATTTCTCAATGTGGCTAAGGTTTCTTTCACGTCTTGGACATGATCTTTGACCAGCTTGCTCTTAACAATCATGTCGTCAACATAAATTTCGACGTTGCGGCCTAGCTGGTTTTCGAACATTTTATTGATCAGGCGTTGATATGTGGCTCCTGCATTCTTGAAGCCTAAGGGCATCACCACAAAGCAGTAGACACGGTGCTCTTAATGAACGATGTGTGAACTTATTCCTCCTTGGCTACAGGAATTTGATGATACCCCGCATTTGCATCCATGAAAATGAACATGGCACGCCCGACTGTCGAGTCGATCAACTTCTCAATTTTTGGAAGGGGAAAGTCGTCTTTCGACAGGCTTTATTTAGGTCAGTGAAGTCGAAGCACATCCAACATGTGCTGTTGGGTTTTCCAATCAGCAGGACATTCGACAACCACTCTGTGCACTGACAACCACTCTTCAGCTGAGGCCTTGTTCCTCTTGGGCCCCAGGTTCCGCAGTTTCATCTTAACTGGTTTGAAATCCTTCTTGATGTTCAATTGATGTTTGGCGACCGAGGGATCTATCCCTGGTATTTCGTCAGTTGAGAACGCAAAGACATCTTTGAAATCTCGAAGGACTTCAACTAACTCTTTTCCAACAGCCTGGTTAAGGCCCTTATCCACTCGAACCATCCGTCTAGGATCCGATATGAGTGGTACTTCTTCATCATCATCGACCGGTTGAGGTCGATAATGGTAAATGTGATTCTTGTTGTAGAACAGCCCTAGAGGAGGGGGGAACTTTTTGACGTATTCGCATTTTATCTTTTTCTCTTGCTTGAACATTGCTCGACATGCCCTTAGTTATCGTTTCTCAAACTATTCACATGCATTCTCGAGCTGACTTTGATCATCGTGCAGACTATCCACCATGCCATCATCCATCTCGAACTGTAGTAGGAGCTGATGTAACGCCTTGTAATTTTAATAGTTTTGAATAACACATGCCAGTACCCGGATCGAACCAAAATATTACATCATGTTTATTTAAAAAGGAGATTATAACGTTTACACGACATTACTGTCGTATTCCTAAAAATAGAAATACTAGCCGAAAGTAAAGCTTACTAATGCATAATAAAACTTAGGATGATAATACTGGTAACTTATAGCATATATATATTTCCTATCATTTTATAAACCTCACTTTTGGCTCTCCCGGTCTCCTGTACCTGAAAACCAAACATTTAATAAAATTCAACCCAAAAGGGTCTAGTACATTCCCAATATCACGTAACAACAGTTTATTAAACATTTTGAAAATAAAATCGTAACATTTCAATTTATCAGGTTTAATCATGACTTCCGGTTAGGCAAGAGAAATATCCCGGGCTTAAAGCCCACCTCAGGTTTACCCTGGTTATAATCATAATCTTTTCTCTCTTTCTTATTTTATTTCTGGGTTTTTTAACCCCTCCTGAAAAATCCGTGTGCACACCTCCTCCTTGACGTACGTTACTCCGAATAATATACAAGTATCCTTTCTCTGCCATATACCTTTCATCTTATAATAACAACTTCGTATAACATTATTATTATTACGTATGGTAGAAAAATCATAACAAGTTATACCATAAGCTTTAATATTAGCCCATTATTACCAAATAGCAATGTACCTTTACCATCAAAACCATTATACTAAATTAGTATGAAAACTCATTTTTTTCACACTAAAACATTATCTTAGAATATCAGTATAACTAAAACGTTTTAAAAAAACAACACGAAGAACGGATATTCAAGAATGTACCTTAACAATAACTACTTGGAAACACTTAGGCCTAATTTCTGGATTTGCACCTTTCTTACTCTAACACTGTTACAGTCTTACTATTTTTTTCTTTTTCTTTTTTTATACAGTGACGGTGTATGATGGATGGAAGTATTGTTCCCTATTTATAGTTTTAGTTTGTCATTCTTCTTTTTACTTCTTCTTAGCATACACAATTCAACTATAAATGCCTACTTACATTTTACTCTAACAACTGTAAAGGTCATTTGATGTATGAAATGCTATTGGTAAAAAAAACTTAAAGAGTCCTATATTACATCCTATTGCATGACATAAGAAATCAAAATGTATTTTACAAGTTACAAAGGAATTACATCTCAACTATAGGGCGTGGAAATCTTAACACGTAGAAAGTAAATTTCCATTTTGATCCTATGTAAAAAATCGTATTTACAATTATCTATTAAATAAGTAGTAATTGTCTAGCCCTAAGTAGAATGATTAATAAGGATTCCAAAAACTATAAAACAAAGGTTATAAGATTTACCATTTTAAAGATATGAATACTTTATTTAAAAGTGGAACTTGTTAAACATTCTACTAGATACTTTTATGAACCGATAAGATGGTAATTGATATTTTTATTAATCCTTACCTAATATACTACACTATGGTATTTTTACTTGTAACAAAAAGATTATACATATCTATATATTTTGTCCCACATAAATGTACAATGCCAAGGAAACACATAATATCACCTAAAGTGGCCATATAAGTACCAAAATTACATATATAGGAATATAAGACATACATTTCATGATTCTGTAATTATTATTATTTTTTATTATTAGTTTTATTTTTAAGGTATATATATTTTCCCGGTTATTACAGCTGATAATTGGATAGGCGACTTTTATTTTGTTCATTGTTCGCCGATCGATGATTATGTTGTATGGCAGGTCAATGTCAACCACTAAGAAGTTCACCGGGAGGCATCTCCCTTTGTCTTTGTCGCCAAAGCGACTAGGTAGCTTGATGACCCCGAGGGGATGGACAAGCTGTCCCTCAAAGCCGACCAAGGGGGGGGGTCAATGATCTGAATATCTCTCCTATCATATTTCAATTTTTCAAGACAATCCTAAGTTATAATATCAGTCGAGCTCCCACTATCAATTAAGACTCAACGAACTCGATGGTTGGCCACTTTCAGCTCGATGACTAGGGGTCATCATGTGGGGTTTGAATTTCCTTCGAGCTCTCTCCGAACACCATAGTGAGGGTGTCGAGTTTCTTCAACTCTGCAAGATTTTTCAGGTGAAATAAATGATTTTTTCTCGAACGGCCGGTTAAGCCTCCAACAATTACTCTGATGTACCCTTCAGTATCGACGCTGTTGGTTTCCCTATCCTTCTTCTTCTCGTCTCAACGTCCTTCTCGAGGGTCTTTCAGGTATCTATTCAACTTGCGCTCATCAACAAGCTTGTCAAGTGTCTTCTTCAATTCCCTACAATCTTTGGTCGTATGACCACATTCACGATGGTACTCGCATCATAGCCTCTTATCCCTCCTGTAGCTCGAGGTATTGATGGGTTCAGGTCGAGGAAGAACTGACTTATCTTTCAAGTCGAGGTATATCTCACTTCGATTGATGTTAAAGTGTGGATCGTGGACATCATCTGAAGGTCGGTGTCTTTCCAACCTATTAGACATGTTCTCCTTGGGAATCGATGCCTCATTTTTCCGCTTACTACTTCCCTCGTCGTGCCCATTCTTATGAATGTCGGATGCCTGAATGTATTTCTGAGCCTGTCTCATTGCATCTGATAAGGTTAGAGTTTCTCTCATAGCAAGTTCAAACTTAAATCGACCGGGGTGGAGCCATTCATTAAAGCTGTAACGGCATCTGATAAGGTCAGAGTTTCTCTCATCCTGGAGGTCAGAGATCTTGAGTGATTCTTCACTGAATCTCTTGATGCAGCAACTCAAGCTCTCCCCCTTCTGCTGCGAGACCGACATCAGATGCATGTTGGTCTTCTTATGGCGCCTGGCCGCAATGAAATGTTGTGAGAATAAGGCATTAAGGGCGCAGAAGCTTGTGATAATTTCGGTCGGTAGACTAGTGAACCAGTTAAGGGCCAAACCTTCAGCGTGGTAGGGAAATACCTACACTAGGTTGCCTTGCCAAAAGTTTGGACACTAATTTGTGCTTTGTATGCTGCCAAACGATCAGCAGGGTCGGTGGTGCCAGAGTACTTCTCGATCATAGGGATCTTCACCTTTCCCGGGTTAGGGGTTTCTATAATATGTCGACTGAATGGGGATTGATGCGGGACAGCCGACTCGGCCCGATATCCAGACTCTACGACCTCTTCCTTTTCACCTACATGGTGCTCGACATCATACCTTGGGGTGGGACGATGCCTGACCTTATGTCTAGGGCTTTGACGATTAGTTTGTTCCTTCGACGTGTCGGTTGTTCAAGTCATCTCTTGAAATTTAAAGTTTCCCGCCTGAGATTTTCCTTTATTTTCTTCAATAATTTGACGGGCATCGAAGTTTTTGTTTCTCATCAGCTTCTTAGTTATTATTATTCGAGCATCTCCTCAGTTATGTGACATCACAAATTTTCCTTTTGAAGTAGCCTTCCCAGTTTTTGAAGGACCAACATCGTGCTCGGTTAGGGCGCGCTTTGTGGGTGCTGGTCGTCGGTGAGCTTCTAGTTGGTCTAAAATTATCCCTCGGTCAGGGGGAGTAGTCTGTTTGCCTTTCAATCCATCGACGAGCTGTCTCATGACGGCCGTCATGTGTCTTTCCATTCGAAGCTCTAGTTCTCGTAGGTCAGGATAAGTAATTGGAGAGGGAGGCTGGTCGAAGGGTGTAGTGATTGGGCTCCCACCAGGAGGGAGGTCGGTTTCATCCTAGATAATCGCTCCCTCTCGATTCAGCTGATTATCCTGAGTATTCTCATAGGCTGCCTTTCGAGCAGTAGTACCTCGGGTACCTTGTCCTCGTGTCATGGTGTTAGAAAATGTAGTTGTTTTATCACGTCCCCACAGACGACGCCAACTATTTTGTGATCGACGAAACACATTGAATTTGTAATTCAGGGGAGTCCAATTCCAGCTAAGGGTAGTAACATATGACAGTCTGATGTCCTTTAGCCCAAGTGCCTGCAACACGAACATGGTGAGCTACCCCGGGGGTTGTAGTCAGAATCGTCCCTTCGTTGCTTAGGTCAGAGCTGATCTTATATAGTTAGAGAGTAGTACAAGTACATCCGTCGGAATACATGTAAAAAACGTACTTGAATGATCATGTGAAAATAACGTATAGGTAGTACTAAGGTGACATCATCTGGTGAAGGTAATGACATCATAAAAGCCTTTTATTAGTGGGCTTCACTGAAGGCTTGTACTTTCTGGCCTGAGGGGCCCCGGGGGTCAAATGGTAATTACCCACCTTAGGGGTATTTTGGTCATTTCACCGATAAAGTGGGCCATGACTGGACTGGGCCCAAACAAAAGTGATGTCTTATTTATTTATACTGGTTACAAATTAATAATTACAGTTTTTTTTTGGAGTGGTACAAGGCTAACTTGAGGTTTTCCTATCTGAGGAATAAAAGCACTAGTGAGAACAAAAAAGATTAAAGTAAATAGAAAATAAAAGTAAAAAGAGTGATTGTAGTATGTGTGATTGTCTGATTGATGGGGAAAATGATTAATAAAGTTGAAGTGAAAGGGATGATTTGAGGAAAGATTCTCCTAAAAGGAAAGAAAATATAGAAAATTTGATGAGTTTAATCGGTCTTTTTGAATTGGTTTTGTCTTTTGATAATCTTGTAATAATCTCGTAGTAGTATTTGGAAAGGATCGGCTCAAAATACGTCTTTACTTGTTCATGACCTGCATATTTGGGTTTATGTTTTTTCTTTCTTTTTCTAAAGTTAATTAATAGTATTTTTTAAAAAAAAAATTAAAAGTCAATGATTCTCTAACCGGTCAAATGTGTCGTAAGTCGTTCAAAAGACTTATTTTGAACAAATATAGTCTTAAGTGGAATTATTATCGAATTATCAAAAGTTAGACAATTTGAGATGACCGTATTTATGTGAGATTATTTCCATCAATTTTTCCAAGAAAATAAAAGAAAATGTGTGTAAGAATGACAATGAACAAAAACTAACTAAAAGAGGCTTTTGAAGGAAGCTATACAAGGCTTCGTAGGAGAGTAGCGGTGCGATGGTGGCATTAATGGTGAGAGATTTGTCTCGACAAGATAGGAGTCCAAATAAGAAGGACGAATCAACCTTATGTAACGAACTAGACAGAGGGTGGTGTCGCGGTGGGTAGTGATCATTCAGCACCGTGTCATGGTGGATTTGGCTCCCCTGAGTGATTGGAAGCTCAACTATTGTTACACCTTCACGATTCTCATCCTACGTCACGAAACTTAGACATACATGGGGATTCTTCGCTGTTGTTCCGGGGTTGTCCTCCATAAGGGAGGAGAACCAGTCATAACCATCCAAGGCAAGCATGTCTGGAGATGGGGAAGCTGTGAGTAGCGATGGAAGGGTTGAGATTTGACTAGAAAGAGGTGGTGGAAGGGGGCTTAAGGTTTTTCTAGAGAGAAGGGAGATACCTTGTCTCTAGAAAAAACTATCGATGAGAAAACATGACCCAAATAGAATTGATATTTATTGGTTACTAATTGAGATATAATGCTTACTTTATTCATGTCTAATCAGAAACTCATTTGTTGGCTAATTAAGATATACATGGCAGTTAACAACAAAACAATTCGCAAACAACTAAAATCAACTGTTATTTAGCATTTTTAGGCATGTTTAATTTCAAATTAGCTTGGAGTTGTAGAATTACCGACCTTGAGGTTGACAAAAAGATCCTATGAAGCTTTACTATTCCCTGGGATTGGCTTTGGGCCTTTCCTGCGCAGCTTAGGTGGAAGGCGAAGAAGGCCCCCTTCCGGGGGGGCCCGAGCCATCAGTGAGATACCACTCTAGAAGAGCTAGAATTCTAACCTTGTGTCAGGACCTACGGGCCAAGGGACAGTCTCAGGTAGACAGTTTCTATGGGGCGTAGGCCTCCCAAAAGGTAATGGAGGCAGCTTCAGTTCAATTTCAAAGGCCCTATTCATAATTTTACGCTTAGGTCTTGCCATTTTGTTTGCAATCTAAGCTACAAATAAACATATACATTAAACATATACCTAGAGGTTGGTCTTCATGTTTAATCACTCATTAATGTGGTCTCTAATGAAAGTGAACAACATAAATTCATAATTAACTAGTGTCTTATTGTCCATATCAACAATATCTTTTATAAACAAAATTCAGATTGTAAAACCTTCCAATTGATAAGAGGTTTTTAGTGTGTCGTTAAGGCACTAAGAACTGCTTAGCAAACAATACTTATAATCCTAACAAGCGACTACTATAAACGTAGCGATGGCAAGCAAAGGGTCGAACCACAAGGAATTAGCGATTGACTAAGGTCTATCAAGTCCAAAACTACCTAAGTGAAGGGTATTTGGGGGTGTAAAGGATTGAATTATTATCAACTAACAACTAAATAAAGAATGACAACTAATAAACTAGTAGAGATATGAATACAATAAGGAAAACACTAGAGCTTGGGCTACTCGCATGAACTCGGGCAAGACACGACACTAATGCAACTACGAAACTACAAAGAATAACATGCAAGGTTAAGTTTCCCTCTAAAGTACTTGAGTCCTCTCTCGAATGGTCCTCAAGAGTAATCAATTAATCAATCAGCTAAATCCTCTCTCGAATGGTCTTTAGCCAATTGATTAAAAGATTCAATTTTCTTGGAAAACCCCTAATAAGGATCCTCTTACTTTCTACCCAATCTCTTAGTCTAGAAATTAAGTTGATTCATGGGAATGACAAGACAACAACAATCAATTAAGAGTAATTTAAATCTAAGCCCTAGCATAAACTTGATCAAGGTCTACCATAACGTGTCAAAACACCAAGATCAATGCATAGAAGACATGAATCAAGTAATTACATGAACATCTTAATTACCCCTAATCCATACTTTCACCCAAACCCTAGATAAGGAACTACTCACTAATCATGGATTCAAAGCAAAAGAGATTAATAAATTAAACCACGATTAACAAAGCAATGGAAATAAAGAAGAGAGATTGAAAGAAAATTACTTGGATTGAATTAACAATTGAATCTTCAAAGTTGCAATATGACAAGAACTAAGAGTTTGAGAGAGTTTAGAGAGAAAAACTATGTAATTAGCGTCTAAGTATGGAGATAATCTAAAGAAATAATGCCAAAACCTATTTATAATATCCCATAAATGAAGGCGGAAAATCAGGGAAAAACCCGAATACAGGCCGACACGGGCGTGTCCAAAACGATACGGCCGTGTAGACCTGCTCTTCAGAATTCGCAAGTCTTCACAAAAGTTACTACCTCCGTAGAAATTAGCCAACACTGGCATGTCAAAATGGACACGGGCGTGTAGACCAAAATTTCTCAAATCAGTGGGAAAGCAGAACAGGACTGTATTCATGGAAAAAGACCAACACGCCAGACTTGCTGGTCAGCGGACAACTCAACTTCAAACGATTTTATCTCTCTCGTCTCTTATCGGAATTGGGCTTATGACCAGTCGTTGGAAAGCTATCGAAACGAGCTAACACCTCCTACTAAAATCACCTGAATTCGATTTACGGATCAAATGTTATGTTCATTTGAAGTTTATAAGTCCACAACTAGTCTTCCAATTATTGTGTGACTTCAAAAACCTGCTAAATAGCCTGGAAATCATCCAAAAACAACTAAACAAATAATGAAGCGATAACATAACTCAAAGCTAACAAAAACCATGCAATGCTAAGCTTAAATGCTCTAAACTACATGCAAGGACACTAAAAATGACCTACAATTAAACACAATAAAGTGCTTATCAAACTCCCCCAAGCTAGTCCAATTGCTTGTAATCAAGCAATGCAAATCAAATACAAGGGTAAGAGTTGAATCACTCCTCGCAATAGTATGCATACCAAGATAGAGAACAAAGACCGTTCAAATATTTTCATCCATAAATGCAAAACACTATCAAGTCTCAAAGTTTATAGCACAAGGAAAAGCAACCAATCTTACCACAAGTTCTCCCCCAAGCTTGGCTCAGTCATATGGACGGTAGCTCTCACTTTAGTCATGCTCAAAGTTTCTCGTGTAATTAAATGGTTACAATGATCGCTCAAGGCTTAATTCCGTTGACTATATCCTATCATAGGCTTGCATATCTTCTCACTCTCCATCGCGTGAGACATTGGTTCTTTTAAAGAATCATGAGGACATAATCAAGGTTGTAATGAAGGCTAAAGGTAAGGGTGTGGATACATTTGGGAATTTGGTGCTAAATAAAGGAAAGTGAAGCTTCCTAAATCAACAATAACTAGACAAACGCTAACCTGAAACCATATAACTTTGTTACAACCACTTTATCGAAAATACCACCTCCTCTAATAGTATCTCCTGATATTAAACACTAAGAATAAAACCATGATTTTTTTGTTGGAACGTTTGATGTTCCCATTTTTTTTTTTTTTCTAATGTTTTTTTTCCTTTTTTTCTTTGTTTTTCTAATTTTTTTTTCTTTTTATAACTAATAAGGGAGAGAGATAGGAGACTAACAAGAAGTGGGGAGGAGGTGAACTCAACACAGAACATGAGTTCAACCAAAACACTCATCATACAACCAACTCAAATCACTATCAGAGCACTAAATCTCAAGACATACCACTCACCAATCTAGCTTCACAATCCCCTAGTTTAGGAAATCGATAATAGGCTAAAGATGCGGTTAAACAAGAAAACATGCTCAGGCTCACGAGGATGACAAAGGAGATAAGATAATGTGGGTGGCATTTGGCAATGTAGTTCAAATTTATAATGAAGGCCTCAATCATATTCAAGAATCAAACTAGTCAATGCAATTTCAAGGAGAATCAATGCAAGTTCTAGTGAACATTCGTCACGGAAGAGCATCACACAACAAGCAGATAAGACTAAAAAGATGTCAGTCTATAAGGTTATAAAAAACATGCTCTCACAAAGGGTATAGCTACCAATATAGGTCGAGCCACACAAGAGGGAGACCAATCATACCACAACCAATCGATTCCTTGGCCTACGAGAGACTATCAAAGCATTTCCTTTTTCAGTTTTCATGTCATCAAGAAGAACACATGCGTACCAATGGCGGAGTTCTAACCTAAATGCAATCTATATGCATGCATGAATAAAGGATTCAACATGCACCCTAATCATGATAGTAAATTCTAAATGCAATCTAAACATGACACTAATACGCAACTAATGCAAATTATACGCAACTAATATATACATCCTCCCTCAAGCTAAACCACACAGTGTCCTCACTGTGAAAAGTCTAATGATAACAATAGCAAGGGAGGGAAAAAATCCCGACTCACTGGTCGGGAGGGGGTCGGGAACCACATGAGTCGAGCTTATCCCCTTAAGGTCATCAATCGAGTTCCCAATGACATCTTTATATTTTTGCAATATCTTAATCAATTCTGTTATAGAGATGTCATTAAGAGCCGAGTTAACAATGACAGGATAAGTACATGCGTCATCAAGGATAACATACTTGAGAAGGGGGAAGGGGTTTTAACTCTACCTTAGGAGGAGGCTTGGAACTCTCCTCTTTATCGATGGAAGCAGCAAGGACCTTCAAATCCATCTCATGTGTCTCCTCGACGACATTTTTATCGATAATCATAGAGATTTTCATCACCTCATCAATGTTAAAACTTACTGCTTCAGTGATAGAAGCATAGGGCTCATCATCAGTGTGAACTTCTCTCTCAAAACTTTCCATTTCACTCTCCACATGAACAACCCGAAAAACTCTCTCTATCATGGGTCTCTTCAATGTTTTATAGAACTCAAATACAATCTTCTCATTGGCTACCTCAACCGTGATTGTATCATTTCTGCAATTTATTACGATACCCAATGTCTTAAGAGCTTATTTTCCAAGAATGAGAGGAGTCTCCGGATCTTCCTCCATATCCATCACCACAAAATCACACGGCACCAAGATATGCCCAACTTGTATGGGAACATCCTCCAACTCGCCATGCGGGGCTCTCAAAGATCGATCCGCCAATTAAATAGTCTTTCTCGTAGGAAGAAGAGGGAAGTTTAGGCACTTAGCTATGAATAGAGGCATCAAACTCACACTTGCAACCAAATCGGCCAATGCACACTTAGGCTCGAGATCACCTATATTCACCGGCAAAGTGAAGCTTCCGGGGTCTCTTTGCTTCTTGGGCATATCTCGTTGCACTAGAGCACTTGCTTGGTATAGCAATTTGATAACCTCGCCTTCAACCTTCCATTTGTTGGATAGGATCTCCTTCAAGAACTTGGCATAGGCCGGCATTTGAGACATGGCCTCAAGGAATGGCATGTTTTTTTGAAGGACTTTCATAACTTGGAGGAACTTATGAATTCGTCGCTCAATTTTCTCTCCACCAACCTTTGAGGATTTGGGACCAGTGGCACGTAGGTCTTTGTTGGAGGAGGTGTTGGCAATGGAGCTTTGTCATTAATTTGCTCATGAGTCTCCTCCTTATCCTCTCCTTTTCTTTCAACATCAACATCTCTCTCAATTTCCTCCTCTTAAGTGCCATTCTCAACCACCTCAGTCTCACTTCCTTCACTCTAATTGAGAACCTTGGGGCCCTCATAGTTTATTCCCGACCTCAAATGGATAGCTTTGTCTTGATGTAGGTTAGGGTTAGGAATGGGTTGGCCTTGAAGTTGATTTGTGGGGTTAGAGGAGTTCTTCTCGGCCACTTGAGCTAATTGGGTTTCAAGCATTTTCTTGTGAGCTTGTAACTCTTGGAACCTTTGGTCGTGGCTTTAAAGAGCTTGGCTTTTAAGAGCAAGGGTTTGGGTGATGGTTTGGAGTTGTTGTAGAATTTGGGAAGTAGGATCAGAGGATGGAGTAGGTTCGGGGTTTGGTTTAGAAAATGGTGGGTTTAGATGGGCTTTTTGAAAGATGGATCTTTGGTGAGGGGCTTGGTAAACATTAGAACCTTGAGAGGAGGATCCACCTTGATTGCAACTTTGAGTGTACCCTTTTCGAGCTTGATTAAAGCCTTGTTGAGATGGATTCCATCCTTGTTGACGTTGGTTCAAGCCTTGGTTGAAGCCTTGTTGAGGTTGTCGATATAACGTATTTATATAGAGTTTTCTCCCTTATTTACAAGCTAATTTGTGCGTCATTGGAGCTCTTCGGAGCTATTTTGTGCTAACTATCGTATATAGTTGTGGTTTTGTGTTTTAGTATTGAATTGCAGGTTTTAGGGAGTTTTCTCCTTATTTCCGAGCTATGTGGAAGCAACCACGGCTTGACGAGATGTTACAAGGCACGTAGGATGGCTCTCGAGCTTTATGGGTAGTTTAGGAGGTCCCAAAACCTCTAAATGTGAAGAATTGAGAGCCAAAGAGTAAAAAAGGAGTTTTTCGTACTCTGATCGGGCAAAAATGGCCCGATCGGGCGAAGATATATTGATCGGGTACAGAAGTTGCGGACCCGATCGGGCGAGAGACGAAGTGCCCAGACCTGATCGGGCACCTGCTGCCCGACCCGATCGGGTGGGGACTCCCTAGCTCTCATTGTGCTGCTGCGTGAGAGGAGAGCGAGGTTGGACCAAATTCGCTGAGGACCCGATCCCCAGACCCAATCGGGTGCTGGATTGGGTGGGCCCAATATCTTGCCATTTGATGCTGATGGCTGCGTGGAAACAAAAGGGAATTGTTGAATCTAATTTGTGTAGGCCCGATCGGGTGGCCCTGTGCCCGATCGGGTCCCGTGCCCGCAAATGCGTTTTTCGTCTTTTAATCCCGCATTTAGTTAGACTTTGATGGGTATTATAAATACGTTTTCCTCATTATTTTAGAGACATCCTTGAACATCTTTTACTCTAGTTTATTTCTCATAGTTCTTAGCTTAGTTTAAACACTTTAGATTAGATTAAAGGTGATTGAACCTATTCGATTTCAATAAAAGTTCTCGCTTTCTGTCAATTGGTATTCTTCTTTACCCTAATCTCTTTTATTATTCTTAATTGCTTAGCTTAAGTATTTAATTATTCTTGATGCAATTATTAGGGTTTTAAATTAGTTTTGTTATTGTCAATTCAATTATGAGTGAGTAGTTCTCTTTCTAGGGTGTTAGATAGGGAAGCCATGTTTATACCATGATTGTTATTTAGATTTCTATTAATTGCTAGGGCTTGATTAGGGTGATTGTGATGTGGTTTGTTCTTAATTAGTGATTAATGTTAGTGTACAATTTCATTGATTGCTTGTGGTTAATAGTTGTTTGCACAGATCCGTCTTACGACTAGAGGCCTAGGACATATCAGTAGTTCTGATTACGTTAGTGAACATGCGGCGTATGTTGAACTATGAGCGTTGAGTCTTAACCATAGCTCAACACATGCTCTAATCACTTGACTCATGACTTAGGTTTTGATAGCAGTTGACCTTGTTTGATTGGTATAAGCATGGTGGACCGACCCAATACCCTACGGCTTTTATTCCATAGTTAAATCCTTAGTTTAATTTGTCTTCATTAGCGTAATCTTTAGTTTAGTTAATTCTTCCCTGATTTCATCTGAAGTAGCTGATTTGATTGAATATTAATTTAGAAACTCTGTCTCCCTGTGGATTCAACCCTACTTCCCTTGACTGCCATTGTTAGAGGACTTAGGTTTATCTTTGATTAGGTGATACGACTTTAGCCTATCAGTTGTCTCCAACCTCCTTGTTGATTGCTTCTATAACCTTAGTTACCTTAATAACCCTCTCCTCTAGAGTTTATTGCCGCTACATGCTCCGACTGAGATCCTCCGCAATAAGAGGTATCATGGTTTGTACCACCACATATGTCACAAGAGAAAGCATTAACTTGTGAGGGATTTGATGATGCAAGGGTGATCTTAGAGAGCTTTTTGTCAAGTTGATCCATCTTTGCTTGAAGTTGATTCATTGGGTCCAACTCAAACTTGTCACCCTTCTTAGGTTGAGCACTTCTCCTTCTTCAACCCCATGAGTAGTTCTTTATCACTTCTTCTATGGTGTACTCTAGTTGGTCTTGCGGGATCTTAGAAAGTTAACCTCCCGCTCCAGCATCAAGATTTGCACGTGACATAGAGTCAAGACCATCATAAAAGAACCTCATGAGTAGATTTTGATTGAACTCATGGCCTGGTGAGGGCATGAACGAATCAACTCCCTAAACCGTTTCCAAGCCTCCGCAAGCGTCTCATCACATTCTTGCTCAAACGAGGAGATCTTCCTCCCTATATCAGCGGTTTGCTACTCTGGGAAATACTTCTTCAGAAAAGCCATTGTAACTTGCTCCCAAGTAGGGAAGGAGTTAGCAGGCAAGCTCTTAAACCAAGACTTTGCCTTTCCGGAAAGAGAAGACCGGAAGAGATGCATCTTGATATAGTCTGGAGATACAACATTTGTTGTTATCATAGCACAGATCTCCAAAAACCGATCAAGATGATCAAGTGGATCCTCATCCGACCCTCCACAAAATTGTTCTGCTTTCACCATCCGTGTGAACTGAGGGTGAATGCTGAAATTTGAAGTGGTTGTGGGGAGTCGAATTCCACCTTGTAAAACATAGGACCCCGAATTTCGGAAATCCTTGAAAAGTTGTGCATTATCGTCACCCATGTCTGATTCACTTTCACTTGTTGAACTTGAGTTTGGTGAAGCTAGTGCAGAACCCATGGTCAACCGTTCCAAACCTCCCCGAAGCTTTCGCAAAGTGCGATTGATTTCCGGATCTAAAGGTAAGATGGGTGAACCGTGAGCTCTCCTTCTCATGTAACACAACAAAACATAGCAGAGGGTTAGCGAATAACAACACAATCAAAAACAAAAGAAAAATCACTTAAGCAACACTAAACTCAAGTAAACTTCAATCAATAGCACAATTTTCCCGGCAACAGCGCCATTTTTATAAGAGGTTTTTAGTGTGTCGTTAAGGCACTAAGAATCACTTAGCAAACAATACTTATAATCCTAACGAGTGACTACTATGAACGTAGCAATGGCAAGTCAAGGGTCGAACCACAAGGAAATAGGGATTGACTAAGGTCTATTAAGTCCAAAACTACCTAAGTGAAGGGTATTTAGGGGTGTAAAAAGGATTGAATAATTGTCAACTAACAACTAACTAAAGAATGACAACTAAGAAACTAGTAGAGATATGAATATAATAAGGAAAACACTAGAGCTTGGGCTACTCGCATGAACTCGGGCAAGACACGACACTAATGCAACTACGACACAACAAAGAATAACATGCAAGGTTAAGTTTCCCTCTAAAGTACTTGAGTCCTCTCTCGAATGGTCCTCAAGAGTAATCAATTAATCAATCAGCTAAATCCTCTCTCGAATTGTATTTAGCCAATTGATTAAAAGATTCAATTTGCTTGGAAAACCTCTAATAAGGATCCTCTTAAATTCTACCCAATCTCTTGGTCTAGAAATTAAGTTGATTCATGGGAATGACAAGACACCAACAATCAATTAAGAGTAATTGAAATCTAAGCCCTAGCATAAACTTTATCAAGGTCTACCCTAAGGTGTCAAAACACCAAGATCAATGCATAGAAGACATGAATCAAGTGATTTCATGAACATCTTAATTACCCCTAATCATGCTTTCACCCAAACCCTAGATAAGGAAATACTCACTAATCATGGATTCAAAGAAAAAGAGATTAATAAATTTAAATATGATTAACAAAGCAATGAAAATAATAAAGAGAGATTGAAAGAAAATTACTTGGATTGAATTAATAATTAAATCTTCAAAGTTGCAATATGACAAGAACTAAGAGTTTGAGAATGTTTAGAGAGAAAACTATGTAATTATAGTCTAAGATGGAGATAATCCAAGAAAAAACGCCAAAACCTATTTATAATATCCCATAAATGAAGATGAAAAATCGGGAAAAACCCGAATACAGGTCGACACGGGCGTGTCCGAAACGACTCGGCCGTGTAGACATGCTCTTCAGAATTCTCAAGTCTTCACAAAAGTTATTGCCTCCGTAGAAATTAGCCAACACTGGCGTGTCAAAATTGACAAGGGCGTGTAAAACCTGAAATTCTCAAATCAGTGGGAAAGCAGAACAGGACTGCCTTCATGGAAAAAGACCAACACGGGTGTGTTGAAGTCAACACGGCCGTGTAGACCTGCTGGTCAGCGGACAGCTCAACTTTAAACGATTATATCTCTCTCGTCTCTTATCGAAATTGGGCTTATGACCAGTCGTTGGAAAGCTATCGAAACGTGCTAACACCTCCCATTGGAATTACCTGAATCCGGTTTACAGATCAAACATTATGTTCATTTGAAGTTTATATCCACAACTAGTTTTCTAATTATCGTATGACTTCAAAAACCTGCTAGTTAGCCTGGAAATCATCCAAAAGCAACTAAATAGATAATGAAGTGATAATATAACTTAAAGCTAACAAAAACCATGCAATGCTAGGCTTAAATGCTCTAAACTACATACAAGGACACTAAAAATGACCTACAATTAAGCACAATAAAGTGCTTATCACCAATCCACAAAAATAACCAAAAAAATAGTACAACATATTCAAAACTTTCAATTCACATTATTAAGTTTATCAACTTTTCAATCACAACTTCATGTATTTATAACATTTCAATTAAACATTAAATTAGTCACTACAGAACCTAAACAAAAAGTTTCTTAGAGAAAACTAGTCTTTAATTGTCAACAATAGCAATATCCTTTTCTACATCACAATAGCTCATTCAAATCCAAAATCAGTCATTATAGTATACTAAAATAAAAATTATATATTATTCAGTTGATTAGTAGCTAAAATATGTACCTTCATAATTTTCGAACAATTATAAGTAGGTTTCCAATAATTACGTTTAACTATGAGCAAATTAGCTGAAACTTAAGTTCAAATTTAGCATATCTAAAATCCTAACTTAAGCAAATTTAACATATGCATGTAACTTGATGAAGGAATGAATTAAAAACTTAAATTTTGACAATAAATCAGATTGAAAATGAACATACAAGTGTCAAGTAGTTTAGGACAGAGGGAGTAGTATATACGCGAGTATAGATAGATAGATTGATTGTAGGTTGGCATGTAGTCGTGTTCTTGTCCCACCACCCCATCGTAAATTCTCGAGGTCAAGCTGCCAAATGAAGTAGCTCCACATTTATTGCTTACGAAGTTGATAAAATTTTCTTTCCCAACTATTTTAAGTGGTGCATGTCGTGCTAATTCATGCAATTATATCAAAAAATGTAAATAAGGAAATAAGAAAGAAGATTCTTCAAATATTGCTGCTACATCCTACTGGCAACTGCCAAACTATTATTTCTCCATTGGTATGCACAATAATGAGATATATTGAATGAAGATGAATATATATGATCCAATTATAATTTATAATTTTTGAACTACAATGATACGAGTAGTTTATTTCTAAAATTTATATGAAATTGGAACGAGCTTGCGAGATATTTTAGAGATTTTAGAAATTCTTACGTGTAATTGTTACACATACTCCCCATTTAACAAAGCGCCCAAAACTTATGGTGCTCAACGAGACAATAATATGGAATAATCGGGCTATGAGATGTAGTTATTGTACTACTTCACTTACAAAAAAGAGATTTCGTAAGAATTAGAATAATATTATATGCACGATATAACCCTTTCTTCCTCTACTGGTGCACTGTTGCACAGAAAGGCGCGCATACCCAAAGTAGTATGTTTTAAAACGTGAGAAGTTAGTCTTCTGTTTCTCCTTGAAACACATCGAGCGACCACGTCCGACCCAAAACCGAAGTGGTAGATGTTTGGCGCCCTTCCAACGGCGTAAGTCCGTTGTATTCGGTGTTAGAGGCTGGCTTTAAAGACAAGCTTTGCTACTAATAGTGGTCTCAAATAAAAGAAACTTCGATTACTGATGTAGATGTATCAAGTGAAATATTTTTAAATTTCGCATAAACTAGAAACTAGTTATAGAAATAGAGCAAAAAATCAATCAAAAAAAATAGTGTCAATTGTAACCAAACCAATCCAATTTAACTTAATTATTGACCTAAAAAGAAAGTTTATAATTACTCATTACTACTAGTAATTACTACACATAACCGGGCAGAATACGCATAGATAAAAAAGAAATAAATTCCTAAATGTTGTTGAATTTCTCTCTCGTATAGTCGTATGTTATGGACTTATGGTGTAACGTGTTTCTTGTTTCATGATCTCTCTCTTTCTCACTCCCAACCCCAACACTACACCGCTCTCTTTCTCTCTCCTCTCACAATTTCCAGATTCTCTTCTTCATTATCACGAACATTCATCCATTCCACTTTTCTATCCAATAATTTGTCGAATTTTTAACTCAATTTTGTATTTCAATTCCCATTTCCCTCAATTTCAGGAACAAACATCAATACTGACATAATTCTATTGCCGAAAATACATTATTTTTTTACTAGATCGGTAATTTGGATCTTCCTGATTTTTTAAGGTTTATTCACGATTAATTTTCATTTATCTTTGGTTTTTTATTGAATACTTGAATCTTTGACTATTTTTAGCAAGAATTTCCATAATTTATCTTTAATTTGTTCTACATTGGAATTTGGTGATGTTGATATGAACTTCATATACAATTGTTGGAATTTGGTACTCAAATTTTCTTTAGCATTGGTCGTGTTGTCGTGTCGTGTGAATGATTGTCAGTTCTAACTCCTATAAATAAAAACTAGTGGCACATTTGGTTGACATTTATTTTGCCAATTATAAAGTTTTTTAAGTTTCAGAATGAATTTTTGAGGTAGGTAATGTTGTAGGATGTATTAAAATTGAGTGAGGTATAAAACTTATGGGATGGAGGAAGCAAGAACTTGTGATTGACAATTAATTTTATCCATGTGTTTGACTGAATTGATTTGTGTAGGTTTCTTACTTTGGACTAGAAATGCTAATCGCGTGAGAAATATCGGTGTTCTTGTCGAGAATTTGTTGTTGCCATGGCAGATAGGAGCTCCTCTTCATTGGGGATATACTGTTGGAATTCCTTATTTTATTGGCTTAGTTTAACAACCATCCTCTTCCTACTATCTTCCTTCTTTGTGTTGCGGTCATTAAACTAGTCACATCTTGTTTTTGGACCCAATTTTAATGGCAACCTCGTATCTGATAATGTACGTGCTAGTGGGGGAGCTGCATTGTCTTGTGAGAAGATGATAGCAGAACGTGGTACAAGAAAACAGGTTTCGAAGGTTTTCATGTATGATTTGCTACCTGAGTTCCATTTTGGGCTTATGGATTGCAAACCTAAGGGATCTAATGTTTGGCTTAATATTCGGATTTATGTCCCAAATTATCCTGGCGGATTGAATTTGCAACACAATATAGAATACTGACTTACGCTTAATCTCCTCTTTTCAGAATATTCAGGCTCTTCAAACTCTCGTATTGCAGTGAAGGTGCGAAACGCTAGTGAAGCGGATGTGATATTTATCCGCTTTTTCTCAACCCTATCCTATAATCGCTTTACAAGGCTAAGAAAGCAAGAACGGAGCAGTTATGACAAGATTACACAAGATAAGTTGGTTGAGTATTTAGAAGTACAAGAAGAGTGGAAAAGGTCGGGGGCGTGGACCATATTGTTCTGGCTCATCATCCAAATAGTTTTCTATATGCAAGGAACCAACTTTGGCCTGCGATGTTCATACTTTCAGATTTTAGGAGGTATCCTCCAAATGTTGCAAATGTTCAAAAAGATATCATTGATTGTTACTGACATGTGATTAAGTCATTTGATAATGATTCATCAACTTATGATAGTCATCCAATCTTACTGTTCTTCCAAGGTGCCATTTAAAGAAAAGATGTAAGTTCATATCTTTTGTTGATATTCTGTTCGAGTGCCCTATTTTTTCTCTACAAACTGTTGTAACTCATTTCTTTGTCGCTTCTTTAGTGGGACGGTATAATATATGTTGTATATGATGGTTTTATTTCGTTGCTATCTGCCCCTCTTGTATGTCTGCTATCCCATTTACCTTCTGCTCCTATGTATTAGCATTTTGTGTAAGTTCTACCCCAATTTCGGAATGAGTCATGAAGTTGGCAAGTTCTATGTAGGATTCATCAATCTCCTTTCTCTCTCTATATATACATCTCCCTCCCTCGCTCCTCCTTTTAGTGGTTTCTACTATAGAGCCTCACTAATTATCTGGATAAATTCTACTATTGCTACATGAAGGTTGAGGGGGTAGGATGGGAGGTAGACATAACAGAATAAGAGGAGCAAAAAATAAATAAACTTTATTGTTGAAATGGATGCTTTTTGCATCATAAATTTACCCCCTGTCTGTGTGATGAGGTTACTAGTTAGATATTCCGTCTTCCTCTCAAAAATATATAAAAAAAGGTTAGTTAAAGACCAATAATTTTTGTATGTATATACCTCTCTCGCTCCCTTTTGTTTCACGTTAGTATCTTTTTATGCATACCTTCCTCTCTCCGTTTTGTATCAGGTTGGAAGGGGGGCATTATCTCTCTCACCCTCCCTTTTTAATAAATGCTAGGCAATAGATAAGACATTCCACACTTTTCTCAAACAATATATAGTCAACAGAGATACCCGCATAATCATTTTGAGCATGTAAATCGTAAACAAGGTGTTGCATGATTTAAGCAAGTTAGTGCAATTTCAGTGATTTTAGTTTTTTTGTTGTATAGGGTAAGATAATTAGGTAATTCTTGTAAACAGTCCGACCTAACTCATTTTTGGGTCAAAAAGATTAGAATCATAGTTGTCAATACTAATGAAGAGCTCTTTTGTAATTATACTTTCTAGCTATTTAATGCTTCTTTTGGTGGATTAGAAGTATTAGGCTATTAATTTGGTGTACCATTTTAAACTGATGATTTTTCCATCTCTTGTTAGCCATCTGACATCATATATTGATCAATTTTGTGATTTAAGTATGAATGGCCTTTGACGTATCCAAGGGTGAAAAGACTTCTTTTTAGATTCAATGATTATCTTTGTTATTTTGCTACATCCAATCAACTTCTCAGATTGTGTCATATTTCACATTTGGATACTCAGGAGAGTTTTTCCGCAAGCGTGGTACACCCAATATTACTTTTTCGCTCATAACTCTGGTGAGCAATTAAGAAGAGTACGAGAGTTGAATGAGTATATATAGCATTCTGTGTATTGTAATAAACAGTTGATTTTCTACTGTGGGCACTATCTTATCCTATTGCGATAAAGATATGAAGAAAGTTTTCATCATATAGATTATTACTTGAAAGAGTACAATTTCCTGTTCGTATCTGTTTCTACTTTCTAGACATCTAGGTAGCAGCTCAGGATGACTTTCCTAACTGGGTATGCAGTGGTGTCGACTATTGCATAAGCTAATCAGTATTTGTTTATCCTAGAATTATGTTAAAGTTGTCATTGTTGGATCCCTTTATACTTTCTCGATTTGGAGGTTTTTATTTGGCTATCTATGAATCGTTGGTCAATATTCTTCTTAGCATAATAGCATGTATTTATGTTGTCCAAGTGTTTCCATATTTAAACTAGTAAAAAATTTAATGTGATCCTCATGTGTGAATTCCTTATTCCATAGAGTGGAATTATCAGATAGGAGTTATTTTATCTTTGGAAAGATGAAAAGATGTTCATTTTACATTTGGGAGCATCCAAAGAGGCTGTGTCAACAATGCTACCCTCGGAATGCACTCCTCTAAATTCTGCCTCAACATAGCAAGAGGCACAACATCATCAAACCGCCTATTTGATGCAATCGCTAGCCATTGTGTCCCCATTATCATCAGTGATGAAATTGAGCTTCCTTATGGAGACATAATCGATTACTCAGAATTCTGTATTTTTGTGCGTAATTCTGATGCCACAAAAGAGAAGTTTCTTACAAATCTCATCAGGGGTATTAGTAAGGAAGAATGGACTCGAATGTGGAGGAAACTGCAAGAAGTTGAGAAGTACTTCGAGTTTAGGTATCCATCGAGGGACGATGATGCTGTCCAAATGATATGGAAGACAGTAGCACACAAGGTGCCTGCAGTGAAGTTGAAGTTGAATCGAAATAGACGATTTTTTCGTACTACAAATAATAATGTGAATAGGGAATCTCCAGCCTTTGTGGTGCCACATAATTTTTGGTAACAACTAAGGAATGATCTCTTCTTTGGAGGTCTGTAATTTTTAGGGCCTGCTAAAGCTGCCTAACACAGGTCAGAAACTTAACACGCGCATAGAAATTTTGGGACTTTCTGTAAGCTTTCTAGCTTAAAACAGGATAGCTTGTTTTTGGCTTAAGAACATAGGGCTTCATTTTCACCCTATAGTATTTATTGCGTTCTGGCCAATTATCCATTTTTGGCAAACAATTGTGTATAGACAATTTATTTATTATTAATTTAATTTTCAAGTCATTGGCAATCTATTGATAGTTTATTTACAACCAAAACATGAACCGCTACTGAAGTTATACTGATGAAATCAAACAGTTCGGGTGTGTTTTTTCTTCATCTTATTAGAATTTATTAGAACTTATTCTTCTTAATACTTGGTTTTTCTTAAGGTGGAGAGAACTTGCCCTTATTCATAGCAAAACAGTTATTGATATTGTTAATTTTTGAAAATAGAAAGGCAAAAGGTTCCTTTGCTAAGACTCGAATGTGTTAAATGAATTTTTTGCAACAAATAGGTTGCACGCCTAGCATTTAACACCTTTAGCCAACTATGCTAAGGTGCTTCTTAGAAAAAATATGTGCTCATAGTCATGTCATTACAAAACTAACATTTCAACTTTCGAGTATTTGAAAAGTCATGTACCTGCTCTATTGATTTGGATCATAAGATATCCAGGATGATTAATATCACAAAGGTAATTAAGATAACTAATTCAAACTGAAAAGCAAAACGGAAAAAACATTAAGCTCAAACATAACCAAACTTACTTCAACACTGCCTCCCACCCTCAATCTACTTATCTGTCAAAAGTAGGAAAATGAAGAAACATAAACTGCTATGTTGAATTACTATTACTCATTAACCAAAATGAAAAGAATAAAAATCCCCGTAAACAATATGCTTCCTCCATTTTTTTAAGAATTACGCACTTCATACTTTTACAGTTTTACACTATTTATATACAACACTTTGACCAATATTCTTTTCTAATTCTTCGCATCCTTCCACTTCGAGCTCCTGGAGGTTATCAAAGCCACCCTTTAACAGATTTGGCGTGAATAGCTTTTTGATTTTGGGACAAAATTTGATCAATTTTTTCATTACATATCAATCACGAATGTTGGTAAAACAGTAAATGTGTTGAAAGAGTATTGGTCAAAGCGTTGGTCAAAATATTGGTAGAAAAGAATATTGGTCAAAGTGTTGTATATAAATAATGTAAAACAGTAAACGTATGAAGTGCGTAATTCTTAAAAAATGGAGGAAGCATATTGTTTGGGGGGATTTTTTATTCTTTTCATTTTGATTAGTGAGTAATAGTAATTCAACATAGCAGTTTATGTTTCTTCATTTTCCTACTTTTGACGGATAAGTAGATTGAGGGTGGGAGGCAGTGTTGAAATAAGTTTGGTTAAGTTTGAGCTTAATGCTTTTTCCGTTTTGGTTTTCAGTTTGAATTAGTTATCTTGATTACCTTTGTGATATTAATAATCCTGGATATCTTATGATCCAAATCAATAGAGCATGTACTTGACTTTTTAGATACTTGAAAGTTGAAATGTTAGTTTTGTAATGACATGACTATGAGCACATAGTTTTTCAAAGAAGCACCTTGGCATAGTTGGCCAAAGGTGTTAAATGCTAGGCGTGCAACCTATTTGTTGCAAAACATTCATTTAACACATTTGAGTCTTAGCAGAGGAGCCTTTTGCCTTCTTATATTCAAAAATTAACAATACCAATAGCAGTTTTGCTATGAATAAGGGCAAGTTCTCTCCACCTTATGAAAAACCAAGTATTAAGAAGAATAAGTTCTAATAAATTCTAATAAGAAGAAGAAAAAACACACTCGATCTGTTTGATTTCATCATTCTAACTTCAGTAGCGATTCATGTTTTGGCTGTTAATAAACTGTCAATAGATTGACAATGCCTTGGAAATTAAATTAATAATAAATAAATTGGCTATACACAATTGTTTGCTGAAGATGGCTAATTGGCCAGAACGCAATAAATACTATAGGGTGAAAATGAAGCCCTTTGTTCTTAAGCCAAAAATAAGCTATCCTGTTTTAAGCTGGAAAGCTTACAGAAAGTCCTAAAATTTCTGTGCGTGTGTTAAGTTTCTCACCTATGTTAGGCAAATTTAGCAGGCCCTAAAAATTGCAGGCCTCCAAAGAAGATATCATTCCTTAGTTGTTACCAAAAATTATGTGGCACCACAAAGGATGGAGGTTCCCTATTCAAAGTATTATTTGTAGTACGAAAAAATTGTCTATTTCGATTCAACTTCAACTTCACTGCAGGCACCTTATGTGCTATTGTCTTCCATATCATTTGGACAGCATCATCGTCCCTCGATGGATACCTAACCTCGAAGTACTTCTCAACTTCTTGCAGTTTCCTCCACATTCGAGTCCATTCTTCCTTACTAATACCCCTGATGAGATTTATAAGAAACTTCTCTTTTGTGGCATCAGAATTACGCACAAAAATACAGAATTCTGAGTAATCGATTATGTCTTTATAAGGAAGCTCAATTTCATCACTGATGATAACGGGGACACAATGGCTAGCGATTGCATCAAATAGGCGGTTTGATGATGGTGTGTCTCCTGCTATGTTGAGGCAGAATTTAGAGGAGTGCATTCCGAGGGTAGCATTGTTGACACCACCTCTTTGGATGCTTCCAAATGTAAAATGAACATCCTTTTCATCTTTCAAAAGATATAATTCCACCCTGTAGAATAAGCAACCCACACATGAGGATCACATTAAATTTTTTACTAGTTTAAATACGAAAACACTTGGACAGCATAAATACATGCTATTATGCTAAAAAGAAAAATGACCAACGATTCATAGATAGCCAAATAAAAGCCGCCAAATCAAGAAAGTATAAAAGGGATCCAACATTGACAACTTTAGCATAATTCTAATTTAATTAAATACTGGTTAGCTTACGCAATAGTTGATACCACTGCATACCCAGTTAGGAAAGTCATCCTGAGCTGCTACCTGGATGTTTAGATTGTAGAAACAGATACGAACAGGAAATTTTACTCTTTCAAGAATTAATCTATATGATGAAAATTTTCTTCATATCTTTATCGCAATAGGATAAGATAGTTCCCATAGTAGAAAATCTACTATACATGACAGTATACTGAATGCTATATATAATCATTCAGCTCTCACACTCGTCTTAATTGCTAACCAGAATTATGAGTGAAAAAGTAACATTGGGTGTACCACGCTTGCGGTAAACTCTCCTGAGTATCCATATGTTAATTATGACACAATCTGAGAAGGTGATTGGATGTAGCAAAACAACAAAGATGATCATTGAAGCTAAAAAGAAGTCTTTTCACCCTTGGATACGTCAAAGGCCATTTATACTTAAATCACATAATTGATCAATGTATGATGTTGGATGGATAACAAGAGATGGAAAAATCATCAGTTTAAAATGCTACACCAAATTAACAGCCTAATACTTCTAATCCACCAAAGGAAGCATTCAATAGCTAGAAAGTATGATTACAAAAGAGCTCTTCATTAGTATTGACAACTATGATTCTAATCTTTTTGACCCAAGAATGAGTTAGGTCGGACTATTTACAAGAATTACCTGATTATCTTACCCTATACAACAACAAAACTAAAATCACTGAAATTGCACTAACTTGCTTAAATCATCCAGCACCTAGTTTACTCATTTACATGCACAAAATGATAAATGTGGATATCTCTGTTGATTATATTTTGTTTGGGAAAACTGCAGCATGTCTTAGCTATTGGCTAGCAGTTATTAGAAAGGGAGGGTGAGAGAGATAGTCCCCCCCAACCCGAAATAGAAGGAAGAGAGGAAGGTATGCATAAAAAGTTACTGGCCTGAAACAAAGGGAGAGAGAGAGGTATATACATACAAAATTTACTGGCCTTTTACTAACCTTTTTTTATATATTGTTGAGAGGAAGACTGAATACTTTAACTAGTAACCTCATCACACAGACAAGGGGTAAATTTATGATGCAAAAAGCATCCATTTCAACAATAAAGGTTATTTATTTTCTGCTCCTCTTATTTTGTTATGTCTACCTCCCTTCCTACCCCATGAAGCTTCATGTAGCAATAGTAGAATTTATCCAGACAAATAGTGAGGCTCTACATTAGAAACCACTAAAAGGAGGAGCGACGGAAGGAGATGTATATATATAGAGAGAAAGGAGACTGGTGAATACTACATAGATCTTGCCAACTTCATGACTCATTCCAAAATTGAGGTAGAACTTACACAAAATGCTAATACATAGGAGCAGAAGGTAAATGAGATAGCAGGCATACAAGTGGAGCACATAGCAATAAAATAAAACCATCATATACAACATATATTATACCGTCCCACGAAAGAAGCGAGAAAGAAATGAGTAACAACAGTTTGTAGAGAAAGAATAGGGCAATGGAACAGAATATCAACAAAGGAAATGAACTTACATCTTTTCTGTAAATGGCACCTTGGAAGAACAGTAAGATTGGACGACTATCATACGTTGATGAATCATTATTAAATGACTTAATCACATGTCAATAAGGAGCAATGATATCTTTTTGAACATTTGCAACATTTGGAGGATACCTCCCAAAATCTGAAAGTATGAACATTGCAGGCCAAGGTTGGTTCCTCGCGTATAGAAAACTATTCGGATGATGAGCCAAAACAATATGGTCCACGCCCCCCAACTTTTTTCACTCTTCTTGTACTTCTAAATACTCAACCAACTAATCTTGTGGAATCTTGTCATAACTGCTCTGTTCTTGCTTTCTCAGCCTTGAAAAGCGATTATAGGATAGGGATGAGAAAAAGGGGACAAATATCACATCCGCTTCACTAGATTTTCGCACCCTCACTACAATACGAGAGTTTGAAGAGCATGAATATTCCGAAAAGAGGAGATCAAGCGTAAGCCAGTATTCTATACTGTGTTGCAAATTCAATTCGCCAGGATAATTTGGGATATTAGTCCGAATATCTGGCCAAACATTAGATCCCTCAGGTTTCCAATCCAAAAGCCCAAAATGGAACTCAGGTGGCAAATCATACATGAAAACCTTCAAAACCTGTTTTCTTGTACCACGTTCTACTATCACCTTCTCACAAGACAATGCAGCTCCCCCACTAGCACGTACATTATCAGATACGATGTTGCCATCAATATTGGGTCGAAAAATTAGATGTGGCCAGCTTGATGACCGCAACACAAAGAAGGAAGATAGTAGGAAGAGGATGGTTGTTAAACTAAGCCAATAAAACAAGGAATTCCAACAATATATCCCAAATGAAGAGGAGCTCCTATCTGCCATGGCAACAATAATTTCTCGATAAGAACACCGATCTTTCTCACGCGATCAACATTCTAGTCCGAAGTAAGAAACCTACACAGCTATATCAATTCAGTCAAACGCATGGATAAAATAAATTGTCAATCACAAGTTCTTGCTTCCTCCATCCCATAAGTTTCATCCCTCTTTCAATTTTAATACATCCTACAACATTACCTACTTCAAAAATTCATTCTGAAACTTAATTTACTTTATAATTGGCAAAAATAAATGTCAACCAAATGTGCCACTAGTTTTTATTCATAGGAGTCAGAACTGACAGTCATTCACACGACACGACAACACGACCAATGCTAAAGAAAATGTGAGTACCAAATTCCAACAATTGTATATGAAGTTCATATCAACATCACCAAATTCCAATGTAGAACAAATTAAAGATGGATTCTGGAAATTCTTGCTAAAATAAGTCGAAGATTCAAGTATTCAATCTCAAAAAAAAAAGATAAATGAAAATTAATCGTAAACGAACCTTAAGAAATCCGGAAGATCCAAATTACCGATCTCGTAAAAAAGAATTTATATCCGGCAATGGAATTATGTCAGTATTGATGTTTGTTCCTGATATTGAGGGAAAATGGGAATGGAAATACGAAATTGAGTTAGGCTCCGTTTGTTTTGGTGCAAAACCATTTTCTTGGAAAATGATGTTCCTCCATTTTTTATTTTCCTTTGTTTGTTTTGGTAAGGGGTGGAAAACAATTTTCCTAAAGGTGGAAAATGTCACATTTTCCTCTCCACTCTTGACTCCTCTTGATTATCTTTTTCTCATCTTTCCTTCTCTTTTGATTCATTTACCTTTTCTCCCTAAGTTTTCCTCTATTCAAACAAACAAAGGAAAACTTTTTCTAAAATCATATTTTTCATTGAATATTATTTTCCTTCAAAAGTGATTTTCCATAAAAATTATTTTCTATCAAAACAAACAAACCCTAAAAATTCGACAAATTATTGGATAGAAAAGTAGAATGGATGAATGTTGGTGATAATGAAAAAGAGAATTGGAAATTGTGAGAGGAGAGAGAAAGAGATCAGTGTAGTGTTGGAGTTGGGAGTGAAAGGAGAGACATCATAAAACAAGAAACACGTTAGACCATAAGCCTCCACCACATTGTCTGCATTTGCCACCTTACGCAGCTGATACATAAAATTCCTCATTCCCCTCCCAAAATAACCGTCATTCGTGTCATATTTGTTACATCCTAATCCTACCTTTCTCCTTTCTCCTGAACCCCCACTTTCCCTCTCTATATCGTGCACCTCTACAATCTACATGCTCAGCCTCCGGTATCCTTCGTTATATTATTTTATTCCCTTCATTTTATCTTTCACTCATTTATTCTTTATCTTGTTTAACCTTATGTTTTCAATTCGATCAAAAATTATGCATTAGGGTTTTGAATGTGAGTTGAAACAGAAACATGTGTATTTTATTTTATTTTCCGATCCGAAAGCATTGCTAAATCATATCCTTCTTATATGTGTATTCAACATGATAAGAATTGCATTCATTGGTTTTGTTTCTTCCCTAATTTTGGCTGCTGTCCAAGATTTGAAAATTCTATTATAAAATATCTTTTTTTGGGGCAATCTAAGCAGCTGATCACATACTACTGTACTTTAACTGTACTGTGTCAGTGGCAATGGGTGCTCCGAAGCAGAAGTGGACTGCAGAAGAAGAAGCTGCCCTTAAAGCCGGGGTTCTTAAACATGGCGCCGGGAAGTGGCGTACGATACTTAAAGACCCCGAATATAGTGGCGTCTTGTACTTACGATCTAATGTCGATCTCAAGGTATTGCATTTCTTCGTCATACGAGGATTTCGTTCCACCTATGTTACTTGATTTTGCAAGGAATTTCTCATGCATTTATTCTTATAATGTCGTCAGAAGCTCTAATTCTATGACTTTTAGAGCATGAACGAGAGTATCTGTTGCAGAAGAATCACAAATTTTATTATACTTTGGAGGCTTTCATGTTTATCTGTGTCTAATTTCGGATGTTATATCGTGTTATTGTTTCTAAGTGTATTGAGGTTTAGGCATGGGTAAATTGGTGTGAAGTTGGAGTAAATGTAATTTCCTCTTTTGATCCTTGATGATTGCTAAGCCTTTATGTTCTTGTTGGTTTAGGACAAGTGGAGAAACATGAGTGTGATGACGAGTGGATATGGGTCCAGGGAGAAGTCTAGGGTGGCCCTTAAAAGAGTTCCAGTGCCGTCAGCACCTATTAAGCAAGAGGAGAACAATACTAGTGTTAGTGATGTACCTCAAAGTGATGAAGAGATGCCAGATGTCAAGCCTGTTGTTGCTCCTACTTCACCTGTCCAGATTTCCGCTGCCCCCAAAAGATCCATTGTAAGGTTAGATATTCACCTTGTGATCTGTGCCAGATACAGGAATCCTATTGGTTTACTGTTATTTACTATGGAGAAGCTGCTAAATTTCTCATCTTATGCATCCAATGTATCTAGTGACACCACTGTCAATTCTTTTGAGTTTATGTAGGCTGGATAACCTTATACTGGAAGCTATAGCCAACTTGAAGGAACATGGTGGTTCTAACAAAACTGCTATCGGTTCATATATAGAGGTACTCTGTCATGAAAAATTGAATGCTTGAGTATTAACTTATGTATTTTACTTATCAAGTGCCAAGTTGTAAACTAGGAAATTTTATTTTTCTCTTGCAAGCATCTCTGCCGAGAAAAATTTATTTTGCTATATTAACTACTCCCTTCTTACCAACTCAAACTCATCTTATTATTATTTCAACTCTTAGAAAGGCTGCCTAACTACTTATTCTGCTTAATTGCCTGAACATAGTATACTTTTGGTTTGAATAATTTAAGATGCTTCCTCCATTTTTTTTTTAATTAATAGTGACATTTTTGGTTTTATGGACTCCTAGGCAATTTTTGGAGAGGAAAGAGATAGAGAGATAGAAAGAAGGGGACCCATATGATAGGAGAGAGATAGAGAGAAAAATTTGCCCAAAAAGAAAGTGTCACTATTAATTTCAAACTTCCTCATTTGGAAAGTGTTACAATTATAAAAAAAATGGAGGAAGTAGATAGATGTTGTTGTGGTGGATGGAGCCCAACAGGGTGATACTACTCTGGAGCTGTGCAATGATCAAGATAGCCATTTAACTGTCACCGCTCCATTTTTCTAGTTACTGAACGAATAAAACAGTTACACCTATTGTACTGTTGAACAAGACGGTTAATGGTTACAGTAACAAAGAACAGTTTTTATGGATTTTCTTACCTTGATTTATGGAAAAGCCAAATTAGAAAATTGAAGGAGTTACGCGTATTCATTCTCCTATATCTCTCCAGCCACTATTGATTTCACTGCCCTAGTATCACATCCATCTGGACTAGAGTGCTTTTTAATTCTGTACTCTCTGGTCACTCAGCCAGCTGGTGCCGTTGTGGCCGACTGCCTGGTCACCGCCTTTGAGCTCACTTCTCCCTTCCTCTCTGCCCAATGACCGCAATCAGTGCTCACAACCCACTTCAATGGTCTTTTTGGCTTCTTGATGTCTACAGATGATCAATTATTGTAAGATAGCAACTGAGCCTACTTTTCCAAGATTGGGTAACCATCCTTCTCTATTTCTTGTAAGTCAGTGACCTTGCCTTGCAATGATTTTCTTTTTTCCAGTTATGCCTTTCAATTTAGGATATACTAAGTCTGCTACTTGGAGTATGTAGATAAGAATGTCTAGATTTGGAGTGACTTCGATTAGTGATTCAGATTTTTTTAATGTAGTGTTTGTTGTGAGCTGTGACTTTTCGCCCAAATTGAGTTTTTTGAATCTCATTAAAGATGATGGTCTTTTACATGAGGCCTGGAGGAACTTAATAGAACAGGATTTCTAGGCAGCTTGCAAGTTTAGAACTAATGTTGGAAGGCCTCTGTAGATGGTCCCCATGATGAGAAATGGTGGTTGGGCCACTGATGAACTTACTCCCCTCCCAAACGACCACCTTGTCCTCAAGAAGGAAGTCTGGGAATCTTGCAGAGATAGCCACTGGATCTTCCAAGTAGCTTCAAGGACTGGTAGATCTTGCCACTGAATTAGGACAGCAGAGTGGAGTGAAGTATGGGCCCTGTGTGTATCTCACTCCCAAAAGAGTACCTTTTTGAGCTGAGAGATGTGAAACGCAGGGTGAATTAGACTCCATTGGTAGCTCCAATTTATAAGCCACACCTCCTATCCTTTTGATGACTGGGAAAGGACCAAAATCTTGGAGGCAGTTTTTCATTAAGCCTTTTTGCTAGGGATTGTTGCGTGTATGGTTGAGCCTGAGGTAGACCAACTTTCCCATTTCCAATGTGACCTCCCTCCTTTTGTGATCATTCCTGCTGTTTCATGCTATTCTCTTTTCTTACTACCCTATCACTATGACGTGACCGCTCCTTTTTACAACTTTTCTTTTCATTTTTTTTTCCTTTTTCTATGTAGACTAAGCTTAAATTTAAAAATTATAATATCTTGATTTAACAAAGGAAAATTTGACGTCAACAGTCCAAACTATTGCCCATCTTCTATAAACAGTCCAAACTATTACCCAATCTTCCATAAACAGTCCAAGTGACCTGATAACCTGTTATAATAGGAAAAAAATTCTTCTAGTTTGGAATGTTTATAGAAGATAGGCAATAGTTTGGACTGTTTATGGAAGATTGGGGTAATAGTTTGGATTGTTCCAGGATTATCAATAGTTTGGACTGTTTATAGAAGATGGGCAATAGTTTGGCCTGTTGGTGTCAATTTTTCCTTTAACAAATTATGAATATATTATAATAACAATAATAATACTAACTAAAATAAAAGTTATGTTAATACATTCTAATTTCTAAAAACTGATTTTTAAAAATTTTTGGTTTAATAAAGAAAATATGAAACCTCTATCGTACCCTACGTCCCCGATACTCTAAATTAGCGTTGCCCGATTCTGTTTTCGTTTCCCGTTTTGAATTTATTTCGTTCTGGGTAGCGTTGGTATGCCATTACCACTACCAGACTCCCATTCTTAACCCCTACACCATTAAAATTATCATTCCGACCTGACATCTTTCCCCACGGGCCACTGGGCAATGAGTATGTTACTTCCTGTCTTTTTGGTGAGGCCGCAACCTCCCTTCCCCTCTCTAGAACAATCCCATTTTACTTTAACCACACGAAACCCATCGTCCTAAATTTATTTAACACCAACTAAAATAAAAAATAACCTCAATTTCTTGTTTCTTCTGCAATTAAAAGAGAAAGAAGATGTTAAAAGAGGGAGAAGATGAGCCAGGAATGTGATATATGGTGTGTGGAGGGGGAGGAGAGGTATGCTGGTGCCATGGAGGAGAGAGAAGGTCCTGGAGCAGTGTTTGTCAGGTTTCTTACAAGTTGCTGGGGAATTATCCTTTAGCCACTTCAGAGGACCCAAAAAAAAGAAAAGGAAGAAGGTTGCTAAGGCTCAAAGTGTGATGCCTGGCATCAATATTGGTTTGACATTGATTTCACTAGCTCATTTATCATTTGTTATGGTTATTGTTTTATCCATCGTGGCAATTTGTTGTCCTAAACTCCTAATTTCATGACTTTTTTTTGGAGGTCTTTAAGACTTGAAGCTTCTGTTAGGAGTTTTACACAACTTTTATCTTACATAAATTTATTAAGGTCTAACGTTATGGTAATGTTGGGAGGGGGGGTATGTCTTCAAGCAGCTAAGGGGTGGGGAGGAAGTGGCAGTTGGGCTATGTTGGGGTTGGTGGTTGCTAGGCAGGGGATATACTGATCGCGGCTACGCAAGGGAGGAGGGAGGAGGGAGGAGGGAGGGGAAGGGGGTAAAGAGAGCCAAATCAACAATTGACACCTTTGTCCTCGTTGAATTATGTTAGCCTGAACTCTGATACAAATGCACTAATCGTCTTTGAAGTGTCCTCTCTATCCAATTGTCGTTGCCTGCTCTCTAGGAGGAGAGTCACGCTTACCGGCATTGATGTCTAATACAAATAACTGTTTCTATTGTAAGATTGCATATGCATGCCATTTTTATCCTTTTGCTTCTTTGCTTGTAAGGCACTGTGGGTAGCTTTGGCTTAGCTGATGGATAATCCAGTTTCTGTATTACGAAACGGCTCAAGAAACATACAACATACACTAAGTTAAGAGCCTAACAGAGATGCAGAAAGTTTCACTATGAATTTAAGATTGTCACACATAAATTGAAAATGATATATACTTGTTTGTTTTTTTGCTGCAAGTTAAGAAGGTTTTTCACTTTCCTGGTTTCATGAACAATTGCATTTCATTTATATCTTCTTTGTCTAACATACTTTATACTTTTCCACCTTCAGGTTACAAGCTCTAATCTTTGTATATTAATCTGTAGGAACAATATTGGGCACCTCCAGATTTCAAACGTGTATTGTCTGCAAAGTTGAAGTTTTTGACATCAAGTGGAAAGCTTGTCAAGGTAAGTTACTATGCAGAGCTTAATTTATTAGAAAACATGGTTTACCTGCATATTACTCTTCTTTTATGTTTGACTAAAAGAGCACAACCCCTCATAAATATTTTGTCTAAAAAGTTTGTATGAGCCATGAAAAAGTATGCTTCCACTCACTACAAATATGTTATTCGAGTTTGTCATCCCATGAGTCATGACAAACCATGTATAAGGTCAAGTGATGACTAGAATTTATCACTAAGGGTAGCTTGCCATCTGGCACTGTCAAGCTGCGTTTTGGTTATTACTTAAATTTTGCAATTGTTACATCTGAAAATATACGATTTTTTTCACGAGCAATTAGAATTTCTTGTTATCTATAATTATATGCCCATATTGCCATATTTTGACACAAAAGAAAATCCTTCCCTCTATAATTTGGGACACAAAATAAAATCACAAAATTATGATAATTTAACGAAATTTATAATACTACCTCCGATTTCAAAATGTTGCAACACTTTTTGAAATTGTGGTTCCCAATTCAATTTTTTGTAATTGGTATTAAGTGATTGTAAGGGCATGTAATTAAGGAAGTGGGGACCATGGCTATGTAATTAAGTGTGGAGAACACCATCAGCCACCACCTTCACTACCTTCACTGCCACCAGAAAACCACCCCACCATCAACCACCAAACTACCCCACTTTCCGTAAAACACTCGAGCCCCACCTGAAACCCAATATACTAACCGAAAATCCAAGTGTAGATCTAAAACGAAAATCAGAGAAACGGATTTAATCAGAAAGAAGGAGAAGAAAACCCATTTCGAAGATCTAAAAAAACACTTGCAAGTAAGGAGATCTAAAACAAACAACAATTTGCAAGGAAGGAGAAGAAAGAAAATCGGAAATGAAATGAGAGAAAATCAGTGAAACGGTCAAGCGTATAGCCATTTTTAGTGGGTGCGACGGGGCAAAATTTTAGAAACAAATAACAATGGAGATTTTCTCTTTACATTTCGAAATTTTCAGTGGGTATGGCGATTTTCAGTGGGTTGGTCGGAGGTTGAGTTGATGGCGGTGGTTGTGGTGGTTTTTAGAGAGGAAGGTTGAGAGGAGGGTAGGAGAGGAAGAAGATGAAGATGTTGGTGGTGATGGCGGTGGTTGATGGTTGATGGTTGGTGGATTTCGTGGGTTGGTGGGTTACATAGGGTGGGTTTCGTGGTGGTTGAGTTGATGGTCGGTGTTAAGGTGTCTGGGTCGGTGTTGAGGTGGAGAGGTGGCCGATGGCGGTGTTTCCATTTCACGGTGTCCAATACACTACTTTAATGATTAATATATTTGGCTATGCATTAGTGAAAACTATGAAAAATAATATTAAAAAACCTTATATTGAGATTAATCAAACAAGATCTCATATGAATATATTGTTCTACACTTTTTCTTTTATAATGGTGAGAATTCGTGGTGAAAGTATATAATGTTTGACCTTAAAAGTACAAGTGGTACAAGAATCATAGAGTATAGGATGTAGTATTAATATACATGTATATATATATATATATATATATATATATAATACATACATACCTATGTATCATACATACTGTCTTTCCATATACCGTCTTTACATTACAAGAACTGGTTACACACTTACACTACAAAGTTTCCTCTATACTGTCTTTCCATTAACAAGGTCCAGCTATTTGGACCCATTATATACATATATCATATATGTAATATATACATACATATCATGGTGGGTTTTTACTGGTTGTGTTTTTTGAACACCTCTACATATACATGCATACACATTGAATTTGCGGCTATAGACTTCAATTGTGATGAGATGACAATAAAATTGAGATGGTAGAATGGTTCTAACTCAATATTGGGTTTGGGCATGGATGTAAGGTTGGATCGACCACTAACTTGTGCTTCGTTCTTCTTAGGCAGAATGTAAATTTTTATTAAACTTTTTCCAGCACTTGCTGTCATCATATGCGTAAAAAAAGATTGACTTTTTTGGTTTTTAATGTGGTCTTCTCACATATCCTAGCCTTTCAAGGTAGGGCTGCATTTAGCAGGCCTTACCTAGCTTAAAAAATGTTTGAACTTCTAAAATTGTCAAAATATGTTCGAAGTCAAGGAGGATAGCATATGCGAGAAAAGACTAGATGTTTCTTCGTGGTGTGCAAATCCATGCATTTTCGGTCATTTTTTCCTAATTTCGACTTCACCTTAAAGGCTTAAAATGCCCCCAAAATTATAACCCGGAATTTTCTGATGTGCAACCGAAGCACGCAAAACGAGGCAACCCCCTAACCCCAATCAACCCCCAACTAACCTTTTATCATTTGAAATGTTACCTTAGAGAATTAGTCCAAAATACCTACATCCGTAGCGTGGAGAATCGAAAACAATTTTGGGTATTAAATGCAAAAATCAAAAGTACCGGAATTTCCCTAAAAACGGGATTATCCAAGCACGTGCATGAACATGCTCCCAATGTAATGTGCAGAGGTGGAAGAAATATTTTTCAGTATTTGGACGATCGTTAGTTCTAATGGAAAACTTCACTTTTGCTTTCGAGACATCCCTCACGTACACACATCACTTATTCAGAGAAGTGAAATCTGAGCAGTTCACATAGTGCACATATTTGGACGACCAAAAATGCTAATGGTAAACTTCACTTTTGCTTTAGAGACATCCCTTGCATGCCCACATCACTTAAAACCGTCATCTAATGCTTGTACAACAATACCATTTGTGAAATCTAAGCATTATATATATGTATATACACACACACACTTTGGCTAGTAGTACTTAAGCCTCTTTATCTCTCCTTCATGATTCTATGGAATAAGTATGTCATCAACACTATCAAAATATTGATTTTCTTGTTTGGGAAGTATTTGACGTATAGAGTATGGTCAACCTTTGTCGGGGATCCTCTCATGTTTAAGCACCTTGCTGAATCTGTCACTATGCTCAGTTTAGCAAACCTTCCCCTTTGTATCCTTGGTCTCGAAGCCTGACGGTACATCCATAGACTTCCTCAGTTAGATCTCCGTTTAAAAGGGATTCTTGATGCTAAGTTGGAAGAGTGGCCAAACCACCGATACATAATAAGAGATGAATTCTGTTAAGCTTTGCCATAATCAATCCCGTATGATTGAGTGAACCCTTTAACTCTCGTCGAGCTTTACAATATGGGATCAATCTCCTATATCAATCTCCCATTTGCGACCCATTGTCTTCTTTACAAGATTAATTTTGTTAGTACCCATGTGCCAATTTTTTGAAGTGGTGTATACTCTTCTAAGGTTTTCGTGCGCCACTTTAGATCCTTAGAGCCCAAGGAAGAAAATCGCATATATGGTCCACTTGCGGTGTAACGGTCGAAGAGGCGATGTGAATTTTTTAAAAAATTCACACTATTAGATTTTTAACCTCAAATTTGCATTTTTGAAGTCTTATAACTATTCTTATAGCTTAATTTGAGCAATTCTTACACAAATGGTGAATAAAACATGAAATTCATATCCTATTATATACTCCCTCCGTCCCAGAATTCTTGTTACACTTATCAAGGCACAAAATTTTATATAATAAGTGGTAGTTTGATTATCAATTATTATTTTATTTAAAAAGTAGATGTGATAGGAGTTAGTGGGGGTATTATTCTAATTGTTTGAGAGGGAAGGTATGCCAAAGTTGTACAAGTGTGTAAGAAAGAGGATATAATAAATTAATAGTGGGTCCCTTCCAAATAAAGAAGTGTAACAAGTAATATGAGACAAACAAAAAAGGAAAGTGAAACGAGTAATTTGAGACATAGGGAATATATAACTTGGTACTAACTTTATAATATCCAACTTGAAAGCCTACGACAAGTTTTTCTAAATTCTTTGGTGTGTGCCTATTATTTTTGTGTTACTATGTGTAATTTTCCTTTTTTTTTTTACCAATTTTGATAAAGTAATGAAGGACGGGCGAGATGGACATGAATTTCATCGCAGTGTTACTTAATGGCATTTCGCGTAATGACAAGTTCAAAATCAATTACATGACAGCCATTAGTTTTGGACCATGTGAGAGCCTCATAACATGAGTTGAGAAATGTGATCATATATAGTTATCTACGGATGTTATGCGTGGAATGTTGGTGAAATATATATTTTAGAAATGTAGGTTAGAATGTTGAATGCATGATCGTACACCTTCTCTTTGTGCAATCAGAAGATCCAACTTTTTGTTCTTGGTGCCCGACTCGCCTCATCTAGACGGGCCGCTTGGGCATTTAAGGATTTTTTCTTCTTTCATAAACTTTCACGTCATCGTCGTCGTTAGGGAGAAGAAGATGTTTAGGATAGACCATAGGAGATTGAGCCAACAAAGGAGTTGAATTTGATTTTGGAGTGCTCATATGGTTATTATAATTTTTTTTCTTACAAAACCCTCATTTTATATCGAGGTTTATTAATCTGTTGTAGTTTTGAAGCAGAATTGCACTCAAATGCACTCAAATTAACTGATTGTAAATGAAGTGTTGGACATTTGTTGTAACTCTACATAAATTCCGACCAACAAAAGAATCTTTGAAATCACACATCTAAAAAAAACAAAGTGTCCAAACTCTCATATGGAAAGAGATGAAACCCAATATGGGTAGAATAGCTCTTCCTTGGAGAGACATTGAAGTTTATTCGAAACAATAATATAGAAACTATAAAAACAAATGAAATTAAGGGCTTACCATCAATAATCCTAGTTCAAAACTAGGGTTTTGTAGAAGATATGAGAGAGAAGAGAGGAAAAACGGTAGGAGGCGGCTAGGCTAGGTTAAGTTGAGTTGTGGACCATCACATTACTCACATGTACTAAACCCAATGAGAAGATAAAATGGAGGATGGTGAATTCACTTAAATGAGTGATGATTAAAATGAGAGTAGACAAACTTCACGTGGAAGGGAATGAAGTTCTCTATTCATAAAGATGGACGGTGTTGGGACAAACATTTCAAAAACTGAAAATTTTGATGACCTAGATGAGTGTGCCACGTCATGATTTCACTTTTCGTATTAGAATGACTAGTACAGACTCTATGAACATTGATGCCCGCATGGAAATCTCAATCGTTCTCCCCAAGCTGAAAAAGGCACAATACAGGGTACAAGACACAGTTGAAGTCATGGTTCAGTTTACTAATACTAACACATATGTAAGATATAAGACTACACTCAAGTTTAAACACAAATGACATGATTCAAGACTAAGAGTGAAAGAGTTCTTGAGTGTCAAATGGTTTGTGCTCCAACCACTTTTTTGCATGTATCATCAATCATTACCAATACATACATGAGAATTCATACATTTCGAAAGCTGGTACAAGAGGATTAAGTGGTAAGAAGTTGTATCATATGATTGGATGCATTAGATTCTAAAATCCAAGAGGACAAGTATGATTTGGGCTTGTGGTGGAGCTTTGCGTAGGATTATTTGCCTTTTGAAACTGTTGTCGGGGAAGCTCTAATTGTTCCTTGCTAAATGGGGCACTGGATTGAGGAGGTGAACATTGCCCTTTGCCTAACTCTATTTGGGTTCTCATCAACACGTTTTCTATGCAATTTCTGACAAGTTTCCTTGAAATGACTAGGTCTCCGACAATGAGCACACCAAGGGCCACCTCTTGTACTTCGATTGTCATTGGAATCTTGAGAATTAATTCGGGCAGCTGTGAGTGTGGCATGACAAATTACGTTAGAGTGCCACTAGGACTTCTGGGATTAAGCCAGGAACATAACCCGTTTTCAGTTCTTTTTACCCACCTCCGAAAAGGCCTCTTAGGAGGTTTAGTTCCAAGAATTCTGCAAGAGTTTTGTAAGACCCATCTAGAATTTGAAGACTCGTTTAGTCTTCACAATCTTTTTGAAATACGTGCCATCTTAGCACACTTCCATTCATGTATCTCAAGCAAAGTTACCCAGAAATGGAAACGTTAATTCAGAGTCAGGACGTAGGTTACGATGAGTTTTTTTATAAGTCATTATATGAAATTGCCTTAACTTTGTTGTTCAAAAGTGTATAATAAAATTCAAGGCAATCTACCTTATTTAGTTTATCTAATCTAACCTTTGTTGTTTTGGATCTAAATTTTCAGTAGAAAAATAGAAAAGTAAAAGTAATACTTTCTTATAATAAGCACTTCATTAAATTTTTACACCGCCAATTATTTACTAGTTACTACTGAAAGAAAACATCTAGAGAAAAGAAAAGGGTCTATTAATGAACGAAAAGAAAAAAGTTAGGTCATTACTTATGACGTGAAGGTTGAGAAGGTGTTCATACAATAATGAGAACAATTAAAATAAAGGGCAGAAGTTCTCGGTGAAAAAAAGAGATCGAACGGAAAGAGTTTAAAGCAAATAGATCGAAGGGAAAGAGGTGAAAAAAATAGATCGAAGGGAAAGATTGGAAGAGACCGAATCCCATAATTGAACCCATCATTAACCTTCAAAAAGGTTTATAAAGCCGATGACCATGGAGGAAGACTAGTCGACAGTCTCTTAGCCGCCTTCAATTGCCAATATAGTACACAAATTTGCGAATTTTGGTCTTTTTAAACTAAGATCGTAATGAGACTCCCCGCGACCTCGGTCTTGTTTCCTCTCTGTTTCGATCGGACGTTATGGATCTGTGTTTACTCGTATTCCGGGTAACACTTATCTCAAATAAGTCTAGCTAGGAATCTTGAATCGATAGTCGCTGGATTTTCTCCTTGACAAAGATCTATGTTCTCTACTAGTTCCCCCGTTTGAAAATAGATGATACATTTTCTAGAATGGGATGTTTCAAAATGAAAAGAGATGATACATTTTCTAGAATGGGATGTTTCAAAATAGATGATGCACTAAGTCTTTTTCCATTTTTAGTAAGTTTTGGTGTGTGATTTGACAAAAAGGGTGTCTCAAATTAGGTGATACACTTTTGATGTAGTTATTAGTTTAATTATATGATTCACTCCCCACTTTCAATTAATCTCCTCAATTTAATTCTCTTATTCAGGTTTACAGAATTTTGCCTCAAAATCCTTTTTTTTGGAAAGTGAATCATCTCTTTTGAAATAGAGGAGGTACAATTTTTTGTGTCTCTTGCTACTTCCCATATTTGTTTTGGGTATAGCAAAAACTTTTCTCCTATTTTAGGGTCTAAGCCATTATGTCATGGAACCTCCCTTGTATCTAACATAAGTTGAATGTGGTTTTGAAATATCATTTATGAAAAGAATCATCATTATCTGAGACCATTGAATGTAGTTGTATCCATTTATTTTGTGAGTGGTGATGAGAGCGAGTTTATTTCAAAGGTTGCCGGATTGAGCCTAGTGTTTATAGCCATTTATTTTGTGAGAGGTATTAGATGTAGATGAATCACTACATGTTTGTTCACGATTTGCCATGAAGGAATAATTTCGGACCAAAGAGAAGAAGCTAAGAGGTGGCGGTTGCAGAAGAGAAAAACAAGTTTTCTTGGTGTGGTACCATGAATCCTTATATGTAAAATTTTCTTCTTATATTTCATGTGAGAGTTGTATATACAACATTTTCTATACATATGTCCTTGATAGGTGCCTAAAAATTAGCAATTAATTGATACAAATCTTCACTAGTATAGGATATCACTATTATAGTTACATAGTCTCCTAAGAATCAACTATATATGATAATTTGATTTCCTACACTGGTAGTGTTCAAACCCACAAAAGGTTGGATATAGAAGGTAGTAGTCCAATTGATGCCTTTAACACCTATTCTCCTCAAGTATTACGGGGAAATGGAATGAAAACATTCGAAAACGAGGTATGGATGAAAAAATTCAAGAATTATGACCTATATTATGGCTCATTCCATAGTGCTGTCAGAGTGCACACGTTGCCATGGATACTTTCACTACAACAAATGTTGAAAGAAATTTCTATCGGATCACATGAATGGCTAAGTCAATTCATATTGATATATCATGGGTTATGATGTTGAAGATGATGTTGTGTTGATATGCGATCTGGAATATAAGTTGAAATTGTGGAGAGAAAATTCGGAATCTCAGAGCATGAGGCTAAGCACATATATCACAAAATATGTGGAGCAGAAACTTGCAATTTGCCCAAAATGTGCTTAACACCCCGAAATTGATCATTATTTGCTTGTCACAATTTGCAATTCACGATTCGTAGGGAGATTGACGAGCTTAGTAATGCTGATTTGTGAGTGTAAGTTTGGCCTGGTAAGATGCTTTGAGGCACGTGCGACCATCTTAGCCGTAAAAATTGATTAATGAGTGGCTCGTCATCTAGGATCGATTATCCAAAAGGATGGAGGATTACACGAGAATGTGGCTCATAAAATTAGAGGAGGATGGTTGAATTGGAAGATTACCATGGTGTTTCAATGTATATTATCATGCTTTTTGAAGGGAAAATTGTACTCTTCGACAATTAGACCTAGTAGGCGTGGTTGTAAGGGGATACAATTAGGTTTGCGATGTTGGCCGTGAAGATTGAGAATATGTTGGCTTTGTGGTCATATAAGAAAGAATCTTCAGGAACGAAATAATTAGGAAGGAGGAGAGTAGGGGTTACACTTATCGAGAATAAGATGAAGGAGAATTGCCTAAGGTGTTTTGGACATGTAAGATGGAGACTAAGCAATGCACCATGCATTGGAAGGGGTCTTGGATGGGAGGGAGTGAGAGTAATTTAAGTCTTATTGGAATCGAGGAAAATAGGTAGGGCACAATGGAGGGAGAGAATCTATGGTGGATGTCTTACTTCGTCCTTTTGATTCCTTTTACTTCCCTTCATGTATTTTGTTAAATTTTTCTCCCTCATCTATTTTTGATTTTTTTAATTAACTTTCTTTAGATTTTCTGTAATTTCATTTTCATTTCCATTTCTTTTTCTTTTTCACTTTTGTCTCTCTTTACATATCAAGCCCTTTTACTTAAACTTTCTCAAATTATAGTTTTATACCTTTTATATTTTGGTTTTCACTTCACACCTCCTTCAATTTGTGATGCTTTTCGTTTCTTTTCTTCTTTCTTCCCCCACTTATATTTTTTCATTTTTCTTTGTTTTCTCTCTTTAAATTTTTCCTTCACTTTTCTTCTTCCAGTCTTCATTCAAACAATATCTTACACGGTTCATGTTAGCTCATTTTGGGACTAAGGCGTTGCTTTGCTTTGTTAGATCACATAATTCTTTTCATTCTTAGACTTTTAGAGTTCTCTCACATCAATTTATGGTTTATGCTGATGTTTTTTGTGTCCTTTTCTTTGTTTGATGGGCCAAAGCATCCCAAGGACATAGTTCATATAATCATGTTTCCAAAACACGTGGCTACGTTTTCCTACTTATCGAAGGTCAGGAGCAGAACCAACTTTAGTGGGAAAAGAGGAAAATCCTGCGGTTTTGGTCCATTAATGGGTATGCAAAATTACAAATACTTCATATTGTGGTCCATGCTGAGGATTAAAAGAAAAGGCATAAAATTAAACCTCTAGAGGAAGGAAAGCATGGAGCTATAATCTAATCAGAACTGGATGACCTAAAAGATTCTGGGTTGGTGCAGGAGGGTGGGATTTGAACATTGTCTGTGAAACGAAGGTCTCTGGCTAATATTGCTGATGACTGTTGATCTGAATGTTCTGAAGCTTAGAGCCTAGTTCTTCTATTTAGTGTAGGTGATTATGGAAAGAAATTTATGTATGAGCATGTTTGCTAAGAAAATGACTGCAATACATTACATTTCTTGTTGGTTTAAAGCTTTTTATATACAATTCAGAGGTACTTTGCAGCTTGTGAAAATGAAACTTGTTTGTGGATGCCAGGCTCCTATACAACAAACAACGACCCTGAAATTACCTACTGTAAAAATGAGTTTAGAAATGAACTGTGCTATGATAACTATACCATTAACATATGATAAGCAAAACTGCAAAAGTAAAAACATATTGAAATCATAGGGTAGAAGGGAAATTACATTTTGTTCAGTTTTTTTTTTATATTATTTGTGGCTCTAAAGAAAAATGAAACTAAAGGAAATTTAGGTAAATGTGTACAATATAAGTTTTACTTTCTTAAAGGAAATTAAATCGACTTTATAGTTCTGAAGGCCAGAGCTTCTTTTCATGATGACAGGCTGTGTATAATATGACATTACTACCCTCGTGCTATTTGAAATTCCTTCAATTTTTTATTTTTTTATGTCCTATTTCTATAATGGTGCCCACACTGTTAGAATCCTAGATCTGCCCCTGTGTTCGTTTAGACATTAGGTCCTATATGAATTGGTAATAGTGTTGGAGTAATTTTAGGGAAACGAGGAGGTTTTGATTTGGTAAACCTATTAATTCTTCTTTGTGGATTCATTTCAGTGTATGATAGTATGAGATTACATGCATAGTCTTTGGTATTTACACTTACATGTTGTGAGCCTGTTTGCTTCCCTTTATTTACTTTAAGGCGTTTGTTGATCTCTTCATTTTTAAATTATGTCTTTTAGGTTAAACGGAATTACCGTATCTCCCCGTCCTTTGCATTTCCGGAGAAGAAGAGAAATCTTCCTATGGGGGCCCATGAAGGCATTCAGTTAAATTTTCCAATAATAGACCGGGATGATCTGTCTGTGCTAAAATCTCAGATTGATTTAGAGCTGGCTAAGATGAGAAGTATGACCCCACAAGAAGCTGCTGCCACTGCTGCTCGTGCAGTTGCTGAGGCAGAATCTGCTATAGCAGAAGCAGAAGAAGCTGCTAGGGAAGCTGATGAAGCAGAAGCTGATGCTGAAGCAGCACAAGCATTTGCAGACGCAGCAACAAAAATGCTTAGAGGAAGGAGCAATCCCAAGGTGGTAAGACTTACCAATTAAATTTCTTGGTCTTTGTTTCCTTTTAGATCTCTATCCCTTCATATTGGCATGGAGTTGGCTGAATGAGTTGTCACTTGTGGTGGGTAATGTTCTGACAGTCTTACCAATCTGCTTTTTCTGAAATCCCAAGTGGGGATGGAACATGGTTAAAATGCCTAAACATATGGACACTCCGAGTGAAGACAGCCTTGAATCTGGGACTCAATTTGCAAAGCCCGTTTAGTCCTTGGGGAATGCTGGTTAATGCAATTTAAATGTAACATTAAAAATTGATAATAATTCTGTATATTTTACTGGGTTTGATTCATTCAAGATGAAAAAGCCCACTCTTTAGAAAAACATTATTACCTAAGATCTTGTTAGGTTTGTTCCAATGCGTTTATCAACTTCTTCGAATTTTTACTAACACGTAATTAAAGATATTAATAGTCTATGGCATGTGTCTTAGGTGATCGTGAAAAAAACAGATGCTGCAACTAAATTGACAGAGGGAGTAGCTGCCAAAATTTTCCCAACTTATTGGATTAAAATGGCAACCACCTACCTTGAATTGAACAACGTTGTGAAACTAGTATTAGTACAGTGTGTAACAAAGATGTAGATTGAGTACATATATCATATCTACGTATCCCTATAAGTAGAATGTTGGGCTTCAGCTGCCCAGCCAGCCTTCTTATCTCGAGTCCAACAATTCAGCACCTACTAGTTTGTTGCCCTGTGGTTTTTAGCATTAATTTTCTGCAAACAATTATTTAAGTTGGTATATTTAATCGATTGTGCTTGAATTTGGTGTGCAGATGATACGAGCTTGATAGAGGGCGATTTCGGGCTAGCATTCACGCTTGACAATTGGCTTCCTGTGCGAAGGGACACCTGCAGCTTGCAGTGGCTTGTAAATATGCCTGTGAAAATGCAATTTTGGTCTCATAAATATTCATTAATCTATGTTTGTAAACGTATAATTCGTTTTAGTTTTTTTTCTTCTCCCACCTTACTTCATTTGGGTGTTGTAGGCTGCTGCCCAGAGAAAGCAGTATTGGAAGGTTCATCTGCAGGACTTGTGGATAGTTGTCGTCCTGCAATTATATAATTGTTATTATGTTGAAATTGCCATCTTCGTTAAATTATTGTGGATCGTACAATACATTTTATCTGATGGTACGGACTACAGAGCTACAAACGTCTTTTGTTGCTGAGACCTTGATGCAATGGTGAGATGTCCATATGGCACCCAGAAAAGCAGTGTCCTAGTAAAGCTCGTGTGAAGCTTGTTTGCCCTCCTAGAAGAAGCGCACGTATGCATCGAATTTTGAAGTCAGAATTTCATGTTCAATAAGGTGGAGCATTTGTGACCATTCTTTTTTTTTTACATCGAAATTTGAACACTACACACAGTTATTAAACAAAATTAAATTAATTTTTAAAATGATTAGTTACGTTGTGTGCTAGTTGAATCTGTTGTCGTTGAACTTTAAGAACCGTGCACCATGTCATATTCTTAGCCTTAGTTCTAATTTCCTTTAAAGTCTAAAGTATCTTGATATTTCTCTATTGTCGTTCTGCAAAGTCGTCACTAGCTCTTTTGAGTTGGCTTGAACTTGTAATACATCTGCAAGGAATTACACCACCCCTCCTATCAGGTTCACATACGCAAGGATGCACAGGTCAGCTAATTCACTGCATCAAGCTTAAGGGCAATTTTGGTATTTAGAGCTGAGTGGTTATTCTGTTATACAGAGAATCTGTAATGGAGAGTCTGTTAAGAGTTTCTCTTTAAATAGTAAATGGGAATAATCAGAGAGTGTGCTGAATTCCTTAAAGTTATTTACTCTCTTAATTTTCTTTTGTGGGAGAGCCCTTACCTCTCGAAAGTAAGGTGTATTGGTGTTAGCTTGAATATCAATACAACTACCCTCTTCTCTCTATCTTATTTCCCCCTCTTTTTCAGTGATTTTCCAGTGCAAATCTATGTGGTATCTAGCAAATTGGTATCAGAGCCACGCGATCTAACCTCAGAAAATGGCTCCTCAAACCAATGCACAGCGTATGGAAGCAGTTGAGACAGAGTTAGCAAGTATTCCGGCCAAAGTCGCCCAGGAGGTTGCTGAAGCAGTGGCAACGGTCAAGCAAGATCTAGCAGCTCAAATCGCCATCAGCTTCGAGCAAACCACCACTCAACTCCGTTCGGACATAGCATCCCTCACTCTTTCCATGGAGGGAAAAACAACCAGTATATGGGAGGATGTCGAGCGATTCAAAGCAGAGGTACGTACTTTTCACAGTAAATGGAAACCACCTGAACCGATATCTGGGTCGGTAATTACTCCTGGAGAATTGAGGTCACCTGAGATGGAAGAAGGGTTTCAGGCGGTTGGTGTGGGGAAAATTTCGGCCGAGAACCGAGGTGGAAAGGGAGAATCGGGGAAACCACCAGTGGAGGATGAGAAGGTTGGAATTATCGGTTTTCGACGGCACAAATCCTGATGGATGGATCCTGAGAGCTGAGCGGTATTTTAAGTTTTACCGGCTAAACGAGGAAGACAAGCTAGAAGCTGCGGTGGTCTCTCTTGACGGAGACGCCTTGCTGTGGTACCAGTGGGAGCATCGCCGGTGACCTCTGTCACGTTGAGAGGAGCTAAAAAAACTGGTACTCAAGCAATTTCGTGCAACTTCCACCGGCACTTTACACGAGCAGTGGCTTGGCCACCAACAAACCTCTGGCGTTGTGGAATATCGAAGGAAGTTCATTGAGCTTTTAGCTCCCATTGAAGGTGTACCAGAGGATATTGCAAAGAGTCAGTACATTAATGGGCTCAAGGAGGATATTAAAGTTGAGGTCCGTTTACTGGGCCCACTTAATCTGGACCATGCAATGGAGCTCTCTCTCAAAGTGGAAGAAAAATGTAAAGCCCGGCTTGGCAGGAAGTTTGGAGGATCGGGCTAGCCCAATGGAGGCAAACCCAACCCAGTTACAAAACCCCATTTCCTAATACAAGCCAACCCAATTTTTTCACCACTTCCTCCACTAACCGACAGAACCCAAATATCACTCAAACCCAACCCATTAACACACATTTGCCTCTTAGACCATTTGGGGAGATCAGACGTTTCTCTGAGAAGGAGATTCAAGCAAAGAGAGAGAAGGGTTTATGCTTTCGCTGTGATGAAAAATGGACAACAAATCACCGGTGCCGGCGACGGGAGCTTAGTGTTTTGCTCATGAATCATGACGGCGAGGACGGATTGCCGGAGGAGTCAGTGACGTGGCATCGGAAGAGACAGCGCCACCACTCTCACCCACCACCGACGAGGTAAACACCCCCCACTCCGGTATCTCTTTAAATTCTGTGGTGGGCATTACAAATCCGAAAACTATGAAATTAAAAGGAGTGGTGAATGGCCAAGAGGTGGTGGTTATGATTGATCCGGGGGGCAACCCATAATTTTATTTCCACCCCAGTCATTCCACGGTTAGGAGTACGTTTGGAACCGGCGAAGAGTTTCGGAGTGTATTTAGGCATCGGAGAAGCAATACAGGAGGAGGGAGAGTGTAAGTCAGTGCTATTACAACTACAAGGGGTTGATATTGTCGAGGATTTCTTGTCTTTACCATTGGGAAATTCCGATTTAATCTTAGGCATCCAGTGGTTGGAGAAATTAGGTACTATGACCACAAATTGGAAGACCCAGACCCTCAAATTTCAGGTTGGGGGGAGACTTGCACTCTAAAAGGGGATCCGTCACTTGGTCGGACCTGTGTGTCTTTGAAGGCAATAATTCGTACATTGCAGAAGGAGAAAAGCGTTTTTTGATGGAGTTAAATCAGGTTGAGAGGATGTTGGATAATCCGAAAACCGGTCACATTTGGGAGGAAGCGCCAAGTTTTTTACAGGGGATGTTGAAGCAGTTTCAGCATATTTTTGAGATGCCCAATGGACTTCCTCCACGACGCTCTATAGAGCACTCCATCTTGCTGCAATCAGGCACTAATCCTGTTAGTGTACTCCCATACCGGTATCCTCAGTCACAAAAGGATGAAATTGAGCACCTCATTATGGACATGCTCAAAGCTGGCATCATCAAACCTTCAACCAGTGCATTTTCTAGTCCGGTTCTTTTGGTCAAAAAGAAAGATGGGTCGTGGCGTTTTTGTGTTGACTATCGAGCCTTGAATAAAGTCACGGTGCCGGACAAATATCCTATTCCCATCATTGAGGAGCTCTTGGATGAGTTACATGGTTCCAAGGTTTTCACTAAGTTAGATTTAAAATCGGGCTATCGTCAAATCCGAGTTCGTGAGGAGGATATTCCGAAGACAGCATTCCAGACTCATGAGGGGCACTACGAATCCACATATCTTGTGTTCTTTGACGACATCTTGATATATAGTCGCAATGAGGCGGAACATCAGCAACATCTCTCCTTAGTCCTCACTGTTTTGAATCAACACCAACTCTTTGCCAATGGTAAGATATGTGAATTTGGCAAGACCAAGGTGGCCTATCTTGGACATGTGATTTCGTCCCAAGGAGTGGCCATGGATATGACCAAAGTCCAAGCTATGTTGGATTGGCCTCTGCCTAGTAACCTTCGTGAGTTAAGGGGCTTCCTTGGCCTCACGGGATACTACCGCAAATTCATCAAAGGGTATGCCCACATCACTCTTCCACTCACCGAGCAGCTCAAAAAGGAAAGTTTTTGTTGAAATGAAGAAGCAACACGGGCTTTTGACACCCTCAAACTTGCCCTCACACAAGCCCCGATTCTGACCATGCCGGACTTCGCGCATAAGTTTGTCTTGGAAACGGATGCCTCTGGTCACAGTTTGGGGACAGTATTACTGCAACATGGGCATCCCCTCGCCTACTTTAGCAAAATCCTGGGAATGAGAGCACGAGCCAAACCCATTTATGAGAAGGAGTTAATGGCTATTGTCTTTGCCATTCAAAAATGGCGGCATTTTCTTCTCAGTCGCCACTTTGAGGTGCGCACTGATCAACGGAGTTTGAAGTATTTATTAGAGCAACGCGAAGTCGGCCAAGTATACCCAAAATGGGTAGGGAAGCTGCTGGGATACTTGTTTGATATCATCTACATACCCGGTCCCACCAACAAAGTGGCGGATGCCTTGTCCCGAGAGTTCCCTGCCGAGATTCCTGTATGTTGCTCTCTCATTACATCTTGCACTCTACCTTGGGCAGGAATTCAACAGAAGATTCAAAATGATCCATGGATATCACAACTCCTCTCTGATTTCGAGCAAGGGAAAACATTACCCAAATGGTTCGGGGTGGAACATGGAGTGCTGAAATACAAAGGTCGCATTGTTCTTCCATGAGTGTCCTCTCTCACTACGGCATTACTCAAAGAATACCATGACTCTCCTCTTGGTGGGCACGGGGGTGACTTCAAAACTTTTCAACGGTTAGCTGCCGAATGGTATTGTCCAGGCATGCTTCGAGATGTGACGCTATATGTGCAACAATGTGCAATCTGTCAGCAGCAAAAAACTTCGACTCTCAGTCCTTTAGGCCTCTTACAACCCCTTCCAATTCTGAATCAAGTTTGGGAAGACATCACCATGGATTTTGTGGAAGGACTACCCAAATCATCGGGCTGGGATACCATATTGGTGGTAGTGGATCGTCTCTCCAAGTATGGGCATTTCCTGCCCCCCAAACATCCGTTTAATGCTCAAACGATGGCCCAGATTTTTCTCAAGGAAGTGGTTAAGTTGCACGGTTTCCCCGGCTCTATTGTGAGTGATCATGACAAAATTTTTCTGAGTATGTTCTGGCGTGAGTTATTCAAACTCCAAGGTACGTTGTTACGCCGGAGCACGGCATACTCCACAATCCGATGGTCAGTCTGAGGTGGTCAACAAAAGGTTGGAGGCTTTCTTACGTTGCTTCATTGGTGGCAAACTCAAAACTTGGGCTCACTGGTTACCTTGGGCCGAATATTGTTACAACACAGCCACACACACTACCACAAATTGCACCCCATTTAAGGCCTTGTATGGTCGAGATCCCCTACATCTAGTGCGTTTTGTTCCGGGTGCCACTGCTGTTTCCTCTTTTGAAGAGCAGTTGCTGGAACGAGACATGATACTTGATGATGTTAAGTACCACCTCACGCGTGCCCAAGCCTAGATGAAGCACCACGAGGATCACACCCGCATGAAAGGCCATTTGGAGATAGGAGACTTGGTGTATTTGCGCCTCTAGCCTTACCGACAGAAATCTCTTGCCCACAGAACAAATGAGAATATGTCCCCTCGCTTTTACGGGCCATATCATGTGATTGAGCAAAGTGGAGTAGTCGCCTACAAACTTCAACTTCCCTCCACGTCAAAAATTCACCCTGTGTTTCACATCTCTCAACTCAAGAAAGCTTTGGGGCCTCACCATCATCCCTCTCCTCTTCCACCACAACTCTCTTCTGATCTCGTTTTGGATGTGGCACCTGAATCCTTGTGTGGGGTTCATAATAGCCAGCAAGGTGACTCCAATTCTTTTGACGTCCTCATCAAATGGCAACAGCTCCCAGATTACAAGGCTACATGGGAAGATGCTACAGCTCTTGCACTTCGCTTTCCTGATTTCCACCTTGAGGACAAGGTGCAACTTTGGGCGGGGGGTAATGCAAGGAATTACACCACCCTTCCTATCAGGTTCACATACGCAAGGAGGCACAGGTCAGCTAATACGCTGCATCAAGCTTAAGGGCAATTTTGTATTTAGAGCTGAGAGGTTATTCTGTTATACAGGGAATCTGTAATGGAGAGTTTGTTAAGAGTTTCTCTTTAAATAGTAAATGGGAATAATCAAAGAGTGTGCTGAATTCCTTAGAGTTATTTACTCTCTTAATTTTCTTTTGTGGGAGAGCCCTTACGTCTCGAAAGTAAGGTGTATTGGTGTTAGCTTGAATATCAATACAACTATCCTCTTCTCTCTATCTTATTTTCCCCTCTTTTCCAGTGATTTTTCAGTGCAAATCTGTGTGGTATCTAGCAACATCTATGTTTTGGTGCAAGCTATTTCCTTCGCGTCGCCCAAAACAGCCACCCTCTTTAACATTATTATTGTTTCGAATGTGTGTTATATCAATATCTTCCTTGATCACCGATACCAAGCCTGCTGTGTTTGTGCGCTTGTACCATGGTTTTCTTTGGTCTTCCCATTTTTAATTTCCCGATATTTGCTAACTTGAAACCTGTATGGGTGGTTAAATTCAATATCAAGTGTTATTTGTTGAACATGGCTTGTTATGGAGGTATTGTATTCCCTTCTTGCTCTCGTGCTTACCTCGCAAGACACTTAGTAATTACCCTGTGCACCTATGAAGGTCATGTTATTCCTTATACAAATAATCCAGAGACCAACTATAAAAGTCACCATGTTTCCTTCTTCCCCTTTATCCTTAGTTTTACAATGGGTTATACAAGCTTGTATCCGATCCATGATGGTAAGTTGATTCCCATCGGTCAGCAACTGAAGGTTAGCTAAATTTTGCCAATATTGAACTGATAAGGGCTAGCTTCGGAAACAGGTGAAGTGCAAATTAGATGGAAGGGAGGAGCACCATGAGCATAGTGCTCTATGCCCACGTCATCATGTAACTCAGCATACTCTTAATGTACGTAAGACTTGTCAGTGGACAAAAAGAAAAAACACTCCTAATGTACATTAACCAGTACATTAACCATCCAAATGTACATTAGATTGATTTATTTTTCCCCCAATTTTGAAAACTCACATATTGTATTCATTTTACCCCCAATTATGGTTATTAAACATGTTCATTTATTGATTTAAAATGTTCATTGTAAAATCAACTCATTTTAAACTTTAAAATTTTTTGTTCCAATTTGCTTTGACATATTTTCTTTTATATAACTTTTTTGTTCATTATGGTTATCATATATGTTCATTTATTGATTTCCAATGTTCCTTGTAAAATCAACTCAATTTTTCAATTAACTTTGACATATGTTTTTTTATATAAATTTAAGGAAAAATTGTTTTAAATAAGCCAACCTTTATCACGTCTTCCAATATTAAGTCAACATATGCATAATCCCCTAATAAGTCAACCTTGTATGTCACTTAAATTCAGATAGGTTGAATGTTTAAGCAACCTAGAATAGCAAGTTATAGCCGGTATTTTTTGACCATTTCTGCATTAATGAGTTGACCTCATACAATCATCTAATTTTTCCTCCCTTCCGATTCACCTCCTTCAAACTTCACCATTGTTATTCCTCCCATTTCTCCCTTCTCTTTCCTCCCTCTCATCTTTTTCTTCATTTCTTCAACCTCTTCTTTCTTCTGTTTTTCACATTCTAACTAATATTATGAGATTCTTCTTCATCCTCCTCTCTGATTCTTTTCTTCCTTTACCTCTCTGATTCTTTTCTTTGGATTAACTCCAAATATTCAATCCAAATCCCAAAAACAAAAAATTACCTATAAATTTACACCTCAAAATAAAATAACCCATTAAATAAACTATAAATTTGATAAAATATATAGAAAAAAAATAAATAAGCTCATAAAGTTGGTAATGTTGTCGATTGTAAATTTGTAGACTTTAGAGTAGTTTTCATATTGATTCACACACAAAAAAGTTGGTGCTTGGTCGAGGCCGAGTAGCTGGTAATTGGTCTTGTGGCAGCTCCATTAAAAACTACATCACCACATATTTAATGCAAGAAAGAGAGGTGTTTCCAATCAATCAAGAGAAGAGCCGAGAATCCCGTCATAAGCAACAGTGAACCTTCATTGAGAAAAAAGAAGGATTCTAATGGGAGGCTAAGGGATTTGGCATGAAATACAAAGGGACGAAACTCCGAGTTTATTGCCTCGGTATCAGTGATGGAAAATCACTCAAGCTCCATTATTTATGTGAATTGTGATGTATTTCACCGCAAAAATACTGTAGCATCGAATTAAATAGTATACATAAGTATACCACAACAAACAAAAAATAATTATATATGCAAAAGGAACAAAACATCAACCATTCAATGCTTTTGCAGAAATCTTGATCTTACGTGAATCCAAGTTTGAATTTGGATTTTTTGGTTTTTGAAGTGTTGTGGGAAAGTTGGGATTCAAAGGTAGTATCCTAGACAGGCTTGATCATGGTGTTGGGAGAATGAGTGTGATGCTCGAGGTGGAGAAGGGGCGTAGGCTGCTGGGTCTGGGAGAATGCAGGAGGAAGAAGGAGAGGAGAGAGAAAGTGTGTGAGAAGGGGTTTAAGGTGGGTTAAAATTTTTAATTTACCGGTTAAACAGGCAATTGGTCATTTGACTTGTTTAAATTCAAGTGATATACAAGATTGACTTATTCTAGGATTACACAGAGGTTGACTTAATATTAGAAGACCATATAAAGGTTGGCTTATTTAAAACAATTTTTCCTAAATTTAATATTCATTTACAATGAACATTTGATATCAGAAAGAAAACATATTGAATAACCATAATGTACATTAGTATTATGCAAAAAACATATGTCAAAGTTAATTGAAACTAAAACTTTTTAGAAATTGAGTGAGCTTTTACAATGAACATTTAATGCCAATAGATAAACATTTTGAATAACCATAATGAACAATAATGTTATATAAAAAGAAGTTATGCAAATGTTAATCCAATATACATTAAATGTGTAATGAACATCAATTCAAATGAAGAGAACAACATCAATAGAACATATCCAAAAATATTATGGAGGAGAGATAAATAAGGTGAGAGAAATTTTGGGGGTAAAATGAATTCAAAATGGGTGTTTTCAAATGAGGAGAAAAATTAAATGAATTTGATGTAGATTTGGGGGGTTATGTTCATTTTATCGACATGGGTGTTCTTTAGTATAAAACTAATGTTTAATACATTATAAATTGGAGCTTACATAATTGCGAATTGATAAGAATTTGAATTTGACTTGATTTTGTGATGTGCACTTGTTATCAATGATTGAACATTTTGAATGACTTAAGTGAACATTTGCGTAAGGTAAAAGAACATATGTCCAAGTTATTGTGAACAATTTTTTTTAAAAAAATTGAGTTTATTCTATGATGTATATACGGTAAATCTAATTGAACATGTTCAATATCGAGAATGAACATAGGGTAAGGTTAGTGAACAATTTCAAGTTACTGGCGCCAATTAAATTTTTTGAATTTCAAAAATTTTATTTTGTGTACATTAGAATGCTTCAAATGTACATTTGGAGTAACATGTTGACATACATGATGACATGGGCAGAAGCACCATGCTCATGGTGCTCCTCCGTGCAATATCTACTTATTGGCATCTTCATTGGGATTTAGACATAGGTGGCATTGTTCATTCACCGTAATGCCACATTTGGCCTGGTTGTTTTTTTTACTAGAAGGATGCCTCGCCATAATTTCCAAATGAACATTTTCCATATGGGTGGGAGGTCAATGTGCCATATAGTCTTGGCAAGCTCCTGATCTCTTTAGTCTAGGAGGGTCTCATTTTCGTCCTTATCCTTTGTGTTTTTTCAAGAGAGCTTGCCCTGATTCGGTGGTGAACTTCCCACAGGGTGCTTCCAGTTCATGAAATGGTCCTTTTGAACCTTTTGATAACTCGTTGTTAGGATCTCCTTGGCATCTTTACATTCAAAGTTAGTCCTTATTAATTCAGCGTTCCGTCGTATTGACCATTATAGTGATATAACACATGTTAACAGATTAATATAAAATACCAAAGTCATGTTCATGAATAATTATAGCAATTTATTATTCAACTTTAACTAATCCAATATTTTCAAACTTTAAGTGTATCTCATATCTCTTTAATTATCCATAGGCAGAGATTTCTCGAAAAGATACATTAGCAGCAAATTCTAAATAAGTCATCATCGGACACTAAGTGGGGGCAAAGGCCAAATGTAGGCTTCTATGATACCTGGGTAAGAATGTGTGAAAAACACCTCCATACATAGATTTGGGCGTGTTAAAAACACGCATGTGCCTTGGTCAAGGCATGGTTTCACATTACCATGTGATTTCAAATTAAAAAATATTAAAACTTTACCGTTGATGGAATCTCATTGAACCTTTGGTGTTAACGTTTTCATATATTATTCAGAAAAATTCCATCGTCGGAATGTGTGATGTGTGAGGCAAGGAAGTGACTTCACTCAATGGTCGAAGAGAGTGTGAGTGGGTAGAATGGAGGGGAATTGATAAAGAAAGATATATCATCTCAAGGATCACGTTGGGATTTTAAAGTGGCATCAAATTGCCTGTTTTATAAGTTACTGAAAATATAATTTATTGAGAAATTAGAAAAGCTTTAGAGGTAGTTTTTTTTTACATAAGAAAATGTCCAACATACAAGCTATTAGACGAAAATACATAAACTATAAGTACTACTACAAGCCTTTTTGGATCTTACAATTACAAAAGGAGGATTAAAGAGGGCAGAAGACAACTTTTGTTTTCCCCAGCACCCCTGATTAAAGGATATTGTAGTTTTTTATGATTCTTCTTTCTGCGTAAAAACATAGATTGAGTCATTTTACTTGTATGCATCATGGAAGTTACATGATGCGTGCATCGACAAGCCATGGAATAGACCATAGGAAGTTAGAGTTAGAGGTAAGCTGCGCCGGGTGAGAAACTAGCTGGCAAAGCCTTGCCCTTTCACTAGAATCAACTTCCATATCATGCTGAGCTGTTAAGCTATCTTCATCCATCATAATAGAAACCCTCCCATCACTTAAGAGATCATCCTCCACTTTGGTGGGAGTTAAAACATTCCTTTCTTTTATAACGAGGACAATGTCTTCAATAATTGGATTCGGGCTCACGTCTGTGGGCTTAGAGGTAATAACTTCATGTTCAACGTTTAGTGGGTCCCTTTGTTTATGGGGAAGTAGTTTGAATGGTCATCCAAGTATAGTCACGAGTTCAAGAAACCTTGATTTCTTATCCTTAGAGTAAACTAGCGTAAGTGGTAAGGGAAAGTTGTAAAGGGGAGGGAGGCTTATTCTTGTTTGTGAACGAAATCTTATTCTTTGTTTGTTGGAATGAAGTCTTGTTAAATTTTGGCACTTCCAAATCCTTTTCGGAAATGTCCATTCTACTGAGTGGTCTAAATCCGTCCTAGACTCATTAGCATAATGGAGATGGTCTCTAGACTGGTGCTCGTCTTCCTTCCCTTTTGTGGTATAGGAAGACAAAGGGAGGACATGTGAACAAGCCTTCTTAAAATTACTGTCCATAGCTATCACACCAAATGAGTATGAGTTTATTAAAATGAGTACAAAGAAAAATGAGTATAAGTTGGTCAAAATGAGTACGAAGCAAAATGAGTATGCATATTTAAAATAAGAACGAAGCCAAATGAGTATAAATATTCCAAATGAGTACGAATTACCTAAATGAGTATGAAACCAAATGAGTATGAGTATGACTTAGCCAAATGAGTATGTTAGCCTTAAGAGAAATTTCTAAAATGAAAATGAGTTTTCTAAATGAGTATGACTTAGCCAAATGAGAATTTTTCAAATGAGTATGAGTTTTTTTCTTCTCAAATCTAGATTACTATTTCAATCAATCTATACAATATCAAATGAGTATAAGTTTTCTATCTCTTGATTTAAAAAATAAGCATACTCATTTGAGTTTTATGTCCTCCTTTATTAAACATACTCAAATGCTTATAAAATGAGTATAGAAATGTCTGAATAATTATGAAAGTTGTTCAAATAAGTATGAACTATAGAAATTAGTATGAATTATATGAAAGAATTAAGTGAAAATTAAATTAAAAGTGTGCAATTCAGGTTGGAGAGAGGAGTCGAACCCCCGACCTCGCTGCACGCTGAGCAAGACACGCACCTGACCACTGAGGCATGGCTTCTTTTGTGACACACTGAGCACAGAAAAAATATACTTCCTCCGTTTCAGTTTAGATGTTACACTTTTTTCACGCTTATCAAGGAAACAATTTAAGGGTGTAAATGAGTAAATTTTTCGATGAAATTTTAATACAAGCAAGAATGAGATTATATATTGCCTGTTTTAAAATTATAAGCGTGAAAAAAAAGTGTAACATCTAAAGTGAAACGAGGACGTATTACTAATACCTCGGTGTACCTACAGCAAGGTACACCCGGGTGTACGCTATAATTTGCGCTATATTAGTCACTATATCTCTCTATGTTGAGTGCATTATATACCTCGTTAAATAAAGGAAATGTATAGTTATGTGTTATACTTTCACCCGCTCGTTTTTTATATGATAAAGATTATCGCAAAATGAATTAAATTAGTCACTATATTGAAAGAAGGTAGTTTGTTCTCTTTTTCATAGTGGACTTGGACAGTTGTCTAATTTTTATTTAAAAATAGACAATCTCTTATAAAATTAGGCGGTCGCCATACATTTTTATTTTGAAATGAATTAGTATTATATCAGGATATTAGCGTAATATTTTTGGAATGGGTAAGAACACTTAGGTCATGTTCTTATGGACATAATTTCGAGCCAATTTGATTAGTTTCGATTTAGTTCAGTAAATACGTTTTCTTGGAAAGTACCAAATTTTTTTCTTAGTTATCTGATTTTTAAAATTATAGTCCCTCCATTTTGTTAGTATCTTCCTATTTGTAATCTTGACACTATTTTGAAGTGAATGTAATCTTGTAAATTCTTTCCAATAAATATAATAAAATTTAGTGGATCTTATGAAGCCTTGTTTGATTTTTGTAAATGAGTACACTAAGAATCTAAGACTTTTATAATTTTTACTAATGTATAGTTAGAAATATAAATAATATCAAACGTGCATATGTACATAAATATGCAAACTAGAAAATGGAAGAACCTTAGTGAACAGATGGAGTAAATTGAGTACAATCCTAACCGATTAGGGTAGCACTAGGACCCCTTTTTTATGTTTTTTTTTACGACAAGAAAACTAAGTTATCCCCTAGAGTAGGAGTAACTTAATTCATCCTTGCGGATGATAATAGGAATCCCCGGAGGAAGAATAGCTTCAGAAGTTCAAAGTCCTTCAAGGTGATGACCCCAGTTGGCCAGGCAATCTACAGCTTTGTTGTCCTTTCGGTAGCAGTGGTTGATCGAAAAGGGCTCCATGCCAATTAGATCCAACTCTGCATCACAAATAAGGTTGTTAATTTCCCACAAAAAATGCCAAATTCGCTTGATCGAGTTAATGACAACAATATTATCTCCTTCGATATAGAGTCGAACTAGGCCAAGGTTTCGGGCCTGCCTTACTCCTTCCCTTAGGCCCATAGCTTCAGCATAAAGGGTAGAATGACGATGAGAAAGGGTCTTAGAACCTGTTAGGACAAGAATTCCTTTATCATTTCTGATAATAAAACCACAAGCAGTTTTACCTGTTTCAAGTTTGAACCCATCAAAATTGAGCTTAAAATAGCCAGAAGGGGGGGGGGCAAGAGACATTAAAGGGGGAGAGAAGCCTACAAGGGACAAGTTCTTTTGCTTGATGATATCGCTATTTGGATTGATCAGCGAGAACCAATGATTGCAAAATTTTCTTATTAGGAAAGAGGTTTCAAGAGCATTGCTAGCTTCATTGTTGAAGCATAATTTGTTTCTATGGAGCTAGTTAAACCACCAGGTTATAGTAATAAGTTGGAGATCTTTTAGGGTGAATCATGTTCTGATGGAGTTAATAATTTCTCTCCCGGCATTTGAATTAATTTGGGAGAAGAGAGGGAAGGGCCAAAAGCCAGAATTGGCCAAATTGTGGAATATATCTAGTGAAAAAGGGCAGTTAAACAAAAGGTGGTTTAAATCTTCTGTATGATGATTGCCGAAGACGCAAGGAAGGGGAACAACTACCTTACTGCGATATAATCTTTCTTTCGTCGGGAGACCGTCATTGCAAAATTTTCAGATAAAGTTCTTAACTTTTGGGGGGATAGCTAGTTTCCAAATCCATCGAAAAGAACATTTTGTCATTGTCTCGGGTATGAAACCTTGGACAAGGAGGGCCGCTGATTTTTTGGTGAACGTCCCATTGGTGTAAGACGCCAGAAAAGATGGTCTTCTAAATTATTAGAGGAAATTGGAATGAGGTCGATATGAGAGACAATATGGCTTGGAAGGACCAAATCAAGCTTATCTCTATCCCACTTGGACCCACCTGTCTGGAAGAAGTCGCTGCCTACTGATTGGTCATTAGGGAAAACAGGCACTATATCAGAGAGTGGATAGGGAAAAGCCCAATTATTTGTCCAAAATTTAATGTTTTGGCCATTGCCAATTTGCCATTGAAGGTCTTTCGCAAATGTCTCTCATAGTTTCATGAGATTACGCCATTACCAAAAAGTATTTGGCGAAGGACTATAGGACATGAGGGAGTTGTTTTTCAAGTATTCTTGTTTACTAGAGTTACCCAATAGTTAGAGGGTTCCTTCAGGATCCGTCAAAGGATTTTCATTTGCATTGCTTCATTATTGACCACCGATTTTCGTAACCCAAGGCTACCTAGGAATTTCGGTTTACAAATTTTGTCCCATCCTATTAAGTTAGGGCTCTTAGAGTTAATATTTTCATTCCGGAAAAATTTGCGACCAATGCTATCTAGATCAGAATGGATCTTAGAAAGTAGAGAAAAACTTTGCATTTGGAAATTCGCCTTTGTGGATAATGTGGACTGGATAAGGAAACTTTACCTGCTTGAGACAAAGAGTTTGCTTTGCACTTTGATAATTGGTTGTTAGCAGCTGAAATGACGCTACTAAATGAGTTTGAGGAAATTTCTTTATCTAGGATAGGACATCCCAAGTAACCTCCGAGATAGTCTACATTGTTCATTTGAAGTATAGATTTAAAAACAAGGATTGTGGACTCATTTACATTGGCCGTGCATTGGTGATATCACATATTTATATAGAGTTTTCTCCCTTATTTACAAGCTAATTTGTACGTCAATAGAGCTCTTCGGAGCTATTTTGTGCTAACTATCGTATATAGTTGTGGTTTTGTGTTTTAGTGTTGAATTGCAGGTTTTAGGGAGTTTTATCCTCATTTACGAGCTATTTGGAGGCAACCACGGCTTTACGAGATGTTACGAGGCACGTAGGATGGCTCACGAGCTTTATAGATAGTTTAGGAGGTCCCAAGACCTCTAAATGTGAATAATTGAGAGCCAAAGAGTCAAAAGGAGCTTCCCGTACTCTGATCGGGCAAGAAATGGCCCGATCGGGCGGTAAAGTTTTGTACCCGATCGGGCGGTAAAGTTTTGTACCCGATCGGGCGGACATTGCCCGATCGAATCGGGCGAGAAAACAAAGAAAATTAGGGCGAGCTTCTCAAGCCCAACCCAATTGGGTGGAATTTGGCCCGATCGGGCAGGCCCACAAACCAGATGTTGAAATGTTGCTGCTTGCGCCAACAAGGGGAAAGATTGGGCCATGATTACCCCAGACCCGATCGGGCATGTGTGCCCGAAGCCCATTGGGCTGCCTTGTTTATTGCTGCTGCTTGCTGTGCGTCCAAGGAAGAGACTTCTTCAGCGAGCTGGATTTCACTTAGTATCAGCCCGATCGGGTGGGATTAGGCCCGATCGGGTGAAGCCAAAATTTCGCCCCTTTACTACTGTTGTGTGCAACGTTTCAAGAAAGTAACTTGGGTCAAATTTTTACTATGGACCCGATCGGGTCCCGCACTCGATGTCGCGATTTTCTATCTTTATTTTCGTTTTTAATTAGAGTTTGAGGGGTGTTATAAATACCTTTCCTCATATTTTTAGAGGCATCCTTATTCTGTTTTTATTTTCGATAGTTCTTAGCTTAGTTTTATTTAGATTAAACACTTTAGATTAGATTAAAGGTGATTGAACCTCGGATTTGATTTCAATAAAAGTTCTTGCTTTCCGTCAATTGGTATTCTTCTCTACTTTTATTCTCTTTAATTATTCTTAATTGCTTAGTTTATTATTTAATTCATTCATGATGCAATTATTAGGGAATCATATTAGATTTATTATTGTTGATTCAATTATGAGTGAGTAGTTTAATTTCTAAGGATTTAGTGAGGGAAGCCATGTTTATACCTTGATTTTTTGAATAGCCATTAGTTTCTAGGGTTTGATGAGATAGGTTATGGTGTGATTTGTTCTTATTGAGTAATTAACGTTATTGCGCAGTTTATTACTTGAGGTTAATAATTGTTTGCACAGATCAATCTTACTTTTAGAGGCCTAGTACACATCAATAATTCTGATGATGTTTATGAACATGCTGCATATGTTGAATGATGGACGTTGAGACTTAACCATAACTTGACAATGCTCTAATCTATCGATTCTCCACCTAGGTTCTGATAGTTGTTTGATCCTTTGATTGGTATAAGCATGGTGGACCGAACTAATTCCCTAGGCCTTTATTTCATAGAGTAAAAACCATTTTATATTGTTTTCTAGTATTTAATTAGTAGTTCAACTATTGCTTATCTGATCTTGTCTGAAGTAGCTTTTTGGCTGGATATTAACTTAGAACTCCGTCTCTCTGTGGATTCGACCCTACTTCCCTTGACTGCCATTGTTAGAGGACATAGGTTTATCTTTGATTAGGTGATACGACTTTAGCCTATCAAATTTTGGTCCCCACTCGATGTCGCGATTTTCTATCTTTATCTCCGTTTTTAATTAGACTTTGAGGGGTATTATAGATACCTTTTCCTCATATTTTTATAGACATCTTATTCTGTTTTTATTTTCTATAGTTCTTAGCTTAGTTTTATTATGATTAAACACTTTAGATTAGATTTAAGGTGATTGAACCTCAGATCTGATTTCAATAAAAGTTCTTCCTTTCCGTCAATTGGTATTCTTCTCTACTTTTAATCTCTTTAATTATTTTTAATCGCTTAGTTTATTATTTAATTCATTCATGATGAAATTATTAGGATTTCATATTAGATATATTATTGTTGATTCAATTATGAGTGAGTAGTTTAATTTCTAGGGATTTAGTGAGGGAAGCCATGTTTATACCTTGATTTTTTGAATAGCTATTAGTTTTTAGGGTTTGATGAGATAGGTTATGGTGTGATTTGTTCTTATTGAGTAATTAACGTTATTGCGCAGTTTCTTTGATTACTTGAGGTTAATAATTGTTTGCACAGATCCGTGTTACTTTTAGAGGCCTAGTACACATCATTTGTGAACATGCTGCATATGTTGAATTATGGGCGTTGAGACTTAACCATAGCTTGACACTGCTCTAATATATCGATTCTCGACCTAGGTTCTAATAGTTGTTTGATCCTTTGATTGGTATAAGCATGGTGGACTGAACTAATTTCCTAGGCCTTTATTTCATAGAGTAAAATCCATTTTATATTGCTTTCTAGTCTTTAATTTGTAGTTCAGCTATTGCTTATCTGATCTTGTCTGAAGTAGCTTTTTGGCGGGATATTAACTTAGAACTCTGTCTCTCTGTGGATTCGACCCTACTTCCCTTGACTGCCATTTTTAGAGGACTTAGGTTTATCTTTGATTAGGTGATACGACTTTAGCCTATCAATTGGAAAGGTGATTTGTGGAAATTAACAAGTTGGCCAGATATTTCGCAATATTTATTGAGAATGTTCTTGATTAGGTGGCAGCTTTCTGGACAGGCCTTGGCAAATATCATTGTGTCATCTGCAAAGGTAAAAGAATGGAATTCGCATTTTCGAGTGGCCAGGAGAAACTCAAAGGAGTTTGCCCCGACCATTCACCTCAGCTTGAAGTTGTCTTGCTAGGAGCTCAGCACATAGAATAAACAGATAAGGGGACAACGGGTCACCTTGCCGAATACCTCTCGAAGGGAAGAATTGGTTTGTAGGGCAACCATTGACTAATATAGAGTAAGAGACCGTAGTGACGCATCCCTTGATCCAGCTAATCCAGAGAGAAGGAAATCCTAGTTTACTTAAGGTAGCAAAGAGAAAATCCCATTTGAGTCTATCACAGGCCTTTTCCATGTCTAGTTTAATTGCGATCCATCCTGATTTTCCTTTTTTGTTTTTGAATGAATGAACTATTTCATGAGCCTTGAGAATATTGTCTTGGACAAGTCTGTCCGGGGTAAACTCTCCTTAGAGAGGGTGTATAATTTTACCCATGACTGTTTTGAACCTATTGACTAGTATTTTGGAAATACTTTTGTAAATAGTAGAGCATAAGTTGATCAGGAGGAAGTTGTTAGCATTTGACGCATTTTCAATTTTAGGGATAAGGGATAAGGGATAGGAATGTGTGGTTTATTTCTTTCAGCAGTTTCCGCAGTGAAAGAAGCCTTTGATCGCCCTTGTGACAGATTTACCTACTATCTTACGATATTTCTAAAAGAAAAATGGGGCTAAACCATCTAGTATCAGGGATTTTATCAGGGTGGAGTTGAAAGGTTGCTTTGAATATTTCTAAGTGTGTGATATTGGCAGTTAGGGTAGCATTTTCTTCTTTCAAAATAATGGGAAGAAGGAGATTGAGATTTTCATTGATGTTAAAATTACATAGAGGGTTAGAAGAAAATCTTTTATCAAAATCTTCCTTACTGAGAGCTTCTACATGGTTAGAATCCTTAGTCGAGATTCCATTGATAGATATATATTGTTTAATACAATTTCTATTTCTTATTATAGAAGCCGAACCATGGTAATATTTAGTATTTTGATCACCTCTAGTAGTTTGTTTAACTTACTACGTTGATGCCAATACTGTTTGAGAATGAGAGTAATAATTTTCTTTTTTCCAAGAGGTTATCATTTTAGCTAAAATTGAAGCATTTCCATTGTCTGAGACGATGTGAGGTTGGAGATTCATAATGTGATTCTCCACCATATTAATTTGTTTGAAAACATTGCCAAACTTTTGTTTATTCCAATCTTTAGCTTGTTTTTTAAGAAGTTTACATTTCTTATTAAGGCAATACATATTTGATCCGATAAATCCAGAATTCCAAACTCTAACTACTAATTTAAAGAAGTCCTTGTGCTCCGTCCATATTTTTTCTAGTCTAAATGTGTGTGCTTTATGAGTTACAATGTTTGTAAAAGAGATTAGTATTTGGCAATAATCCGATGAAAATGTTATGAGCTATTTTGGCACTTGGGAAATTAGTTATAAGAAGTCTGTGGATGCCATTGTACTCTATCTGAAAGTTCTAGTACATTATTTTTACCATATTTTTTCTTTCTCCAAGTAATTCTTAATATCAGCTATCATATGAGAAGTTATGTGGCAAGTTATAGTTGTTGAGCATGAATTCTCACTATTATTACATAGGAAAAAGAAAGTCACATGGTATGTTTTTAATCCTACTCATGTGCATTTTAAAATAGTGAAATTTATTAATCTTTAATATATAGAATAAACGATATTACTAGCCAAAATAGTGCAAGTATTTCATTAATTAACAAATAGAGAAATTACATAAGATATAGATTTGTGTATCCCTGACTTTTTAAATAATTGTTTAAGCAAATACGCAAACACAAAGACTTGGATTAGATAGTCTATTGGTAAGTATATGGATAGAAGGTATGAAAATTTAGGTTAACGCCGTAAGGTTTTAACTAAAAGTTCAATGTTTAAAAATTTTAACACTTTACGACTCTAAGTAACACCATTCTGTAAAATTTAAGTTGAAACCCTATTATTTTTTTTGAAACCTTTTAGATTTAAATATACTATCTTTATGGATAGAAGTATTAACTAAGCGAGTAACCTGGTGCTTGCATTTGAATAAATAAACCATTGCAACATAGGTATCAACAGTATCAGAGTGGCGCAGCGGAAGCGTGGTGGGCCCATAACCCACAGGTCCCAGGATCGAAACCTGGCTCTGATATTTTTGAGAGAAAAAGCTTCTACGCCATCAACCTTTTTCCTTCACATTCTTTCCACTAATCAATCAATGGTTTTTCGTTTGCCTTTATCCACACCATGTGGAGAACTTCATTTTCAAGGCATTTATTATTATCCTACTTCTATCTTCATGCCACAATTATTAAGTAGCTTATAGGAATAAAGTAACCTAATTGTCTAATCATAACTTATTGGTTTGAAAGAAACAGCTTCCTTTTTTCATGCTGGATTAACTCGTAGTATAAAAGATCACATACAACAACAATCACCATCATTCCAAAATTTGTTTGATTCTTAACCTAATCATTCTCAGTTTACGTTTGATTAAGTAAGCTAGAGTGTATTTCGAAGGCACATATTAGACTAATAGAGCATGTATGGTTGGAGGTTTTGGTTTTGTAGTGTATGGAAATGGAATGGATTGATTCCTTTTCATATGTTTGGTTAGATAAAAAAATTTCAACTCCCTTACTGTAGGTAAACCCAACCCCCCTCCCTCCCTCATCTAACTTGTGGTAACACATTTGATTCCATCCTCTAACAATCTACTCTCCTCAACCTTTACCATCCAGGTGCATTGCCTTGTTGCCTAGCACTGCCTTACTGACATTTTGTGCAATGAGGAGATGAAGAAAGGAAAGAGATAGGGGATGAGAGAAGGAATGAATAGTGGTTAGGGGTTTTTTTTTTTAATTCCTTTTTACGTTTTGAACAATTTCATTCCATTGATTGTTGAACCAAACAAGTTTAAAAGTTAATGATTCTTGTTTCTATTTCATTCTTATTTTTGTTTCCATTCCGATTCCATTCCAACGCTTGAACCAATAAACGCCGCCATAAATCTTTGAAAACTATTTCTAAGTTACGGTTTGTTTGGATAGTAAAGAAGGAGGGAAATGAAGGGGACGACGAGAGGGGAAGGGTCTGTTCTTTTCTACTTTTTTTGCTACCTTATCTGAACTTATAACGACTGAAAAGAAATATATATATATATATATATATATATATATATATATATATATATATATATATATATATGTTAATACCATTGTCAAGAATAAAAGTGCATAAATGGAATGTTCTCATTAATTTCTTACTGAAATGCAGTTAAAAGATGATTGTGCTAAAAATTATCATCAAAATGAATCTAGCTAGCGCGCAAATAAACTGTAAGGAGTATGGTGGAAAAAGTATTTTCAATGGAAAACATAATTGTACACTACAATATGTTTTTGTTTGGGGTAAAAAGGAGTGGAAGGATGGAAGGAATGAAGAAGGAGAAGTAAGGAGTATGATGTAAAATGTGGCATACCAAATTCAAAAGGAAAATGATTTTCCTTTTTAAAGGAGAAATTTTTCACACTTCAGAAAATGGTTTTCCTTTCCTGTATAACAAAGGAAGAATTAAAGATAATGGAAATTATTTTCTGAAAAAGGTGTTCCTTCAGAATAAATAGAGCAATTAATATCAACATTACTTGAATATCTAGACTATAGCCATGCCAACCTTTTTTTAATGTAACATAAAAAACTTCCTTCTTTGATGCATGAAGGTTTTAATGGAAAGCTTATTTAGGCAGTAAGCTTAGTTTTTACAGGCCAGGTGTACGGCAATACCTAGCATTGTCATCTTGCTACATTTGATAAAACAGTGGATGGTGTGAAAGTGAGACTAGAGGGTACCACCATAACATGAAATGGGCCAGACTTTGATGGGTAGTAGGACTCGTATATGTAAAATAGACCAATACTAGTGTGACCTATAAACCAAAGGGACCTCTATAAGTGGGGGCAGATCACATATCTCTTTTCCAGCTTAAAGCAATTCTTCTTCTTGTGATGTCTATTATTTTGCCTCTTTCAGGTTACTCCTCTCATATAAAGCATTTTATGCTAGATTAGGGAGTGGGCTCCTACTCCCGTCCTACTTTGTCAAACCCCATATAATATTTTTTAGGTCTACTTCTACAATTAGTAGACTATACACCAAGGAGCACCATGAGCATGGTGCTCCTTGTCTAAAACGCAGCCAAATTAAAACAAAACGCGTGCTTTGAAAATGGGCGCGCTTTCCACTGTACATGAAGTCTTCCCCAGTGTACAAAATGAATTCAAAAAAGTAACTGATTTGACAACTTACTGTTGCACATTAATGGCAAAGTGAACCGCCATTTCTCTTCCCCATACTCCATCATTTCCCTTTCTCTCTCTAGTTTCTAACTCTCTCTCTAATTTCTCTCTCCAAAACCTCCTTCCATCCATTACCAATGCTCGACACATCAAACCCCCATTTCCGGCAACTTCCGGCCACGAAATCACCCCAAAAAAATTCAAAAAATTGCAAATTTCGGCCCTTCACCACAATTTGCTGAACTTGTTGCACTAATTTTTGAAAGTGATGGACATTAGAAAGGAATTCAACAAAGAACCAAATAGGAAACCAAAGCAACCCAAAAAACCTCCTTGCCCAAAACCACTCCAAATAAGGCACCCTGTTCCGGCGATTCTACCGGCCACCAAAGGGTAAGTTCCTCATTATTATTTTTTTAAAAAATGTTCCTTTTGATGCAATTGTCCTACATTTTCATGTTTTTGGTACGCAGATCTGAAGAAGATGTACCAATTGCCATCTTTTTAAAATCACAAAAGCAAAAACAAAAAAAAAGGACAACCATCAAAGGAGAGGTAAGTAAAGAAATTTCTAGTTGTTACTCTTTGCTATTAATGTACAATTTGCGAATCTGAGTGTACAAACTGCAAGCTCTATTGCATGTCTCTATGAAATTGTGGTTGTTTGGATAATGTGAGTGTACACACAAAAAATATGATTTAGGTTGTACATTAGTGGTGGTTTACTGGTGAACATCAATTGAAATAGAATGTACAATCCATGATGTGTCTGTGCAATTAGGGAGATTTGGGATAAATTTGGAATAAGTGTGCAATCTTTAGGTGTTAATGTACAATTTGTAAATGTGAATGTACAAGATGGAGGTGGTTGTTTGGATAATGTCACTGGTACAATATACAAATGTGATTAAGGGTGCATGTTTGAGGTGGTTGTTCTTTGCTATTAATGTACAATTTGTAAATGTGAGTATACAAACTGTAAACTCTATTGCATGTTATCTCTGAAAGTACCCACAAAAAATATGATTTAGGTTGCATGTTTGAGTTACCCCAAAATAGATTTATTGTACATTTAACTTCATTTGTTGTACTTCAAATGGTTGTACATTAGTGGTGGTTTACTGGTGAACATCAATTGAAATAGAATGTACAATCCTTGATGTGTCTCTGCAATTAGGGAGATTTGGGATAAATTTAATGTACAATTTGTAAATGTGAATGTACAAGCTGGAGGTGGTTGTTTGGATAATGTGACTGGTACAATATACAAATGTGATAAAGGTTGCATGTTTGAGTGTACACCAATGAAGAAAATAGATTTCCATGTTATAATGTACAATCATTTCAAGTAAATGTACACTGGTGGGTGTTTGTTGATATTTCCTTAGTGTGAGGAAAGTTAATTTCATTGTACAACAATTGAAGTAGAATGTACAATAATAGGACAATTGGATGATTCTGAAATAGAATGTACAATAATAGGACAATTGGATGATTCTGAAATAGAATGTACATTAATAGAAAGCTAATATCTGAATTAAACAAAAATTTGTCCTTATATTCCATAAAAGCCTACTTGGCAATTATTTATGGCTGATCTTGAAAGTCAATATTTCCATTCTAGTACCATTCATGGAAATGAAGCTGGTCCCGCAACTCAATCTACAGCAGGTCCCCCAGATACTGCCAAGTGAGTATATTATTGTAATATCCACCTTTGCACAAAAGTATTGGCTGCTTGTTCACTTTAAAGTGATGGTACTTTCTATGCCAAGTAAAGCCAAATTCCTATCTGTACAACTTTATAAAAGTGATGTTGTTCATATTTAATCAATCTATGTACACTGATAGGTCCCATTCTACTGAGAAGCAATCAGGTCCTACTACTGCACAAGGTCATGCAGCAACTGAGATGTGTGTACAATGAAGTTCATTAAGTTCATATTTCTACTAGTGAGTGAACAATGTACACTGACTTCATATTATTGTTCACTGTTTGATGTCTCATGTACATTGGCAGACATATTTCTACTAGTGTGGATAGAGCTCCCCCCATGCTGAATCAGGTCCAATAAATTCTGAAAAGTAAGTATACACTAAATATTCTTCATTGTACACTTGGTAATCAATTATTCAACACTTTGGATATTAACAACAAATATACTCACATATCATCATGTGTACATTTTTTTACCATTAATGTTTACTATTTGATATTTATTGTACATTGACAGGTTCATTTCTACTGAGGATGAAAGAGCTCCTCCAGCTGCTGAAACAGGACCTCCAGCTGCTGAAAAGTAAGTGGTTCATTATTTAACTCTATATATATACACTATATGCTTCTCATTTGCCACTAAAATGTTAACTTTGGGATGTGTTTTGTACATTGACAGGCCTGTTTCTACTGAGAATGAGAGAGGTCCTCCAGCTCCTGAATCAGAGACCTCCAGCTGGTGATAAGTGAGTGGTTCTTTATTTAGTCTATTTATGTACACTTTGGGAGGTTAAATGTACATTGACAGTCCTGTTAATATATGTACACTTTGGGACTTTGGCAGGTTTTATGTTCATTGATTACTCTTATTTCCAACCTTTCTGCAAATCTATTTAAATATTTGTTCACTTTGGGAGGTTTTAATGTACATTGATAGGCCCAGTTCTACCGAGGATGAGAGAGCTCCTCCTACTGCTGAAGCAGGTCCTGCGACCGCTAAATTGTGAGTGTTTTCTTAATGTACATCAAGTGTTCTCTTAATGTACAGTTGGAATACTTACATCTTCATGTTCTTTTGTAAATGCTTGTAAATGTGTCTATAGTAATGAACACCAATAATGTTTAATTGTTTGTCATGTCTGAAGGATTCCTAGGAAGAGGGCCCCAGCTGCTAAGACAAGAGTCAAAACCCCTCAAAATCCTGAAACTCAAAAACCTCCGGAGAAGAAATCTACAGTGTATGCATCTAGATATTGATGCTGTTGTCCATCATAAATCTAGGGTTGAAGCTGAGTACTTGTGTCCTCTATTTTGCAGGGCCCAATCTAGTAAGAGGAAAAGAACTGAAGGTGGCCCGTCAAGGACTGACAAGGGAAAGGCTCCACAAGAGGTCGTTGTTGAAGACCCGCCAGGAAGGTTTCAAAGAAAAAGGCTCCACAAGAGGGCCTAAAAATCAAAGTTGTGCAACGTCCGCCAAAACAATCTGGAACAGACACAGGCCCATCTGAAAAACGAAGGAAGCCCAGGTACACTCTGTCCATTGGACAATATCTATTCTTGCATGTATATTGAAGTTTGAATGAAGATAGTCAACTTGAATGAATGAGTACTTTTAATAAATTCTTGATGCATGTACATTGAAGTTTGTTTAATGTACACTGGCTTCTCCATAGATGTCCATTGCTTTGTATCTATGTACATTTTGAATGAATCAATACTTTTGTTTAATTGATTGGTATCTATGTACTTTAATAAAGTTAAATTCTATATGCATGTACAATGAAGTTTGTTTAATGTATACTGAGTTATACATGGATGTATAATAAATTTGTATCTATGTTCATTTTGAATGAATCAGTACTTGCATAAACTTAAATTCTATATGCATGTACACTGAAGTTTGTGTAATGTATACTGACTTATACATAGATGTATAATAGATTTGTATCTATGTTCATTTTGAATGAATCAGTACTTTAATAAACATAAATTCTATATGCATGTACAATGAAGTTTGTTTAATGTATACTGAGTTATATGTATGTACACTAAGGTTGATTGCATGTACACTTTATTTTAACTTATGTACACCATTTTTTTCCAGTGTCAACAAATCAATTTCTGTACAATATCATTGCATATATGTTCATTATTTTTCCGTTTATGTACATTGTAGGCGTGACCATGGTCAGGAATCTACTCCTGAAAACATAGAAATTGAGCCATACCTCAAGGTCAGGCAGAGCACAGAGTCTTTCAAGGCCTTTTTGGTTGGCATAGCTAACCAACCTGAGAAGAGGCAGGCTGTCATTGATATGGGGTTCGGTGGTCTACTGCACCTAGACTTACCGAATAATGACCCCGTATTTTGTGCTTTCCTTGTCATGAGGTATTGTACAGGGAGTGGCTGCATCTTGCTTCGTCGGGGCAAGGAACTTGAAGTCCGTGAGATTGATGTCCATCTGGTTTATGGTATCCCTCTTGGAGGAAAAGAGGTTGATGAGAGTCTGGAGATTGAGCCGTCCTTCCAGAACATGATGGCAAGCTGGAGACAATATCACCGCGATTATGGTATCCGGCGGACATATCCATTCCTTTCTGAGCTGTGCACCCACCTTGTGGATGCCAATGTGCCAGTTTCAGATCATTGGAAGAGGAGCTTCCTTGTCCTTGCCGTAAACAGCTGCATCAAATCAACCCTCAACAACCAACCATTCACTACATTTTTAACAGCAACAATGGACATCAATGACATCCCCAACTACAACTGGTGCAAGTACACCACTGATTCTCTGCTCCATTCTATTCCCTATTGGAGGGAAGACCAAACAAGATTCTTTTCTGGTCCAATGCCTTTTTTACTGGTATAAAGCTCATCCATTCTGTTTTGTTGTCGTTCAGTGTTCATCTTATGCATAATGTATGTCAGTTTTATATAATGATCACTATCTTTACTTTAATGTACATGGGTTCATTATATATGATCACTGTCTTGACTTTAATGTACATTGGTTCAGTTTTATAAAGTGATCACTGTCTTTACTTCAATGTACATTGGTACACAAATGCCCTAATGATGATAGTATAAGGTCAATTAACTACTCTCTGTTGTGTTTTCAAGGTATGCTATTACGATCGTCTACAGAAGGAGCTTCTAAAGCCTCCCCGTCAGTTCCCACTACTCTCTGTATGGACCCGGAAGTTGGTTAAGCGAAGGCTTAATATAGAGTATGACTGCGGGTTTGGCGTGGGTACTCTTATGCCAAGGATCGCTGCTCCAGTAGGCTTGGGTGATCGTCAGCAGGTACGTTTCCCGATGTTGAAATACAGTATGAATTTGACTTCGTATTAAGAGCCTTTCTGACAAAAACTCTTCATTGGTTTAGGTGCAGCAACAACAACAAGATCAACAACAACAACAACAACAACAACAACAACAACAACAACAACAACAAGATCAACAACAACAGCAACAACAAGTAAATCTATTTTCTCTCTATGAACTCTCTGCTAACTGTAACACACTATGTGCACACTGCAATATGCTTTATGAACATTGATATTTGCTCTATGTACATTGGGCTTTCATATTGAATTTCTTAACTGTTATACACTCTGTGTACACTGGTCACTGATCCATGCACACTGATATTTGCTCTCTGTACATTGGGGTTCCCATATTGTATCACCTCTTCAATATGATCATATGTTTTACCCTCCACTTCACAGGCACAATAGCAACAACAAGATGAAAATCAAGATCAACAACAACATCAATTCCAAGAACCCCCAGTAAGTCATCCTCTTGTGTTTAGGCTTCATGTTCTTCTTCTTCATTCAACCATTGTGTAACTCTTCCTTTTACAATGACATTGACAGCAGCAACAACAACAACAACAAGATCAACAACAGCAACATCAACAACATGAACAACAGCAACAACAGCAAAAACAACAAGTAATGCATCTACTTTTTTCTTTACATTTCTCAACAACAATGTGTGTTAAATGCTTCTACATTACTATTAATTGCAATTATCTGTTGTGCAATAGAATTATATAATTGTACAACAGATATAAACAGTTGTACATCAAAATATATATTTGTACACTGGTTAATTGAGCTTGTACATTGATATTAATCATATGTACATTGATTCTGCAGCAGCAGGACCATGGACAATCCTCTCACCCTGAACAACAACAACCTCCAACTACCCTAGAGGTATGCATATGTTCTTTAGCATTGTATATTAATATTCATCATATGTTTTTTTTAATGAAATCTGGCATTTACTTAACCTTTCTTTGGTCCAGGCTTGGAAGTCCAACTTCAGCACCCTTTGTACCAAGATCACAGCGACCTTGTTGAGTTGACGGCCCTTCTCAGCCAGGGGTCGCATCTCAGTCTTGATCCCGTCGTCGAGGGGTATGCGCCAGGCATTATACAGGCCATCTGGAACCGCTACGACAATTCTAGGGCAACACCCACCAACAAGGCCATCCCCACCCCTGGCACCCAACCAGACACAGGCTCAATTCTGTTTAGCCAATACGACGATTTCTTTCACTCCTCTGAGCTATGGGAAATGGTGGACCAAGCTGTCCAAAACCATCTGAAGGGACCCAGTGGAATAGATGGCCCAGATTTCAGCTTGAACTTGGAGTTAAGTGTCGGCAGAACATCATCAAAAGTCGATCATCCTTCTTCATCCGCAAGCCCATCTTTGTCGTTGGATGATTACTTCAAGGATCAGTTGGACCTCCAAGTAGACAACATCTTCCAGTCCACCAAGCCTAACAGAGATTCAATGCAGGGGTAATCCCCTACATAGACTATTCTTTCCCCCTACTCGTACAAAACAATGTACCATTGGCTAGTGAGCCGCCTTACATGTGTGTGGATTTTTTATTTTTCCTAGCATTAATTAGTTACTTCGTTGACCAAACCTTTCATGTTGTGGATGTTTTTCTTAGTAGTTAGATCACAATGATTTTTACTTGTGATTGAATTTACCCAGTTTGAACGTTGACGTAGATGTCTTTTCACAGCAGCCTTTCATCCAGTCACATCAAAGGTATCTAGCTCATTTGATTGTGTTTTAACAGGTTAATTTATAGTGTACAATTATCTTGGTTCCATGTTCATTGTTTTGCTTAGTGTACAACAAGTTTGGCTTCATGTTCTCTGACTTGATGTGGTTGTACACTGATGAGAATGTGTTTGTTGTCTCTGTTATTAATGATCATCGGACTTCATTTAGTGTACATTCTTTTATTCTGTATTGAACATTTAGAGTATTATCTTACTTTGTTGTAATTTACCAAGTTGGGGTTCTTTTGTTCTTTCCTATATGTTAAACCAATAGTGTTCTGTATGGTGTTGAAATGCAAATGGAAGATTTTTCAGCTGAGTATCTTCTGGATAGTCCAATGAGGTATAAATATATTTCCAATTCAATCTTGTTGGTTTGATGTCATGGCATATTTAAAATCATAACTTGTACTACGTTTCCTTTTTCGGGGGAAGATACGAAGAAACAGCAAACGAGCATCATTCCCCTAGTCACGGGTAACTCATCTTTCCTTACCCCAATTGTCAAAGCTACACATTTCGATAGTATTCCGTCTTATAAATGATAATTTTGTATTCCGTCGAATAAGACTACGATAAATGATGCAGGGAGGGATCAGTCTGTGAGGGGATTGCTACAAGTAGACCGCAACGCAAAATCATCAAACCGGCGATATTTCAGATGGCCATACTTGATGAAATACTCTCATCTGATACAAAAGAGGCGGAGCAAGCGTCAAATAGACAACATCTACATTGCAGACTTTGCATTTGAAGCTGGAAATGATGGGTATGAACCATGACCTGTTTTAAATTCATGTTTGAACAATATTAGTGACTTGATGAACTTTGGAATTCATACATTGCTGTTTGGTATTCATATAACAGTGAGTTGATGTACATTGTTATTCAGAGAATGTACATGACTCCCCCTTTTATATACAATGGTTATGTTTACACATTGTTTCCGAATTTCTTGAAAAAACTCATGCGAATTACAGAGATTTGTTGTATGAGGATGGTTCGACATTCCTGAATAGATCACATTTTCGTACTTTGGGGAGCGACATGGATATTTGGAATGGGTTCATTAATGCATGGGCCTATATCCTTAACCAGAGGAATTTGGAGCGCATGTCGGGGTCCACACAACTTCTTTTCTTCTCAACTACCGCACATGTAAAATCCATTCATCTTATTCCTTTTTTATTATACCCTTCTACTCTCTAAATTATTGTGTTTTTAATAGCACTTATTGTTCCCAACTGCCACACACCCCCCAAGCACCCGTGAACAAGAAGAGGAGGAGAGGAAGAATGCAAGGATCACAGAAAATGCTAGAATGGCAAGTTTTGTGGAGAGACTTACCAATGAGTGCAGTGACCAGGGTATATCATATCTAGACCGGTTTGACTTGGTAAGGACTGATTATGCAATTATGATCATTGTTAATATGTTGTTGATCATTGACCTTCATCAATTGTACATTCTCTTTGTGCAGGTGTTCTTCCCTATTTGTGTTGGGGGTCATTTCTATGTGTTTTGCCTGAACTTCTCCAAAATGACTTTGGACATTCTTGACAATAGAATATTGCCCGAAGGGGTCTCCATTCAGGACAAATATAAAGACTATCCATCCAAAATGGTAAGAACCCTAAATTACATGCTCATATTTTTCCCTGATTGTGTTACATGCTTGTGTATTATAAGTAAAGAATAGTACAACAGAATTATACAACTTGTACATCATATTTATATATTGGTACATCAGAAATAAACAATTTGTACATCATAACTATATCATTGTACACCAGTTTAACCATGATGTACATTGGTTAAAGGAGGTTTGTTCATTACTAATAATTATCATGCTCTTTGTTTACCCTATGTTTTACTTGACTATTAACTACTATCCCTGTGTGTGCAGATAACTGGTTATGGTAGGTTCTTACTATCCCTTGGTCTGAACATCATATCAAGCCATTTGAAACCCCGGATAGTCGAAATGCCATGGAGAGATAACAACAACACATTAGATTGTGGCATCTTTGAAATGCGCCACATGGAAAATATAATGGAGATTGGGAAGACAACTTTGAAACTGGCCTGGAGCCTGATAATGTAAGTACATGTGTACACTGTACTTAATTGGATGTTCACTGTGTTTGGTTCAATGTTCATTGTCTTAGTTATAAGTATTTTCCCTGCATGTCCCATTACTAGCACCAAAACACAATCTGCGCTCCCAGTTTGATATGATCAAACAGCTTAGGATACAATATTGCATAGACATCCTTACGAGCAAAGCCAACAAGCGTGGCGCATGGGTTGCAGATAATGCCAAGAAGCAGGAGAAGGGGAAACGCCAAATGTCATAGATGACATGAAGCTCTTCTTACCAACAATTGACAGTGTCCTTTTTTGTAATTATCTTACCAACAATGCATCAAACAATTCCTACTAATTTGGATGTCTTTTGTATCTAGTATTTGGCATCATACTTTCTTTTGGGTTAACAAAAGATTACTAGAATTTTAGCATATCTCTGCAAAGAGGAAGAATCAAACAGTTGTCCTTGTATTCACCACAATTTGATGTCCGCCGAAGTGTGTGTTTTGTATAGAACAAATTTGCACTATTTTTATCTTATTATTCACTATATGTTCCTTCATTGTGCTTTATTTTTAAACTTAATGTACATTTCTATAATTCATATGTACAATGTATGTATATACTTTTTCATCAGTCTCTTCCTATGTACACTATCTCTACAAAGTTGTACACTACAAAAATACATTGTCTATATAACATATACAGTCTCACCCCCTTGTAACATATACAGTCTCAAAAAGGATATCTAAATTTATCTCCTGTTCATTTGCTTTGCATTCCCTACAATTAATAATTAACATCACCTTCATTTCATAAAAAGCTATTTTTGGTGTATTAGACCAAGTACAACATGAATGAGCTAGAAGTATTACAAAAGACTTCCAAAAAAACAGCGTCAATCAAGAACTCATTCACAGTGGACTACGCTTCATTTCCAAAAATGCTTTTCAGTATATCACTACTTTCCTGTAGGTAACACATCTCATTCCCCAAAAATCTTGTCCGCATATTCATGGTAGACATCCAAAGCTTCTCTATGATACGCTGTCCCACCTTTGCATACTTCCTCGGTTATGCAGTTAACAGGAAAATAATCATCGGGCCCATAGACATCAAGAAGTGACTTGTTAGAGCTTGAGTGAGCTACAATACCTTCTTCGGGGATATCAATGTATTACTGGAGTGTATATTTAATCAATGTCAGTGTATATTTAAAAACAATGTATACAAAAGACTATATCAATATATATTTAACATAAATGTACATATTGTTAAAATCAATGCATATTTAAGCATGTATTAGAGTACATGTAACCAACTTGAGGGTATATTTGGTCAATGTCAGTGTATATTTAACAACAAATGACTATTAAATCATATAAAATAAACATATATCAGAGAACATATAAGCAACTTGAGTGTATATTTAATCAATGTCAGTGTATAATTAAAAATAATGTAGTAAAAGAATAGATGAACATATAATAAATATTAATGTACATGCAGTAGTACTAATGTACACACATTTACCTTAACAGATTTCTGTGCTTTTGCCTTTTTCCTAATTGCAGCTTTCTCAGCGGTTTTTTTTCATCCTTTCAGCTTGTTCACCTGCTTCTCAACCGTGCTTTTCAACCTTATATCCCTTGTTCCTTTCTTCCTCTTTTTCGGAGGATCTTTGACGGGAGGGTTTAGCATATTATTGACAGCATCTATGGTAATAGATTCATCAACCTTCCCAACGAGAGACACAACCTTCATCTTCAAATCACTGAAGACATTCTCCACTAGGTTTCTGGCAGTTAAGTCGTGTTGATAGGAATTTATTATAGCCAAAGCTTCCCTTGTAGCTTGAAAACGCCAAACCGCTGCTTGAACAATATTTGGATCTTTGTGAACATCATCTTCGACTCTTGTGCACATAGCATATTTTGCCCATCTCCCCATTATGTATCTCTTTGGAATTTTTTCAACATTATGTATATGAAATATCCTTATACTGTGAGCACATAACAAACCCATTTCCGTGAAATACTTACATGTGCACTCAATCGTTAAATTTTCTTGATCAAATTTCACAGTATGCATTAGGTACTCTTTCTCAGTACGCCCCACATGGTATTCAAAAAGAGGAGGATCAAACTTCATTAATTTCTGGCAAAATAATGCCCCCCTAATAAAATTATCCTCAAATAACAAATACACAGCCACAGTGTATACCTTCTTGGCATCATTAAGTAGCTTAACATCAACAAATGCCAGATGTTTGTTGCCATTTAATGCAGAGTAATCTTCACCATTCTCCCTTTCCCTCCATTCCTCTACAACATCTATAAAAACTTTATAGAAATCGCACAGACCTTGCATGCTATGAAGCCTTTGATTCAAAGAATGGTTAGTGGTCTCACTCCTTTGTGAAGACAAAATCCCCCCAGAGAAATAATCTTTGGAGTAAACTGGACACCACATCTTCCTTAGCTTGTACAACCTATTCAACCAAGGGTTCTCCACACATTTGTATTTGGTAATCAAACTGCATAACACATAGGAATGAACATAAACTTAAGAACAGTGAACAAACTACAAAATTGAACATTGTTTTTTGGGTGGATTTAAATAACTATAAATAACTACCATAGTGTACATGTAACCAGTAACAGTGCACATGTTAATAATTCACAGTGAACATATGTTTTGGTAAGCATACTGCAGAACACATAGGAATGAACATAAATTTAAGAACAGTGAACAAACTACCAAATTGAACATTTTTTTTAGGTGGATTTAAATAACTATAAATAACTACCATAGTTTACATGTAACCAGTAACAGTGCACATGTTAATAATTCACAGTGAACATATGTTTTGGTAATCATACTGCAGAACACATAGGAATGAACATATACTTTAGAACAATGAACAAACTACCAAAATGAACATTGTTTTTTGGGTGGATTTAAACAACTACAAATAAATACATCAGTGTACATGTAATCACCAACAGTGCATATGTTAAGAACTCATAGTGAACATGTGTTTTCCAATATTTACAAATATAATAAATCAGTTACTTCTATAAAGCATTTAAACCGAAGCAATGATCAATTACACAAATCACAACATGACAACATTAGATATTTACCTTTTCCAATAGTGTTTAAACTCACTCTTGGTCTCACAATGTTTCAAAACATAATTGAATAAATCAACAAAACCATCCTTCGCCCTCAACCCTTTTATATTGTTAATAGAATTTTTCCCAATGTGCCATACACACAAACGATGTATAACATTAGGAAACACAATGCTTATAGCTTTTGCCATTGCCGCATCTTGGTCAGTCATAATTGTAATGGGTGACCTACCTCCCATACTTTTCAAAAATGATTCAAACAACCACACAAATGAATTAGTGTCCTCATTTACTAAGAACCCAACTCCAAACATAACATTCCTTTGGTGATGGTTCATCCCAACAAAAGGACCACATATCATCCCATATTTATTGGTACGATATGTTGTATCATGAACAACTAAATCCCCAAAAACCTCGTAATCCTTCCTCATTCTCCCATCTCTCCAAAAAAAACTGATTAAGTAGCCTCCATCATTTAGTTGAAAATCATAAAAAAAATCGCAGCTATCTGCTTGTCTTTGTGTAAAATATCGAATCAATTGCTTAGTATCACAACCATCGATTTCTTTTTTTCGTTGAGCAGCCACTGCATCATACGCATCCCTATTCGTGAAACCAAGATTTGCAGAACCACCCGCTTCCTTCCTCAACACACGAACAGCTTCAGAAATCGCAACACCACAACTTCTCAGATTATTAATCATGTGCAACTGGTCTACAGTAACTTTCCTATGAGATCTAATTAGATGTCTTTGTTTCAATGGAACCATTGCATGGTTGTGAATCATGTGATGCTTAGTAACAATAAACACCCCAATTTCCTTCACAACATCAAATTGGATATAGGCTTTACATCCACACCGTTGATCAAGCTTTGTAAATGCCTGTCAACACACAATGTCCATACATTCTACATGAGTGTACATTTGGGAATAACCAGTGATCAAACAGTCTCCATAAAAGAACATGGACATGGGCTATTAACAATCTACCACTTGCATGAACAAAATATAACATGTCCATACATTCTACATGACTGTACATTTGGGAATAAATAATGATCAAACAATCTCCATAAAAAAACATGGACAAGCCTATTAACAATCTACCACTTGCATCAACAAAACATAAAATGTCCATATATTCTACATGAGTGTACATTTGGCAATAAACAGTGATCAAACAATCTCCATAAAAGAACATGGAAAGGGCTATTACCAATCTACCAATTGCATCAACAAAACATAAATGTCCATACATTCTACATGAGTGTACATTTGGGAATAAACAGTGATCAAACAATCTCCATAAAAATAACATGGACAGGGCTATTAACAATAAAAAAATTATGTTACACCCTCAAATAAAAATTATATCACCTTACTGATTTAAATTAAAATCAAAACCCTAGAACAAACCTTAGGCTGTAAACCTTTTTTTTCCTTCAACCCTTCACGACTACATACTAAAAACCGTTGTCTAATGGTGTTCGTATCATATCTTCAGCAAACTTTGTCCTTGCGAATACCAAATCCACATCTAAACGCATAATCGTTGTATAATTTGTATGCTTCATCATCATTTGCAACCTCTTTGAGTATCAATTCAGATGTCTCAGCCTCATGATATTCTACATACCAACAATAGGTCAGTATGTTGTCACCAAAATGACACAAAATACCAAAATAATAAAACTTGTACATTAACGACATTTCTTTGTACACTGAATGGTATATGCATGTACATGCAAGTACATGCAAGTACATTTTATCTTATTCATCAAATAAGTACTCCAGCATGCACAAACAACACGTACATTAATATAACATTTTATGTTCACGAGAAATATGAGAATGTACACCATAATAGCAATGTACACTACATTAAACACCATGTGTACACCAAAAAAAAAAATTTACCGTAATCTTTAGCTGAGTCATCTTCTTCTCTTTTACCACCATCAACTACATCTCCCATTTCATTATAACCAACAACGTTAACAATGGATTCCCCATCATTCCCACTGAAATCATCCATTTTTTGAGATGAGCAATTTCCAAACAAAAAAAAAAACACTTTTTACTAATTTTTGAGAAATATGAAGACAAAACAAGAGAATTATAATTAATTAATGATGAGAATTAAATAAGCATGAAAAAATAAATGAGAAGGAGACATAAATGAGAAGGAGAAAATTAAATGAGATGGAGGAGTAAATGAGATGGAGGAGTAAATGAGGAAGCCAGACAAATGAGAGAGAAAAGGGTGGGAAGAGTAATAAATGTGATGCTGCAAAAGGCTGGCCCACACTTCAATTTTTGCCGCCAAAACACCCCCAAATTTTGGCTGCCTTCTTTTACTCAAAACGCAGCGTTTTGTGCAGGGAGCACCATGAGCTACATGCTCCTCCCTGCACAGTCTAATTTGCGCTACTTCTAACCTATGTTGCCCTTTTGGTTTACTTTGTCAAGACACCAATTCAATTAAAGGGCTAAACTTATGCTTAAAGACTCATGAATAATTTTATATTCTATCACGCTCTCTCACACAAAAGCCCTTTGGACTTGAATTGTGGATGTAGAAATGCCTCCTCATACATGGTGCTAAATATTCCACTAAAAAAGTAGGGGAGGATAAGATTCGAACTTGTGACATTCTAGTCACACTAATTCTTGATACCATGTCAACATTGTCAATGAACCAACTCAACCAAAAGCCTAAACTTATGTTGAAGGCCCATAAATAGTTTTATATTCTATCATACTTCTCAAATATTATCGATGTTATACAGAAATATAGAAAAAGAATTATAGGAAACGTAGTGTAGATTTTTAAAGACTCAAACTGTATAGACATATTGTAGAGGAATCATTAGGCGATACTCAAGCTCTAGAGTCATTTAAATTCTATTATACTCCATCCGTAACGGTTTAATGGCAACAATTGATTTTGCACGCATTTTAAAGAAAAATTTTGAGGATGTAAACGAATAAATTAATTAAAAATATTTTCAAGATCGATTAGTAAAATCTAATCTCATTCTTGATTGTGTTAAAACCATTTTGATTAATATGTTCATTTACACCCTTAAATCACTTCCTTAAAATGCGTGCAAAATCAATTGTTGTGAGTAAACAATTATGGAGGGAGTAGATTATGTTAAGTAAGGAGTTTGGTAATCAAAAGAACAACAAAAGCATTAAGCTATGCCTTTGAAGATGGTGGTGTACAATCAAATATTGTCAGAGTTGTTTCTCTTATTTCAGTTAAGAGATGGAGACGTTAAATAGTACGTTGCTATTGAAGAAATCAAGTCCTACCTTGCAAATTTTACAAAAGTTTGAATAAGCTCAAATAAGAAAACTTATTTTTATGCCCTCATTAATTATTTGATGGTTGTACGAGGGAGAGACGGAAAAATATTTGAATGATAAGAAGTCGTATGAAAAGTATAGAGGTGAAAGGCATAAAAAAAGTAAAGAATACCATAATAAAGCTCCAACCTCTATGTATATATCATGTATCTAGCATCTTATGAGGATGGGTAAAATGGAAAACTCAAAATTGGTTTTGCACGCATTTTAAGGAAGAAATTTAAGGATGTAAATGAATAAATTAATCAAAAATATTTTCAAGATTAGTTCCTATAATCTTCTTCTTGATTGTATTAAAACCATTTGGATTATTTTGTTCATTTATTCCCTTAAAATCACTTCCTTAAAATGCGTGCAAAATCAATTGTTACCATCAAAACGTTACGGAGGGAGTACAAAACATTTGACTTATTTGACCATCTTCTCCTTTTTTATATGAGGTAACAGATTAAAATTTTAAATCATTTTTTTAGTAGAAATTTGACCTTCTATGTATATTAATTTATGATATATGGTAGTAACATAGAGAAGTGATGGTGAGAAACATTAATATAGATATTCTCAATATAGTGAAAAAATGTTCATGTTGTGTGCAAAAACCTAAAGGAGGTTGTTTCATAGAATTTATGGGGACGTGATATTGGTTACTATTTTTAGATCATTAGGTTTTTCAAATCAAGTATGCACACCAACAGTTATGATTATGACCATAAGTTATTGTTTGCAAACCAACATTTTAGATTTTTTGAATAAGAGTTATGTTTGTACTATACTTAGTTAATCTAACCAAAGACTCCCTTCTAAATCCAGCACATCCCTCCAAAACCCCCCTTCAAAATACTTCTCGCTTTAATACATAGATTAACGACCTCTATATAAAGATGGTAGTATCAAGTAGCAGATGCATAACATAGCGCCACATCATCTAGTATTTAAATTGCATAACGCGAAATCTTACCTCTTGACCTCTTGTAGACCTCTAAGATTTTATTTTTTGAGAGGGATCACCAAAATTTCAAGCCTTTACCAGACTACCAGCCAAAACCCATAATAAAAATGATCCTTATGGGTCTTTCAGTTCCACCCTATTAGTTACTCTTCTTCCCATCTTCATTGTTAATGTCTGCCACTATGATGTTGGCGATAATATTCCAGAGAGGAAGCAATTAGAATTTCAAGGGATGTACAATGTTGTGTCTTCAATTGCCATTAGTTGCCTGAATGGATTTAGTTTAACTTGAAAACACATAGCGCAACTTTCAAATGATAAAGCACTTGTTGTCTTGATAGAAAGCAGGGTCGTCCCTGAATATTACAGGGCCTGGGGGGCGAAATGAAATTTTGGGCCCCTAATGCACGGGAGTTTTATGCCAAATTGACAATGTCTAGTTTTAATTATGCAAAAAAAAATTCATTCTTCTTCAAATAAACGTTGCCTAATTAAAATTTCAAACTCAAATTTTATAAAAGTCTCGTGTGTTAATACCTATGAGTACCTCAGTAATAACAAGAAATCCTAGTACATCATAAAATCTTTACTGCCACACAAACATTAAATCACTTGTTGATGGCACAAGCAGGCAACTAGGGGTTTAAATTAGCAAGGAAATTATAACAACGCAAGCATTGTTGAGTATCTTGACTGCATGACATACAAAAAATGTAATTACACTAACCAATTTGCTACACAACTTGAACGCATGCATAGATAGCTATCAACGCAATATCATAAACTTATAATATGATATTAAATAAAATCAGGAGTTTAAATTTAGAACTGAAGATAAAATTTAGATTTTTTTTATTAACAAATACATAAAATTAAAATAAAAAATCAGATTATATATTTCTGTTATGAATCAGGAATTACACTTGAATAGAAATTCGATATAAATTCAAATTATCAAGCAATGAGTATAATTAAAAGTCAGATTACTAACAAAAGAAATTCAGAAGCGAAAATTAAATTAGTAGAATTAACAAAATTGAAAAAATAGGAGAAAAAGAGTATGGAACCAAGATCCTTGTCTAAAGAATTTAAGAATTGGCTTCAATACTGCAAGTACCCAAATTCCCCATTCAAAATCAAGCCTCTTGATAATAAAAGCAAGATTAAAGTACCTTGATTTTTTCTTTCCATTGTAATTTTAAGATAGCGACCTAAAATATTGCTTAGTGACATATATTGTAGAGTATAGGTGTAGTTGAATGATGGAAAAAAAATTTGGGAAAAGAGAGATAAATTAGGCAAGAATTCGGAAGGCCCTTGAATTAGGGGATTTATTGGAGATTTTGGGATAGTAAATGTAGAAAGGGAGATGAATTGGGTAAGAGTATTGAGTATCGTACTTTGTAACTATCAAATCCATTAAGCCATTAATTGCTCATTATTTTCCTTATTTCATTAAGGCTAACAGGAATTGAAATTTTCGGGCCCTAGGCGGGCGCCCCGCATGCCCCGGCCTTGATAGAAAGATCAAAGTTCTGCTCAGACATTGAGCATTCGAATGAGCAGCTTCTTCACATAAGTCTGTAAAAACTATAGGGGTATTTAGTGCGTGAAGTAACTCCTGAGAAAATTTCATTGCATTTTGCATCATATTGCTTGTACCTCCAACAACTCGCATTCTAAAAGTAAACGACGTATAATTGATAATTTATGCATATATTATTCTTTTTAAATTTCCTTTAAAATAACTGCAATGCTTAATTTTGTGTAATGGTGAGAAGGTAATTAAGTACGACCAAGAACAAGTCGCCAGAAAGTCCAATACCCAAAAACGTAAAAGAAAGTCAAATCCAAAAACAAAGAAGGGAAGGGGAATTAGAAGGGGGTGCAAGTGCAGCCTAAAGAGTGTGCACCTTGAGTACGATGAATTAGGGAACCGATATCATGATTATTTATAGAGTTTTTCCTCTTATTTACAAGCTAAATTGTACTTTATTGGAGCTCTTCGGAGCTAATTTGTGCTAATTACTCTATAAATTGTAATTTTGTTATTTTCGTGTTGAATTGCGGGTTTTAGGGAGTTTTCTCCCTTTTTCGAGCCATATTGAATAAACCATTAGCTTTGAAAGTTGTTACGAGGCACGTTCGAGTTATTCCGAGCATGTTTGGTGCTTTGGGAGATTCCCGAGGCCTTCGGATGTGAAAATCGATCACGGAACGTAAAGAAAAGCAAAGAACGAGCCAAAGAAGCCTTGGCCCCAAGACATCGGGCAGCCTGGCCCGTTCGGGCAGAATGTTACGTCTTTTTGGCTAGAGAAGGCCCGATCAGGCTAAGATTAATGCATAGGGCGACTTTGTCTCGGGCCCGATCGGGCGAGTGATCAATTGTGGTTGCTGTTGTGAGTACGAGAAGAAAAACGAAGGCAGACAAATGGCTCAGCCAGACCCGATCGGGCAGGTAGCCCATAATGCTGCTATTGTTTATTTTAGGGAAGGAAAAAAGCTTGGCATTTCTGTTTATGCTCAGCCCGATGGGGTCGGGCATCATGGCCCGATCGGGCGGGCAATGTCATATTCGCTGCTGCTGGAATTTTTACAGAGCGAAGAAATATTGTTGTGACTTGGGTCAGTCCGACAAGGACGGGCCATGGGGCCCGATCGGGAAGTGACTCGCGGTCTCAAATTCTATCTTTTTTTATTCCGTTTTCTATTTAGTTTTAGTATTTATTATAAATAGCTAAGCTTTATTATTTATCAGATACTTTATTTTCATCTTTCATTAGACTAGATTTAATTGATTTCTTAGAGTAACACTTTAGATTGGTTTTGGAGGAGATCGAACCTTGGATTATTTCAATTAAAGTTATTGCTTTCCGTCATTAGGTATTAATCTGCTCCCTTAATTTCTTTATTTAATCTTCGTTTTCTTAGTTTAATTATTTAATTAGTTCATGATGCAAAGTTTAGGTTTTTATATTAGGTTTATATCGTTGATTCAATTACGAGTGAGTAGTTATATTTCTAGGATTTTAGGGAGGAAAACCATGTTTATACCATGATTCATGTTTGAATTGTTATTAGTTTCTAGGTTTAGATTGATTGATTGTAGTGTGATTTGTTCTTGATTAGTGATTAACGTTATTGCGCAGTTTAATTGATAGCTTGTGGTTAATAATTGTTTGCACAGATCTGTCTTATTTTTAGAGGCCCTAGTACACATCGGTAATTCTGATTATGTTAGTGAACATGCGACATATGTTGAATTATGAGCTTTAAGACTTAAGCATGGTGGACCGAACTAATATCCTAGATCTTTAATTCATAGTTGAAAACCCACTTTTATATTGCTTTCATTAGTTTAATAGATAGTTCAGCTTGTCTGAAGTAGCTTTTTGACTGAATATTAACTCTGAAAATCTGTCTCCTTGTGGATTTGACCCTACTTCCCTGACTATTGTTGTTAGAGGACTTTAGGATTTACTGTTGATTTGGTGAGACGAATTTAGCCTGTCAGGAACCATACTGATAAATATTCTCATGCGTATGTTGTTCATCTTGGCACGTGTATGACAAAACTTGACATTAAAATTAGGAGCTAGCGATGGATGAAATGGAAAAGAACGAGTTATGGGGAGAAACAAAGGTGAACAACTTTTTAACAATTTTATGTTTTCAAAACATAAACACAGCTACCTAATATAGCTATTCCAAGAATTATAAAAGATGGAGTAACATAATTAATATTTTTCGAGATCATTTCTCTGAATTTGATTTTTTTGGATGATGAATGATGATCATATTAGAAATATGTAATCTAGAAAAATCTTGTATCAAGTAGAAGTATCTTGTAATCAAATTATCTAGAAATTACTAAGACATGTCATGCAAAAATATCAATGTACCTTAGATAAAGCCTAGGAAAATTCTAAGTGAAAATTCCTAGATAAATCTAGAAAAAAAAGAATAACCTACCTAAGTTAGAAGTTAGTGGAATTATCTAGAATTAGGAATATGCTAGATAAGTTGGTGTAATACCACCGACATATTAATACTATAAATACATGAATTGTGTAAGCATGCAAAATGTAACAAAAAGTTTTACCCATTAATAAAAGTCAACCAATTTCTAATTGTTCTCCCCTTTTTTCACTTTACTACTACAACATTATAGCATATCATTACCTTTATCTCCCAATAATCAAAATACCCACTACACTTGCATCTAATATTTTCCAAAACTTGGTATCAGAGCTTGTAGCATTCCCAACATACATACCAAAAGCTTTTCAAATAGACTAAAACTACCCTAGTACAAAAAAAACAATACAAATCATATGGCCAATTACCCAATTTCCCATTCCAATTTTTGGGGGAGAAAATTATGATTTTTGGAAGTTAAAAATGAAAACATTATTAAGATCACATGGTTTATGGAGATTAGTTGATCAAGGATATGAAGAGTATGAGGATGAGAGTGCTTTGAGTGAACCTCGAAAGAAGAAGCTTGAGGAGGAAAGGATGAAGGATGCCAAAGCTTTATATTTAATACAAAATGCACTCTCCGAGCCAATATTTCCAAGAATCATAAGGGCCAATACGGCAAAGGAGGCGTGGGAGATCTTGCAACAAGAGTTTCAAGGAGATAACAAGGTGAGAAGTATAAAACTTCAATCTTTAAGGGGAGATTTTGAAAACTTAAAAATGAAAAAAGGAGAATCAATGAAGGATTATTTTTCAAGAGTAGTTGAAATTGTTAATCAAATGAAATCATACGGGGAGGATATTTCGGATGAAAAAATTGTCAAGAAAATTTTGTTGACTTTAACGGATAAATATTATGACATTGTGGCTATTATTGAAGAAACAAAAGATTTATCAAAAATATCAGTTGAACAATTAATGGGATCATTGGAGTCTCATGAACAAAGAAAAAATAGACATGCTAATGAAGAAGTTGAAGATATGGCTTTTCAAGCAAAATTATCTTTAAAGAAGAAAGAAGATAAAAATGAATTTATATCAAAGAAAAATGATGATGATGGAGAAGAGAAGCCGACAAAATGCAAAGGCTTGGACTCTAAACTTTTTTGTGAAATTTGTAAAAGGACTAACCATGTAAGTGCAAATTGCTACTTCAAAGGGAAGCCATAATGTTGGGTATGCAAAAGGTTTGGTCACATTGGGAAGAATTGTAGGTCTAACAAAAATAATGAAATTGCCAATTTTGGTGGAGAAACAAACGAAGAGACATTCTTTTGACAGTTGCTAATGGCAAGTACATTAGCAAGGATAGTTGGTGACATGGGCACCATTGATAAATGAAAATTTGATAAAAGTAATATTTCGGGAAATTTGCTGGTGACGAGAGCATCAGTATAATACTTGGTAACAAGAGTACCGAAGAGAGGACTAATATTTTTGAAGAAGAAGCAAAAGGAGGTTGGTGACATGAGTGCCAACACGAAGCCAAGAAGAAGAATCAAGATTGGAGGTCGTTGGTGACAAGAGCATCAACAAAGAGTAAAGAATATTTTGAGAAGACAATTTGAAGTTCAAGATTTTTCAGATTAAGGGGGAGTATCAGAAATATGTAATCTAGAAAAATCTTGTATCAAGTAGAAGTATCTTGTAATCAAATTATCTAGAAATTACTAAGACATGTCATGCAAAAATATCAATGTACCTTAGATAAAGCCTAGGAAAATTCTAAGTGAAAATTCCTAGATAAATCTAGAAAAAAAAGAATAACCTACCTAAGTTAGAAGTTAGTGGAATTATCTAGAATTAGGAATATGCTAGATAAGTTGGTGTAATACCACCGACATATTAATACTATAAATACATGAATTGTGTAAGCATGCAAAATGTAACAAAAAGCTTTACCCATTAATAAAAGTCAACCAATTTCTGATTGTTATCCCCTTTTTTCACTTTACTACTACAACATTATAGCATATCATTACCTTTATCTCCCAATAATTAAAATACCCACTACACGTCCATCTAATATTTTCCAACAGATCATGGAGTAACATGATTATTTTTGTTTGTGCTTGTGATTGGCTACAATGTTTGAAAAAACCAAAATTTAAAAATTTTCATGTGCAATTGGTTTCTAGCGGAAGTATAGTAGGTGGAGAGTAACTGCATGAAGGGTATATAAACAAGACATTGTTGTTTACAAATTAAAGTATGAAACAGTGACAAGAACGTTATTCCCAAGAGAAAAGTAATTATCATTTTATGAAAGTGATTATGTAATTTGCATAATAAAAGTGTTAAGTATATACCCCATTTCTCAGTACGAGGTACAAATGTTGAAATTAGAGATGACCAAAGAATTTGACGTTAAGTTTCAATAGCAGTTGACAACTCAGGTGAAGTAGCCAGGTAGCAACTCAGGTTCAATAACCTTCAGTTGTAATGATGCAAGTTCGTAGCATCTTAAATATGTCTTGTACTCATGTTAACACTCTTATCGACATTTTCGAGATATCAATATGCGAACGTAATTCATCATGCTATGTGTTAGAGGTAAACTTGTAGTATGTGTTATATTCACAAAATAAACCATTGTGGTTCTTATACCTGAGTACTAATTGTTTCTCAATTTTTCCAAAAATAATGACTAATGAGAATGGCTTCAATTTTCTCCATTTCTGATTTATGTATCCATTTCGTGAAAGATACCAAAAATATAGCATCTTACAAGGAAGGTTGAATGTCTAAATTTCATTGAATATAATGACTAATCATTGGTTAATTATATAATATGGTTTCTTCACTTCTCCTATCCTTGTCTTTAATCATATATTCAACTTAGGCAAACTCTTTTTGTTAGATGTTTACTATTTTGATCTCATGCCTTTGGTGATAATTTTTCTTAGCTCTGTAAAATTCAACTATTGCATACTCTATGTGAGTGTAACAACCCGAATTTATAACTAACCTAATTAAGAACTAAACACTAATCTGGGCTATTACCATCACACTCACCACGAGTGTGAACCTAAAAAACATTGACTTATTAAAACTTTTAAACTTTTTAATTTATTAAAACCTCTAAACTCTAATAAACTATATCTAGTGAATGATCCTAAACATTTTAACAATTAGATTTGTTATTAAAATTCTACAGAAAATTCGGCAGAGTTCCGTTTGTAGTACGGGACGCCTAAAACTTAATTTAGGACTCGCGTCCAATTCATAAACATGTATTCTCAAAGTTCAGCAACTAAAACCAGTCTGGACATTACAGACTCAAACTCTTTTAATTTAATTACAAATTAACTATTAACTATAATGTTACAAAGTTGATCGTCCTCGCCGCGATACAAATAATATGAATAACACACATCGAACCTTCTTCATGATCAGCAAAACTACCTTCATGTACCTGCATATACCGGGCACATAACATTAGCCAAACAGGCTGAGCAAGATTTCATATTGTAAAGACAAAATATATCCAGGTAGGATATATTAAACATATCCTACAAATCATTTTCTTTCGAAACCAAATAATAATTAACTTTGTAAAACCTTTCTGTATCTCTTTTTCTAAAACAAATCATTTCTTTTCTATTTCTAAATCAAGTCCTTTCTATTTCATTTTTCAAAACAACTCCTCTTTCTTTTGTTTTCCTTTTCTAAAACAAACCCTTTATTTCTTGTTCTTTCACGAAGAAAGTGTTATAAACTTATGAAATTAAACGAACTTTCATCGCCTTTGGGCTATCGAGGCCTTAGGTACTAATCAACATACCCTTCACAACTATTCTGTAAAGTCGAGCCAAACCCAACAATGTTCTATTCTTTGAGATGCCACATAGGCATTCTCCACAACTTTGCAAATACAAATCTATTCTTGGAGACGCCACATAGGCATTCAATAACCTTGCAAACATAAAAACTGTCCATAAACCTTTTTAGAATCTTGCAACTTTTTTGTAACTTTCTGTACAGTGGTTCATAAACCAAAATTTATATATTTGGAGGAGCATCCTCCCATTCAAACAACCTCAACAACAATTTAGATGAAACCTTTTTTAAAACTCTTCTTGTAAATTATAAAAGATCCTATTAAAACGAAACTTCTATCTTTTAAAACAAAACTAAAACAAAATGAGTTTGAAACCTTTTGAAAACTCTAACTACAAAGTTTTAGTAAGAAACCTTTCCTTTTAAAACTTTCCGTGTAAGCTTTAAAACATTTAAGTAAGAAATTTTACCTTTTACGAATCATAGCAAGGCAACTACCTCTGTTTAGCTCCTCAGTTAAACCAAAAGCTACAGTATAACATCTGTACTTTGTAAATAATAAAAGACTTGTCTTTAAATAACTTAATTTCATAAAACAATCATTCTTTTCTAATTGCACATAAAACATCAAACAACATAAACTATATAAATGGATTCATTATTCTAACTTGAACTTCCATTTAACTGTCTAACTATAGCCCTTTGCCAAATTAATTCTAATCACCTTAATTATATAAAAACAACATCTAATATTCATAATATATACTTTGATAATATTCTCTTATCTACTGAGCTTATAAAAGGGTACACTAGATCTCATATCTCTCCTAGGTGTGTGATTAAAGTAGACCTTAAGAAAGCCTATGATTTCATTGAATGGCCTTTTCTTCACATGATGCTAGTTGAACTTGGGTTTCCAAGTAAATTTATTAGTTAGATCATGGCTTGTGTCACTTCTGTTTCTTATTCCATTCTCGTAAATGGTAAGCCTTGTTCTCCATTTAAAGCAAAGAAAAGTCTCAGACAAGGTGATCCACTTTCCCCTTCCTTAGTTGCTATTGATATGGAGTATTTGACTAGATGTATGAAAGCACTGTCTTCCAATTCTCGGTTTCATTTCCATCCAAAATGCAAAAGAGTTGGGATTACACATCTTATGTTTGCTAATGATCTTCTTATGTTCACTAGAGCTGATGAGCCTTCTATTAAGTTGTGTTTTCAAACTTTTGAGAAATTCTCTAAAGCTTCAGGTTTGGAGGCCAATGTTGAAAAAAGTAACATTTATTTTGGTGGTATTGGAAATGAGGATAAAGTTAGATTGATTGAGATTATTAGTGTTCCTCAGGGCTCATTCCCATTCAGATACCTTGGGGTTCCTCTTTCAACAAAAAACAACTCAATTATAATCAATAATGTAAGCCTCTTATTGAGCATATGCTAGCTAGGGTATGATAGGCTAAAGTCGTATCACCTAATCAAAGATAAAACCTAAGTCCTCTAACAATGGCAGTCAAGGGAAGTAGGGTCGAATCCACAGAGAGACGGAGTTCTAAGTTAATATCCAGCCAAAAAGCTACTTCAGACAAGATCAGATAAGAAATCAGCTGAACTAATAATTAACTACTAGAAAGCAATATAAAGAGGGATTTTACTCTATGAATTAAAGGTCTAGGGAATTAGTTCGGTCCACCATGCTTATACCAATCAAAGGATCAAACAACTATCAGAACCTAGGTCGAGAATCGATAGATTAAAACAATGTCAAACTATGGTTAAGCCTCAACGTCCATAATTCAACATATGCAGCACGTTCACAAACATAATCAGAATTCCTGGTGTGTACTAGGCCTCTAAAAGTAAGACGGATCTGTGCAAACGATTATTAACCTCAAGTAATCAAAGAAATTGCACAATAACGTTAATTACTCAATAAGAACAAATCACACCATAACCTATCTGATCAAACCCTAGAAACTAATAGCAATTCAAACAATCAAGGTATAAACATGGCTTCCCTAACCAAATCCCTAGAAATTAAACTACTCAGACATAATTAAATCAATAATAACAATTCTAATAAGAAACCCTAATTGCAACATCATGAATAAATTGAATAATTAAACTAAGCAATCAAAAGCAATTAAAGAGATTAAAGTAGAGTAGAATACCAATTGACGAAAAGCAAGAACTTTTATTGAAATCAAATCCGAGGTTCAATCACCTTTAAACTAATCTAAAGTGTTTAATCTAAATAAAACTCTCTAAAACTAAGCTAAGAACTATTGGGAACAAAATAGAATAAAAGGTGTCTCTAAAAATAATGAAGGATAGCTATTTATAATAGCCCCAAAATCTAATTAAAAATGAATAGAAAAAGATAGAATTTCGGAAAAAGAGCTGTCCGTGCTTCATTCTCGATCGGGTCAATTCCCGCTCGATCGGGTGGCTAAACTGCAATTCTACATCAACTTGCGAAGGCTGTATCTCTCAAACTAGAAGTCCGGTTGGGGCGTGTGACCTAGCATTGGAAATATATTGAAGTCTAGAATCCAACCCAACTGGAATTTCTTGATTATCAATTTTATATCAAAAGTTATAATGAAAATAGTGAAGGTGTGTCAGTTTTGGCACTTCTTTCACTAACTCTTTGCTTCATTCCAATTCAAAATTGTCCCAAACGGATGCATTGTGATCCTTGTGCAAGCTACCTTCATCTTCAATGATTAATAGGCCACATCCTTGGCACTAATGATCACTTTGTATCAAAATAACCTGAAAATCATCGAAATACACAAACGGGGAGTAGTCGAGCACAACTTATGTAATTCGTGTCATTATGCACCTAAATGCTCAAAAAGGAGTTCTAAATGCAATCTAAATGCATCTAAATACTATATATAAATGTGATACATCAGAGTGAAGACATGGAATTCCAAGTTTCTTAGTTATGCTGGGAGGTTGCAACTTGTGAAATCTGTTCTTGCTAGTATGCAAACCTTTTGGTGTCAGATTTTCATCCTACCAACGAAGCTTTTGAAAGAAATTAACTCTTGTTGCAGAACTTTCCTGTGGAAAGGTGCTGCTCAGAAATCTACAAAAGCCCCTGTTGCTTGGGACACTTCATGTTTACCTAAAGCTGCTGGTGGCCAGAATCTTAGAGACATGTGTGTTTGGAATAAAGCTGCAGTTACAAAACTCTTATGGGCCCTCTCCTACAAAAAAGATAAATTATGGGTGAGATGGGTTGACAATTATTAAGTTAAAAGAGGTTGTCTTGATACCATGCACATCCCTCTTACTAGCTCTTGGAATTTCAAGAAGATTCTTCAATGCAGAGAGATGGTGTAGAGACTGGGAGGGTGGAGCAAAATGGTTAATAACAAGGGGTTTAGCATTAGTAAAATGTACAAGATTGCTAGGTGATCATGAGAAAGTTCCATGGAGGAAACTTATTAGCAATAGTATGGCTTCTCCAAGAAGCATTTTTATTGCTTGGCTAACTATTTATGGAAGGTTGGCTACAACATATAGATTGGTTTGTTGGAACATCAGTTGTGATCCAGTGTGTAAACTCTACAACAGTTGCAATAAGTCTCATGATCATCTCTTCTTTGAGTGCTCTTTTTCTTATGAACTGTGGATGCAGGTGCTGAGAAAACTGGGGGTTAACAGAACTGTCCTCCCCTTTGCTGCTGAACTGCAGGTTGCTGTCAATATAAGCAAGAGAAAATCTATTGATGATAGGCTATATGTTGTAGCTTTTGTGGAATCAGTTTATAGTGCGTGGTTGTGTAGGAATAGTAAGATCTTTAATAGCTCTTTAAAATCTGTAGAACAATTGTATAGAGAGGTGATCTTTAAGACTGCTACTAGGTGTAATCCTAGTATGAGAACCTTGTTGATTCAATGGTATAGCTTGCTTTAGGGGTCAAACCCTTCCTAGAAGGTGTGGGCCTTTTTAGCAGCTTATTTTTTTGTTGGTGGGGTTTTTAATTCCCCTTTTGTTATAATATTACTTACTTGCCAAACAATATATATACATATATACTTTGATAATTAAAAATTCATTACAAAACAATTATATGAAAAAGTAGAGTTTTAATACGAAAAATATGAATTTTGGGCAGAAAGTTTAAATGAGCATTACTTCCTCCTCCGAAGTCTAAATCAAATGTTTCATGAGCCTATCTTGAGTAAGATTTTGATACGAACAACTTTTTTGAAATAGTATTTTTGCTAAAAATGTCCAAAAATTTATCGTAAAACACATTTTACGAAACTAACAACAATTTCTTCCGAATTATAGCTAACTTTAATGTATCCTTACTCACAATAACAGGTTTAATTATCAAACTAGTAATATAAACTAACTATTAGTCAGCTAATTAAACCTCCTACTCAATAAATTCATACACAAAACCTTCAAAATCAAAACCCCCCAATTCAATTTCAATATATAACCCTAACTTCATAAACTTGAAGAAAACTGAAATTAGATGAAGAAGTTAACTTACCCATTAAAAAGGACGGTTCAGGATGAAAATTAACTTGGAAATCACCCCTTAACTAACCCTGAGACTCAAAACAAAACCGGAAGCGTCCTTGCTTTCTCCCTATACGCCGTCTACATAGAGCACGGTGGCTATCCTCATGGGAATCGATGTTGAGCTTGGTCGCATCTTCTTTTGCCTTCCCTTTCCTTTTCTTCGATCTCTCTCTCTCTTTCTTCTCCTTCCTCTGCTCCTTCCCCTCTTTCCTTCTATTTCTCATTCTTCTACTTCTCTCAAACCTTTGTTTCTTCTTTTTTATATATCTGTTTTTTTTCTTTCTTCTCAAATTGAGTAGTCATTCTATCCCCTTACTAAATAGCTTAGACGTACATCCTTGTTTTTTATTCTTGTACTTATTTTCCTTTTTTTGTTTTAGTAACTACTCTAATCTAACATAATCTTCCTCACATCTAATATATTTAGTCTGACTACATTGAATTCCTCTCTTTCTATATATGTATACTAGTCTTATATGCACGCGATGCATGCGCCAAATTGATTATATATGTAATTTCTTATAATTAGAGTCTGTTCTATCCAACTTCTTTGTAGTTCAGTTCAATGTTTTAGTTCAATAAAGTTAGTTTATTTGAGTTTAATCTTTCCAGTTCAATTCATTGGTTTTCGATTAAATTTCAGCTCATTTGTTTCCATGCGGATAGTAATCTTATTTGATTTCAAATTATGTACACCAATTTTTATCTTATGTAAATGAAACTATTATCTTTAATTGTAGCATTTCTATAATGTACTTAAGTTCAAATTAAAGAAAAACAAATAGTCTTAATATTAGGAAAAGGTCATGACTAATGAAGAAAAGTTAAGATATTGAACAACATAATATATCTTAAAAACAAGTACATCATAACATACAAAGACAAAGCATATATAAATGACAATGATATTATCCTTTGTATTAGCTATTTAGGAATAGAAAATCAGACCTCTATCTCTATTCTATAAGAGAGCATAAGATGCATATAGCCGATATAGGGCTATTTTTCCGTTAGTTACAGAATGAAATTGGGATGTTGTAGGTGAAACATTAATCTTCTCACTGACTTCAGACTAATGCAATAAAGACTCTATTCTAAGTTTTAAATTGACATTCAACATAAGTATTAGTATTGTTACACCTTTGATTATATGGAGTTACAAAATATGGATCAATTACTGATATCACGTATATATATAGAGTTTTCTCCCTTATTTACAAGCTAATTTGTGCGTCATTGGAGCTCTTGGGAGCTATTTTGTGCTAACTATCGTATATAGTTGTGGTTTTGTGTTTTAGTGTTGAATTGCAGGTTTTATGGAGTTTTCTCCTTATTTCCGAGCCATTTGGAAGCAACCACGGCTTTACGAGATGTTACGAGGCACGTAGGATGGCTCACGAGCTTTATGGGTAGTTTAGGAGGTCCCAAGACCCCTAAACGTGAAGATTAGAGAGCCAAAGAGTCAAAAAGGAGGTCTCCGTACACTGATCGGGCAGAAATGGCCCGATCGGGCGAAAATACATTGATCGGGTATAGAAGTTGCGGACCCGATCGGGCAAGGCATGCCCGATCGCATCGGGCGAGCATCAATGCATCAGACCCGATCGGGCATAGTGTGCCCGACCCGATCGGGCCGAGTGCTGCTAGGTCTTATTGTGTTGCTGCTTGCGAGGCGCTTGTGCTGGGCTATAATGCTCCCAGGCCCGATCGGGTGGCTGCCCAAGGCCCGATCGGGTGGACCTTAATCTTCGTCTGCATAGTGCGCTGCTGCTGCCAGGACCACGAGATCACGAGGGGAGCAAATTTGCACTCGGCCCGATCGGGTACTGTGCTCGGGCCCGATCGGGTCTGGCGCTTAATGACGCGGATTTCGAGTTTTGTTTCCGATTTCTAATTAGACTTGAGGGGGACTATAAATACTTTTTCCTCATTATTTAGAGAAATCTTTTTATTATCTTTCATTAGCTTTAGACTCTAGTTTTATTCTTCATTGTTCTTAGTTTAATTCAAGCACTTTAGATTAATTTAGAGGTGATCAAACCTATTTCGATTTCAATAAAAGTTCCTGCTTTCCGTCAATTGGTACTCTTTCCTACCCTAATCTCTTTTGTTATTCTTGATTGCTTAGTCTATTTATTTAATCGTTCATGATGCAATTTTTAGGGTTTCATATTAGTTTTGTTGTTGTTAATTCGATCATGTCTGAGTAGTCTCTTTCTAGGGTGTTAGATAGGAAAGCCATGTTTATACCATGATTGTGATTTAGATTTCTATCAATTTCTAGGGCTTGATTAGGGTGATTGTGATGTGGTTTGTTCTTTATTGAGTAATTAATGTTATTGCGCAATTTCATTGGTTGCTTGTGGTTAATAGTTGTTTGCACAGATTCGTCTTACGACTAGAGGCCTAGGACACATCAGTAGTTCTGATTACGTTAGTGACCATGCGGCGTATGTAAAACTATGAGCGTTGATCTTAACCATAGCTCAACATAGGCTCTAATCCCCCGACTCTTGACTTAGGTTTTGGTAGTAGTTGACCCTATTTGATTGGTATAAGCATGGTGGACCGACCTAATACCCTAGGTTTTTAGTCCATAGTCAATTCCTCGATTTATCCTGTCTTCTGTAGTTTATTTATTAGTTTAATTAATTATTCCCTGATTTCATCTGGAGTAGCTGAATTGGTTGAATATTGATTTAGAAACTCTGTCTCCCTGTGGATTCGACCCTGCTTCCACAGACTACCTAGTTAGAGGTCTGTAGGTTTATTTTTGATTAGGTGATACGACTAGAACCTGTCAATTACAAATAATTAAAAGTACCTGTCCGTTGAAGTTGAGAATTGAAATTGACCTTAAGGCTTCCTTTGTATTAAAAATGCTTGGTAGAGGCACCTTAAACGAAAAACAAACACAAAATTAATGGTTACATTATAGAGAGCTACAAAATGTGGATCAATTACAAAGTTTTAAAAAAATTAATGTTGGAGGGGATATTTTCATTTATATGATAAAAAATGACATATACTAAGGCTTTATTCTTTTGGATTAAATGAAGCTGAACTAAATTGAAATAACACAGATCAATGAACTAAACTGAACTGAACTTAGTATAGTAGAAATAATTTAAACTGAATAGAATTGAATTGAATTAAATTGCTATTGATCATCTCGAAAAAAAGCCTAAGATCTACGACATGCCTCCTTATATGCTCACAAATAGTCACAATCAAAGTAACCAATTTGGGTTTCTAACAGTTATCTCTACCATTTCAACAATAGAAAACCCAGCAAATGACTTTTTCCCAAATAACCTTTTCTTTCTCTTACCTTCTATACTGTTTGCTTTCTCTTTCCCAATTTTTTCCCTTCGTCTTACATGCTTTCTCTTTCCCAATTTCCCAAATTGGGTCACCTTCTTCAACCTCCATCATTCAAATTCTCTATTTTTAGAATTTGATTAACCTGATTCAACTCCTTTCTCTTTCAATTGCAAAAATTTGGAAGCATGCATGGAAGCCTAAATCTAACTATATTTCCTTAATTACTTAATTCATCCATTTTCTACTTCAATTGAAGTCTGATATCAAATTCGACACCCACAAATTTTGGTTTTCTGTTGCATTCAAGCAAAGTACTTGAAGCTTTTTAATTGTTGATAATTACATTAAGCGGAGTATAATATATCTCGCCCAATATAACTAACTTGGTGACACTTGCGACGTCAACCTCTGCCTCACTGGAGTATTGGAGCAACCTCGTCTTTAGTAAGTTATTTTTCAAAAAAAATTCACTCCTAGATGCTCAATCACCGTTGTTTAAGTGAGATAGAGTTACCAAGTTATATTTTGGAAGACAATGAATTTTCGGTAATCATAACACAAACAAATTTACAGAAATTATAAAAAAACATGGGTCAATTACGAAGTGAAAGACAAAAACATTTACATTTTTTTTACAGTTTTTGTAGTTGAACTTGAGATTGACGCTCCCCTAGCATTTAAATGTTTGGCAGAATTAACCTAATGAAAATAAAACAGAAAATGAAATCTCTATTATATCTCTGTTATAAACAATATATGGAGATTTAAGCTTTACAATTACCCGTCCTTAATCTCTTTGCTTCTCTTTGTTGTATTTTCTTTACAGGTAACGGAAGGGAGTTTTGAAGAGATTGTTGGCTGATGACGAAAGGGAGAACAGGAGGGAATTGATAACAGTTAAATTGACATTCTCTTCCTTGATGATAGCGGTTGCTGGACGTGGCTAGATTCGTGTTGGTTCAAATTCGGTTTTTTGAGTGTTCCCCACTTCTATTGCCATAATCATGGGAACAGTTATATTTTTGAATATTGATTAAGTTATTTTTTAAAATATTTTTTTGTTCCCTCTCCCATTCCGTAGAGAAGAGTGTGGTATTATTTTTTTCTTTTTATTTCTTTTTGTATTTTTGGTGTCCCCTTAGTGCTCTTTTATATATTACAGATACATAATTACATATGCATTTATTTTCCAAAATATAATTTAAATTACTAATAAAACCATATTTGAATATTAATAACTTATAAGTCGTGAAAAGAATTAAAATATATATTTCTCAAATTTATTCTATCAGAACACAAAGCACTAATTAAATATAATTAGGTTTTCAATAAGTGTATAATCAAATTCAATTTTCTTTTAAAATAAATTTGGAGAGTTTTAATATATAATCAAGCTAGTAATCATACTTAACAATTAATAAAATAGTCTTTAAAATAGGGGTATTACATTGAGGGATGCTAAAACTGGAAACTTAGTGGTGGTTGTAAATGGTAGAATGCATCAACGTGATGCATAACCAAAGGAACATGCCTAACCGCTACAAGGTTTCTGTGTACATGTCTTATCTTGATTATGCTGAAGTTAATGTTTCCTTAACCATTGTAGAGGTATCACCACTATTGGGAAATGCCAAAGGATGCTTTTTCCGATGGCGACCGAATTAGTCGTGCTTTAAGAAAAATCACCTAATTGTGAGCAAAGCGAAGAAAAAGTGGGTAGTTTCCTTCCAAACTTTGCCTACTCAGCAGCCTTAAGAGCTAAATATGACCAAACATCAAGCACTTAGATGTCAAAATGTTTAGTAGTCTTAGTGAAGAGTGTTAATTGTTGCATTAGCTGCTTGTTGGTGTACCAAGTGGAAAGGACTATGAGAGGGTAATAGTTTGACAGGCCCCTTCTTTGTACTATAAAGAGAAGGAAAATTTCACAAAAAAGGGTTCAACTATTACCCATTTACTTTTATAAGTCCCAACTATTGATTCTGTTGGACCAAACTTTACTATTTTGTGACTTGTATAAGTCCTTACGGGGATGCAGAAGCATATAAGTCTCGAAACGTAGCTCTAAGAGGTTAGACAATACAGAAGCAGCAACACTTGTCATTGAGATCGGCCATAGAAAAGATGAACTCATACACGATCCTTCAAACTCTTACATGTAGACTAAAACATGAACAAACCTATTCCTTTTATTGGTATTATATTAGATGCTTATATGGTTACTTTGACTTTTGATTTAGAACTTGAACATTGAATAATACTTACTTCCTTCGTTTCACAATAGATGCATCATTTGTACTTTTCACGCTTCCCAATGCATTATTTTAAATATTTATATCTTTAATTATCAATAAGTAAAAATTATAAAAAGTGGATATTAAAAAATACACATTGAGACGAATCTAACAAGATCTCACATGATTATGTTTTTCCTAAAATGTAAACTGTGAATAGTACACAATATGAAAATGATGCATCTATTATGAAACGGAGGTAGTGTTTGCTTAATTTTATTGTCTGTGTTCCACTATCACCATTGATATATGTAGTAGAATTTGATGTAAAACTTGTAAAAATGCATATTCATGATGTGGTGTACTCTAAATGGAAGTTATGTTTGAATATTCAAACCAGTTAAGTAGATTGAATTGTTTTTGTTGATTTGCAGGTAACAGTGCGCTCAACAATCAGGACACACTGATTATGCTTATTATGTGATGGACTTTTCGCTCGAGAGTATCAAAGTGTACAATGATTGCAAGAATTTAGCCAAGGCTAGTCTATTTATTTAATTACATTAATCGTTCAAGAAAGCTAGCATAAAATATACTTATATCAAGTGCACATAGTTTTCATACTATTTTATTCAAGTTCAACGCCATCAACTACTGTTTTGTTTGCATAAATAGACTAAGATAGAGCAGTCTCAAACATTATAAGTTTCCAACACAAGAATATTGTTTTCCTAGGTGAATAATTATAGTTACAAACTCAGTTCCAAATTTTACCAATCTTTTATTGTATTTTTATCATGTTATTTTTCTCTTAAGTTATGTTTTTAAAAGAAAAAAATGTTCACTTTACTATATTTGGTATTGTTATATTGTCTTGTTATTGAATATTTAATTATTTATATTGTTGTGAATGCTTCAGTTTGTTTTGACTTTTATCTCTATGTTAAGGAATATGTCCGATCATGAGCGCCAAGCCATTGACAAGTAAGGAGATTAATATTTTGCGCGAGCAATGGACAAGATTTTATATATCCAAGTATTTATCGGTATAGTCTATTTTAGGCGGTTGTCAAGTTATTGTAACTTCAATAGTAAAAGCATATCTTTTCTAACGTTGATATCATGATTTTCATATAGTTTTCCCCTCGATTCATGAGCTAAATCGTGCTTAATTGGAGCTCTTAGGAGCTGTTTTATACTAATTATCCTATATAGTTGCGGTTTTGTTGTTTTGTGTTGAATTTCAGGTTTTAGAGAGTTTTCTCCCTATTTTCAAGCTATTTGAAGGCAACCGTACCTTTAGGAGTCGTTACGAGACACGTTCGAGTTGTCAGAGTATGTTTGGTGCTTTGGGAGATTTCTGAGGCCATTGGATGTGAAGACCGAGCTTGGAATGTGAAGAAAAGCAAAGAAACAAGCCAAATGGAGATAGCCCGAAGCCATCAGCAATGTGGCCCGATCGGGCGTTCATTACGTCATCGGTTCTGCTGAAATGCAAGCTTGCCCGAAGCCTTCAGGCCATTCAGCCCGATCGGGCGGTATTTAACGGTTGAAGAGTTCTTGCCTCGGGCCCGATCGGGCGGGTGAACTTCTTTGATAGTTGTTGTTATGTTCTTATGTAGAAGAGGCAAGGAAGTCAGCCTATTTTTCTCAGCCCGCCCTGATCGTGCGGGCAGCTTTCAAGTTGTTGCTGCTTTGTGCGAAGGGAATTGGCTATTGCAGATTTGGTTTGGCTTGGCCCGATTGGGTCGGGCCAAAAGGCCCCCGTAGGTATTTTAAAGGACGATCCTGTTAGGTTGGAAAATTTTAAATTTCTGTTGATTTTGTAGTGTTTGATATGGAAGAGGATGCCCAGATTCTCATTATTCTTGGTAGACCATTTTTGTGTATATTGGTGCTATCATTAATGACAAAGATTGGTCTTTAACTCTGAGTGTTGGTGATGATAAAATTTCTTTTAAACTAACCAATGTTTTAAAGGAACCTATGCTTGAGCAATCTTATTGTAGGATTGATATAATGGATAAGGAGGTTTCGTCTGCGCTCCCGCAGTTGTTCTGTACTAACGCTCTGGAGGTCGATGCCTGCGTTGCTGATTTAGAGAAACCTACTGATGAAAAGGGAAAAGAAAAGGTGATTGTGGAGAAGGTGCGTTATCACAATGCACTTAAGGTTGCATCATCGTCTAGAGGTAAGAGTAAGACCCTTTGGAGAAGAAAGATGTTTGATGAGGGTGGCACTCACTGCCAAGCCCCTCCGATTTGAGATATGGAGGTAATATGGTCGTGCATGACCTTTATAAACCAGCGTTGTGAGGTAGGCAACCCGTAATTATTTCCCAATTTTATTTTGTTCTATTCTATTTTTCAAGAGTGAGAGAGAGTGAGGGAGTACTAAGGTTTGTTTTTCCTCTAAGCATCGTCCTATCGTTCATCTTTTGGCATTGAGCACACTGCCAGGTTTAGCTTGGGGGAGGATTTTTGTTTGTATTCTCTATCTCTTTTGCTGCTTTCTAGGATAGATTTATTGCTTTCGAAATATACTGAAAAAAAATTATGATTCACATGACTAGTTTGATTTCCTCCCTATGCCTCTTATTGTGCTATGATTGAAAATGATTTAACTTTGTTTTCTGGATAGCTGGGCATTTGTGATTTTCAGGCTATGATTTGATGTTTGATTGCTATGATTTTAAGCGAATTTTGATTATATACACTACATTGTACTGCATGCCTGAGTTGGTTAGACTATGAGGCCTATTCTAGCCTCTTGGATTCATACTATTATCCAAAATAAAGTGTCTGACATATAGTGTAGCATTTGTTATCCAAAATAAATTTATATTAGTAAACAATGTAGCATTTGTTAGTTCCTTGTACGAAGGGTATTTATATTCATATTTAAATGGATACTTATTGTATCAAAACATTAAAGAAGTTTATGCTATATGGTAAGATCGCCGCATAAAAATTTAAAAATAAATTTATTAAGGTCTTCCATATTTTAAATTCTTTTTAGAAAATTTTTGCCTGAAGAAAACTAATATTCATGTAAAGTAGTTTATTAGTGTTGGTCCTATAGAATACTAGGTTTACTACAAGAGGTGGGGTGAATTGTAGTAATGAGGATTTTAAACACTTTTTGCGGAATTGTAAAACTTAATAGGAAATAAAGATACAATCACGTAAGAACACAAGGAATAATTCAAACAAGATCTTCTTCCAATATTCTCTAGGAAGAAATCTTGTCGTTCTATTTATAATAGCTATTACACCCTAATAGTACGTCAATCTGTTCCTCTAGGAACTGGTTCCCTGTCACCTTGTTCCCCCTGAACACATAACTTTCTCACTCGAAATCTCTAGAAGTCTTCTCTTTCTCTTTTTCTCTTTCACTCTTAAGAACATAAATTTTTCTCACAAAATTTCTCTCACCCCAAACACTCAAATGAATTACAGTAATGATGAATTAAAGAGAGAAAACCGAATAAACTTTCTTAGATACATACATGAAAATCTGGAAAGTCTTAAGTTTGAATTCCGTTTTCTTCAAATATAAATAGCAGAGGTGCTCCATGTTGTCTTCCATTAGGTTGTTATGGGCGCTTAATTCTAGCCCAAAGCTAACCACTTCTTCTAGGCGTTACTCCACAGATTTAGTCCACCAAGTCCACGATCAACAAGCCTTCACTTTCGCCTTGAATCAGTCTTTGCCGTTATAACAAGCGAGAATACTGGCAGTTGGTTATGCTTTCTAGATTCTAGGAACTAGCTGATCAGTTTCTAGTTTCGTGATTTGTAGCAAGGTGGTTACTTCCATTTGCTCGTTCAACTCATCATTTAAATACATGTGCATTCATCAACACTAACTCCACTAACATTATGGAAATTAATTTTGGCTAAAATTAATATTCCACGACATTAGTTTAATCAAACATGAACAAGTAATGTTATACTAATAAATCCTTAACCTAAATAACTTAACTTTGGTTAAACTCATAACCAATTCTCCATAAGTTATAATAAGGTTAATTTATTCTAAAATAAATTAATATATCCTATAAACAAACTATTTCAACTAAGTAATAAAATTAATCCTAAGTGAAAGGTACTTTATTTATCATCGTCAAAATAACGAATACAACAATATTCCCCCTTTTTGACGATGGCAAATAATTTGGCCAGAATTAAAAAATAAAATAAATTTAACCTAAATTAAACTAAGTCTATACTAAGACTATAGGTTTAACCTATACTAAACTAATGTCTTACTAAGGACTAAGAACATGAGATCTAGGAACAGAGACAATCAGAAAGGCTCTAGAAACTAAGTCAGGCCAGAAAAGTTTTTTAATATGCCAAATTCTTTTCCCCCTTTTGTCATTATCAAAACTAAGTTATGAACCTGCAACACTAGAGAGTCAACTGTCCAGGCATCAATTTAAGTATCTCAAATATGCATCTCAAAATATTAGTCATCCAAACACAACTAAGCATGTAAAGTAAGGACTGGGAAAGATAAAGTAAAAAAGAACAGTTATGCACAACACAAGAGCAGATAAAAAGAAAGGAAAGAAAAAGAAAGAGAATGTTCAAGATTTCATGTGCCACTAGAATGCACACAAAACATAGCAAAAGAAAGAAAAAAAGAGTTCAACCACTATTACAAACAAAATAAATGTTCAGTTAACCAAATTCTTAAAGAGGGGTGGGGAAGTTAGGTTTTGGGACGTTTGAAGAGGCTAGAGACCACTGAGTCAATTTTGGAGAGCACGACATCTACTTTGTTCCTGATCCCAGTGTCAGCCTATTTGATAGCTGCCAAGATCTGCTGCTGCGAATCCAGATTTGCGACTGTAGTCTCTACCACACTAAACCTTGAATGCAACAGGGTCAGGGACTCTTTAATTTCCCTTAGCATCCCATGTAGTCCAGTAGTAGAAGGCAGAGGAAAATCGACAGTAGTAGAAGGAGCTGGATCCTCATCCAGATTTATCGTTTCAGCAGTACCCTGATCCCGTTCCTTGAGAGTCTTGGAACCAGCTAGTCTCTGACGTTTTCTCACAGACCCCCAGCAACTTCCTCAAATAGTTTCCTCTTTGTACGAGTGTCAACCTTGATGACTGTACTCTCTCTCTCATACTCTAGTTTCCCATTTTTCACCCTCAAACTCAATCTTGACAAGGTCTCCTTAGTAAGATAATTCTCAGGTTCCAGGGCAAAGGAGGGGCTATCAGAAAGTTTCACCTTGCTTTTCTTGAGTATGGTGGTGATAAGATTACCATACCCGACTTTTGCATTGTGGGATATACAGTAGGAAAGGTGAGAAATCATGAGAGATGGGAAGTTGATCTTGATTTGTTTGGCTAAAAAATACATAATGGAGAGATCCATTAGGTTTGCTTGGGTTCTTTTGGAGGATCTTGGTAAGACAAAGCGCCAAACAAACTGAAATAGAAGCTTATGAAGAGGAAAAAGGTCTTTTTGGTCAAGTAATAAAGCAGTAGGGTTTCCATTAAAGATTTTGAGAATTTGCTCATTTGAAGCTCCATTAACATTTAATTTTGCCCTCCCCTTTACATATTCCTTGTACCCATCAGAAGGTACTTCAAACAACTAACTCAGCCTTTTCTCAGTGAAAGTCACTACACTCTCATTCACTAAACTCACACATACACCCTCACTGATATTAAAATTTGAGCAAAAAGCACTCCTTTCTTCTTCATAAGTCCTTCATCTAAACTAACCAATTTCATCCATTTTTTAAACTTTAGAATATTTAGAAATTCATTCCATTTTGATTTCTTGCACCATGCAAGATCGACACAGAAACCAACAAGAAATAGAGAGGATTTAGATTTCTTACCCCTCTTGGTGGGAATCTTAATATCTCTTGCTTGACTACTTTTCATTTCGTTATCTTCATCCTCGGGCTTTGGAGACACAGTTTCATTTTCGGAAACAGGGACTTGAGAGTTTACTGAATCTTCCTTTGGATTAGAAGATTCTTGATCATTGTGGTCTTCTAGTGAAGGAGTCTTTTCGACTGTACAATTTTTGTTGTTACCGGAGAAGGTTCTTTTTGGTGCCATTTTTGAGGATTTGGAGATGGAGGAAGAGTGTTGAGAATTTAAAAAAAGAGAAAATGAATAGTGAAAGTGGTCAGTGAAGGGATGGTTTGGGTTTAAAAAGTATTGATGAGCCATGTGAAAGTGAATATGAAAGGATGTGGTAAGTGAGTGATGCTTAGGGTTTCGTGTTTATTTAATGCTTTCCCTCTTTTAAATTAGATTAACTGAATTAATTTCTTAGTGAATTAATTGTGGTTCATTTATGGTTGATTCATTGAATCACAAAATGTACAGGAGAAGAATGTGATGGACAGAAAAGAAGGAAAAAGAAAAGGAGAAATAAAATTAAAGAAAAAAATAAAAATAGGAGTAGAGTTGCTCTTGCATGTGCAGACCTTTAACCAATACAGACATTCCAACTTACGTACTCAATATATGTGCATGGACAATAAGGATAATATGTAAAGACAAATATGAGTCCTTATACATGACCCTAGGTGTATGAAATAAATTCAAGAAATTTGTAGGGCACACTCAGTAGTGATTAGTACTTGGGGAGTCAATATTATAGGCATTTTCTTACAATTCTGATCATTCCTTGTTCCAAGCGAATCTTTTCAAATCTGTCCCTAGAAAGTGATTTGGTATAAATATCAGCAATTGATTCTGTAAGACAGAATTCAACTTTGACTAAAACTTTTTCAACACTGTCCTTCAAGAAGTGATGCCTAATGTGAATATGCTTGACTCTAGAATGATGTACTAGATCCTTGTAAATACATATTGCACTGGTATTGTCACAAAAGATGGGAACACACTTGAGTTTAATACCAAAATCGCGTACCTCTTGCTTGATCCAAAGGACCTGGGAACGACATGCAGCAGCAGCCACATATTCAGCTTCATCAGTTGATTAAGGAATTGTATTCCGTTTCTTAGAACCCGAAAACTAAGCTTGTTCCTAGGAACTGAGCAATTCCAGGGGTACTTTTGCGATTAACCAAATCTCCAGCATAGTCAGCATTAAAGTAGCTAACTAGATCAAATATATCACTAAAGGATAAAACAAGCAGAGATCATCACTTCCTTTCAAATACCTAAGGATTCTCTTGACATCTATCAAGTGAGATTCCTTTGGATTTGATTGGAACCTAGCACATAAACCAACACTAAAAGAAATGTCAGGTCTACTTGTTGTTAAATAAGGAGAGATCCAATCATACCTCTGTATTGTTTCTGATCTATTGATTTACCATTTGGATCTTCATCCAACCTTGTTCCTGTTCCTATAAGAGTGTGGTTGGTCTTAGCTTGTTTCAATCCATATTTCTTCAGCAGTTCTTTCACATATTTTTGTTGATGGATCATTGTTCCTCTTTCAGTTTTCTTGATTTGTAATCCAAGAAAGAAGTTCAATTTTCCCATCATGCTCATTTCAAATTCACTGCTCATTAAATTAGCAAATTCCTTGCATAGAGAGTCGTTAGTAGCACCAAAAATAATATCGTCAACATAAATTTGTACTACTAATATGTCAGTTCCTCTAGATTGAAGGAACAAGGTTCTGTCAACTTTGCCTCTAATAAACTTATGATAAAGCAAGAATTTTGAGAGTCTTTCATACCAAGATCTAGGAGCTTGTTTTAGGCCATAAATAGCTTTATCTAGCTGATAGACTTGATTTGGAAGATCAGGATTTTCAAATCCAGGAGGTTATTCCACATAGACATCTTCCATTAGATATCCATTTAAAAAGGCACATTTGACGTCCATTTGGTACAACCTGAATCCCATGAAGGCTGCAAATGCAATCAAAATTCTAATAGCTTCTATTCTAGCAACATGAGCAAAGGTTTCATCGAAATCAATACCTTCTTGTTGATTATACCCTTTTGCTACAAGTCTGGCTTTGTTCCTTATAACTCTACCATATTCATCTAGCTTGTTCCTGAAGACCTATTTCAGCCCAATTACTTTTTAATTCTTAGGCTTGGTCTCAAGATGCCAGACCTTAGCTTGTTCCTTTGGAATTCATTCAGTTCCTCTTGCATGACATTTATCCAGTCCGACTCTAGCAAGGCTTCATTATGATCTCGAGGTTCTATCATGGACAAAAAAGCTTGGAATGCACAAAAGTTTTTGAGTTGGGATCTAGTCTGGGTTCCCTTCTCAATATCACTTATGATCAATTCCAAGGGATGTGAGTTCTGGTGCTTCCAAGGTTTTGGTTCAAACCTTCTTGTTCCTGTTCCTTCAACTTGAGTTTCTTCAGTTTGTTTAGTCTCTGGATGCAATTCTTCGACCCTTATTCCTTCTTCAGGAGTTTCTTCATTTACCTATTCCCCATGAGGATCAGGCTCAGGAACAATCAATTCGTTTTCAGGAATATGCCTTTTAACCGTACCTGCAGGTGTTAGTTCCTCATCAAGATTGTTTGACTCTTCAGGACGAGTCAACCCAATTTCAAAACCATTATCATAACATGGTTCCTGCAATGAGTTAGTTTCATCAAAGATTATATGGACACTTTCCTCAACACACATTGTTCTTTTATTATATACTCTATATGCTTTACCAGTTAAAGTATATCCTATGAAAACAGCTTCATCACTTCTAGCATCAAATTTTCCTAAATTATTTTTACCATTGTTGTGTACAAAGCATCTACATCCAAAGATTATAAAGTAACAGATATTGAGTTTTCTTCCTTTAAACAGCTCATAGGGAGTTTTCTTGGTGATGGGTCTTAGAATGACCCTGTTGATGATGTAGCAAGCTGTGTTCACTACTTCTGTCCACAAATTCTTTGGAATATTTCTAGATGTGAGCATTGTTCTAGCCATATCCTCCAGAGTCCGGCTCTTTCTTTCAATTGATCTAATCCTTCATTGCTGCAAAAATCATCAAACATGGAGTTTTCAAACTCCGTGCCATGGTCAGATCTTAAATGTTTTAATTTAAGGCCACTAACCCTTTGAACTTTCTTAGCAAAAGTTACAAATTCATCAAAAGTTTCGTCTTTGCTATGAAGAAAGATCACCCAAGTAAATCTAGAAAAATCATCAACTATTAACTAATACAAATCTCTTGCCTGACCTGCTTTGGATTCGTACAGAGCCACATAGATCCATGTGGATCAACTCAAGTGGACTTTGAGTGCTTACCATTTTCTTGGATTTGAACGAGGACCTAACTTGTTTCCCTCTTACACATGCTCCGCAAACTCCATGGTTTGAGATTTTTATAGTTGGTAGACCAACTACTAAGTCTTACCCAGTTAGTTTATGAAGTAGTGTCATGCTTGCGTGACCACACCTTTTATGCCAAAGAATTTGGTCATCTTCTAGTACACTAAGACAAGTTAGATTGTTCCTGGGAACTAGATTTAGGTCAACAACATAAGTATTTCCCTTTCTTGTTCCTTCTAGAATCTTGGATCCTGTATTTATGTCACTCACTACACAACATTCATTAGTAAACTTCACATTGTTTCCTTTGTCACAAAATTGAGAAAAACTAAGTAAATTATGTTTCAAACTCTCGACCAAAAATACATTATCTATGGAATGTGACAGAGATTTTCCAACCTTACCTATGCCTACAATATTACCTGTTAGGTTGTCTCCAAAGGTCACAGTTCCTCCTTCATAGACTGAAAGTGAGAGAAATTTAGTTTTATCTCCTGTCATGTGCTTAGAACAACCCTTGTCGAGGTACCACAGGTTGTTCCCCCTCACTTTAGTCTGCACCTACAACAATTAGTCAGTAGTAGGAACCCAGTTAGACTTGGGTTCCACTGTTGAACTTGAGTTCCTCTTAATTTTCACTTTTGCTTCACTAAGCGAGTGTTCATCTCAATTTGTTCCTCCCTGATGGAACAGTCAGACACCAAGTGTCCACTCTTCCCACAGTAGGAACATATTCTATTGCTTGGCAGATCAACATACTTTTTCTGTTTATTCCTTTTCTTATGATTGAACCCTAGTCCGTTCCTTCCTTCATTTTATACCTTTTTATCCAACTAACCAGATCAGGAAGCTTAGTTCTTGAAGATTTCAATTTCCTCTTAAGTACTAGATTTTCATTTATAACTAACTCATTCTCAGATTTCAATTTTTCTAATTCAGTTCTGGTACTTTCAGAGGAACCGGTTCCTTCATGAACGACCAGTTTCAATTCTGCCAAAGCCATATTCAAGAAGTAGTTTTTATTTTTTAATTTTTCATATGCTTCTTGAAAATAACAGTATTTATCAAAAATATCAAAGAACCGTTCCTCTATTTCTGAATTTAGCTTTTTAAACCAATTTGAATGATCTTTGGTAACTTCCAAGGCCTTCTCCACATTCTCTTCTCTATGCAGATTGCCTTGTAGTTATGAAGAGTTTCTAAAAGTAATCCAATAAGTTGGTTCTTAGTTAGTTTTGATAACTCTTCTTCAATAACATTAAAGTTTACCTGTTTGTTAGACATGTCCTCTTCATCATCTGCCTTAACCATAAGGCAGAGTTGAGAAGTTTCATCTTCAGGTTGTTCCTGCTCCTCATCAAAGTCTGATTCCCCCCAGGCTGCTACCATTGCTTTTCTCATTTCTATTTTTAAGAAAGGCTTTTGTTGTTCCTTGCCCTTGAATCTTCCTTTTCCCTTCTCGTTTTCCCATAAAGGACATTTCTTTATGAAATGATCAGTGTTTCCACACTTATGGCAACTAAGCTTTGAGGGTTTTCTTGCATTCTTCCCTTTATAGTTCTTGTTGAAGAACTTCTTGAATTTCTTCACTATCAAAGGTGCTTCCTCATCATCAGTCTCTGATTCATCTTGTTCCTCAAACTTGAGAGCTAGAGATTTAGGTCTGCTGGAATCAGAATCATGAGTTCCTAGATGCATCTCATGTGTCATCAAGGATCCAGCAAGTTGTGCAATGTTAAGTTGGTGAAATCCTTGGTTTCTTGTAGAGCTGTCACCTTGGCCATCCATTTTTCATCTTGTGGAAGACTTCTTAGAACTTTGTGTACCTATTCCGCTGGAGAGATAGATTTTCCTAGAGAGTCAAGTTCATTTATAATGTTTGAGAACCTAGTGAGCATATCATGAACTGGCTCTTTAGGTTTCATTTGAAATAGCTCATATATGTGCATGAGCATGTCTATATTTGATCTTTTAACCTCGCTTGTTCCTTCATGTGTAACTTGAAGAAGTTCACACATTTTCTTTGCACCCTTTCACCCCATGACTCTATTGTTCATGAGGACCAAGACCACAATTAATAATTTTCTTGGCCATGTTGTTCATCTCCATCTTCTCGAAGTCTTCTTTGTCATACTTTGAAAGTGATTTTGGAACTAGCTCACCTTCTTCAATCTTTTCGGTAACTTCAAAGTCACTGATAGGTTTTAGTCGTATCGCCTAATCAAAAATAAACCTACGGACCTCTAACTAGGTAGTCAGTGGAAGCAGGGTCGAATCCACAGGGAGACAGAGTTTCTAAATTAATATTCAACCGATTCAGCTACTCCAGATGAAATCAGGGAAGAAATAATTAAACTAAAGAATAGACTACAAAAGACGGAATAAATCGAGGATTAAACTATGGAATAAAAGTCTAGGGTATTAGGTCGGTCCACCATGCTTATACCAATCAAATAGGGTCAACTACTACCAAAACCTAAGTCAAGAGTCGGGGGATTAGAGCCTATGTTGAGCTATGGTTAAGACTCAACGCTCATAGTTCAACATACGCCGCATGTTCACTAACGTAATCAGAACTACTGACGTGTCCTAGGCCTCTAGTCGTAAGACGGATCTGTGCAAACAACTATTAACCACAAGCAACCAACGAAACTGCGCAATAACGTTAATTACTCAATAAAGAACAAACCACATCACAATCACCCTAATCAAGCCCTAGAAATCAATAAGAGTCTAAATCACAATCATGGTATAAACATGGCTTTCCTATCTAACACCCTAGAAAGAGACTACTCAGTCATGATCAAATTAACAACGACAAAACTAATATGAAACCCTAACAATTGCATAATGAACGATTAAATAAACAAACTAAACAATCAAGAATAACAAAAGAGATTAGGATAAGGAAAAGTACCAATTGACGGAAAGCAGGAACTTTTATTGAAATCGAAATAGGGTTGATCACCTCTAAATCAAGCTAAAGTGTTTGAATTGAACTAAGAATAAGGAAAAATTGTACTTTACCACCTTTATTTTACAACATTTCGTAAACTACCACCTTTTAGTTTTTTTTTTTAAAACTACCACCTTTATTATTACAAATGTTTATATACTCCCACCTGATAACAGATTCCGTCAATTCTTCCGTAAAGTGGGCCCCACTTTTAACTACTGAGATACGATTTTCCTTCTCTCTCCTCTAATCTCTCTCCACTCTCACCCACCATTGATACACAAACACAACCAAGAATTGACTCAGAATTTTACCCAAATTCACACCTTCTTATATGAGAGAGTGAAGCATTTAGAGTGAGCGAGTGAAGCATTTCAAACCTCTTCTCACACTTATTCCAACACTACACCATTGTGAGAGAAAGGATTAAAAAACAGAATATCAGCAAGACATTCTTCAAATCCTGATTACTATATTACACTCGAGGAATTTTACTCCATTTATTACATATACAAAACAAATGTATGTACCCTAACCTAAACCAACAACAACAATAAAACATGAAAATATCTTGTACAACATATCTTAGACTGCCTTTCTGAGAAACTGAATCAAATTTAACCCCTAAGAAAAAAGGGAATCCCAAAGCAAATATATAGTATGAACAATACTAGCAATGAGGTCTACACCTTTTAGTTTTATGACCAACAGAAGCATCGAACCATGTAAAATAGATATGTAGCTCTATAACTTGGACCTCGATTTTTCAATGAGTTCTCGTTTGAGGAGTTTTCCTGAAGCGGACTTTGGGACATCACTTAAAAAAGTTACCTTCCTTAATCTCTTGTAAGGTGCAACCTGTAGCAATGACAGAGTAATTGGCAAATGATCCAGAAATCATTAACTTCATTTTAACAGTCGTAGTTTGACCACCCTCTCAGCAAAGGGGTTATGTTATGTACAAAGGTTTTAACGGAGAAAACTTTGTTCCTTTTGTGATTTACCTGATCTGCAACGAACTTGATGACATCTTCTTCCTTCACGTAACTTTTAGGTGATCTAACCACAAATGCAATGGGGACTTCACCCGCTTCATCATCAGGAGAGCTAATAATGGGGAAAGCACAAACTGTCAAAAAAATGTTCAATTGGAGGTGAGTTTTGAGAGTTGGGAAAATGAAGAAGAGAAGAGAGATTGAGTTGGAAGTGTGAGATTAGAGGAGATAAAGAGAGATTAGAGGAGAGAGAAGAGAAATCAATTTTTTAACAAAGGATTTAGGACATTTTAACCTTAATGGTTGAAAGTGGGGCCCATTTAATGGAGAAACTGACGGATTCCGTTATCGGGTGGGAGTATCTAAACGTTTGTAAGAGTAAAGGTGGTAGTTTAAAAAAAAAAATTTAAAGGTGGTAGTTTACAAAAAGTTATAAAATAAAGGTGGTAAAGTACAATTTATCCTAAGAATAATGAAGAATAAAACTAGTCTAAAGCTAATGAAAGATGAATAAAAGATGTAAATAATAATGAGGAAAACGGTATTTATAATACCCCTCAAGTCTAATTAAAAATAGGAAACAAAACTCAAAATCCGCGACAAATGCATCAGACCCGATCGGGCCCGAGCACAGTACCCGATCGGGTCAAACACCAAATCAGCGCTTTGTCTTCTGGGCCTTCGCGTAGCAGCAGCGTAGCATTAAACTGATTATAACGACCCACCCGATCGGGCCGTGGGCAGCCACCCGATCGGGCCAGGCGACAAAACGCGCCCAGCAGCTCGCCTCATCCGCAGCTTCACAACAAGACCTAGCAGCCTTTGACCCGATTGGGTCGGGTGCATTACGCCCGATCGGGTCTGGTGCATGTTGCTCGCCCGATCTGATCGGGCACACCTTGCCCGATCGGGTCCGCAACTTTCATACCCGATCATAAATACTTCGCCCGATCGGGCCATTTCTGCCCGATCAGTGCACGGAAACCTCCTTTGACTCCTTGGCTCTCTAATCTTCACGTTTAGGGGTCTTGGGACCTCCTAAACTATCCATAAAGCTCGTGATCCATCCTACGTGCCTCGTAACATCTCGTAAAGTCGTGGTTGCTTCCAAAAGGCTCGGGAATAAGGAAAAACTCCATAAAACCTGCAATTCAATACTAAAACACGAAACCACAACTACATACGATAGTTAGCACAAAATAGCTCCCAAGAGCTCCAATGACGCACAAATTAGCTTGTAAATAAGGGAGAAAACTCTATATAAATACGTGATATTAGTCACCTATCTCAATTACTCTTCATACTTGATAGTTCTCAGCCTTGATGAATATTTCCATGCGATTCTTCCAATAAGGGTAGTGCTTGCCGTTGAACATTGGAGGACGTTGAGTAAACTATCCCTCATCAAGTTTTTCTCCCGTAGTATTCATGTTGTCTAGGATCTGTCTCCTTAGTGTTAGCTGATTATGGAGAGTCAAGCTCTGATACCAATTGTTGGTCCTATAAGATACTAGGTTTACTACAAGAGGTGGGGTGAGTTATAGTAATGGGGATTTTTTACACTTTTTGTAGAATTATAAAACTTAATAGGAAATAAAGAGACAATCAAGTAAGAACACAAGGAATAATTCAAACAAGATCTTCTTCCAATATTCTCTAGGAAGAAATCTTTCTCTTTTATTTATAATAGCTATTACACCCTATTATAAATAGTACCTCACTCTGTTCCTCTAGGAACTTGTTCCCTGTCACCTTGTTCCCCTGAACACATGACTTTCTCACTCGAATTCTCTATAAGTCTTCTCTTTCTCTTTTTCTCTTTCACTCTTAAGAAAGAAATTTTTCTCACAAAATTTCTCTCACCCCAAACACTCAAATTATTTACAGTAATGATGAATTGAAGAGAGAAAACCGAATAAACTTTCTTAGATAAATTACATGAAAATCTGGAAAGTCTTAAGTTTGAATTCCGTTTTCTTCAAATATAAATAACAAATCTGGTGCTCCATGTTGTCTTCCATTAGGTTGTTATGGGCGCTTAATTCTAGCCCACGTCTAACCACTTCTTCTAGTCGTTATTCCATAGATTTAGTCCACCAAGTCCATGATCAACAAGCCTTCACTTTCGCCTTGAATCAGTCTTTGCCTTTATAACAATCGGAAATACTGGGAGTTGGTTATGCTTCCTAGATTCTAGAAACTAGCTGACCAGCTTCTAGTTTCCTGATTTGTAGCGAGGTGGTTACTTCCATTTGCTCGTTCAACTCATCATTTAAATACCAGTGCATTCAGCAACACTAACTCCACTAACATTATGGAAATTAAGTTTAGCTAAAATTAATATTCCACAACATTAGTTTAATCAAACATGAACAAGTAATGCTATACGATTAAATCCTTAACCTAAATAACTTAACTTTGGTTAAACTCATAACCAATTCTCCATAAGTTATAATAAGGCTACTTTGTTCTAAAATAAATTAATATATCCTATAAACAAACTATTTCAACTAAGTTATAAATTAATCATAAGTCAAAGGCACTTTATTTGTCATCATCAAAATAACGAATACAACAATTAGTATCTTTCGATATCATGTTATTTCAAAATCGTTCTTACAATTAACAAATAATTGATTTTCATATATTATATTAGTAATCTCCCATTTATTTTACATCACCTTTCTCACATTTTGCTAAAAAAATTAAAATATATATTTTTCATATATTATTATCTTCCCATGTTCTTTCCAATATTATGTTGTGTGGAAATCTTGTTTTAAAGGCTATAAGTCTAATATGGTGTAATATATAGGTTTATTATGTACCGAATTTAAATCCCATATTATGTTTTTTAGAGTTTTGGCTTGAAGAAAATCATTTATTTACATATATTATATTTTATAAGAATCTACAGACATTTGCTTCTATATTTTGTTTTTAAAAAATACTTAACAAAACATGATTATTATATAGGCAAAGCTAACGAACTCCCCTGGGCATTAAATAAGGTATAAAAATGAAAATATTCATTAGAGTAAACATTAATAACATTGATCGATCCGATCAAAAAAATAACATGGATCGATGCATGATTTTGGCAAACAATTCAAACTTAATAGCAATTTGGGAAATATATTGAATGTCAATTGACGCCATGACAGTTTTTGTTTGCAAGAACTTTTTACATGGTACTCTTTCATTTCTTTTTTTTTGTCCTAATTTCCATTTTTGTCCGTTTCTTTTTGTTTGTCCTACTTAACTTTTTCATCTTTCCCTATATAAGAAAATAGTATTATTCATCTACCCCTACTTTCTCACTTTTTGGTCCCACATACACCTTACAATTTTCTCTCACCTACTTTAATCAACACATTTACTATAAAATAAGTTGACTCCTTAATTCTCTTAATCGATGAATAATCTACCAATGTGACAAGGTATAGAGAAACTACCAGGATCTTTTAATTTTGGTGGAAATTTATTTTATAATAAGGCACTACATTCCTCAGTAAAGGCAACTGACTCCACCTTATTAAAAGCGTTTTCTCTAGTCAAGATATCTTCCATGAATTTTGCATAAGCAGGCACTTGGATAATTTAATTCTGTGAAATGAACTTTTACCTGAAGATTCTTGACGATTTCCAAAAACTTACCAAATTGTGGTCCAGCTTGCTCTTTTGTTTACGATTGGGAAAAGGGAGTTTGAAAGGAGGAACTTCAATAGTAGGCTTTTTGGGCTCCGCTTACTTAGAGTTCTCCTTGTCAGTTTCGGCTTCATCATTTAGGATCCCTTCCCCCTTGTTTCTCACACTCACAATATCATCAGAAGTCATGGGTGGTCTCTCATAATGAGAACCATTGCAGAGAGTGATGGCGTTTACCAAATCTGTTGGTTGAACAGATTGTATTGGGAGAGCACCTTGTTGTCTATTATAGTTTTAAGTGGACAATTGTGTCAACTGGTTCTCCAACATCTTATTGTGATCTAGAATGGACTCAATTTGTTCCTTGTCAGCTTGTTTATCTTTTTGCAATTGCAACAACATATCTCTCATCTCAACCATCATGGGATTGGCAGGGGGTGCTTGTTGAGAGGGATTAAATGGTGGTCTAGAGAAAGCAAGAGGATGTTGAGAAGGTTGTTGGTGATACCTCTGGTTTAGTTGTTGTGCTTGTGGTTGTGGTGCATGAGGATTTAGCACATTAGTCTCTTATATGATATTTCAGATAATTTCTCAACCCTGGATTATATGTGTTGGAGTATGGATTTTTCTGTTAATCCGATTAAAAGGCATTAACTTGTTCGAGCGAACTCCTACACTCATGTGACCAATGTCCAATTATACCACAATTTTGACATAAGATCTCAGATGTAGTACTCAAAGCAGCAACCCTTGCGGGAGAGAAGAGTTGTATATTATCTAGCTTATTACTCATGGCATTCATTTGGGCAGCCAATAGGGATATAATAATCAATCTCATGATTGCCACCCTTGTTAGCTAGTCCTCAGGGTTGCCATATTAAGAGTTGTGAATAGTCATCTCCTCAATTAAATCATGTACGACATCAATTTCTAGTTTCATGAATCTCTCGTTCGCTGCAGAGTCATGAGAGGCTAAAGTTGTATCACCTAGTCAAAGATAAATCCTAAGTCCTCTAACAATGGTAGTCAAGGGAAGTAGGGTCGAATCCACAGAAAGACGGAGTTCTAAGTTAATATTTAGCTATACAGCTACTTCAGACAAAATCAGAAAGCAATCAACTGAACTACTAATTAAACACTAGAAAGCAATATAAAATGGATTTTACTTTATGAAATAAAGGTCTAGGGAATTAGTTCGATCCACCATGCTTATACCAATCAAGGGATCAAACAACTATCAGAATCTAGGTCGAGAATCGATAGATTATAGCAGTGTCAAGCTATTGCTAAGTCTCAACGCCCATAATTCAACATATGCAGCATGTTCACAAATATAATCAGGATTGCTGATGTGTACTAGGCCTCTAAAAGTAAGACGGGTCTATGCAAACGATTATTAACCTCAAGTAATCAAAGAAACTGCGCAATAACGTTAATTACTCAATAAGAACAAATCACACCATAATCAAACACATCAAGCCCTAGCAACTAATAGCAATTCAATTAATCAAGGTATAAACATGGCTTCCCTTACCAAATCCCTAGAAATTAAACTACTCGGACATAATTAAATCAACAATAACAATTCTAATAAGAAACCCTAATTTCAACATCATGAATAAATTGAATAATTAAACTAAGCAATCAAAGTAGTTAAAGAGATTAAGGGTAGAGAACAATACCAATTGACGGAAAGCAATAACTTTTATTGAATCAAATTTGAGGTTCAATCACCTTTAAACTAATCTAAAGTGTTAAATCTAAATAAAACTCTCTAAAACTAAAAGTAAGACGGGTCTATGCAAACGATTATTAACCTCAAGTAATCAAAGAAACTGCGCAATAACGTTAATTACTCAATAAGAACAAATCACACCATAATCAAACACATCAAGCCCTAGCAACTAATAGCAATTCAATTAATCAAGGTATAAACATGGCTTCCCTTACCAAATCCCTAGAAATTAAACTACTCGGACATAATTAAATCAACAATAACAATTCTAATAAGAAACCCTAATTTCAACATCATGAATAAATTGAATAATTAAACTAAGCAATCAAAGTAGTTAAAGAGATTAAGGGTAGAGAACAATACCAATTGACGGAAAGCAATAACTTTTATTGAATCAAATTTGAGGTTCAATCACCTTTAAACTAATCTAAAGTGTTAAATCTAAATAAAACTCTCTAAAACTAAAAGTAAGACGGGTCTATGCAAACGATTATTAACCTCAAGTAATCAAAGAAACTGCGCAATAACGTTAATTACTCAATAAGAACAAATCACACCATAATCAAACACATCAAGCCCTAGCAACTAATAGCAATTCAATTAATCAAGGTATAAACATGGCTTCCCTTACCAAATCCCTAGAAATTAAACTACTCGGACATAATTAAATCAACAATAACAATTCTAATAAGAAACCCTAATTTCAACATCATGAATAAATTGAATAATTAAACTAAGCAATCAAAGTAGTTAAAGAGATTAAGGGTAGAGAACAATACCAATTGACGGAAAGCAATAACTTTTATTGAATCAAATTTGAGGTTCAATCACCTTTAAACTAATCTAAAGTGTTAAATCTAAATAAAACTCTCTAAAACTAAGCTAAGAACTATTGGAAATAAAACAGAATAAAGATTGTCTCTAAAATAATGAGGAAAAAGTATTTATAATACCCCAAAAATCTAATTAAAAACGGAAATAAAAGATCGAATTTCAGCGAAGGCGAGTGCGGGACCCGATCGGGCAAATGGCCATCCGATCGGGCCCACACTAAAAATGACCAACTTTTTCCTTTGGACTCCACGCATCAGCAGCAGCAAATGGAGACTTATGGGCCCCACCCGGTGGGCTGCCCAATCGGGTGCACTATCGGGTCCAGCCAGCGACTATTTGACGGCATCAAAATAAGTTAGTGGGCCACCAAGTTTTTGTCCCCTTATCACGCAACAGCATCAGCGAGGGACATGGACGTGACCAACAAAAGCCCAAACGCTTCTCTCTTGGCGTACAGCAGCAGCATGCAATTTGGAGATGACAAGGCCCACCCGATTGGGTCAGGCACTGTTGGTCTAGGGCAGAAATGAGCCCAGCATTTTTCCCTTGCTTACACAACGCAGCAGCAGCCACTTGAAATTTTTGGCCCAGCCCGATCGGGTGGGCCCTGCCCGATCGGGTTGGTAGTAAGATGGCCAACATAATTTTCTAATTTTTTCCACCCGATTGGGTCGAGTGATGTCCGCCCGAGCGGGTGCGAAACTTTACCGCCCGATTAATAAATCATCGCCCGATTGGGCCATTTTCTGCCCGATCGGAGTACGGGAAGCTCCTTTTGACTATTTGACTCTCAATTCTTCGCGTTTAGAGGTCTTGGAACCTCCTAAACTATCCATAAAGCTCGTGAGCCATCCTATGTGCTTCGTAACATCTCGTAAAGCCGTGGTTGCTTCCAAATAGTTCGGAAATAAGGAGAAAGCTCCCTAAAACCTGCAATCAATACTAAAACACAAAACCACAAACTATATACGATAGTTAGCATGCAATATGGACTAAAATGAAACTAAATGATCCTAAAGTGCAACCTAAATGCATCATGAAAGACCTATATCAATATGACTCATCAGCTTTCTAGTGGATACAATAACTTTAGCCATTATAATCATTTGAACCTTATGCCTTTATTTTTATAAATTAATCTTGTCCAGTAGCAAATAACTCGGGCCATTTTTTTTATTTTGTAAAAGGTTAAGCCCAAAATGAGAAAATAAATTATCAGACTTTGTGTTAACTATGAATAAAATATACAAACTTGTGATATAACATAAAGTAAAAAATTTCAATAGAATATCACAAATTATTAAAAGAGTCGAACTAATTTTAACATAAAATTGGACCAACCAAAGCCCACATTCTATTAACAAACCTGTTTTACATAAACTTGTTGTAAACGGTGTTTGTCCAGATGATGGACAGGTGTGGGGTTGATTATATTGGGAGGCTTGTGCAGAGACGTAGCTTTGTCCCCGAACCTGCAAAAGGGGAAAACCAAACCGGAGGTTTGGGTTTGATTCCCTCTCCGATGCTTAAGTCAGTATTCAATAGATAAAATCTGAGTATGAATTTTGACAGAGTAAGTTTAAGAGAGTAGTTGTGTGTCGCTTTTACCTGATTATGAGGAACTATTTATAGTATTTATGTATAGAAAAGAGCACCCTAGAATAGAGAGATGTGATTGGTCGGGCAATGGGAGAGCGACACTTGTTATGGTCTAATTGTCCTGAGCCCTTTATCCAATCACATTCTTCCCCTCTAGGGAATTTGGGCTGATTATTCCTTCCTTTTGAGAATAATTAGGCCTCTTGTTTGCAGTTTTGGTGACATCATTAGCTCCCCTCTAACATGCGGCCAAGTGTCACTGAGGGGGTGAGCCACGTGTCACCAACCCATTGGGCCACGTGGCAATCCTTGACTGGGCCACATGTCTTCTTCTAATATGTTACAACATTTGCCCCTAAAAGGGGTTTAATCTGGGACTTTATCTGATAAAAGCCCTTTTACTGAGAGTAACCGCAGATAGTAATTGCACTGTGTAGGAGTTTAACTGACTTTTCCTCCAATCAGAAGAATAGGAGATGGCGTGTGCACCAGGTGGTGTTGACACGTGTAAAGTGACTGTTGAGGGAGAGGGGAGGTTTTTACCTCTCTATAAATACCCCTCCCCCATTTCATTTTTTCACCTATGCTTTCCGAATTTTTCTAGAGAGAGTTTTTTCTAGAGAGAGAAACTCTGAGTGAGGTAATAATCTGGTTTTTTATCTGTCAGAAGAAGTTGACTTTTGGGGAATTTTGACCTTGACCATTGCTGACCGGCGTGACTTGTAGAGAAAGTGAAGAGTCCGTCCAGATCATTAGTCAGGTATCTCCCCTTTCTCCTTTTACTTTTCTTCTTTCATTCTTTGATTTTCTTTTTTGATATAAAATGGTCTCATTTACCTCTTCCAATAACCCCAGCCAACCCCTGGAGCATGCTAACCCTAGGGCGGATTCTTTTTCATCTTCCGCCGTTTCTAGAGTTGGGTGCATCTCAGCCAGATACTTCTTTAATTTAATAAGAACGTTCGACCTTTTCTGACGACCCAGTCTCTGCCTTTGCAGGGTAATCTGGCGCGTATCAAGCAAACGGCGCGTCTAAGACGTTCACTAATTCTCCCCTCGTCCAGTTCTGAAATGGAAGAGTCACCAGGGAGAGGTCCTGAAAGACAAGAGAGTGATAGAGTGGAAGAGATCCAGCCTTTGGAGGTTAACCCTCTAGAAGAATATGACTTAGAGGCTTCGGAGGAACAATGTGAGGTCGGTCCATCTGGAAGGGTCTCAGATGAAGAAGAAGGGTTAGAACCTTCTACCACCTCTGCTGAACTTACGGAACGTCTAGGCCCTCTTTCTGATCCGGCTTTTGTTTGTGTGGATATAGATTGGTTGAATAAATATGGGCCAAATGCAAGTCGTTGATATCACGTATTTATATAGAGTTTTCTCCCTTATTTACAAGCTAATTTGTGCGTCATTGGAGCTCTTGGGAGCTATTTTGTGCTAACTATCGTATGTAGTTGTGGTTTCGTGTTTTAGTATTGAATTGCAGGTTTTATGGAGTTTTCTCCTTATTCCTGAGCCTTTTGGAAGCAACCACGGCTTTACGAGATGTTACGAGGCACGTAGGATGGCTCACGAGCTTTATGGATAGTTTAGGAGGTCACAAGACCCCTAAACGTGAAGATTAGAGAGCCAAAGAGTCAAAGGAGTTTCCGTGCACTGATCGGGCAGAAATGGCCCGATCGGGCGAAATATTTATGATCGGGTATGAAGTTGCGGACCCGATCGGGCAAGCATTGCCCGAAAGGATCGGGCGAACATCATGTACCCAGACCCGATCGGGTGGGCTGCTCGTAGGTCTTATTAGAGACGCTGCTTGAAGGGCGTCTTTCCTAGGCCATAATGCGCCCAGGCCCGATCGGGTGAATGCCTTGGGCCCGATCGGGTGGGCCGCATTTCATTAAATCAGGGTGCTGAGCTGCTGCGTAGAGGACGAGAAGCAAAAGGAGGGTATTTGGTATTTGACCCGATCGGGTGGAGGCCTCGGGCCCGATCGGGTCTGGCGCCATTCCTCGCGGATTTCGTCTTTTATTTCCTATTTTTAATTACACTTGAGGGGTATTATAAATACCGTTTTCCTCATTATTTAGAGACATCTTTTATTCATCTTTCATTAGCTTTAGACTAGTTTTATTCTTCATTGTTCTTAGTTCAATTCAAACGCTTTAGATTAATTTAGAGGTGATCAAACCTATCTCGATTTCAATAAAAGTTCCTGCTTTCCGTCAATTGGTACTCTTCTCTACTCTTTATCTCTTTAATTACTTTGATTGCTTAGTTTATTTATTTAATCGTTCATGATGCAATTGTTAGGGTTTCATATTAGTTTTGTCGTTATTAATTCGATCATGTCTGAGTAGTCTCTTTCTAGGGTGTTAGATAGGAAAGCCATGTTTATACCATGATTGTGATTTAGACTCTTATTGATTTCTAGGGCTTGATTAGGGTGATTGTGATGTGGTTTGTTGTTTATTGAGTAATTAACGTTATTGCGCAGTTTCGTTGGCTGCTTGTGGTTATATAGTTGTTTGCACAGATCCGTCCTACGACTAGAGGCCTAGGACACGTCAGTAGTTCTGATTACGTTAGTGAACATGCGGCGTATGTTGAACTATGAGCGTTAAGTCTTAACCATAGCTCAACATAGGCTCTAATCCCCCGACTCTTGACTTAGGTTTTGGTAGTAGTTGACCTTATTTGATTGGTATAAGCATGATGGACCGACCTAATACCCTAGACTTTTATTCCATAGTTAATTCCTCGATTTATTCCGTCTTCTGTAGTTTAATCATTAGTTCAGTTAATTCTTCCCTGATTTCATCTGAAGTAGCTGAATTGGTTGAATATTAATTTAGAAACTCTGTCTCCCTGTGGATTCGACCCTGCTTCCATTGACTACCATAGTTAGAGGACTGTAGGTTTATCTTTGAATAGGTGATACGACTAAATCCTATCAGTCGTCTAAATAATGAGATGCCCATGGTGGACTTTCAATTCGTCCTACCTAAAAAGGAGGACACAATTTTCCATGCAGCCCCCAACCAGTTTGATGTGTATAGGCTGGCCTTAGATGCCGGACTTAGGTTTCCTTTCCATCCTTTCATTCATGAAGTTCTTCGACACTATAGCTTAGGTCATAATCAGCTGGCCCCCAATGCTTGGCTGAATATACTAACTTTTATTGCCACATGTGAGTTATATGGCCTGGTCCTGTCCCTTAATGCCTTCACCCACATACACTATGTCTGCCAAGTCCCAAAGACCATGGAGGGAACCTGGTATAGTGTTTGTAATAGAGCCGGGTATATGACGGTGTTTGGGAAACCAACTAAGATGCATAACTGGAAATCGGAGTTTTTGTTCGTCGAATCTCCCGAGGCAGAGACAGCTGAGCCCTATAAGTATCACAATCGGGCGGTAACCAATGTTTGACAAGGTGCCCTTCTTCTTGAGTTAGAAAAAAAATATGACGATGCCGTGGTGGCTCACTTCACGGCCATGGAGTACATTCACCCCTGGCATGGGGAAGCCGGGCGCCCTAAACTAAAAAAGATAGCTTTGAAGGGACCAAGTGGTTGGATTCCCTTCAAAGAAATGTTTTACAATGACAAATTCTTGGTTGCCGCTAGATTAAAAGAGGGCGAAGATCCAGGTATTGTCCTGGTCTTGCCCCAACTGCCTGTAGAAGTATTTTCCATATTGTACTTGACTAAATACTTCTTTATGCAGAACCGGGTGGAAGAAGGATCCCAGCCGCTTGGAAAGGAGAAATATATATGAGCAAGTTCGGCGAGGACCTGTGGACGGAGCACTCAAAAGCTCCTCATAAGAAAAGAGACGAAAATCTTGTAAGTTTTTTTTTAAATTTTATACACTCTCCAATTTATCTTCGTCACTCGTAAAACCAAGACCTCTTTACGAAGGAAGATGTCTGGCGTTAGACGGCCTGCCTAGTACATAGTCTTTGGTTTGGTATTCGTCTGAACCTTTGCCACTTTCTGACCGAAGGTGGCTCCGTGAAGGAAAACGTCAGGCTAGACGATTTCTTGGTCGGACATCCTTCGATCCACTTTTGATCTTCACTTTTGTAAAGATTCCTGACCGAAGGTGGTTTTGTGAAGGAAGACGTCTGAGTTTAGACGACTTCCTTCACTGAACCACCTTTTGTTTGTGTTGGTCTTCGTCCTGGACACGTTTCTGACCGAAGACTCTTTTTTGAAGGAAAATGTCTTAGTTCTGACGAGTTCCTTCATCGAACGCACTTTGGTGACTAAATGCTCTTTCTGGACTAGTCGTTCTATTCGTTTTCCTTCTTGGTTCCATCTTTGGTTTTGAATATATTAATGTGAATTGTTTTGTTACGCAGAAAAATTCACCAACGGCCAGGGCAACTATTGCCAAGCCGACTGCATCGAGGAAGCGGCCTGCAGCTTCAGGAGAACCAGCTTCATCCCCCAAATAATCAAAAGCCCAGTCCTTTGTTCCGGCAAAGAGGGTTTGACAGGAGAGTTCATCTGTCCGTAGGGCACCTATTCCTTCTGGCGAGAAAGGCGAGCGTCATCCAGTCCCATTGATGTGGAAAACCAGCTTGACGCGGCTGGTTTGAATTATGAATTGGCAAATCCGGACGGGGTTAATCCTGAAGCTTCGGCCTACTCGGGGTCAGTAGCTCGGCTTGTGGGGCAAATGCCTCACCAATTCAGGACAAAGTTTGCATCGTCGGGTGAGTTATACTATTCCAACATTGTCAGCACGCTGCGGGTTGGTGGACGATCGATGAGTCCGTCCAAATAACTTGCAGTGGTCATCCCTATACGCCGAACTGATGCTTCATCTTTTTCAGATAAGGGAAAAGCTCCAGCCGTGGGTGAGTCGGCTTCTGAGCCCGACGAGACTGTCCCCTCATTTTCCAAGTACTCCTCAGTTGAGAGGATGAAAATAAAGAAGGATGTATATGACGCCTTCCCTCATGAGTACGTTGACAGTCTGAGGGGGGCCACAGCTGGACATGTGGGCTACCTGTCTCAACTCTTAGCCGAGGTACTGCCTTTAACCTTTTCACTGTTTGGATTGAACTTTTTACAACTTGTTAACTTAGTAAATTTCACTTCTTTTCAGGCGTTCGCCCGAAGTATGGCCCTGGAAGGGTATGTAAGTGGCCTTCGTTAAGAGAACATCTCCTGTGTCCAACAGGTGACCCAGGCCGGAGACCAAGCCATAGTCGCTATCGAGGAGAGTAACATCTACCACTGGCAGAGTCTGGAGGCCTTGGAGAAGCGGTCAGCTGAATTTGAGTCGGCCAACAAGCAGCATTTAGAAAAGATCGCTTCTCTGCTGAAGGAGAAGAAAGAGTGGCTCCTGGCTCGAGATGTTCTCTTGGACTATCGGAAGAAGGGGAAAGAGATTGCTGCTGCTACCTCGGCTGAGCTTGAGGCTAAGATTTCTGAACTCACAGTAGAAGTGGGTAAGTTGAAGAATTAAGCTCAGTTGGACTACCAGGACGCCGTCCGAGCCTTTTCTGAGTCTTTGGAAACGGCCAAAGGATGGGGAATCAAAGCCATGGAAATGATGGCCGACCCTGACCAAGTGAGCCGTTTTCAGCGCCGGCTTGAATTCCAGGAGGAATATCACAAGGCCAAAAAGCGTGGCGAAGATCCCCCTGTCTTCGAAGAATCAGACAAAGACGAGGAGTTGGAGGACGAGGAAGTTGAAGATGACGCTGCCATGGAGGGGGATGCATCTATTCCTCCTCCCAACATCTAGGACGACCGTCCTCCTGCTTCCTTCTTTTCTCATTTGGGATACTCATTTGAGTGAGGAAGTCAGGGGCGGTTCGATAAGAACTGGTGCAAGTCTAAGAAAACTTGCACCAAGTACTCAGCAAAGAGGGCAAGAAAGATATTCAGGCTCAGCTTGACAAGTTGAAAAAGTACGCAACTGTCATCAAGTCTTGGCCCACAACCAGATCAGGACGCTCCGCTTGCTGTAATTTTTACTTAGTATTTTGTTTGTACTTCATGGATATTTTGCTGAAATTCTAATGCTTCGTAATCACATTACGAGGTTTCTTTTGCCTTTTAGTTTTGTTGTAGTAGCATGGAAACTCAGTAGTGCTGTATTCTGTGAATCTTGGCATCGTCCACTTGAATGAGTAGCCCAAATGAGAATCCTTCTTTCAACTGGCTTGGCCAACGTTTATTCTAGTAATTTGTCTTAAAGGTCATCCCATATGATTGCCTGTTTCTATCTTCATCTTGAATCACTCTTTGGGACGAAGATGTTCTAAATAGGTATGCCAAGATCAACAAAATTTTTCTAAGTATACTTTTTCTTCGTCTAAAGAGGAAGCAAGGATTAATCCAAGACGACCTTGATCAGATACTTTGGACTGGATACATAGTATATTGACGCGGATCCTCTAGCAGGCCATTTTTGCCATGTAATTAATTTACTCGTCCAAAGGATCTGTTAACCAATCCTAACTCATCTCTTGTCAAATATATTTAGACGATGATCTTTGTTAAGACGCGGGACCTTAACATGAAACTTTAGGCCGATAACATGTTGTGCTGATGACGAAATATCATCATTCAAATTTCTCTAAGTTACCAGGTCGCTCGTCCCATCAGGAAACAAGGATACTCGTCTTGGATTATCAAAATGTCTTAATCGCCATTGCTCCATGAAGTAAAGCGGCCAAGATAAACATCCAGACGACTCTCATCTCCACTTTGAGATCTCACTCGTCTATTAGACTCGTCTTTACACTCGTTCGTTCTAGTATTTACACTCGTCCTGCATTTCCTTGGCTAGTCTTTAGACGATCGATGCCCCATGAAGGAAGGCGGCCTGTGTATAAACCTCTTGGAGGAGTAGATAAACCATTCTGTAAATATATTATGACGGCTTCTTTAAATTTTTACTCTTCAGACGTTTTCCTTCTCGAGATAGCTATTGGTCAAAATTCCAAGTGAGTTTCAAAGGACTTCGTCTAAGGACTGTTATTTGGACGTTTTCCTACTTGACCCAGCTGTTGGTTAAAAACCAAGTTAGGTTCATGGGAAGACGTCCAGGGATCAATCTCTTGACGTTTTTCTTTTTAAACTAACCTTGATTTGTATCAATAAGATTGAAGACGTCCAAAGTTTATTCCTTGGACGTTTTCCTTTTTGGACTAACCTTGGTTTGTATCAATGTAGGATTGAAGACGTCCAAGGATTATTCTTTCCTTGCTGGACATGGTACTGTATGCCCCCCTTCTTAGGATGCCTCTTGGTCTATTCTTAGACGAAGACATCGTAGGAAGGAAGTGTAGTCCGTCCTTTTTGCAAGTAATGAGTCCTTCTTTATTAAGGCGTCTCATTTAGGCCGGTTTCCTTTGGGAAATAATACCTTTGCATATTAATAGGTATTATGACGGAGCTTTCCTTTACTAAGGAAAGGCGTCTCTCTAGCCGGCTTCCTTTAGGAAGCAGTGTTCGTCCACTTTCAAAGTTTTAATGAACTTGGATTTGGACGGTTTACTAGTTGCTTCTTGTTAAAGAAAAAACGTTTAATCAAGGAGTCTTTATTCATCAGTTATATCTTGGACAAATTGTGATGATTTTTGCAGACGTCTTCCTTTAGGAAGTAAAATCTGTCTTCCATAATGGTCTTTTATGGTTTATTATCTAATAACCAGCTTTCGTCCATCCATGGTAAAATGCCCCAAGATGGCTTTGGATAATAAAATGCGCAGGACGAGTTATTGACTAATCAGTTAACCCATATATAATGAAACAATTCAAACTATAGACCAGAATTTAGAATGTATTAATGTGAAGTTTGCTTAGCCTAAGCTAAGGTACATAAAATACATTTCTAAATGATTTTTCTGTGCCGTAGAACTTCGTTTGCACAATGTAAAAAACTACAAACTGCTTTAAACATAGTATTTTTTCAAATTATCGGAATTCCAGGTTCGTGGTATGGGGTGTCCATCTAAGTCTTGAAGCTTAAATGTGCCGCTGCGAACCTCTTCGACCACCAAATACGGACCTTCCCAGTTCGGGGTTAACTTGCCCAGTTCCTTTGCTCGTCCAACAGCCTCCATCTTACGAAGAACCAGATCCCCTATTTTGAGAGGTCGTCTGGTTACCCGTATATTGAACTCCCTAGCCATGCGTAATTTGTATAATTCCATCCTCAGAAGAGCATTACCTCAGACTTCTGGCAATTTGTCCAATGCAAGACGCATTGCCGCCCAGTTGGTCTCTTCTGAATATAACATGACGCGGAGGGTGGGTTCTTCAATTTCAATTGGTAGGACAGCTTCTGTTCCATAGACCAGCATGAAGGGCGTCTCCCATGTTGAATTCTTAGCTGTAGTTCTGATGGACCAAAGGACCAGCTGAAGCTCTTCCACCCAAAAGCCCTTGGCGTTTTCTAACTTCTTCTTTATACCTTCTGATATGATCTTATTGAAAGCTTCTACCTGGCCGTTTGCTTGTGGATGTGCAACAGAAGCAAAGTGGGATTTGATCTCCCTCTCTGAGAGCCAGTCCTTCAGTTTAGGAGTCTCAAACTGTGGTCCATTGTCGAACACAATCGACTGGGGCATCCCAAATCGCGTTATGATGTTCTTCCAGATGAACCTTTTTACGTCATTCGTCTTTATACTCCTAACTGCTTCAGCCTCTACCCACTTTGAAAAATAGTCCACAGCCACAATCACAAATTTTTTTTGTCCGGTCACCATGGGAAAAGGGCCTAGAATGTCCATTGCCCACTTAGCGAACGGCAAAGGAGTCAGGATTGGTGTTAGAAAATTTGACGGCCTTTTAAAGAGGTGGCCATGCTTCTGGCAGCTATCGCATTTTTTTGCATATTCCACGACATCAGCATTCAACGTTGGCCAGAAATAGCCAGTTCTGCGTGCCTTTTCAGCCAATGCTTGGCCGCCAATATGCGAAGCACAAACCCCCTCATGCAAATCCTTCAGTACTTCAAGACCATCTTCCCTGGTAATACATTTCAACAACGGTCGATCATACGATTTCTTGTACAATGTCTCATCCCAAACATCGAACCATTTGTCACGAGCCTTAACATATTTTGCTTCTGCCGGGTCTTCTGGTAATTGGCCAGTCTTTTTGTAGTGAAGAATAGGCTCCATCCAGTTGTTCCCTCGACTCAAAAACATCACCTCTTCCTGATCAATACTATTCCTTTCTTGAACTTCCCAGAAAACAGTTCTTGGGGTGTCGCCCAGAGCAGAACTTGCTCGTTTAGACAAAGCATCAGCCTGATGATTCTCAGACCTAGGTACTTGTACCAAGGTGAATCCATCTAATTGCTTAATTTTTTCCTTTACCAGCTGGACATACTTAGCCATGGAGGCCTCTTTGCATTCATACTCCCCATTAACCTGGCTGACTACCAGAAGAGAATCTGACTCGGCAAACACGGATTCCGGCCAGTAAGGCTTCATATTCAGCTTCGTTATTGGACGTCGGAAATTTAAAACGTACAGCATATTCATACTTATCTCCCTCAGGGGACTGACAAACAAGGCCTGCCCCACTTCCCTGAGTAGTAAACTAACCATCTACCATTAGCTTCCAACACTGACTGCCCTCGGAAGGGTCTTTTACTGGATCCAACACTGGTCGAGTTAGTTCAGCAATGAAGTCTGCCAAAGCTTGTCCCTTAATCGCTTTCCTTGGTTCAAAAGTAATGTCGAACATCTTCAGTTCATTCGCCCATTTGAGCATTCTTCCAGCCGCCTCTAGCTTTTGCAAGACTTGCTTTAGTGGCTGATCAGTATAAACAACTATACTATGAGCCAGGAAATAGGGCCTTGAGTACTTGACTCACAAAGTATATTGGGGTTTGTATTGCATCTCTCTCAGCTAACAGTACTGCACTGACTGCTTCAGGAGAAACAGCTAGGTAAACATACAACTTCTCCCGGACCATCGGACTTGTCAGAAGGGGGAGCTGCTATATATGCTTCTTGATCTCAACTAAGGCTTCATCTTCTTCAGGAGTCCACTGAAACTTTGCTGACTTCTTTATCGTTGCAAAAAAGTGATGGCATTTGTCACCTGATTTGGACAAAAATCGTCCTACTGCCGCTAAGCAACCAGTCAGCCGCTGTACTTCCTTCACCTTGGTCGGATGCTTCATGTCGAGTATAGCCTTGATTTTTTCTGGGTTTGCTTCTATCCCACGCTGATCTACCAGGAACCCAAGGAACTTGCCAGCTTAAACCCCAAAAACGCACTTTTTTCGATTGAGCCTTAATTTATACTTGCGCAGTGTTTCAAAAGTTTCACGCAGGTCTTCAACATGATCTGTTTCTTCTTGGCTTTTGACGATCATGTCGTCAATGTATGCTTCTAAATTTCGTCCCAACTAAGGCAAAAAGATCTCATTGATAAGCCTCTCAAAATTCGCCGGGGCGTTTCTCAGACCAAACGGCATCATTAGCCATCCATACAATCCTTTTTCTGTTATGAATGAGGTCTTATCCTGGTCCTCCGGCAGCATGGGAATCTGATGGAATCCAGAATAGGCGTCCATGAAGCTCAACAAGGCATGCCCAGCCGTCGAATATACTAGTCGATCCAGCTTGGGTAGAGGAAAATTGTCTTTGGGGCAAGCCTGGTTCAAGTCCGTATAGTCAACACACATCCTCCAAATTCCATTTGGCTTGGGGACCATTACCACGTTTTTCACCCAATCTGGGTAGTGAGTTTCCCTGATGAAGCCTGCCTCTTTTTCTGCCTAATTGTTTTCTGGCCGGATCAACATTTAGCCGATGTACAGCTACTTCAGGGTCAATTCCAGGCATCTTTTCTGCCCCATAGGCAAAAATATCCTGAAATTGCTTCAACAATGCTATGATAGCTTCTTGTAACTCGGGCTTCAAACCTGCCCCAATTTGCAAAGTCCTTTCTGGACGAGACTCATCTAAGCAAATGCTTAAAGGGGCCTCAGCAGGCTTAGGACGATCCAATGTCAAACTTGCGATCGTCATCACCTCAGTTGAAGGCCTTGGCTCTTCTTTGACTTGAGTGAATTTTCTCTTCTTACTGGGCAAATCTCGTGCCGTTTTTCTTTTGGGAGTAACATATAGTTCACTTCTTTCCCCAGCCGGCTTCCTTGCGGAATCAGCGTTCGTTTGAAAATTTTCCTCCTTCATTCTGGTCGGTCCTACCGTCTCTGCCCCAATCTCTTTGGGCTCATCTATATCCATAGGCTCAACTTGACTCAATTTCCAGGACGAAGGCTTTAGGGTTTTAAGATAACATTCCCTAGAAGCCCACTGGTCTCCATAAATTGTGCTGACCTGGCCATCGTCACACTCGAACTTCATCAGCATGAGATGAGTGACGATGACCGCCTTAATGTTATTAAGGGTAGGACGTCCCAGAATGACATTGTATGCTGTCAAATCCTTGACAACCAAAAACTTTATGAACATAGATCTACTCTTTTCCTTCTCTCCGACTCGGACGGGCAACGACACCGTCCCGACCAGATGTATGATTCCACCTCCAAATCCTATAGTCGGATGATGGACCGGCAGAAGATCTTTTTCATCAAACTTCAATCTCGACAAACAATCAGCGCTAATAATGTCAGTTGAGCTGCCTGTGTCGATAAGGATCCTTCGTACTCTTAGATTGGCAATCTTCATTTCTACGACCAGGGGGTCATCATGAGGGGTTCTAATCTGACCACAGTCTCCCTCACTCACCGTCACCAAGGGGAACGGGTCCACCTTGGATTTTCCTTTTAGCAACACTTGGCCGAGCTCCCTGACATAATTTTTGTGCCCTTGCAAAGTCGGTCCTCCGGCTGCAAATCCACCGGATATCACCAACCACATCCTCATCAGTACTAGCACTTTCTTTCTTTTTACTCTGCCGGAAATCCTTCTTCTGAAAGCGACTTTCACGAGAAACATATTGATTCACCTTTCCCTGCTTGGTAAGGTTCTCCAGAGCTCTCTTCAAGTGCTTACATTCGTTGGTCTCATGCTCGCAATCTTTGTGGAAATGACAGTACTTGCTTCTATCCCGGTTCTTGTAGGGCGTCTTCATCTCGGCTGGAGCTTTGAGTTCGTGCTGATCCTTGATTTCCATAAGGATGGAGTACTGGTCCTTATTGAACTCAATGGGTTCAGCTGAGACAGCCCTTTCCTTTCTCTTCTCTCTTCTCGACGGGGTTGTGCTTGAAGACACTACCCAGGTCTCAGCTTTCTTAAGATTGTTCTTAGTTTTTTGAACAGGTTCCTCGGGCTTCTTGGACTCTGAGTGCTTGGCTTCAGCACACACCTCCGTCGCATGTATGAAAGCCTCGGCTTCCCTCAAAGCTTCGGCCAAAGTGCTTACTTTCTTCTTGACCAAATGAAACTTGAAGCTTCCTGGACGCAGTCCTCGAATGAATGCATCAAAGGCTACACCAGCATTTAGGTCGTGGATCTGGAGGGCTTCAAGATTGAACCTCTTCACAAAACTTCTCAATGATTCTTTTGGGGCTTGGATGATCTTCCCCAAATGAATACTAGTCTTCTGTTCCTGCCTGTTGGCTACAAAGTGACTAGTGAATGAATAACTCAACTCGGTGAAGTTGTTCATAGAATTCGCCGGTAGATTGTTAAACCACTTCTGACCGACCCCTTTCAGGGTGGCTGGGAAGTTCTTACACCATGTAGCATTGTCCACCGCCTGGACGTACATTTGATGTTTGTAAGCGGAAAGATGGTCATCTGGATCAATAGTGCCATCGAACGGATCAATGGTTGGTAGCTTAACCTTATCACATGGAGGGGCTTGCATTATTCTGGCTGAGAAAGGCGTCGGCCAATCTATGCGCAGCTCCCTAAAACGTGCATCAACTGGGACTGTATCTCTCCGGCATTCCCTTAAGACTGGATTTGATGAACTGACCTCCTGGGACCCTCGCCTATAAACATTATGCTGAGAAGTCCTCCGGTAAACATTAGGCTGAACCACTGTTCGCTCCTGACGAGGCTCATAGATAGACGGAGTCCTTCCTTGCTCCAGAGTGTGACTCCGAATCCTAAGACTGGGGTCATGTAAGTACGGCGTTGATCCGGTAGCCGACCTTTGTTGAGCTGCTACCCTCTTTGCTTGCAAGTATTCCCGAGTGTCAGTCTCCATTCTTCGACCATCCACTGGTCAGTTCACCGGGTTGGTGACCACCAGATTCCAGTCTAGACGACGTGGTTGCTCACTACGAGCAGGATGCCTTCCCCTGGACGTTCTTCTAGCTTCTTCTGGTCGTCTAGCCCCGCTTGGTCCAGCTACATTCTCCTGAGAAGCTCCTCTTCTAGGAGTAGGCCTAGAATCCAGCTGTGAACCTACTCGGAAGAACAACATGTTGCTCTTAATCTGATCTTGGACAACTTGGGCCATTCTGGCTTGAAACTCATTTAGGGCATTTTCTAAATGAGCCGCCGTGACCGGAAGAGCAGGGTTTGGCTCCAAGACTGCCCCGATAGGATCGTTCTGTCGCTGTCCGTCCCGTCCCCTAGGCAGACGTTCATCGTCGACGGTATCATTCACTTGAACATAGGGACTCATCCTTTGTCCTCGGTTGGACGAATTGCAATCTGTCATCTCCGCGCCTCCCCACAGACGGCGCCAAATGTTTTACGTAAACTTGTTGTAAACGGTGTTTGTCCAGATGATGGACAGGTGTAGGGTTGATTATATTGGGAGGCTTGTGCAGAGACGTAGCTTCGTTCCCGAACCTGCAAAAGGGGATAACCAAATCGGAGGTTTGGGTTTGATTCCCTCTCCGATGCTTAAGTCAGTATTCAATAGATAAAATCTGAGTATGAATTTTGACAAAGTAAGTTTAAGAGAGTAGTTGTGTGTCGCTTTTACCTGATTATGAGGAACTATTTATAGTATCTATGTATAGAAAAGAGTACCCTAGAATAGAGAGATGTGATTGGTTGGGCAATGGGAGAGCGACACTTGTCATGGTCTGATTGTCCTGAGTCCTTTATCCAATCACATTCTTCCCCTTTAGGGAATTTGGGCTGATTATTCCTTCCTTTTGGGAATAATTGGGCCTCTTGTTTGCAGTTTTGGTGACATCATTAGCTCCCTTCTAACATGCTGCCAAGTGTCACTGAGGGGGTGAGCCACGTGTCACCAACCCATTGGGCCACGTGTCTTCTTCTAATATGTTACAACAATTCCCTTTTTATCTTATTTTATCCCAATATTATTCCTAGACATTTCGCATACACTACTTGTTCATTCTCTTCTTTCCCTATTTCAACCTTAGTCTCGAAATATAACAAGCGATTCCTAAAAAAACATATAACTTACCGAATAAATTAAACTAGTCACTGAATGGATTAAACTAGTCACTAAATAAACTTAACATTGAGTATTGAATGAACTAAACAGGTCACGAAATGAATTAAATAGGTGACAAAACGGATTAAACTGGTCCCTATTTTCAGAGGACAGTTTGTTGATTTTCTCTTCTTATTATTGGGCCTATTGGGCCATTGCTTAATTTTATTTTAAAAGTAAGCGCTCTCTTACAAGACCAGCTGATAAAATATAGTATGAATGTGCAGTTGAAAAGTACTTTCTGGTATAGCATTAAGCAGAATTTCGAATATAAAATATTGTAATTTATTATATACGCAGTTGTTATGTGCTATTGTAGCATATAATGGTTGTAATTTGGACCAACCTCTTAAACTTAACTGACATTGAAATCATTCACCAAAAAAACATACGCCAACCGAATAAATCTATTTATCTTCTTCTTATGGAATTCTCCCTCTTCTTTTTTTCAGTTTTTGTGCAGCCTATTCCTGAAAGTTTAATAATTTATCATTTTATCATGATATATGACATTTTCCTATAGTTGTACGTGCATTTAGGTCGTATTGTAGATCATCTAGGATCATTATTAGGTTCATATTACACAATAAACTTATGTTTTACTATTTCGACTCCTATTTATTATGTTCTTATGAATTTGATGAATTTCAAGTATCGAGAACGGGTTTAGAGCATGATAGAAAGTCTTGAGCATTATGCACATTTGGATCAAGTTACACGGCTTAAGGATTGTCTTGGCCATTGTTGGATTCGGATTGATTTGAGCTAAAACAAAGTGAAACTAATCAGAAGTTTGAAAAAGGAGGCATATATCCTCTGCCACTTATGATATTGATATAATTCCAGTTAAATTGGAATTTAAACATGAAGAGATTTCTAATGGTATATGGCACTACTCGATGCGACTTTTGGTTAGAGACTTATGACCTTTCGAAGTCGGCTCAGTTTTTTTGAAATTTGTTATGGGCCCGTTGTCCCCAACTTGTGCACGGAAATAATCTTTTGGATAATTTAAAGGGGGTTTCAACCTTCCTAGCTTTATAACTTGTTTCCTAATGATATGAGGAGATTTAATTAATACTTCCTCCGTTCCTTAATACGTGACTCACTTTATGTTTACACGATTGCCATTGCATTATTTAAAACATTAATATCTATAATTATTAATAAGTAAAAATTATAAAAAGTTGATATTAAAATTACACATTGAGACGAATCTAATAAGATCCCACATGACTAAATTGTGAAAATAGTGAATATTATTCAAGTGTGTCACTTATTATAAAACAGAGGAAGTAGATAATATCTATTGAATAGTTTAATTTTGATTAGGATATCTTTCATTATTCTTTCTCAAATGTACTTTGTTTTAGTATACCGAACTCGTACTTTGGAGATTATTTCATGTTTAACTAATGGTTTCATATTTGGTTTTCAATTGGTAATTTCTTCTCTTTATTGCTTTAAATTGCTCTTTATTATTTTCAATTGCTTGCACTCAATAATATTTTGATAGAATTCTTTATTGTTGCTTCAATTATGAGTGAGTGGTTTGGTTCAAGGGTTAAGTGAGGGAAGTCATATTTATACCTTGATTTTCATATTTTGATTCTCTTTGATATTTAAGTTTTGATTAGAGTAAATTTGGTTGTTTCATTTTCTTTGTTTAATTTATGTAATTGGCAAATATCATGAATTATTACCTAGCTAATAATTGTTAGAATCGAAATACCATACTTGTAGAGGTTTAGAACATCGGGTGAATTTAATTATGTTAGCGGTCATACTGCAATGTTATTAAGGAGTGTAAAGACTCGACCGAAGGATTAACCCTTACTCTAATTGCTCGACTCTAGTCCCAAATATTATTGAGTTATCTTATTTATTTATATTGGTACCATGGTGGGTCAAAAAAATTCCCTAGGATTTTATTAATCGATTTCTCCCTTGGTTTAATTCTTCGATCTTTAGTTTAGTTTATTAGTGAAATTTTCTGCTTTTCGTTTGAAATGGTGGATAATTGAATATAATAGCATTCTAAAATTCCTTCACTTGTGGTACTTTCAAAGTCTTTTCTAACAACAGACATCGTGCACTTATAATGTTACTTTTGAAAATCACGTCAAGTTTTTGCCGTTATTGCCGGGAAGACTGCTAATTTCTGTAGTCTTTGTTTGATTATTGACACAGTATTGTCTCATTAGAACTTCTAGTAGCAATTGAGACAATATTAAATGTGATCCATTTTCTTTGTTCTTTTTATGCTTAAGTCTAAAAGAATAGCTACAAAGTATTGACTCCAATCGTACAGAGTACCTTGCCCTTATGGTTTAACCTCTTTTTTGAAAAAATATCTAGTTCCTTATAAGGAAAAATTGCTTCTAATAATGAAACCTTTTAAAATTCGCAAATAATAAAGTAACTTCTCGATTATTTTGGAATAAAGTAACCTTTATACCCTATTAATTTGAGTAAGTCAAGTTGACCAGTAACCTTAAGTCACGGTAATTATTTTAGTTAAAACTTTTAATCTAATTCATAATATTAAATAAACATTAAAAAAACTAACTTTCCCCTTATCCTTCCCCTTCCCCACCCACTGCCACCCCTCACCCATTGAAAATTTTTTGGTGCTCCTAGGAGCATGGAGCACCGTGCTCCTGCCTACGTGGCATCCTACGTGGCAGTGGGTTAATATAAAAGCCCCAAAATCCAAAAAAATTGCTGCTTCATTTTATTACTTGCCACTACCGTCCTTCTCTCCTCTCTCTCTCTCCTCTCTTTCTCTTCTCTCTCTAATTTCAGCCATTGTTAGAGCTTCGAAGCTGAAAAAATTCGTGATTTTCTAATGGATCTTGTAGAGAGAGAAGTTTCCAACCCTGAAGGAGTGCAATTTTTAGGTATTTTTCACAATTTCATAATCGAATTTGTTTAGGGTTTTAGGTATTGTTCATATTTGCTCTTATTGTTGATTTTGCTGATTAATTATTAAATTTCGATCCTATTTTGTATTTTGATTCTAGTTTCAGCTATGCAAGATGCTACAATTGAAGTTAGAGAGCAGAATTCATCTGATTCTGGAAGTGCAGGTTCGAAATCGACAGGTACTTTTGCTTAAATTTGTTTTCAATTATGATTTTGTACTAAATTTCGATGTATGTTTGATTGTTGATTTTGTCATTTTTTGATTATTTGCGTTTATATTAGTAGGTCTGCATTACTGATGTTCGAATTAGTTCAGATGTTTTCTAAAGTTATGCATAATGTTCTACAAATTTTATTGATTTTAGTTTTAGCTATGCAAGATGTTTTTGGAACATGATGTTCTTTGTATTAATGTTGTATGTTGTTGCAAGTTATTTGTTTTAATTTGTGTTTTTGTGGGAAGTTATCCTTAATGATTGATTGTTGTTCTGTCATATGTTTGCACTGAATCATGTTTTCATTTTTTCTTGATTTTGTTCTGCCATGTTATTCATGTTCTTCTTCTAAGTTATTCATTATGTTGTTTGAATACTGTCATTATGTTCTTTCAATTTATTGATTTTGTTCTTTGCATATTCTGTTTGCAGTAACTGTGTATAAGGAGACTGAGTTATCTGTGTTGGTTAATGTGGTGTACATGAGTGAGTTAGAAGCTCATCATGCTTATAATAAGTATGCTTTTAGCCATAGTTTTGGTGTTCGTGTTGGTAAGGTTAGGAGAAGAGTTGATAATTCCATTTGTAGTAGAGAGTATGTTTGTTATCTGAAGGTTTTAAGAATGATGTGTTGGCAAGCAAGAATACATACAATAAGTATGATTATAGGTGTGGATGTAAGGCTATGCGCTGCCACGTGGATCGTGAAGGTAAACATACCTTGGGTCTTCATGAGATGTGGCATAGTCATGACATGGTTGCGTTGGATCAACGACATCTTATTAGATCCCATCGAAAAGTTGGTCGGTAGCAATTGAGTAGTATTAAAGACTTAAAGAGTGGAGGGGTTGGCGTGTTTGATTGCATTAGGGTATTGAGTAAGGAAGCTGGTGGTTCCCCTAATCTAGGATTTACAAAATCTGATGTGTACAATGCCCTCGCTCGAGATAAGGCGGCTTCCTTTGATGGTTGTGACACACGGAATTTGCTCAACATGTTTTCACAAAGACAAGTTGAGCAAAGTGATTTTTACTATGATATGGAGCTTGATAGTGGAGGGCATTTGGTGAGTTTTTTTTCCGAGATAGTAGGATGCGTAGGGACTTTGAGGTTTTTTGAGATTCGTTGGGGTTTGATACGACCTACCGTACGAATAAATACGGTATGATTTATGGACCATTTGTTGGCATAAACAATCATGCCAATAATGTGATGTTTAGTATGGGCTTTTTACTGAATGAAAGAATTGAGTCCTTTGTATGGCTGTTTAAGACCTTTACGAAGTCTATGGGAGGGTTGGAATCAAAATGTATTATGACTGATTAGTGTGCTTCTACGGCGGTGGCAATTGGAATTGTTTGGCCTAATATTTGTCATCGTCTTTGTACTTGGCACATTACTGAGAACTCTAAGAAGAATATTCCATCATTGAGATTGAAGGATGGGTTTCAAAAGGCTTTCAGCTATGCACTAAAGTATACTAATACTGTAGCTGAATTTGAACATTATTGGTCCAGGTAAATATCTTCTCTATTTTTTTAATGATTTGCTAAATACATTAGATGCTCTTTATATTAGCTCTTCATGTCTTTTCTGTATTGCATTAAATTTACTGTTTGAAAAAAACTTGAGTTGTCTGTGTCATTTATATCATCAGAGGTTAATGTTCTACCAGTTTAGCAATTATGTTCTTTTTGTTTCAATTATTATGTTCTGTTAATTCAAGCTATATTTTCTGCTGTTTTTTATAGGCTGCTAGTAGTGTACAAGTGTGCTGATAATAAATGGTTGAACATGATTTATGAATTGAGACACAAATGGTGCGCAGCATATTCCAAAGATGTTTTCTCGGGTGGTGTGATATCATCCCAACGTAGTGAGACTACCAATAAGAGTATTTCACATAGATTTAATAAAACTAGTGGGTTATCTGATTTCTATTCTAGTTTTGTTGATGTTATTGGTGAACGGAGGAGTAGGGAAAATAAGTGTGATTTTAGATCTGCTCATGGCAAACGATATTTGGCGTTTAAGAGAGTGAAGTTGCTTATGCATGCTAGGAAGGTGTATACAAATACTATAGCATGTTTATTTGAGGAAGAATTTATTACCGGTACTTCATGTGATCATGGGTTATTGGAAGATAACAGCTTGTTGAAGCATTACAGAGTATGGAGAACGGATTGTGGTGTAATAAAACACCAGGTTTGGTTTTATGAGGATGAGAAAAGAATAGAATGCACATGTAAGATGATTATTCTTTGTTCTCATTCTCTACGGGTCTTTCATTTAAATTGTGTCAATGAGATTCCTGAGAGATACATTCTTTCAAGATGGAGGAAAGATGCTTTGGGTAGGCGGATGAGTTCTGGTAGTAGTATTTCAGTTGGGTCTAGTATATGTACAAAGACGGTTTGGAGAAGTTAGATGTCTACTGACTTCGTCCGTTTGATTCATGCTTGCCAAGGTGATGTTGTTGCTAGGAGCCTTGTGGATGTTGCTTATGCTGATTTGAAAAGGGAAGTGGAAAAGTACATAGGTAGTGTTGATAGTTACAAACTTCCAACTGGGTAGAGAAGCCCTCATATGTTCCCAAAGAATCTTTGTTGAATGTGAAAGATCCTGTGTCTAAGAGGGCAAAAGGCGATAGCAACTTACGACCCAAGTCTATCATTGAGAAGAAAGGAAATAAAGTGAAGGGATGGAAGAAGAAGTAAGAGGCAGCTAACACACTAATGAAGAGTCAAGCTCAACTTTCATTACAGGTATAATCTCTGATAATTTTGAAAGAGCATTAAGTTGTGTACCAAAGGACATATTATGTTTTGATGAATAACATTTGTCTTTGTTAAACAGAACATTAGTATAATTTTAAAATAGCATGATCATTTTAATAAAAGAATGTTACACTTAATTAGAGAACATTTTTTTTTTCCAGAAAGAACCTTATTAGAATTTGGAAAGAGCATGATGACTTTAATAAGAGAACATTTTGCTTTTTTTTGTTTAATGGTTTTTTGTTGTTTGTTTTAATTTTTGCAGCTACCTGATAATTTACCGGTTGGAGATAGTTTTGTTCATCCAATGGATAGCGATGCAACCCTTGATGTTTGCGTTCCTGATGATTATTTTGGAGTTTCGATTTTGTGCGACGATTGAGTTAAATTTTTCTTATAATGTAGTACACACATTGAATTTTTAGTTAATATGTATCTTTTCATTATTTTGGGAAATTAATTTGTATGAAATTCTATTTCTAAATGTTTCAGGTATTGAATTATGTCTCGTTTTGCTCCGACTTTTATTTTGTATTTTGTTTTTTCAACGTATTGTTTATCTTTTGCTGTAACGTTATATGTTTTGCTTTTCAAAACTTTATATGATTTAAAAGAACATACTTCAATTTTAAAAAGAACATTTAATGTTTTAAAAACAAAACAAATCTAATCAAACGAACATATAACCAAGTGATATCAACATCTTTTATGAAAAAAAACATATAATATTTAACAAAGAACATATTAGAGTTTTCGACTATCATATGACTATTATCAATATAACATGGTATTATGTGGAAAAGAACATTGAAAAACTATATGATATGTCTAATATAAAAAGAACATTATAGTATGTTTAACAGAACATATAAGTTGTTTAATCAGAAAAAAAACATACTTTGGTCCCAATAACAGAATATTCTTAACAATTAACAAATCTATTAAGTAGATTATGTAACTAAAATAAGTTTGTAGAATAGCTAATATGTAAAATTATGTGTCTTGCTCTTGTATATGATTGCATCCATTCTTCTTTTTTGTCGTTTCATTTTGTGTGCTCCAATGTTGCATAGTGTCGTGCCTTTTGCAAGATTTCAGCTGCCTTCTTGTTTGTTTCATGCAAGGAAATGTCAACACAATACTGAAAACGCATACTTTTGATCTCATCCACCTTCATGATAGCAAATAATACAAGTTAGATTTTAGTTTTCGATTGACACGAACAATTAGAAATATCTTTGAACAAGGAAAATTACTAGAAATTACATCATCTAGATGACATTGCCATTTTGTTGTATCTTGTCCCATGTACTCTTCCATATGCTTCATCATGTATATGCCACAATCTCTTTTGTCATTTTGAGTTTGACATCCTAAGCTTGGGACTTCTAATGTGCACATTTTAATGTCTTGTGCTTTCTTGTTCTTTCTAGATTTCAAGACATGAGACAATGCTTGCCTCTGAAATTGAAATTGGATTTTAGTATCGCTTTCTTGAAGATTTATGTTCTTAAAATACAAATATATAATTACTAGTTTAAAGTGAACATACCATGAGGAAAGGTTTGTCTTGATATATTGTGACCTTCGGCGTTGGTTTGAGTGGCTTGATTTGGATGATTTCCATAACTTGTCTCTTGAGGTTGAAGATTAGTACGTAGTAATGAGATGGACGTGGCATTGGTACAAATATCTGTTTTTTATTTGTTGAAAGATCAAATTCTTATTAGTATTTAGGAAATTATAAAAGAGCATATATCAAAAACTGCAAGAACATAATGAGTTGAAAGAATTATTTATATTTAACTGCCTGCATGTAATAATTTCTTTTTGAAGAACATGTTATTATTTTTTGAAGAGCACATTATGTTATTGAAAGGAACATGTTTCTACGTTTGAAAGAGCACCATCAGTTGTACAACATAACACAGACAGAATGTATGTAAGTGTAATAACCATGTCGTAGTTCTTCCATTTTTTCATTTACTTGTCCATGATTTTTGTGACCTTGTTCACTATGTCGTCAACACTGTCTGACTCAGATGCATAGTCTACTGTAGTGTGTAGCTGCAAATTGTTTGAAGTTAGTTATGTTTATTTTTATAATAAAACATATGTGATTACTAGTTAGATATCTTACATAAGGTATGGTGGAGAAAAAAATTTGTTGACCGAATTTCACTTGTCCCTTTTTGTGTTTCTGAAGTTGAGAATTCTTCACCAGACATCAATAACATTGTTCTCTGTGACTGCATTGTCTTCGAATCCCAACATTTCCTGTCTGGTTAGTATTTGATCTTCTCCATCATAAAGTATCTCACTGTATTCATTGAAATAGAGTTTGAGGATTAATACTTGTGCATTTTTAAAACAGCATCAATATGAATAATTGAATTTGAACTTACTCATCATTCATTTTACTGTTTAAGGCATAATCAGCCAGTGCATTCGTATCCTGTGTTAAGTTTTTGAACAAGTCATTGTATTTTGACATGAATGGTGACTTGAATGCATTTGGCAAGTTTTTGGGTATTCGGACAGGCCTTTCTCATCTTTTGTACTCTTCTGCAGTTTGTATGATGTATCTGTAAAATTTTCAACACAAATAGTAAACAAAAGTCCAACTCAAAAGGAATAACTTAATATGAAAACACTCAAGTTTGATTTCTTACGTTTCATTGTCATTTTCTTCTCTTGCATCCTTCGGGTCTTTTAAGCTCTCCTCTTTATGAACAACGTGAATAACAGTGTCACGAAGCATTTGAAGATTCCTGGTATCAAGAACCCTATAAAAAATTTGTAAGATATATTTGTTTCTTGCAATATCATATTACATGGAACAAAATGCTGAAACTGGAGTAACATGTAAGTTTTTTTAAAAGATCATTTTCTTCTGTGAAAATAATATGCAGCATTCTGCCAGTTCAATACAATTGTATTTTAAAAGAACAATTATTATAGTTTTATAGAGCATTTCATGATTGAAAAACGATCATGTTGTATTTTTTAAAAGAACATATTATAATTTTCACAAACTTGTAGCTTTATCTTACTTTTCCTCATTTGTATTGTCCTGTTTTGGTGGAAAGTCTGCTTGCTGAATCTTGAAGCCAAGATCTGTCGTAGCATCCGCTTCCGTTTGTACAGTTCCACTGTGTTGTACATATATTATATATATAATTTTCAAAAAAATAGCAGATTGAACTACTAGACAAAAGAAGGTTGTATTATAGATGTAACATATGTTTCTTTGTGACAAAATAATTTAGGACATCATACCAAAACTACAACATTTTATATTCTACTAAAATTACATTTTTTGTTTTTCTCAGTACCACATGATAGTTTTTACCCAAGGTTCTTTCCACTGTCCTTTTGTCCATCTTCACAGTTTGAGTCATCAGCGCTGGCCTCTTTGTTGTCGTTCTTCAGAGTTGCGCCCTCTTTCTCATGGTTGGATTCATCATCTTTCTTCTCGTCGTCATCATCATCTTTCTTCTCTGTGATGCAAGCAGCTGTCTTACAGCTGTCCTTTTGCTTTTTCCTCAGTTTTTGTGCCTTCACTTGTTTCATCACTGCTACATTTCATTTTTACACATAGGAATTTAAAGAGGACATATTAGATAAACTTACAGAACATATAACTCAATTAAGAGAGCATATTATATGCAAAGAAAGAACCAATCACCTCTGTTGTAGTTTTTTCTCTGATTCCTTTTCTTCAGCATCTATCATTTCAACATTTCTGAAAAGAAGAACATAAATTAACTTGTTTAATATTAACTGTTTTAATATTTCGACCTTTTTCTTGTTTTTAATCATTACAATAGAGGAACTTACTCAACATTAATTGATGTTGCTACTTTTTGTAAAGAAATATATATACTTTAGTTTTGCCAACAGTTCTATAAATTATACCAAAATTAGAACATAAAATAACATTACTTAGGTAATTTCTAATTTATACCAACATAGAAAGAAAGCATTTACTCTATATCCATTGGAGATGGAATCTCTATTGATGTAAATCCAACTTCAGTATCCGGAACACTGTATTGGAAAACATTAGATATTAGATCTTATAGGAATTTTATGAAGTTTTTTTAAAAGATCATTTTCTACAAGAGCATGATATTTTCAATATTTAAGCTGCTATAATTAATAAAAAAAGAACATACCTGGATTCCATGTTTGTTGTTTCAGCTGTAATCTGTTGTTTTGATCCAATATCAGGATTGGACTGATATGTAGTTGTATCCATAACTCTAGAATGAAGATCAATTAAAAAAATGTTAACAGAGAATTAACATAGCATTTAGTAAGCATTACAAGAACATATTGAACCTATGCAAATAAATAGACAATAGCTTACTCCAAATCATCCTGTTTCTCTTCAGATGGAATGTGATCTTCATCATTCTTAGTTTCCAATTCAGAATTGGAAAGGGGGTCCCTTGTATCAAATCCTCTATAATTAAGAAGAAAATATGCATTTAATCATTCATTTTACTGTAAATTTAAACGATCAATATTGAAGCATATTGAAGAACATTTTATGTATTTTAAAAGAGCATCTTACTCTTGATTGTCTTTCTCCTCTGTAGGAGCTTTTTCTTCTGTTCCTTCATTTTGTTCATCCATTTTTTGATCCTTCTCATGCTGTTCCTCCCTGTAATTTAATTAAATTTGATTTTTTAATATATTACTTTTTATAAAATACTATAAGTCATGATGAACTTTTAATTTTTTGAAGAAAACATTTAAGTTGTGCATATAGAACACTAATTATAAATCAAAGAACATATTATACCCTTCATCATCTTTATTCTTTTACTGATTGCTATCCAACTCTTGTTGGCCTTCAATTTCTTCTTGCTGCTCTGGACTCCCAACCCTTCACAGATCATTATTTAATATCACAAAGAACATTTCATGATCAATGGAAGGACATATTATAAAAGACATATTTATATATATCAAACAATATGCATCATGTTTTTAGATTTGAAAGATTTTACCTTTCATTCATTTCATCTGTTGAAGATTGACCTTTTTCACCTTCAAAAACATTATTGTTAGAATTCATTTCGATATAAGCTTGCTTGATGTAGTGAAGTGCTATATTTGCTACTGGAATTTTACCAACTTTAGCATCCTGATCCATAATTGGATCATCCTTGAAAATGTCGTCCATTGTGTATGATGGTCGGCCCATTTCAAAGATGTCGTTTAATCCCAAGGGTTCTGTTTCTGGTGACATAATCGGAGGTGGGATAGCTCGAGAAGACGTAGCCGCAGTCGAAGGATGCCTAATCTCTATCTTAGAACGCTCAATTGCTTCCATCAGGTCGAGCTGCTCCTGGGTGTCAACCCGGTTCTGTTCCTTTTCCAAGTCATCGAGCACGTTCTCAATAGTTGTTCTTGTTTCATCCTCTTCATACATTTTTGCTTTTCCTTTATCCTTTTTCTGTAGCAATGGGATGAAACTAATCTCTTCCAAGCTAGGGGAGCATTGTTGTGCAGGGGACTCGTCTCATTTGGAATTGGAAGGCTTTGTCTATTGATCAATCTGAAAGTAGGGGTCCCCAAAATCAGCGGTGTCCTCCTCCTTTGAACTGGTTTTTCCTTTTCTTCCCTCTTTTTCTCTTTGAAAAATATTGTATTGCAGCATCTTCTGCAATTTTATACAATCTCAAGAACTCCTCGCTTGACATGAACTCATCGTCTTGGCTTAGGATATTACGGTCCGTCTGATCCGCCTTCTGACTTGAACTAGCTCTGCTTCACCTTCTTTTTTCTGAACTTCTGCTTCTGTTTCTTGATTTTCCTTTTCATTTGTATCTTCCTCTCCTTCTGTGTTCTTCTGTGCAACTTCCTCAGTCTCATTTCCCTTCTTGTTGAAGATTATTGAACGAACAAGTTTCTCAATTGTGGACTTAACCACTTCTTGTCCTTCAAATAACTCATCTGCCTTGTGCATTAAATCTTCAAATAAGATGAGGGAATCTGATAGTTTAGTGCAAGCTGATGACAATGCATTGAGGAACTCCTGTGTGATTTTGAAACATAGATTCATTGTACATTAAACAGTTATTGAAAGAGCATTAAGCAAAGTTACAAAGAACCTATAATTTTATACAAAGACAATATAGGGCATTAGGTTTACTCAAATGGGACATATTCTATTCTTGATTTTTATACTAGTTAATTATGTATAATTAAAAGAGCATGAAGATATTGTTACTAGAACATATCATTATTTATGAAAAATTACTAGTACAGCAAGAATCAATTAACTATAACAAAAAAAAACTGTTATTTCTTCTTTTGTTAGAGCATTAACTGAAGTAAAAAAGAACAAGAATACAAATTGTATTCCAAAGACAATTTAGAATAATTAAAAGATCATCAAGGTATTGTTACTAGAGCATATCATTATTTATGAAAAATTTCTAGTACAGCATAATTCAATTAACTATAACAAAAGAAAAACTGTGATTTCTTCTTTTGTTAGAGCATTAACTGAAGTAAAAAAGAACAACATTAGAAAGAAAGTATAGAACATTAGGTTTACTATAATGGGAAATAATTTATTCTTCATTTTATACAAGTTAATTATGTATAATTAAAAGAGCATGAAGATATTGTTACTAGAACATATTACTATTTATGAAAATTTACTAGTACAGCATGAGTCAATTAACTATAACAAAAAAAACTGTTATTTTTACTTTTGTTAGAGCATTAGCTGAAGTAAAAAAGAACAACAATACAAATTGTATTCCAAAGATAATATAGAACATTAGGTTTAGTCAAATGGGACATATTCTATTCTTCATTTTATACAAGTCCATATCTATAATTAAAAGAGCATGAAGGTATTGTTACTAGAACATCTTATTATTTATGAAAATTTTCAAGTACAGCACAAGGTTGAATACTTAGTCTAGTTTATTTGATACAACACCAGTATATTTGTAAAAAAAAAAACAAGGTTTAAGTTTGTGCAATTATTGCTTACATAGAGTTGTGGATGCATTTCATTTTCTTCTTTGCCCTCTTGCGATTGTCCTTGGTTTTGTGTCCTAGTTGTTGTTGGTAAGACTGTTTCTTTGTCCTTCAGTCTGGGAGCTCAGCCTTTTTTTTCTCCTTCTTCTATGAGAATGTCCCATTGAGGAGCAACATTCTTCAAATGTTTGAATTCGATGGCGGGTATTACCTTTCCTTGTCCGAACTCAATTTTCTCCAGCTTTAATCTTTGATTCAGCTGTTTGGACCTCCATGTGCTAACTAGAGGTATATCCCTCTTTTGAGTCATTGAGCCCATTCTTGTTCTGTCAAAGTACATAAGCTGGAAAATACAAAAACATTATTCACATATTCAAAGAGCACCCTATATAAATACACAGAGCATGATTGAATAAATGTTATGTTTTGATATATGATTTCTTGCCATCAGGAAGTTGTATGGTCCATAAAAGTATCTTTCAGGTTTTTCCTTCCAGTGTTCTGTACTGTCCACCAAACATTTTAAGGTAAAGGAACACCAATCAAGTTCCTTTATCTTTGTTGTATCGATGCAAGACCTCAAGAAACTAAATTTCAATTGCTTATTTGATGTTGATATAAGCAATGAGTTCACAGCCACCAATAAGAAATCCCAAATCCAATAGTCGTCAAACTAACTGACTTACAGGTCTTCGCAAATAGCCTTGTTGTTTAACTTGTTTTTCAAATGTTTCTTCTTCCATTTTTCTCAAAACTTTTCCATTCATCATAAGAAGCCTGTCCAGATTCTTCACCCTCGTCTTCTTCTTTCTTGTAGTAAACCGTTTGTCCTCCATATGGTAGACCAAACACAAGGTGAACATCTTTCTCATCGATGTCAATTTTGCCATTCTTCAGTGAAATGGTCAACTTTTATGATCAAATGCCTTTACTAGCTTGGCCGCAAACCTGCTGTCATGACGATTGACATTCTCTATGTCTAAAACAGCGCCGAAACCTATGTCTATGACAGCTTGCAGTTTTGTGATGTCTTGCTTTATGGCCTTTGCCAATATGGTGAAGTTGTTGATTGGAACTCTTGCCAGCAAAGAATCCCACCCGATTTTAGTCCTTGGTTTGTCTTCCGGTACTGGATGTAGTGTATGCAACGAAGGTTTCTCATCCACTTGTTCTTCTCGTCTAACTTGAATGTCAGTTTCAGTCTTTTTTTCTGTTTTGGTTGCTGTTTTGTACTCTGTTCTGCCTTACGCTTCCTTGTGGCTGGTTTTTTCTTCTCGGTTTCCGCATCACTTTGATCATCAGATTCCTCTTCACTTGCAGCGCCAGATTCTTCATGTTCATTGTTTTTGTTCTTTCCTTTTTGAGCAACAGTCTTGAATCTAAGCCTGTAAGTGTCAATTTAATGCAATTTTTTGTAAGATATGATTCATTTCCAAAGAGCATATTATGTTATCTAAAAGAACATTATTTGTGGAAGGTGGAACTTAATGAAAAGTTCATATTCATTTTCCATTTTGCAGTTACAAAGAACAGTTATTGAAAGAGCATTAAGCAAAGTTACAAAAAACCTATATTTTTATACAAAGACAAGGTTTACTCAAATGGGACATATTCTATTCTTCATTTTATGCAATTCAAGTGTCTATGATTAAAAGTGCATGAAGGTATTGTTACTAGAACATCTCATTATTTATGAAAAATTTCTAGTACAGCATAATTCAATTAACTATAACAAAAGAAAAATTGTGATTTCTTCTTTTGTTAGAGCATTAACTGAAGTAAAAAAGAACAACATTACAAAGAACTATAGAGCATTAGGTTTACTCAAATGGGACATATTCTATTCTTCATTTTATACAAGTTAAGTATCTATAATTAAAAGAGCATGAAAGTATTGTTACTAGAACATATCATAATTAAAAGGAAAGACACATGGGCTGAAGTGTCAAAACAACATATATGTCATTTGATTTGCATAACATATTGTAATCCTTAGCATAACATTAATCTGTTTAGTAAGAGATCATACATCCATATCAAAGAGCAAGCTTTTTTTTGCAACTTACTCTTCTCTATTTAATATGTTTCTTAGTTAATTATGAACAACTAATTAAGTTTCAATTTCCCCATTTCCATTATCCATAACATTCATTCACTCCACATACTTACTCAAATTTGCATCCATTTGATAAAACAAAATTACCATAGTTTTTCATTTCATTTACTAATGGATCTATATATATATATCTCACATAACATATAACTCAATCTAGGAGAACAATTACTAAATTATCATGTTTAATGGAATAATAATTGTATACAAAAGTTTTAGATAAGTAGTCCTTTTCAAAATTTTATTTGAAAGTTGAATTTTACATGTTTTCTGTTGAGAGTAACATTTTGTATTGTCTAGTATACTCAAGAACAATTAGCAAAAGTTTATGAAATATTTTTGTTGACAATTCATAGAGCATTCTGTTGTGTTTCATGGAGCATATTTGTTAAACAAGGTGCATAGAGGAACAGTGAGATTTGTGTTCCTTGTTTTTTTTAAAATAATTTTCACAGTTTCAAATGCATCTGGTCCACCATTACTTTTAAAGCAATTTATTACTCTACTTGTCATTTTCTATAAAATCCAAACATTATGTTTTCTGATTTCAATTTTCCCTCTCACTTCCAAGTCCCTCTTTTTTTCATTTCTCTCTCTAGAACCCTAACTAATTTTCCTCTCGATTTGGCAATTCTAGACCTTATTTTGTGAAATTTCATCCATGATTCTGATCTACAAAGGAGACATTGAAGAAATGAAATTACCTTTGTACTGGTTTATGTCTTTGTTGCACTTCAGGAGTTGGTGCCTCCTTTTCCTTTGGATATGAAGGTTTACAGCCAAATGCAAGGATAAAATCATTAAGTTTGAGTGTGTGATGCAACTTCAATGACATTCATATATGAAATTTTCATTTGTTGATTTGAAAAAAAATACCTAGGTTTTCGTGGTGTTGTCTTTGTTGTATCCAGATGCATGTCTTCTTCATTTGGCAAATGTTTTGCCAAATTTTTGGTACTCATGATGAATGTCTGATTATGATTGTTTGTTTGGAGTGTTCGATCTTTGAATTGTAGTTTGTGAATTAGTTGAACGGTTTTTCTGATGAAAATGGTTATGGAGGGGAGTGGTTTTGTTGTTTTGCTCTCTCTCTCTTTTGGTGAAGAAGATGGTAAAATGGTAACAAAGAGGAGTAAACTGTGTATTTTATATGAAGTGAATTAAAGGTTAACGGTCTTTTCTTAAAAACTGTCCAAATGCTCTTTTGGTAATAATTACATGCTCTTTTCAAAAAAGGTTTGCCAGTTTCGCTTTTATGTTCTTGTATTTAATGCATTATGCTCTTTCAATATTTGCACATTTTTTATTTTGTTTTTTTTTAATTTTATTTTCCCTATTTTCATATTTTTTATAAGTTGTTTTTTATTGCATTAATTATAATATTTTTATCATTTTAATTATTTCTTCTTTAAATAAGATTTTCGTTTTTAAAAATACATTCGTTTGTTATTTATTGTTAAGTTTATTTGTTTGTTCTTTTAAGCTTAAGTCTATGCTATGTTCATGATATGTTCTGTCATTCATGTCTCCATGCTCTTTCTCTGTTTCGCTCTTCTGTTTTTTTTTTTATATTTTTTTCCTGTGCTCCGTGTCTGTGCGCCGGAGATGACGTCAGTGCCGGAGATGGCGACGTCATCCCGGAGCACAGTGCTCGATGCTCCGGGGAGCACCAAAAACGCACTATTCACCCATAGCCACCCCCTCATTCCCTTTCCCCGGCCACGCAACCCACCTCCGACCACCGAGATCCAACACCTTTTTTCCCTTCCCAGTCACGAATCAACCTCCAACAACCCAAAACTAACCCCCACAAAACCCAGTTCTCAAAACTAGGGTTTTAGTCTAAAAAAACACAGCATTGAATCCCACAAATTTCAAACTTTTTTAAAAAACTTAAGTACCTTGCACATTAGATTGATTGATTATAGGTGGATTGTTCTCATCTGATTCAGCCATTTCCTCTACTTTCTTCTTCTATAAAATCAAAATCCACCCAATAAATCAATAATCCCAAAACAAACGATTCAATGTGCGATTGAATTGAAACAAAATCAATAAAAAAAACACCCACAAAATAAATATAAAAAAACCCACCTCCAACAACATTAAATGTTGTCAATAAGTGATTAGAAATCGATCGGTTTCGATATCGCAAGAGAAAGAAATCACACAAAACAATCAAACCCATAATAAAAAAAAACTAAGTAAAATCACCCCCTAACACCAAAAAATAAACCCCAACCACGAAAAACAAAGGTAGAGAGGGAGGTGGTGAAGAAGCAGCAAACTGGTGAGGGAGGAAAGGAGGGTGGTTATGGTAGTGTGTGGACAAGGTGGTAGTTTTGGATGGGTGGAGGAGAGATTAGAAGGTAGAGAGGAGGGTGGGTTTTATGTTTATTTATTTTTAATAAATAAAGACGAATAGGAGAGTGACATGTGGGAAGTGACCTCCTATTTTAGGTTTCATAACCTGTTTGACTTACTCAAATTAATGAGATATAAAGATTTCTTTATTTCAGAATAATTGAAAAATTGCTTTATTATTTGCAAATCGTCAAATGGTTGAATTATTAAAAATAATTTTTCCTTTTTATTTTATGTAAATATCACACTTATTTCATTTTTTTAAAATCAAAATCAACTAACGGATTGGCCCAAAAACTTAACGTTAATTGACCAACTTTAACAGAGATTCCATGTTAGAGGGTCCCACAACGTCAACTATATGCAAACACCCTTAATTTAATTCATTTCTCCAACTACCATGTGCTATTTATCTTCCTCACAAGTCAAAGCTAAATTTTAAGGTGAAGTAAAAGCAAATTGGCTTAAAATTTGAAGACTTGAAGGTAACTCTTCTCCGACTTTTCACTTGTTTATCCTTTTTCATTAAAAACTCCCACCACTTAACGATTTTTGTCAAATTTCATTAACAAAAAACCGTTAAGTGAGTCCCACATATACATTTTGTTAACAAAATGAAACTTGACATAGTTGCAATTCTTTCCAAATAGTTGTAATTCATTCCAAATTTGCTCTAAATTTGTTGAGGATTTGCCTTTAAATTGATGAAATTGACTACAATTTCAGCGTAAACTAAAAATAAAATGTATATGTTGGGCCACTTCAGGGTTTTGTTAACGGAATTTAACAAAAATCATTAAGAGGTGGGAGTTTCTAATAAAATTGGGAATGATAGGTGAAAATTTAAAAGAAAAATTCATTAAGGTGGGAGCTTCTAAAAAGTGAAAATTTTAGGTGGTTTTAAACAAAAAAAATCTTAATTTTATTTGTATACGATGTGTGCTTTGGCTACTGTAACATGATAAAATATGAAGGTACACAACATATTTTATTTTCAAGCTTAATTCATTTTGGCTCATTTTTCTTTGAAAACATCCCTTACTCCCCACCATCAACTACAACTTTTGTTATATAGTACCCGGTAAGGTATTTTTTGCTCTTGTCCAAATGAGAAAAAATTCAAAAGTACTTGAAGATACTTTATCATATTTCTCACTCATGCTAAAATACTTTATCAGGATCAATTTGATCAAATGTGCCTTCACTCATGAACAATCAATTACTCATGTATTTCAAAATAAAAAATTTCAAAAGTATATAAAAGTATAGCAAAGTGGGTGTCTATCTGTAGATCTCAAGAAAATATAATCGTTGATATTTATTTAATTGTTTTACTTTGTAGGTTTTTAGTTATTTTAGTTAGAAGCTTTGAACATCTTTTATTAAAAATCTCATGGCTAAATTTGGAAATAAAACTTAATTACTTAATAAACTTATTGATTTATTTTATTTAATTTTCCTTTTTTTCTTTTTGGTGTCCACCCCCACTTTTTCACTTATATAATAGAGATAAGACAAAAGACCGGTGACCTGAAAAAAGGTAATTTTTTAATTAATACTCTTAATTAAACTTTTAAAAAAAACTAAACTATGACAACTCCCACCCTTCACCCACTGCCACCCCGTCCTCCCCTAGTCCCCCTCCCCAGACACCAACACCTCGTCTCTCACCGTCGAACACCGCATCCCTCAAAAAAATGAATGCCACGTGTAGTACCGCCATGCACTAGTTCAATGCAGTCGTGATAGTTTGACACCATAAAAATGCCATACCACCTTCTCCAGCTCACTAAGTTTTGTTGCTCCTATTTCCTTCCTGCCGCTCCTAAGTCCGTCCTACCTAAAAACATTCATTGACACATGTTTACCAACCTATTCTTCTTAGTCACCACATCACTTTACCCCATTTCACTAGTTATCTTTCATTTTTTGACTTTTGGATGTTGATCTCCTCAAACCTCCCAACCAAAAATGAAAACCCAATTAACTATCCATTATAATTATACCCAATTCTTTCTTGTATGTAACCCTCCTATTCCTTTGATTTCTCAACTAAACTACAAATAAACTAAAACAACACAAGAAAGAAAAGAAAAGAAAAGAATTGCATCACAACAGGAGGGACGAGACAAGACGACAGAGTAATTGATAACAGCCCACACACCCACTACATCCTCCAATGAAAACCACCAATCCGTCAGCGAAAGAGTATTGATCTCAGCAAGAGGGATGGGCATGGTGGTGTGGGCGAGTGCAATGAGTGGAGTGGGGGGAGTGAGGGACGAGACGACAGAGTAGGTCGTAGCAGTGAGTTTGGCGGAAAGAAAGAGAATATCGAGGGAAGAAAGCTGATCTAGGTGGGTGAGTGGAGGAGCAGTTGGGGCCGCGACAATCGGAGCATTTGAGCCGAGTGAGACCGCGGCCGGCAGTGATTTCATTGGTTAGGAAAGGGAGGAGGTTGGGATGTGGGCTGGTGGGGGTGTTATTAGTTTTTTTTGTTTTTGTTTTTATTTTTTTTATAAAAATTATTTATGAAAACCAATTATAAGCCGATACGTGTCCCATATTACCCATGGTTCAAGTCATAGCCGGTTTTGTCCTATTAAAAATAAATGGGGTATAAAGGTTGCATTATTCCAGAATAATCGAAAGGTTGCATTATTATTTGCGAATCGCCTAAAGGTTGCATTATTAGAAGCAATTTTTCCTTTTTCTTTCATTAAACCAAACCAAACCCACTCTAATTAATACTCTAAAACCACTCCTTACCATTTAAAGGCTACCCCCATCAGAAAACACGTGAAAGAAAGGACAACTTTTTTCTTTTTCTTTTTTTTTGTCCAAAAATATAAGTGATTAAAAAAACAAAACCTTAAGAAGGAGATCAATACTACAACAAATTTAATGGCTGGAATTTATAGAAAAAATTGAAAAAATAAATTGGCTTGCAATCAGACTTGCAATGGGAGATGTGCAGGCAGCAATGGCTGAATTTTCTTTTTCCCTAGGTAGCGGTACCCGATGACCTATCCCGAGAAATCAAGGTAATCGACTTTACTAGATCGAGGCATAGGCCGCTTAAACAACTACACGCTTTCTGGATACCCGTTTATTAACACCTCTAATGGGTGTATATCCCAACTCCAAAAATGAAAAAAGAAGCAAAAAATAAAAGGCCCAAATCATTGTATACATATATATAGCGTTTTTTAAGGTGAATATGGAGCAAAAAGAGCTTAAAAGCCCAAGCCCATATTTTGAGAGCAAAACAAACCTAACTTTGCATGCTCTCTTTCTTTCCTTCCTTAGGAACTTCACGTTGCACGCACTTCGCTACTCACCTTTAGCAAATTATGAGTCAGGTTCAACAGCAGCCTGTTGAAAAACTTTGTTGTTGTTATAATAATATACTTTATAGTTGTACAAGTATTGAGAATAATTTGCTAACCTGTTTAGGTTGTCTAGCACTTTATATATATAGAAAATAAAAACCGTCTCTAAATAATACAGACTAAGAGTCTAATTAATAAATAATCCACCACCCTAATACACCCCCTCAATCTTTACGGGAAGGAATCACAGATAGATTGGAGCGATGTTTACAAAACAACTAAGAGGAAAGACCTTTAGTAAAAATATCAGCAACCTGTAACTGTGTAGGAACATGCTTGACCTGAAGTCCACCTTTAGCAACCATCTCACGAACAAAATGAAAATCAACATCAATGTGCTTACTACTATCATGATGAACAGGATTGGCAGTAAGATACATAGTAAAAACATTATCACAATAGAGAATGGTAGGCCGTCAATAAAAATACTCTAAATCAGCCAACAATTGACGTATCCAAATTGTTTCGGCTGCAGTGTAAGCAACAACACGATAATCAGCTTCAGTGGAAAACTTAGACACAGTAGTTGCTTCTTGGAGCGCCAGGATATCAAATTCTTCCCTAAGAAGACAGCATAACCAGTAGTAGAACGCCGAGTGTCAGGACACCCGGCCCAATCAGTATCAGAATAGGTAATGGTCATAGTAGGGGAGCCAGTACTGTGAAGAAACAACTCATAATCAGAAGTTCCCTGCAGATACCTAAAAATTCTTTTCACAACATGAAGGTGAGTAGTACGAGGAGTTGAGAAACCGAATTAACAGCATAGGCAATATCAAAACGAGTCAAATATTGCAATGCACCAACCATACTACGATAATCTGTGGGATCAACAAGAAGTTCACCATCTAAGAGAGAGAGAGTGACACGAGAGACAATAGGAGTACTTACGAGTTTGACAGTATGAATATGAAATTTATGAAGAAGATCAACTACATATTTGTTTTGAGACAACATCTAACCCTAAGGAGTACGTAAAACCTGAATGCCTAAGAAATAATGCAAATCACCCAAATCCTTCATAGCAAACTGAGCAGAGAGAACAATGATAAATTTATGAAGCAAAGAGGAACTACTACCTGAAGAACAATATCATCAACATATAGCAAGAGAATGATAATATGACCACTATTTTTTAGAGTGAACATGGAGGTATCACAACTGCTGCAATTGAAACCAATAGAGAGTAGAAAGTTGCTGAGAGAACCAAGCTCGAGGAGCTTGTTTCAAACCGTAAATGGATTTTCATAACCGACAAACATGATGAGGTTTAGAATGACTTTCAAAACCGGGAGGCTGACGCATATATACTTCCTCATTGAGGAAACCATGAAGGAAAGCATTTTTAACATAGAGTTGACGAATAGGCCATTTAAAAGTAGCAGCAATGGTTAAAACTAAGCGAACAGTAGTATGCTTAATAACAGGACTAAAGGTTTCAAAGTAGTCAATACCTTCCTGCTGAGGATTACCAAAAACAACAAGTCTGGCCTTAAACCGCTCAACAGTACCGTCAGAATTATATTTAATCTTATACACCCACTTACAACCAAGAGCGTTTTGATTGTCGTTGCGAGGCACAAGTTCCCATGTATCGTTCTTAATCAATGTCGTATACTCATCACGCATAGCTTGTTGCCAACGAGATCTTTAGACGCTTGTTTAAAGTTAGACGGTTCAGACTCAACAACTTCGAATTCCTAGTTGAAACAATTTCGTCTTTTAAACGAGTAGTCGTTGTATGGACATTAGTGGGATCGATACACTTAGACCACTTTCTAGGACGACGATGGGAGGGACAATGGGAGTCGGGGACGACACGATGGGAGCATCGATATGAGAGGCCAAGGGCGAGACGAGAGGAGTGGAGTGGAGAAGGGGTGGACAAACATACTGGGCATGTGCAAGGTGCTGGCGCAGGACCCCGCGGGCGCAGGCACGACGCGTGGGCAGACAGCAGCTGTGTGTGCGAAGAGACGCGAGGCTGCGGGTGCGGGCGACAAAACCTATGGGCTGGCAATGGCTGCCAGCGTGGAAGAAGATGGGAGAAGATGCATAGCCACGGGGGAGGACATGCTAGACGACAATGATGGAGAGACCATAGTGGGACCATACGACACTCTAGGAGATGCAACTGAAGACAAGGGAGACCAACTAGACGTACTAGACACGATGGATCGATACGGGAACTTACATTCACTAACAAAACATGACGACTTGTGTAAACTCTGCCAGAAATAGGATCAAGACATCGATAGCCCTTATAATTTGACGCATAGCCAATGAAAGCACATTTAATCGACTTAGCCTGTATTTTATTGATTTTAGGATCTAAAAACAAAGGAGAACAGGTACAAGCAAAGCATTTCAAAAACTCAGACGAATGAGGACGATGAAAAAGTTTGGCAAACGGGGATGAACCCTGCAATGCCGAACTCGAAATACGATTTATCGTATAAACATCCGTATAACAAGCATCGACCCAATATCGAGTTGGCAACTCAGATTGAATAAGCATAGTACGTGTCATTTCGATAATGGTTCGATGTTTCCTTTCCGCAACACTATACTGTGCTTATGTGCGAGCACAAGATTTTCGAACATAAATGCCTGAATCACATAAATGTTGCAGTAAAGGCGTGTTATCAAACTCTCATCCACCATCACTTTGAAAAAACTTAATTTTTGAATTAAACAAATTCTCAACAAGTTTTTGAAAAGCTAAGAAAGTCGAATAAACATCAGATTTCAGTTTAAGTGGGTAAAGCAAAAAAAAAAACGCGAATAATAATCAATAAAAACCACATAATACTGAAAATATTAAATCAGTTTAACAGGCGATTGCCAAAGGTCGCGATGTATCAAATATAAGGGATAGGAAGCACGATGAGTCACCGAGTTAAAAGGCAAACGATGCATCTTTCCTACTTTGCAATGAAAACAATCGTCATGAAACTTAGAAGTACATGAAATAAAATTCTTTGAACGTAAATTTCCTAAAACTCTAGCAGAGGTATGACCAAGACGACAATGCCAAACATCTCCAGACTCCTTAGTTGCGATGAAAGAAGGAACAGACGACTCTAAGCAGACTCGGGAAGACTCTAAGCAACTTGGGAAGACGACTCTGACTCAAGAATGTGAGGCTGAAGAGGACACCATTCATACTGATTCCCCGCAACAAAACCGCCCCCGTGGTCTTGTCCTTAACACAAATAGAAGACTCGTCAAAACAAACTATGCAAGAATTATCCTGACATAAGTTTTGGACAGACGTCAAATTATGTTTCAACTGGGGAACATGACACACCTTCGTGAGGCGAAAGGGACCGACTAGGGGAAGACAGAGTTGAATTTTTAAGTTTATTAATGGGAAGTCTTGTGCCATCACCAACAACAATAGAACTCAAACCAGTGTAAGGAAGAGCATTAGAAAGCTTACCATCCTTTGAGGTCATGTGAGATGCGGCTCCAGAATCTGGATACCAAACGGAGTCATTTGTTTCACTACCAACATACAGTGCAGCAAGGGCACGTGTGACACCATCAGGAGAAGAAGGCACAAAGTTGTGATTGAAACGGTGAGGACAAAAAGCTGCTTGGTGACCTGGATACCAACAAAGACCACAAGTATCGGAGGAAGGAGTAGTGGCTAAATTGTCGTTAGAGGATTACTTCCTGCTGAAGACTAATCATTAACAATATAGTTGGCACAGGAATAATCAACAAATGAAACATTATGAAAATTACCCATACCATTAGTTCGGCATGCATTGCCACGACCACCATGTCCTCCATTGCCACGACCTCCATTGTTGCCACGATCACCTTTGTTACGATTGTTCCTATTCTTATTCTTTCCACCCCCTTGACCTTTAATATTCGAACCACCCGAAGCAAATGATTGAGAGCCCGAAGAGCCAGACTGAACAGCAACCAAAGCTTGATGCGCAGTGGGAGCCTCATCATAAGCACGTATAGCCGTAATACGTTGCTCATGTTGTAATAATTTGGGGCAAAGATCATCAAACGTCAAAGAAAATTGAAATTGTAACAAAGTAGTGACAAGGGCATCATAATCAGGATCCTTATCCAAAGCAGTCACGGTATATAGAACAAGATCATACTGAGAGATAGGACACTGAATAGCAGCTAAAGAATCAACTATAACTTTAATCTCACGTAAAAACGATTCCATAGACTGCTGTTCAGGTTTCTTTATATGACTCAAACTACCTTTGAGTTCCATAGACCTAGCCATACTAGCATGTAAGAAACGTGACTGTAACCTATTCCAAATCTCAACAGCAGTATGCAACTCATGAACATCCATCATAACATCACGTGAAATCGTCGCATATAACCACAATTTAATTTGTTGATCTAGTCTCATATGCTCGTAAAATTGCGGATTAGGCCTAGATTGACCAAGATTATCAATTAAAATAGACGGAGGAATTGTAATCGTACTTCGACAACACCAAGAAGTTGGTGTGTCGATAGAAAACACGTGACCTGAGTCTTCCACATAAGATAATCTTCAGGCGTTGCCAATTTAATAGAAACAAAATGTGTTATGTCTTGGTGTGTAAGAGATGATGCCGTTGGAACGGTAGGAGGAGGAAGCACCGGAAAATCGGATAAGGGCAAGGAAACTCCACCATTCAAGCACGGTGGGAAACCCCGCGAAAACCGAGTGGGAGACCGCAAAAAGAAAGAGCCTCCTTGAGGAAAAGAAGAGGAGCCACCAAGCGAGGGTTGCGGTGGTTGAAACTGCCATAACGGATCCGCAAAGTGGGTGGCGCCACTCTGAAAAACCGCAGTCGTTATAGCGGCTGTTAATGCGACAGAAACTGGCACTCCAACGTGGATGCCATAGTGATAGGCAGCAGCGACGGAGGAGGACGGCAGGAAGGGCAGGCTCTGAGCGAGTGTGTGAGCAGCAGCGCCAGACGCGCGTGATTGGTGCACGGGGGTCTGGGGACTAGCGGCTGAAGACACGCCGGAGGAGACAACCGAGGCGGCGGACATGTTTTGTGTTCGCCGGGAAACCGCTAATGGTGGTTAGGGTTTGGGGTTTTTTTTCTTTAGAAAAACGTGAGGGTTAAGATTGGTGCGGGAGAGAGAAAAAATAATCTTAAACCTAGGCTCTTGATAGTTGATACCATGTAATATTGAGAATAATTGGCTAACATGTTTAGGTTGTCTGGCTCTTTGTATATATAGAGAATAAAAATCGTCTCTATATGATACAAACTAATAAATAATCAACTACCATAATAATAGCTTTATGCATAACTAAGGATTCATTTTAATTTTACAATATAGGTTTTAGCACAGTGCATACCTTCACTCGATTTTGAGAACACATATATCAGTTAGATATGTCTTCTCCACTTTAAATCCTCATTAGGCTTTAAGGGTATGTGTTCCACTTTCTTGATTTCTCTAGTTAGCCTAGATTTCTTATGATGTCCTCCAAAGGTCTATACATCTTCCCCTTCAGTGTATTTCGCCATCAAAAAGTGAAGACATGACCTTTCTGTGGTTCATAAAACTGAGTTTACTTGCAGGTTGTCTATTTTTTGTCAATTCTAGGACAAAAGCTAATGAATTGGCCACAATGATGGCAAGGCTATATACCAGTAATCACGACATGATTTTAATAAAAAAAGTCTTTACCATGGTGGAGTAGTAATTGTACCCCGACCTTCTAAATTTTGAATCCGCCACTGAGGCTCCGTTTGTCTTAACGAAAAATAATTTTCGTGGAAAATCTCTTTTAAAAGAAAACAACTATCTATGGATAACATAATTTTAGAAAAATTTTCCTTTATTTGTTTGATTAGAGGAAACCTAGGGAGAAAAAAAAGATAAAGTAAAAGTGAAGGAAAGATGGGAAGAGAGGACAAAGAGAAGTAGGGGGGCAAGCGGGAATCTGATAAGTCGGTTTCTATCTAATAATTCGTGAAAAATTTCGGAAGAATATTCTCATATTCTTCCAATTCAATTAGACAAGAAGGAAAAAATGCGGATATAGTCGAATGGTAAAATTTCTCTTTGTGAAAAAGAAAATTTGATATTACCTTCTTTGTACAAAGAAATTTGGTTCCTTCTTAGAGCATTTCCACCTTTAAAAAAATTATTTTTTTCCATCCCTTACCAAAACAAACAAAGGAAATATAAAAATGGAGGAAAACCTTTTTCCAAGAAAATGGTTTTCCACCAAAACAAACGGAGCCTGAAAGAAAATATAACACTACTAGGGGTGATTATGAGCTTGGCTTATTCATGAACAGTTCGAGCCCAGCTCCCTCAAAGTTCGGCTCATTACGGCTCAGCTTAAATTCGAGCCCAGCTCATTACTCGAGACCTTAACGAGCCGAGCTGAGTTATGCTAAGCTGGACTCGAAAAGCTCATAAACAGGTTCGATTATTCTTTTATATATTAAAATACCATATTATTCATCAATCTAAATATATATTTGTTCTAAATATTACACAATAATAAGCTAACAACTTTAGTGTTTAAAATAAATTCAAAAGCAAAAATTATTCATTAATAAAATAATAGAGTAAACAAATAAACTAGGAATAATAATCAGTCAAGCTTGTTCGTAAACAAATCGAAAACAGCTCGGCTAACGCTTAGTCAAACCTCGGCTCAATAAAGGCTCGGTTCGTTATGTTTTGACCTCGGCTGAAGTTCAAATAAACTTAAACGAACATGTATCGAACTAAGTAGAGTTTTGGCTCTGTTCGTTCGATAATCACCTTTAAAGACCGCACATGAACGCAGAAATACAGCACATTAAAAGACAACCACCAGTAATTACGGAATGCTTTCACTGTCTCTTCTCTTCAATCGAATAATATATAGAGGTTACAGGTTGAAAAACAACCATTTCTTACTGACACAGCTGACCATTATTTATAATGCTTAAGACGAAATAAGGATATTAACAAAATCTAAAATCTCTCCTCTGCAAGAATATCAATGGAACACTACAAAACTAGCACAAGTTGTTTCCGCAAAAATAATACGTACCTGTACTATAGCAATATTATTGTAAAACATATGGAACAAAACACGGTTAATAAAAAAATTAAACAAACCCAGATCCACCTGTCTGACATATTCCACCAAACTAAGTAGGATGTCGTCAAAGAAAACTAATTGTTTATCAAGATCTAATCAACTTGTCTTATAATTGGACTGAATCTACCATTATTTTAATAAAAAGAACCAAATTTTTAACAAGAAAACCCCAAAAATAAGCAAGAAGCTAGCATTGCTAAGGTAAGAAGTCATACCTTGTTTAGCTGACAATGACAGGATGTGTTAATCTCCCAGCATACCCAAATTCACTTGTTAACTGCCCCCAAAGAGAACTTGCCTTGAGGGATTGTTACGTGGCAACACAAAGTGTTTGATTGAGGACCAACTAAAATTTAATTTAATTAAACAAATTAAGAGCTGCATTGCTCTCGGGAGTCGGGTGTCTATGTGTCCGACTCATGCTATTTTATGACAATTTTTCATAATTTTGGCGCTAAATGATGCGTTGAAGTGTCCGTAGCTATGTTGGAATATTGCGGCTTCTACATGGATATTTGCCGTAAATGAAGAATGAGTAACATAGAAATTAAGTAAATTAAAATAAATCATTTTCTTCTATTTGATGTAAGCAACATAAAATTCTAAACAGCAATAACACCAAAAGAACGCCACCGGGATTTACTAGTAATAAAGGGATCAAAATACATACTAGACTCACATCAAGACTCTTAAGACATAAACACGGATAGCATATAGTCGACATACAGGCTAAGGGATTCTACATGATACACAAAACATAGAATCACAGTTCCACCAGTTCGCAGAAAAAGGGTAAAACAGCATACCCATATATCTAACCGAACAGAAAAGAGCAGCAGAGCATCTTCTTTATGACAGGGGGGGACAGGTGCCATCCGAAGCAAATGCAAATAAACATCGGAAAGCAGATCCAATCCAACAAAGTCTCACAACATCGAGTCTGTACGAGCAGGCAACCTTCTGAAGAAGTTAAGGGGAACAGAAGGGAGCTTATGGCGGAACCTCGGGTGTCTTAGGACATAAAACCCAGTTAGAAGAGCCACAACCTGAAATGGCGTAACGTACAGAACAATTGCAGCAACCAAGCAGAATATAACAAACAATGCAGTGGCTCTTGGGTCCCGCCAGCTAAGCAAAGACTGGAGCCTCTCACCTTGAGTTGCCAAGTCACCAACAACAGTCTGGATCCTCCCGGCTATGCTCCTCAAACGATCATACCTCATTCTCACAATATCAGCTGGCTTTGAAGTCGGGAATGTGTCAAATTCTTCATCCAATTCATCAGGGTGTGCAGAATCTGCATGAGAAAGGCGGGTGTCCATATGAGGTGGATGCCTTGGCCTCCATCTGTAGTACCACACTCCAATCAGGAACAGGTACAAGAATATTGTGGGTAAGATCAGTTCCGGGTACATGACCAAAATAAAGAACAAGATGTGAATAAGAACTGTGGTGATGGGGTTTTTCCAGTTGCATATTTGGTCAAACCATCTTCCAACAGCAATTATCCCACTCAAGACATTCATGATTCTGAAGAAATTTGCCTTGCTCCGCCTCATACTCCACATATGAGAGCTCACGTCCAACATGAATTCAACAACTTCCTTCCTCAAAGGCGGTTCAGCACGACTCAACCTCATGGACACAATCTGAGTGGCTTGGTGCCTCAAGTTATCAAGTTGACTAACAGTTAGGGGATTAAGGTAATGCATCTTTGGCAGCAACGGATGAGAGTACATATGCATCATATTGAGCAACGATGAACATGTGAACCTCACAGCCAGTTGAATTTCACCCATCTTCTTCACCCCAGAAGGATGCAACACCAAAAGTGGGTATGCATGAGTATACACACGATCAGTTTCAAGGGTTGAAAGACGAATCCTCACTTTGCCAATCCTTGAGTCTCTTGCAGGACCCCCTTTATCTCCATGTAAATGACAGTTGTCAAATACTCCAACAGTAAGGACAGTGCAAGGATCAAACACCTCCCACGTATATTGCTCATTCCATTTTGGGCTAAAGCTATCAATGATAGTTCTAGTTCTCACCCATTTTTGACCATATTTGGCAACACAATAAGCATCTGTGGTCTGGCGGCTATCCTTCGTCTTCATAGGCATTAGACCCTGTGCAGTTAAGACACCCAATTCAAGAACTCCAATACTGTGCTTCCACAACTGTTTAGCAGTTGGCCTGAGATCACTACTATAATGTGTCGACTCATCCAAAACATGATAACCACCTTCCAAACAGACCCTCATATGTAGCCGACTTGAAAATTTGGTATCCTTCTTTTTCTCACCCTCGACGACAACATGTTTCTCGAGATTGTACCACTTAGAGTTTATGGGTTTATGATCTAGCCGCCTGTCAATATATTGCAGCGGAATTGCACATCTACCCAGCACTTCATCCTTGTTAGGCCCAACTCTATCCTCGACACTCAAAATCAAGGGCTCTTCAAAAGGCTCCGCTGCTACAAACATAAGATCCTCATTCCACAAAGGATTAATTGTCCTGCTTTGAGAGACTCTAGTCCTAAGAGCCTGACTTCCAAGTATAGCCTTAACATAAACTTCAGGAAAGCGACCCTTGTCACTAGGAACCAAGTCCTGCGCCTCAATCACATTAACCCTCAAGTACCAAAGCTTAGGGGAGAGATACACCTTCGAACGAATATTAGCAAGAGCATCAGTCCCACTAACAGTCGCAGCATCTGAGTGCCATGCCTCAGGAAAGGCTTCATCAGCTTGAGTACCCCACCACACCGCTAACATCAACTCTCCTCTAGCCTTATCACTCTTCCTGTCTTCCAGCCTGTACCACTGCGGTGCCAACGGGCTATCAGGTGGCACTCTCTTGGGGACCTCATTAAGATCAAACAATGTACGGCCAATGAAATCATCCTTAAGAGCATCCTTATCCTTCACAGTGACCTCAAGAACCGATGCCTGAATTCGATCTTTAGAAAAGGCAAAGACCTGATTCCATTCAGGATTAGACTTCTTTTCGAAATGCCGAGTTGTACCCTTATAGTTACCAAGCCTAACTTCGACATACGGGTCACAACCACCAGTAACATCCATACTAGGCAAATCTTTAGCCTTAACAACCCTGACATAGAGGTATTGCATTTGCTCAACAAGATCATAAGTGCTAGTCAGCTTATCTCCTGTCATTTTTCCACCACCAAGGTGGGGATTCGTCTCTTTAAGAGAGAAATCTTCCTGATGAGGCTTCTGCATTTTCTGGGTCTCAAACTATACTCCCCCCAAAACAAAACAATCTTTCACAATTTAAACTTCAAATTTTAAATCTTTGTTATCTACACTGAAATATCGGAACAGAGTTCAACCCACCAACTAAATAAATAAGCAACAAACAACCACTAGATTTTTTTTTTAACTTGACATGAAAGAAAAAAAAAACCCACAAATCCACAGATCTCAACAGCTCAAATCTGCAAAAAAAGAAAACCCAAATGAGAAGAAAATTACCAAAATGCCACTACATGCAAACTCAGTGACAAAACACAGAGATAAGACTGTACACAAAAAAAGCAGAGCATAAAAAAAACGTAAACCAAGTAGAAACCCTAGAAATGTAAGAAAGTAAACACAGATGTCATGAAGTTTAACAGCATAAATTAATTTAAAGCTGAGTTGGTAACTTACCTGAGAAAACAGTTATGGTAGATTCAAAAGACAGCCATTTGTGAAAGAAAACCCTAAATCCAGTGAATCCCAGAAAAGGGTTTCATCAAAATGGAGATTTGAAGCACTTAAACTAGAAGAAATGAGAAAAAAAAACAGAGGAAAATAAATTTAGAGGTAAAAATAGTGAAAAACAGAGGTGAAGAGAAAGGAAAAGGAAAAAGAAAAGAGAAGGGATCTGAGGAATCGGTGAGAAGAGGATACCATAGAAAGAAGAAGGTCACTAGTGTATATCTGTATGTGTCACATTCACAAATACACTTTGGTTTTGCTTTCTCTCTATATTTCTCTCTCTCTATAACTTTAGCTAGTTTTGTCCTGTGGTGGGCGCAACAGCGTAGCACAATGGCACAGGAATAGACGACGATATGTCACGCGTGCAATGAAGAGACGAGGCCTTTGTTTTCTACTCTTATCTGAATTTGTTACAACGTATCTTTCTTTTGCTTTTGAATTTTGGAGTATGGGAATTGGGAGGGTCTCTTCTATTTTTTTATTTTCTGAAATACCAAACTAAATACTACTAACAGTTTTTTAAAATTTGTTTGGGAATTGTCGAGGTAATTTTACTTGTAGAGGAATTCGAATGTTCCATGTAATTCTATTTATATGTTTTGAATATTCCTATCCTTTTTATAGGACACTTTATATACATTTATTTCATTTCTTATTATCTTCACACTTTTGAATTTGGATTCAGATCACTTTTATGTCAAGATAATTAATTTTTTAGATTTTCTTCCCACGCCACATAATTGACTTTAGTAATTAGTAATCTCACGCTAACTACACGTTTCATTAAGATGTTTTTTTTCTGTTGGAAACCACTTGCATTCGCGAGTTATATGTCTATTCTATAAGGAAAGAAGGAGATTTGATATCCATATGAATTTATTTAAATATTTTTACCTAATTTTTTCCTTTCTTTAACGACTGAGAGCCTTTAAGATAATATTTAATAAAAATTTATTATTTTTCCTTAATACTTTTACTTAATTTTCTTCGTTCTTTAATGACAGGGACATTTAACTCAATTAAGTAATTAATGAAAATTTATTATCTACTGATCATCCAAAAATAATGTCTAATGTTCATAACTTTTTAACTTGCCCATTTCACCTACTAATGAATTACTTATTTACCTTATGGTTCGAATTGTGTAAATATATATTATATATATTCAAATCATTAGCCTCTAATGTGTCCTATTTTTAATCATGCATCGTTTGCAAAAAAGACTAGAAAGATAAATATTGTAGGTCGTCAACCATTAACGAAATGCCATTAACGTCTTCAATTTGCATGTAAAATGTTGTTGTTTTCTCTTCTTTCTTTTTTGTAATAAAGTTGGCAACAATAATGAACTGTTATTCATTCCGAATTGAAATTTTACAAAAGAAGTTTCATTCACTTTCATAACTAATGCCTAAAAATTAAGAGTAGTAACCAGAAGAGGGGGCAAAATTGAAATTTCTAGGTGTTGCTTGAGAGCAGGAGGTAAAATGTACACCTTGGTGTATGTACCTCTACGTACACCCAAAATATTTTAGCCAAATGAGTATGCATAGCGAAATGACTATGCGTTAGCGAAATGAGTATGGAGTCAAACGAGTATGTGTTAGCAAAATGAGTATGGAGCCAAATGAGTATGAGTTAGTCCAATGAGTATGAAGCCAAATGGGTATGAGTTTTCCAAATGTGTAAGAGTTATCTAGATGAGTATAAGTTACCTAAATGAGTATATATGAAGCCAAATGAGTATGAGTTAGCCAAATAAGTATGAGCTAACTTATTAAATGCAAGCTTGAATTGCCCTTAATATAGATTGAGGTAATGTTGATATACATAGTCTACGTAGGATTTGAACCTACATCCTCCATGAAATTGCATGTTGCTCTACCAATTGAGCTAGTAGATTTTTTAAGTTGGAAGAAAGGGTGTTTATTGTAAGGATACCATAAGGGCATATATACAAATGTCACACTACTAAAGATCCTATCATATATACTAGAAATTCATCTAATTATGTAGTAGGCTTCTTATGCCCATACTGTCATAAACACACCATGCATTACACACACTTGTAACTTATAGCACAATGCCACAATACGATTGATACTTGTTTGGGCCCACCTAGGGTCCAACCCAATCCTTCATTGAAAGGACATAAATGCCCTTGAACACCTAGTTACCTGGAATTGGGAATCATAACACTTGGGATCCCACATCTCCATATTCTCTTTCTAGGGATATGTGCCTATAAAAGCATCAGCCATCACATGAGTAAAGGGTAATCAATTCTACACCTAATCACTTTTATTGCTTACATAAGTCTACATCATCATTCCCATCACAACTCCGCGTCGCTGACTTAGGCATTGGAGGGGCTTCACTCGGAAAACCCCTGGGTTAGTCTTCCATCTGTTTTGCGGGTCATCCCAACTAGCACGTGGTTCGAGCCAAGAATGCACGTGATCATCCCAAAATCATCCATCATCTCATCTCAAGTTTCTTAGCACGTGATCATCCCAAAACAGTTTGGCGCAGTCTGTGGGATACACTAAGTCAGTCAACGAAACGCCATGGCTAGACCACGAAGATCTACTACAGCTGTCGAGAATGAGCTTGTCATTAAAGAAATCATTCAGCCTGCCAATCAAGAGATCATTCAGCCCGTCGGAAATGGGAATAGGCAGCCTCGGCTGGACCGACACGGGGAACTTGCCATCACTCGGTTCGACCTCGAACACCTCGAGGCCATAATGAACTCCAGGATCAACGACGTAGTTCAAGCAATTCAAGGGCGTCAGCACCTGTCGAACACTCATCCTATACCACCTCTTAATAGAGAACAAGGCCCTCAGGAGGGCGTCCCGCTGAGAGAGCGGGAAAGGTCCCCTCGGATCAAAAGGGCCCCCGGCCAACAGCTACTCACCCCTACAGTTAAGGTACCTCGGATAGCACGGAGTGTAGGACACCAACCGAATCGCGGGGTAGACGCCCGAAGGGTGATCAAAGAAGGCTCCTCAGAAGGGGGCAAGATGCAAGAGATATGCTAAACAGAAGGCGAGAAAGGTCCAACGGACCAACCAGACAACCTGAGCCTAACCGGCACAAAGAAGCGGACTCAGCTAGGGCAACTACTCATCGAGGGGGTCCATCCCGGTCAGTACGCACCCTGCATGGATCATCCAGGACAACTGGAAACACCGAGGTAAGCGCCTCGTCGTACCATTAGGACAGGCCTCCCCTCGGAAATTAAGGAGCACTCTCCTTTATGACTCCCTTCAGCAAGTAAATCATGGACACCCCAAGCTCGGGAAAAATCAAGGTCCCACCCATCGAGCACTATGCTGGTGGGTCGGATCCAGCAGATCACCTGGCAGCGTACAAAGCTCACATGAGCGTGTAAATAGGATGCGAAGCCACATGGTGTCAGTTCTTCCCAACCACACTTAAAGGGTTGTCCCTCAGTTTGTTCTCCGGATTGTCTCCCAGATTTGTCACAAGCTTTCCAGTGTTGGAGGCCCTCTTCCTCCGACACTTCGTTGCTGGTTGGAGGCACAAGAAGACTAGCATACATCTGATGAGTGTCAACCAACAAGATAACGAGAGTCTGAGCGACTACATTAAGCGCTTCAATTAGGAATCAATGAAGGTGTCGGATCTACAAGATGTCGTCGACTTTACAGCACTGCTCCCCGGGAAATTCAAGTGGCAACTAGCCGAAAACCAGGTCAACTGGTTCACAGAAGCTATGGACCGTGCCCAAAAATTCATACAAGCCACCGACATCTGCAAGCCGACAAAGGAGCACAAAAAGAAGAGGGAAGACACAAAAGACACCCGAGAAGTGTCGAGAAGGCCAAAACAGAATCACCCCTAATGTTGCTCAGACACTCGAGGACACTAACACCCTTTGGGAACTAAACGTGGACGGCTCCTCGTCTAAACTTGGGAGTGGGGCCGGGCTCGTCATCAAGCCCCCAGTGGGTGAGAAGTTGGAATATGCCATCAAACTTGACTTCAAGGCCTCAAACAACGACGTAGAATACGAGGCTTTGATCCTCGGACTACAATTGTGCCAAACAGCAGGTGCATCCAGCGTATGTGCGAAAACCGATTCACAACTGGTGGTCGGACAGATGAATGGGAAATACAAAGCTAAAGAGTAAACCATGAAGAAATATTTGCAAAAAGCAAAGAGCATTACTCAAACCCTCCAAAGCTTCGAAATAACTCATATCCCCTGGTCGGAAACCCAACAAGACGACGCTCTTAATCGAATTGCCAGCTCGTGGAAGGGCTGACGCCCCGAACAATTATGTGGGAAGTGCTCAGTGAGCCAAGCTCATGGCATAATGGTGGCCCCTCGGGGTGCACCACTCTCTTAGACCGCTCAGAAACTTGGATGGACAGGTTGATCAGCTTTCTAACGGACAATGAGCTTCCCTCGGATGACAAGGAAACAGGGAAAATCAAGAAGCTTTCTAAGTGGTTTGTGTGGCACGACGGACAACTATACAAGAAGTCTTATGCCCACCCTTTGCTATGATGCGTCACCCCCGAGCACGATAACTACATCCTTCGAGAAATTCATGAAGGCGCTTGCAGCAGCCACAAGGGGCTAGAACCATAGCAGGCAAAGCCCTAAGGGCCGGATACTATTGGCGAACACTGAAGGAAGATGCAAAGAACTTGGTTAGAAAATGCGAAAAGGGTCAGCTGTTCGGCAAGATACCTCGCCAACCTGCTAACAAACTCGCATTTGTTCATGCTACTCTGCCCTTCGACAAATGGGGGAGGGATCTTCTCGCACCCTTTCCAGCAGCCTTTGGCCAACGAAAATTTCTAATAGTGGCAATAAATTACTTCACCAAATGGACCGAGGCCGAGCTGTTAGCCACCATCGCGGACAAACAAGTTCAACTTTTCATTTGGAGGAACATAATCACTCGATTCGGGGTACCAAGGATCCTCATCTCGAACAATGGACGCCAGTTCAACAGTGGCCCCACCAAAGAGTTCTGTGAGCAGTTTGGCATACAAACAAGGTTCTCAGCCGTTTCCCGTCCTTAAATGAATGGTCAAGCCGAGGTAGCTACCAAAATAGTTCTCAACAAAATGAAAAAGGCTTTAGACGAAGAAAAAGGAGCATGGGTAGATGACCTACTCGGGGTTCTATGGTCGGTAAGGACCATAGTCAAGGAAGCTATAGGCCCTCACCTTTCGAATGGTCAACGGAATGGAAGTCGTGCTACCAGTAGAGGTCGGGATCCCATCGCCTCGGATCACCTTCTATGACTATGAAGAAAACATGGCCGAAAAACCTATCAGCCTCGACCTGCTACCCGAAACCCGAGGCAACGGCCTGCTAAAAGCAATTGTTCACAAGCAGAAGGTGACTCGGTCCTTCAACAAAAGAGTCAAGCATATGCCTATTCAGTTGGGTGATGAGTCATTTGTATATAGGTCATTCATGATGCATTTAGTTACATTTTAGGATCATTTAGTTTCATCTTAGTCCATAATTGCATATATTTACTTAAGTTGAAAAAAATATTGCTCTTGTGTGTGTTTTCGGTGTTTTTGATAGTTTTCAGGTATTGATAACACAATTAGAGTATTATTGGACACGCTTAAGCATGAGAAGCATCTAGGAAGGAGCTAAGTCAAATGAGAAGTCCAAAGGGCATCTTCGAGTTTGATTGCACCCCAAACATAGCGGAAACATATTAAAAGAAGTATGAAAATCGAGTCATGTGAACTATTTTAATCATAACTCATTATCCAGAGATCTTAATTGAGTGATACCAGTGGGGTTGGAAACTAGACTTGACTATCTTTCCAACGGTTTATCACACGCCCCAATACGACTTCTATTTTCTGAGATATGGTCATTGCAAGTTGACGCTGTTTTGCGGAATGAAACCCGCGCAGGCGGGTTATTCCGTGTAGCTTGTAGTCGAATAAGGCCTTATCTTTTGACGAATTTGGCGCTATTTTTCTAGTTGTTTTAGGAAATAGAAAGGTATAAAGACTCAAGGGAATAATCTTATTTCGCATGTTATTTTCTATTTTATTTTCCATCATCAATTCATTTTAGAGGAGAATTCTTTTTCTCTCAATTAGTGAAGAACCCTAGTTTTGCTTTTTCCCTAATTTACATTGAATTTTCAATAGAAGCTTTGATTTTTGCAAAATTGGTTCTACAATTGGTATTATTTCTCTTCTCTTCTTATTTCTATTCAATCCTTGATTATTTATTCATGTCTGCTTATTTAATTATGAACTGGTTTTCCCCAATTATGATTGAGTAGTCTATTTCTAGATTTAAGGGGATCCATGATCAATTATGAAGGGATGTTTATAAATTATTGATTTTTATCGATGTATGTTGATTCCTATTGAATGAGTTTATATCTATTCAATCCAATTTGGCCAGACTTGATTGTTATAGTGTTGCAATATTAGGTTATGCGCCGAGAGGTATAAACTTGATATTAAGGCTAGTTTCAATAGGTAGAGTTGGTATTAATAAATTGCGAGAGCCTGTTAATACCATTCTATGGTTGATTTCGATTCGAGAGATCAAATCAACCTATTCAACTACATTATTAATTATTGATTGTTGTTTTTTCATCTCGAAATATTGTTCATTGGTGAACCTATGCCCTAGACTCTTTATTATTGATATTCTTGATTTAGTTATAGTCTAATTTAGTATAATTACCAACAACACTCGTTCCCTATAATCTAGATTTGATTGACATTTAAGAAAGGAACATTCTTTCTCTGTGGATTCGACCCTAATTCCCTGACTACTATTTGTTAGAGGACTTTAGGACTACTTTTGATAAGGTGATACGACTTTAGCCTGTCAAAATTTGATGCATCCTATCCAACTGCTCTGAATTTTTGCACGAGTTCCTATGAATTACCTTATATTGCACATGACTCCTACATGCATGCTAGTACACCAAAAGCAATTTTTTATTTTACTCAATTTGAGAATGAATTGTTTTGGAGGTACTACAATAGACTGGGCGATTTTGTAGGTCCTAATCATGGAATAGAAGAATGGGATATGCGCCTAGTGATCTATGAGGGTTTGAACGATGAAACGAGGAAGATTTTTTACTCCACGAGTAACGAGAAATTTTTGGAAAAGACACTGGAAGATGGTTGGAATTTGATTGAGCGATTAGTTAGAGAAAATTATGATTGGGACATGACAATATTTGTAAACTCACCCCTACCTTCCTCTATCTATGATTCTCATATCTCTCCTTCTTATGTTTGTTCATATTGTTAATCCTATGATCACGATGTTTCTCGTTGTCCATATAATGAGCCGTATCTGCATGTCAATAACTCTTCCCCTCAGTTTGATTTGACTAATTCTTCATCTGAATCGTATGATAATTTTACTGATTATTTTTATGATTTAATGAATGAATTCTACAAGGATCGGGAGGATCATACGTTGAAAATAGCATCGATTATTGATAGTCAAAGATCAATGCAATCTGGGCTAAATTTTATTCGCCAATCTATTGAGCAACAAGTGGATTACAATTAAAAGCCTTGAAGGTAAAGAATTTGTTAATACTGAAAGCTCTTGAAGGATGAGGTGGATGCCTTAGCAGCAGCTCTTGAAGGTAAATAATTTGTTAATACTGAAAGCTTGCTTGATTCTAATTATGACCGTATCCCGCATCACCCTTATATTCAGTCTTCAACAAGACTTGATATTATACCTTGCTTTCATGTGTTGAATTCCCCGGCAACGGCGCCAAATTTTGACAGGCTAAAATCGTATATATCACCTTATCAAAAGTAATCCTAAAGTCCTCTAACAAATAGTAGTCACGGAAGTAGGGTCGAATCCACAGAGAAACAGTGTTCCTTTCCAATTTGTCAGTCAAACCTGGCTTGGGGGAGCGATTGTTAGTTTTGGTCAGATTGTATTACTTGGATGTAGTTGATGCGTTTGTTTTGCTGAAGGAAAATGTTATGAATGAGCTTTATCATTGACTTCGAATGTAATTCAAAGAAATTTTGGCAATATAGAGAAATAGAAGGGAAAAGGAAAGAATGAAAAAAAGAAAGAAAAGAAGTGAACATATTTTTGAAAGAAAAATGAAAAAGGTTATGTTTGGGTTACTATGCATGAAAGATATTCTGGCGATATTTTGGTAATGATGGTGTTATATGGAATTATGAATGCCTTGTTAGGCCGTTTTTACATTGATATTTGCTCCCCTTCTTGTCTTTTCCACCACATTTCCCAAAATGTGATCCATACCCTTAACCCTAGACTCATTACAACCCTTGAAAGTCCTCTTGATCTTTGTGTGTTGCATTTTCGTGTTGAAGGTGAGTAAAAACTTCAAAGTTAATGAGTATTGCTTCTTCTGAGTTGAAATATATAGGTTGAGTGTCATTGATTTTCGCCCTAAACACATGAGGGTTTGAGTGCACAAATCTATAGGGAGGTCTGTCAAGTTTTTTTAACTCCAGCTTAGGGGAAAGGGTTTGTGGTAAGAGTGTTGAGTTTATTGGTCACATGACGTGCTATGCGGCTTTGTTTCGTAGATACTCTATGCTTGGTTCGTGTAGTATTAATATCTCTCGTGTTTTGGACTGTGTGCTTAACCCGGTTTTAGTCTCATATTGTAGGTTATCATATTCTTCCCGTGTCTATTATCTGATTGCTTGGAGACAAGCAAAAGCTTAGCTTGGGGGAGTTTGATGAGTCATATTAATATAGGTATTTCATGATGCATTTAGGTTGCATTTTAGGATCATTTAGTTGAATTTTTAGTCCATTGCATATAGTTCGCAAGTAATTTAAACGATTAACAAAAGATTAATCGATGCGAAGAATAATCTCACTCCTATAATATTATAATTATCGATTATAAAAACTGTTTTACACAACTCGTCCAACTTTTTAGTGCAACCAAGTGATTATATTTATAAAGTTGTTCTATTATTGGCTTATTATCTACCAGTTTAATGTTAAGTCAATCTCCAACATCATATTTCATTTTTACATCATTTTCAAAGAATTCCAAATAGACTTAGCATATTTTATAAGTGTCTAACCTTTCAAACATGTAGCTTTCTCCCAAATAGATCCAAAATGAAATTCATTATGTTATTCAATAGATGCCCTCCACAATCTTGCTATCCCTTTCAAACATTGTAGTTTCTTCTTTTATAAGACTCTCACTGACCACATCAATGGTAGTACTAGGAGTAGCAGATGTTTCCATAGGGAAGCCATACTGTTCACATGCAATTAAAATTCTCATTAGACACCTCTTATAATTTGAGCCTTCTAGAGGTTCCATTTTTGGCAAAATCATGGAAAATCTACCCTGAAAACTAGACATGATTTCTGCAGAATCGTTTCTAAATTGTACGAAATAATTCAGCAGAATTCAAAACAATGCAACTTGAATTGCAAGAACTAGTTATGTGGATCTCTGCCTTAGAAACGTATTTTTCCACTTGTTATGCAAATTCTTTATGGCATTCATCTTCCAAGGTTAACAAGCATAACTTCAATTTCAAAAACACAACTAACTTGAGGCTACTGATTTTTTTCTCGACCCCTAAAAGAAACAGATAAGGGCACAAATTATGATCATTGAATAAGTTTATTGGTTTATGTTTGTCTTAATTAGGTTATGAATTTATGGACTTTATCACTGAATTTCTATGGTTTTGACGCTTCATGGGATGTTTTATTATGTTGAATACTTCAACAATATAAATTTAGAAATTTATTTTAGATATATTAGGTTTATTTTTGTGATAATTTTTATTTATTTATTTGAATAGCATTATGGTTTCTACTTGAGATCAATTAACTTTGGCTTTTCTTTATTTTTTTCCCCTTTTTATCCGGCCGTTAATTTAATTGAGACTTAATACTAGAAGATGAGTCATGGGCTTCTTTTGTGGTAACACAAGTGGCCCTTAACATTATAAATAACTTTTTTAAAACAAAATGAGTCTTTATTAACATCTTTTTAATTTAAGGAATCCGCGTTATTATGGGTTCATTCTTCATTTCGAAATGAAAATTCATGCTTCATTTGGCTACAATGACCTGAAGAGATCAATGCTCACTAGCATATGAACAAAATATACATTAGGATTTTTTGTTGGCTCCATTATCAATAATGGATATTAAGCGTATGTTCATGATCAAAATTTAGCAAGAAGAGTGTTGTATTTTAACACATCTATCAGTGACAATATATGGCAGATTTTGGAAGAGAGCTTTGGACAATCTTTTGGTATTTTGCTTTTTCATTCCACCAAGCTCTCAAAGAAATCATACTAAGTTCCCTTGATTATGTGTTAGTATATAATTCATGTAGTCATCTAATTTTTTTTCAAGAAATATACTAACATGAAATATACTAATATCGAATAATCTTTATTGGTGTGAATTAATATATCAAAAAAAGAAATACATTGAGAAACAAATAAACAACCTTGCACCCTCAAGAATCTACGGAGTTGCCGCAATCTTTATTTAGTTGTAGAAATTTTAAATTTTTACTACACCTACGAACAACAACATTTGTTCCTGTTACATACTCCTCCATTGCAGTGTGACTTGCAAGCTTCTGGAGGACAGCCAGATGGTAGTGGCTCGCTTATTTGATCTCGAGGTGAGATAATTTTTCTTGGTAGGATCTCGTTACTAACGCTACCTGTTTGTCAAAACCAAAATAAATGCATCAATTACAAAGAATCAAGTCATTGAAATCAATATTCTACTATTTCTTTTGGTATAGTATAAAACTGCAGCTGGTGCATATAATTAACTACTTCCTCCATTTTTTTTAATCGCTCCCTTGAAATGCGCGAAAAAAAAGTGTCACATTTAAAAAAAATGGAGGAAAGTATATGAAATTACCTAATACTAGTTACTAAAACAAACAAATTCTTGTCAAACTTATTTTACATATGTATGTTTATTATAAAAATGGTGGTGACCACAATTGCATCTAATGAAACAAAAAAGCAATGGTGTAATGGATGATTTTATAAATGTTAAATATGAAGGGAAGAAACTACTGTATAATATATGAAACATTTTTCACAACAGATATACTTTGTATCATTTCATTTAGTTGTAAAAGTGTGGTTTCCACTCACCCTGTGACATCACGAAAAAGACTAGCATTAGAAGTAACGGAACGCCTTTCCAACCATTTTGAATATTCTGAAAACGTTCACAACAGAAAAGTTTTATAACCCATATCACTAATTTAGGATGAATTGTCAATGTGAGTTGTGAAACAAAAATGTTATTTACTTGGCTCCCTTTTATATTTTAAGGAGGCATGGTAAAACTTATTCAGTTTTGGAAACAAATATCAATTTTTTCTTTTCCTCAATTTGAGAATGAATTGTTTCGGAGGTACATCAATAGACTGGGCGATTTTGTAGGTCCTAATCATGGAATAGAAGAATGGGATATGCGCCAAGTGATCTATGAGGGTTTGAATGATAAAATGAGGAAGAATTTTGATCCACGAGTAACGAGAAGAGGATTGGAATTTGATTGAGCGATTAGTTACAGATTCTTATGATTGGGACATGACAATATTTGTAAACCCACCCCTACCTTCCTCTATCTATGATTCTCATATTTCTCCTTCTTATGTTTGTTCATATTGTTAATCCTATGATCACGATGTTTCTCGTTGTCCATATAATGAGCTGTATCTGCATGTCAATAACTCTTCCCCTCGGTTTGATTTGACTAATTCTTCATCTGAATCGTATGATAATTTTACTGATTATGTTTATGATTTTATGAATGAATTCTACAAGGATCGGGAGGATCATACGTTGAAAATAGCATTGATTATTGATAGTCAAAGATCAATGCAATATGGGCTAAATTTTGTTCGCCAATCTATTGAGCAACAAGTATATTACAATGATAGTTTGGTCGATAATGCCTATTTAATAGAGGAAGATTGTAATTTGACTACTAATACTCTTAATAATGGTCTAGATAATGAAGAATTGGATCTAATAGGCATTTTCTAAGAGGAAGATTTATTAGTTGTAGAATCAATGAATGAAAATCAATCGGTTATGGAACTATTTGATGAAGACTCTTCTGTGAGCAAACCTATTTATGAGGGTGAAGTTTTAGGTAATTCTAGCCAATGGAAGGATGAGGTGGATGCCTTAGCAGCAGCTCTTGAAGGTAAAGAATTTGTTAATACTGAAAGCTTGCTTGATTCTATTGTGACCATATCCCGCATCACCCTTATATTTAGTCATCAACAAGACTTGATATTATACCTTGCTTTCATGTGTTGAATTCCCCGGCAACGGCGCCAAATTTTGACAGGCTAAAGTCGTATCACCTTATCAAAAGTAATCCTAAAGTCCTCTAACAAATAGTAGTCAGGGAAGTAGGGTCGAATCTACAGAGAAACAATGTTCCTTTCCTAATTGTCAATCAAACCTAGCTTGGGGGAGCGAGTGTTAGTTTTGGTCAGATTGTATTAGTTGGATGTATTTGATGCGTGGTTTTGTTGAAGGAAAAATGTTATTAATGAGCTTAATCATTGAATTCGAATTTAATTCAAAGAAATTTTGGCGATATAGAGAAATAGAAGGGAAATGGAAAAGAATGAAAAAAAAAAGAAAGAAAAGAAGTGAACATATTTTTGAAAGACAAGTGAAAAAGGTTATGTTTGGGTTACTATGCATGAAAGATATTCTGGCGATATTTTGGTAAAAATGGTGTTAAATGGAGTTGTGAATGCCTTGTTAGGCCGTTTTTATATTGATATTTGCTCCCCTTCTTGTCTTTTCCATCACATTTTCCAAAATATGATCCATACCCTAAACCCTAGCCTTATTACAACCCTTGAAAGTCCTCTTGATCTTTGTGTGTTGCATTTTGTGTTGAAGGTGAGTCAAAAGGTCAAAGTTAAAGAGTATTGCTTCTACTGAGTTGATATATATAGGTTGAGTGTCATTGATTTTCGCCCTAAACACATGAGGGTTTGAGTGCACATATCTATAGTGATGTCAGTCAAGTTTTGTTAAGTCCAACTTGAGGAAAAGGGTTTGTGGTAAGAGTGTTGAGTTGATTGGTCACATGACGTGCTATGCGGCATTGTTTCATAGATACTCTATGCTTGGTTCGTGTAGTATTGATATCTCTCGTGTTTTGGACTGTGTGCTTAACCCTGTTTTAGTCTCATATTGTAGGTTATCATATTCTTCTCGTGTCTATTGTCTATTGAAGACAAGCAACAGTTTAGCTTGGGGGAGTTTGATGAGTCATATTAATATAGGTATTTCATGATGCATTTAGGTTGCATTTTAGGATCATTTAGTTGAATTTTTAGACCATTGCATATAGTTACTTAAGATGAGAAAATATTACTCTTGTGTGTGTTTTCGGTGTTTTTGATTGTTTTCAGGTATTGAGAACACAACTGGAGTATTATTGGACAATTTTAAGCATGAGAAGCATCTAGGAAGGAGCTAAGTCAAATGAGAAGTCCAAAGGGCATCTTCGAGTTAGATTGCAACCCAAACATAGCGGAAACATATTAAAAGAAGTATGAAAATCGAGTCATGTGCACTCATTTGATCATAATTCATTGTACAGAGATCGTAACTGAGTGAATCTCGTATGGTTGGAAACTAGACTTGAATATCTTTCCAACGGTGTATCACACGCCCCGATAAGACATCTAGTTTGTGAGATATGGTCTTTTCAAGTTGACGCTGTTTTGTAGGATGAAAACCCGCGGACGCGGGTTATTCCGTGTAGCTTATAGTCGAATTAGGCCTTAACTTTTGACGAAAGTGGCTCTATTTTTCTAGTTTTAGGAAATAGAAAGGTATAAAGACTCAAGGGAATAATCTTATTTCCCATGTTATTTTCTATTTTATTTTCCATCATTAATTCATTTTAAAGGAGAATTCTTTTTCTCTCAATTAGTGAAGAACCCTAGTTTTGCTTTTTCCCCAAATTACATTGAATTTTTAATAGAAGCTTTGATTTTTGCAAGATTGGTTCTACAATTGGTATTTTTTCTCTTCTCTTCTTATTTCTATTCAATACTTGATTATTAATTCATGTATGCTTATTTAATTATGAATATGTTTTCCCCAATTATGATTGAGTAGTCTATTTCTAGGGTTTAAGGGGATCCATGATCAATTATGAAGGGATGTTTTATTGATGTATGTTGATTCCTATTGAATGTTTTTATATCTATTCAATCCAATTTGGCCAGATTTGATAGTTATAGTGTTGCAATATTAGGTTATGCGCCGAGAGGTATAAACTTGATATTAAGGCTAGTTTCAATATCCCCTTATCAAAATTTGAAATGCTAACGTTTCACCTTATCAAAAGTAATCCTAAAGTCCTCTAACAAATAATAGTCAGGGAAGTAGGGTCGAATCCACAGAGAAACAGTATTCCTTTCCTAATTATCAGTCAAATCTAGATTATAGGGGATGAGTGTTGTGGGTAATTATACTAAATTAGACTACAAGTAAATTAAGAATATCAATAATAAAGAGTCTAAGGCATAGGTTCACCAATGAACAATATTTCGGGATGAAACACAATAATCAATAATAAACAATGCAGTTGAATAGGTTGATTTGCTCTCTCGAATCGAAATCCACCATAGAACGGTATTAACAGGCTCTCGCAATTTATTAATACCAACACTACCTATTGAAACTAGCCTTAATATCAAGTTTATACCTCTCGGCGCGTAATCTAATATTGCAACACTATAGCAATCAAATCTGGCCAAATTGGATTGAATATAAATAAAAACATTCAATATGAATCAACATATATCATCAAAAATCAATACTTTATAGACATCCCTTCATAATTGATCATAAATCACCTTAAACTCTAGAATAGACTACTCAATCATAATTGGGGAAAACATTGGGGAAAACATATTCACAATGAAATAAGCAAACATGAATTAATAATCAAGGATTGAATAGAATTAGGAAGAGAAGAGAAATAATACCAATTGTAGCACCAATCGTGCAAAATCAAAGCTTCTATTGAAAATTCAATGTAAATTGGAAATCAAAACTACGATTCTTAACTAATTTAGAGAAAAAGAATTCTAATCTAAAATGAATTAATGATACAAAATAAAAAATAGAAAATAATATAGGAAATAATAATATTAGTCTTTATACCTTTCTATTTCCTAAAACAATAGAAAAAAAGAGCCAAATTCGTCAAAATATAAGGCCTTATTCGACTATAAGCTACACGGAATAATCCGCGTGCGCGGGTTTCATCCTGCAAAATAACGTCAACTTGCAAAGACTGTATCTCACAAACTAGAAGTCGTATCGAGGCTTGTGTTACACCGTTGGAAAGCTCTTCAAGTCTAGTTTCCAACCCCACTAGAATAACTCAATTAAGATCTCTGGATAATGAGTTATGATTAAAAGAGTGCACATGATTCAATTTCCATACTTCTTTTAATATGTTTTCGCTATGTTTGGGTTGCAATCTAACTCGAAGATGCGCTTTGGACTTCTCATTTGACTTAGCTCCTTCCTAGATGCTTCTCATGCTTTAACTTGTCCAATAATACTCCAATTGTGTTATCAATACCTGAAAACAATCAAAAATACCGAAAACACACATAAGAGTAATATTTTCGCAACTTAAGTAACAACTTCCTCCGCTTTTTTTGACTTGTATCATTTCCCAAATTTAGAAGTTGCAAATTACTTGCATCATTTCCTTTAATGGAAATACTTCCTCTCTATCTCTCTCCAATCACATGGTCCCATTTTTTCCGTCTCTCTATCTCTCTACTCTCCTTAATTTTTGTGCACATGCTGAATGATGCAAGTATAAAAAAACGGAGGAGGTATATGCAATTATGGACTAAAAATTCAACTAAATGATCCTAAAATGCAACCTAAATGCATCATGAAATACCTATATTAATATGACTCATCAAACTCCCCCAAGCTAAACGGTTGCTTGTTTCCAAGCAATCAGACAATAGACATGGGAAGAATATGATAACCTACAATATGAGACTAAAGCAGGGTTAAGGACACAATCCAAAACACGAGAGATATCAATACTACACGAACCAAGCATAGAGTAACTACGAAACAAAGCCGCATAGCACGTCATGTGTCTAATCAACTCAATAATCTTACCACAAACCCTTTCCTCTAAGCTGGACTTAACAAAACTTGACTGGCCTTACTATAGGTATGTGCACTCATACCCTCATGTGTTTAGGGCGAAATCAATGAAACTCAACTTATATATATCAACTCAGAAGAAGCAATACTCTTTAACTTTGACCTTTTGACTCACCTTCAATACGAAAATGCAACACACAAAGATCAAAAGGACTTTCAATGGTTGTAATGAGGCTAGGGTTAAGGGTATGGATCATATTTTGGGAAATGTGGTGGAAAAGCCAAGAAGGGGAGCAAATATCAATGTAAAAACGGCCTAACAACGCATTCACAACTCCATATAACACCATCATTATCAAAATATAGCCAGAATATCATTCATGCATAGTAACCCAAACATAACCTTTTTCACTTTTCTTTCAGAAATATGTTCACTTCTTTTCTTTCTTTTCTTTTCTTTCTTTTCCCTTTCAATTCTATTTCTCTATATTGCCAAAATTTCTTTGAATTACATTCGAATTCAATGATAAAGCTCATTAATAACATTTTCCTTCAACAAAACTATGCATCAACTACATCCAACTAATACAATCTGACCAAAACTAACACTCCCTCCCCCAAGCTAGGTTTGACTGACAATTAGGAAAGGAACACTGTTTCCCTGTCGATTCGACCCTACTTCCCTGACTAGTATTTGTTAGAGGACTTTAGGATTACTTTTGATGAGGTGATACGACTTTAGCCTGTCAAAATTTGGCGCCGTTGCCGGGGAGTTCAACACATGAAAGTAATATCAAGTATTGTTGAAGACTAAATATAAGGGTGATGCGGGATATGGTCACAATTAGAATCAATCAAGCTTTCAAAATTAACAAATTATTTACCTTCAAGAGCTGCTGCTAATGCATCCACCTCATCCTTCCATTGGCTAGAATTAACTAAAACTTCACCCTCATAAATAGGTTTGCTCACAGAAGAGTCTTCATCAAATAGTTCCATAACCGATTGATTTCCATTCATTGATTCTACAACTAATAAATCTTCATCTTTGAAAATGCCTATTAGATCCAATTCTTCATTATCTAGACCATTATTGAGAGTATTGGAAGTCAAATTACAATCTTCCTCTATTAAATAGGCATTATTGACCAAACTATCATTGTAATTTACTTGTTGCTCAATAGATTAGCGAATAAAGTTTAGCCCAGATTGCATTGATCCTTGACTATCAATAATTGATGCTATTTTCAACGTATGATCCTCCGGATCCTTGTAGAATTCATTCTTAAAATCATAAAAATAATAAGTAAAATTATCACACGATTCAGATGAAGAATTAGTCAAATCAAACTGAGGGGAAGAGTTATTGACATGCAGATGCGACTCATTATATGGACAACGAGAAACATCGTGATCATAGGATTAACAATATGAACAAACATAAGAAGGAGAGATATGAGAATCATAGATAGAGGAAGGTAGGGGTGGGTTTACAAATATTGTCATGTCCCAATCATAAGTTTCTCTAACTAATCGCTCAATCAAATTCCAACCATCTTCCAGTGTCTTTTCCAAAAATTTCTCGTTACTCGTGGAGTCAAAAATCTTCTTCGTTTCATCGTTCAAACCCTCATAGATCACTAGGCACATATCCCATTCTTCTATTCCATGATTAGGACCTACAAAATCGCCCAGTCTATTGTAGTACCTCCAAAACAATTCATTCTCAAATTGAGGAAAAGAAAAAATTGCTTTGGGTGTACTAGCATGCATGTAGGAGCCATGTGCAATATAAGGTAATTCATAGGAACTCATGCAAAAACTCAAAGCAGTTGGATAGGATGCATCAAATTTTTACAGGTTAAAGTTGTATCACCTTATCAAAAGTAGTCCTAAAGTCCTCTAACAAATAGTAGTCAGGGAAATAGGGTCGAATCCAAAGAGAAACAGTGTTCTTTTCCTAATTATCAGTCAAATCTAGATTATAGGGAACAAGTGTTGTCGGTAATTATACTAAATTAGACTATAACTAAATCAAGAATATCAATAATAAAAAGTCTAGGGCATAGGTTCACCAATGAACAATATTTCAGGATGAAACACAACAATCAATAATTAATAATGTAGTTGAATAGATTGATTTGCTCTCTCGAATCGAAATCAACCTTAGAATGGTATTAACAGGATCTCACAATTTATTAATACCAACTCTACCTATTGAAACTAGCCTTAATATCAAGTTTATACCTCTCGGCACAACCTAATATTGCAACACTATAACAATCAAATCTGGCCAAATTGGATTGAATAGATATAAAACATTGAATAGGAATCAACATACATCAATAAAAATCAATACTTTATAAACATCCCTTCATAATTGATCATGGATCCCCTTGAACCCTAGAAATAGACTACTCAATCATAATTGGGGAAAACATCATCATAATTAAATAAGCAGACATGAACTAATAATCAAAGATTGAATAGAAATAAGAAGAGAAGAGAAATAATATCAATTGTAGAACCAATCTTGCAAAAATCAAAGCTTCTATTGAAAATTCAATGTAAATTGCGGAAAAAGCAAAACTAGGGTTCTTCACTAATTGAGTGGAAAAGAATTATCCTCTAAAATGAATTAATGATGGAAAATAAAATAGAAAATAACATGGGAAATAAGATTATTCCCTTGAGTCTTTATACCTTTATATTTCCTAAAACAACTAGAAAAATATAGCAAAAAAAATAAGGCCTTATTCGACTATAAGCTACACGGAATAACCCACGTGCGGGGGTTTTCATCCTGCAAAATAGCGTCAACTTACAAAGACCATATATCAAAAACTAGAAGTTGTATCGGGGTGTGTGATACACTGTTGGAAAGATCTTCAAGTCTAGTTTCCAACCCCACTAGAATCACTCAATTACGATCTCTAGATAATGAGTTATGATCAAACGAGTGCACATGACTCGATTTCCATACTTCTTTTAATATCTTTCCGCTATGTTTGGGTTGCAATCTAACTCGAAGATGCCCTTTGGACTTCTCATTTGACTTAGCTCCTTCCTAGATTCTTCTCATGCTTAAACTTGTCCAATCATACTCAAATTGTTCTCAATACCTGAAAACTATCAAAAACACCGAAAACACACACAAAAGTAACATTTTCTCAACTTAAGTAACTATATGCAATTATGGACTAAAAATGCAACTAAATGATCCTAAAATGCAACCTAAATACATCATGAAATACCTATATTAATATGACTCATCAAACTCCCATAAGCTAAATCGTTGCTTGTCTCTAAGCAATCAGACAATAGACACGGGAAGAATATGATAACCCACAATATGAGACTAAAACAGGGTTAAGCACACTGTCCAAAACACGAGAGATATCAATACTACACGAACCAAACATAGAGTATCTATGAAACAAAGCCGCATAGCACGTCATGTGACCAATTAACTCAACACTATTACCACAAACCTTTTCCCCAAAGCTGGAGTTAACAAAACTTGACAGACCTCACTATAGATATGTGTACTCATACCCTCGTGTGTTTAGGGCGAAAATCAATGACACTCAACCTATATATATCAACTTAGAAGAAGTAATACTCTTTAACTTAACCTTTTGACTCACCTTCGACACGAAAATGCAACACACAAAGATCAAGAGGACTTTCAAGGGTTGTGATGAGGCTAGGGTTAAGGGTATGGATCATATTTTGGGAAGTGTAGTGGAAAAGACAAGAAGGGGAGCAAATATCAATGTAAAAACGGCCTAACAAGGAATTTACAACTCCATATAACACCAAAATATCGCCAGTTTATCTTTCATGCATAGTAACCCAAACATAAACTTTTTCATTTTCTTTCAAAATTATGTTCACTTCTCTTCTTTATTTTCTTTCGTTTTTTTTTCATTCTTTTCCTTTTCCCTTCTATTTCTCTATATTGTCGAAATTTCTTTGAATTATAACATTTTCCTGCAACAAAACCACCCATCAACTACATCCAAGTAATGCAATCTGATCAAAACTAACACTCGCTCCCCTAAGCTAGGCTTGGGACAATAGTTAAATGAGGTGAAGGATTGTAATATGGGTAAAAGTATCAAACACAAGTCAGGAAAGCTCAGCGGGGTTAGAGAGGGAAAATATGTAAACAAGTAGAACTCTGGAGCTAAAATCATGAAATGAACGCCTCAATCATATCAAGTAGTGTACATAATTAAGTATCAAGGAGTACCAGGTCAAAATCAAGATCAATACACCAACTGAGGAACTAATCACTCATGAAAGAACAAAACTGACATAGATTTGTCAGTTTATTAGGCACAGAAGCTCACATGGGTCAATTAGTCTGCACAATAAAGTTAAAGCCAGCCAGAGAAAGATCAAACAATCTTACCAAGGCCAATCAATCGTATCACAATTATGCTATGAAGAATCATGAAACCACTGTACAACAAAGCGGAAGAGCTATAGTAGAGGTATCAACAAAGTTCTCAAAGGTGTGCCAACAATAGTCCCATAGATGGAAACTAATATGAGATGAGCTAACTAAAATGCAACTATGATGCAACTAAGAAGGCAGTACATTTTTTTGGTTACACGTGAAATCCTATTCCTAATGAACAAGCAAAAGCGTGTAACAACTACAAAGCAGTAAAAACTACACTAGAAAGCAATAAAGGATAGAGTATCCCTCCCCCAAGCTAAATACGACACAGTGTCCCACTATGTAAATGTAAGGGAAGGGAAGAAGAAAGATCACGTAATGGGAGCCTCGTCCATCGAGGATGGCTCAGCAGTAGTGTCGACGCTAGAAGCAATAGAAAGTTTTAAAAATCCTAGAATATACCTCTAAGAGATTTGTCTAGTCTTAAATTTTGACAGGCTAAAGTCGTATCACCTTATCAAAAGTAATCCTAAAGTCCTCTAACAAATAGTAGTCAGGGAAGTAGGGTCAAATCCACAGAGAAACAATGTTCCTTTCCTAATTGTCAGTCAAATTTAGATTATAGGGAACGAGTGTTGTGGGTAATTGTACTAAACTAGACTATAACTAAATCAAGAATATCAATAATAAAGAATCTAGGGCATAGGTTCACCTATGAACAATATTTCGGGATGAAACACAACCATCAATAATAAACAATGCAGTTAAATAGGTTGATTTGCTCTCTCGAATCGAAACCAACCATAAACTTGATATTAAAGGGATATGCTATCCTTTATAGCTTTCTAGTGTAGTTTTTACTTCTTTGTACTTGTTACGCGCTTTTGCTTGCTCATTAGGAATAGGATTTTACGTGTAATCAAAAAAATGTACTGCTTTCTTAGTTGCATCATAGTTGCATTTTAGTTAGCTCATTTCATATTAGTTTTCATCTATGGGACTATCGTTGGCACACCTTTGAGAACTTTGTTGATATCTCTACTACAACTCTTCAGCTTTGTTGTACAGTGGTTATATGATTCTTCATAGCATAATTGTTGTATGATCGATTGGCCTTGATAAGACTGTTTGATCTTTCTCTGGATGGCTTTAACTTTACTGTCCAGACTAATTGATCCATGTGAGCTTCTATGCCTAATAAACTGACGAATCTGTGTCAGTTATGTTCTTTCATGAGTGATTAGTTCCTCAGTTGATGTATTGATCTTGATTTTGACCTAGTACCCCTTGATACTTGATTATGTACACTACTTGATATGATTGAGGCGTTCATTTCATGATTTTAGCTCTAGAATTCTACTTGTTTACATATTATCCCTCTCTAGCCCCGCTGAGCTTTCCTAACTTTTGTTTGAAAATTTTACCCATATTACAAGCCTTCACCTCATTTGATTATTGTCCCAAGCCTAGCTTGGGGGAGCGAGTGTTAGTTTTGGTCAGATTGTATTACTTGGATGTAGTTGATGCGTGGTTTTGTTGAGGAAAATGTTATTAATGAGCTTTATCATTGAATTCGAATGTAATTCAAAGATATTTTGGCAATATAGAGCAACAAAATGGAAAAGGAAAATAATGAAAAAAATGAAGAAAAGAAAGAAAAGAAGTGAACATATTTTTGAAAGAAAAGTGAAAAAGGTTATGTTTGGGTTACTATGCATGAAAGATATTCTGGCGATATTTTGGCAATGATGGTGTTATATGGAGTTGTGAATGCCTTGTTAGGCTGTTTTTACATTGATATTTGCTCACCTTTGTTATGTAATATGAGCACTATAAGAGGGGGGGTGAATTATTGTTAGAGAATATGCTATACTTTTTGCGGAAATAAAAGCTAGCTAGGGAACACGAAAATGGAACACGAGATATATTAGCGAGGAAAAACTTCCTAGGCCCAATAGGAAGAAACGACCTCGACCACAAGGGATTTTGACTCTAAACTTTCCACTATAATAGGCCAAACGACTCTGTTTCTCTCGGGCCACAACTTGAGTTCCTAAATTCAAGTTCCCAACAACAGTTCCCAAAACTGTTTTTCCTCTCGAACTTCCCTCGAAGTTCCTTTCTTTCTCTTTCTCACGCTTCACTCAAAGCTTCTCACACTTACAAGAGTTCACTCAAACCCTTACCCAAAAATACAATATGTAAAACAATGGAAGAGTATAAACTCGAATAAAGTAAGTATGAATTCTCTTAGGAACGGCACTGACTCTTTAAGACAACTAAGAATATTTGGCTAAGTCAGACACACTTAATTGCAAGGTATTAGGCATCTATTTATAATATACTAAGGCAATACCATAACTTATGTCCACTAACCCATGATGTCCATTACTTCAATTTATTTATTAGTTTTTATTTAACTTTCCTTGAGAAATAAATAACCACAAACCCACTACTTAGCTTAATAAAAGAAGCAGTAAAGTAGAACGTGGTTTATAAAACTTGAAGCTTAATTAAACTAAGACTTTAAGAAAATAATCAAGCCCACTAACCACTTCACTGTAAACATGTAGCAGTATGTTGAACGTGATATTAGTTTGCTTGGGGAGTAATTAAATCATTTTCTTCAATTAGTTTTTAGGAAAATATCTTTTATAAATATTTTAAACATAACCAAAAATCATAATTAAGTTTTAAAAGAAAATCCTTTTAAAACCGAAAATCAGATTAAGTTTAATAAATAAAATATAAAAGATAATATTTAAAAGATTTTGATCTTATCCTAATTAAATCATAAAATCATTTAAAATAAATTCCTAACAAACTAACAACTAACTCCCTAAAGTTACGGACTAAGTCAAAATCAACTAAGAACTCTCTAACAACCTTACTTGGGCACACAACTTTGGATATGTTAGCTGTTCCTAAAGTCATTTCTAGGTCTGTTCCCTAATATTGTTCCTAATAGTGCCAGTGTCGGTTCCTGTCATGGGAACAGAACTAAGTTCCGTTTGACAATTCAACACAAACTAGATTAAGTATTTACTAATCCTTAACAAGAAGAATGTATTCTAATCTTCACTCCAAGCTTGATACTTCATCTTTCGAACATCCTCACTTCGATCTTTGATTAATTCTCCAATTTAATCTTCGATCAAGTATTCTCTTTGCTCGAGAATGAATTACCTAGCAATATCATAAGTGAAACACAATATTTCTTTTTTTTTGCAATTCAAATTTATTATTGACTACCAAAAAAAAGTAGCGAACACACCAAATACAACCTAGAGGTATACCTTCAATACCAACATGGTAGGAGGGCAACCTAGAACAACCAGCCAACTATGCAACAACAAGCTCTTTGCTTCTATCATCACATTTAACATAAACCCTAAACAAAACCTCTCTAAAAGCTTGAAGAGGGGATAGACATCTATCACCAAAAATCTTACTATTGCGTTGTATCCATACAGAGTACACTGTCTCAATGTATAACATCACAAACAGCTGTGAAACTCTAGACCTACTATGAGCTCTGCTGCAGGCTACTTGCAAATTACTGTGAAAATCGAAGCTAATCCAAGGCAAACCAAGCAGTTGTAAATCTTCTTTCCAAATAGTAATAGCATAATCACACTCAAAATAGAGGTGAGAGACAGACTCAACATCAAGACCACACAGTACACAAACTCTACTACACGGATTGCCCCAAGTAGAGAGCCTATCACCTGTAGGGAGCCTATATATTCTGAACAACAATCCAAAGGATAATTCTGCTCTTTGGAGTAGATTTATTGTTCTGAATAAGTCTTCTCCAAGAAACCCTCTCACTAGAGCCCATCAAAAGCTTATAGACTCTCTTCATGCTGAAAGTGCCATGAGATAGAACATTAGTCCAACCACCTAGATCATGGAAAAGAGAGGCACTTCCAATGACTTTCCTCAAAAGCAAGAGGTGATAGCAACATTATCCAAGTCTCTATGCTTGATGTAGTAGGAGTTTACCCATCTGACCCAAAGCTTGTCACTCTTGAAAGCCAAAGCCCACAATAGCTTAAGCGTTGCAGCTTTGTTCCATAGAGACATATTAATCACATTCCAATCCCCAGCAGTTTTGCCTTTGTGAAACTCTACAAGAGCTTTATGTGATGGATCAACAGAACCAGTCCATAAGAACTTCCTACAGGTGCTCTCAACAGCTCTAATCACCTCCTTTGAAAGAGGAATGATATGAGCCTAATAATTTTGCATACTACTCAATATGGACTTCACCAGCTGAAGCCTCCCTGCATATGACAGCAAATGAGCCATCCATCCTTGAGCTCTCTCTGTGATTCTATCAATGAGTGGTTTACATTGAGAGAAGTTCAATTTCCTATGAGAAAGGGGTACTCCTAGGTATTTGAAAGGAAAAGCACCCAATGGTAAATGAACAGAGTCAGCAATAGAATGAGCCTCAATATCACAAATCCCAACAAAATAAATACATCTCTTTTCAATACTAGTAGAAAGGCCTGAAACTTGAGAAAAAGATGTAAAAGCTTCTATAATCTTTGTAACAGACCCCCCATCAGCTCTAGCAAAGAGTAGCAAATCATCAGCAAACATGAGGTGAGTAAGATGGATTTTCTCACACTCAGGATGGAAATTAAAATCAGGGGCCAATCTCATCCTATTCAATCTTCTACTAAGATATTCCATACAGAGAGCAAAGAGAAAAGGAGAAAGAGGGTCTCCTTGTCTCAAACCTTTTTTAGCTTTAAAAGCTCTTGAAGGTATGCCATTGATCAAGATGGAGTATGAAACAATTTGCACACAAGTCATAATCCACTTTACAAACTGCTCAGGAATACCCAATTCAAACATCATTGCTTCCAGAAAAGGCCATTCAATTGAATAATAAGCTTTCTTGATATCTACTTTGATCACACATCTAGAAGAGATGGATTTCCTCCCATATCCTCTAATGAGCTTAGTAGCAAGGATTATTTTGTCATCTATATGCCTCTCTAGTAAAAAGCCTGATTGAGACTGATTCACCACTTCACCAATTACCTTATGGAGCATAGAAGTAAGAACTTTAGAGATAATCTTGTAAAGAATTGTGCAACAAGCTACAGGCCTGAAATCCTTCGGATATTTTGCATTTAACACCTTAGTAATAAGAGTGATTGAAGTAGTATTAATTGGCCCATGCATGAAAAACTTTTGAAAAAATTCTCTTATAGCCTCATGCACATCAACCTTAATAACACTCCAACTTTTCTTAAAGAATACTGCATTAAAACCATATATACCTAGTGCTTTAAAGTCATCTATGGCACATAGAGTAGAATCAATTTCATCATCTGTCACAGATCTCACCAATTGCTCTCTACTAGTAGCACTCAAAGAAGGACCATCTCTAGCTGTAGGTAAGTCAATCCCTTGAAGACCTGAGTTGCAGGTACCTAGTAGCTTCTCATAGAAACCAATGAGCTCATTCTGAATAGCATATAGAGTGTAGAGAGTCTCATCAAGCGCGTTATAGATCACTCCAATGCTATTCCTAGCTTTCCTGAGTTAAACAGCAGCAAAAAATAGTTTAGAGTTAGAATCTCCCTTAGCTAGCCAGGTGATTCTTGATTTCTTTGTCAGAATACTTTCATCTACTCTAGACCAGAGCCTCAACTTTTCATACAATTCTCTTTCTTGCTGTTGTAACTCCACTTCAGTATGCAGCTCTGGCAGAGCTTGGATCGCAACTAATTTCCTTCTGAATTCTTCTACTTTTAGGTGAGCAGCAGCATAATGATTTGTGTGCAATTTTTTTATTTCAAGCTTAACGAACTTAAGCTTGTTCCAAACACTCTTCATATAAAACCTCTCATCACCATGATCCCAAGCTTTCTTTACAGCAGTCTCAAAATCTTCATGCTCACATAAGATATTATTAAATCTGAAAGGCCTGCCTCCTTCAATAGTAGTAGGATCCAACTTAAACACCAGGGGAGAGTGATCAAGAGATACCACAAGGAAAATAGTGGATCTTAACAGTGGTAAAAACATCCAACCAAGCTAGATTCACAAAGGCTCTGTCAATCATGCTAGCAATTCTATCACTTCCAAGGCCCTTATTTGACCAAGAGTAATATACACCCAGACTAGGAGCTTCAATAACCCGGCAGATCTGATGAACTCAGCCATATCTTCAGTCTCAGCTTCACTAACAGGAACCTCATTCAATCTATCATCAGAAAGATAAATAGCATTGAAGTCCCCAATGATGACATAAGGAGTAGGACAACCCCTAATAGCTGCAGCCAATTCCAACCAAAGTTGTTTTCGATCACTAATTGTGTGTAAACTATACACCTAAACTAGAAGAAACTGAAATGAACCAGCCTGATTATTAACTTCTGCCACAATAATTTGTTCTGATTTCAGCAGCTATCCAACCAAGCCATAACCTTCCCTTAGGAGAAGAGTCATAATTACAACTCCAACTCCATCTATGTTTATGCCAAATTCTGCTACGACAAAACTTAGCTGGGAGCTACAGCTAGGATTCCACCAGGTTATTGGAAGCTGCCAAGCACAACTAAGATGAGCAAGTAAAACAAAATAAAGACAAAGACAAGACACCAGAGATGGTGACGCAGAAACCCGTGGAATAAGGGAAAAACCGCGGGTGGCTTTGAGTCCACCAATCCACTATGTTTTTGTTTACAGCCCTAATGCCTTTGTAACTAAGCAGTCTGTAGTTTATAAGCTAGTAAAATAATGCTCGTACTTTTGTATGTAATTGCTAAAGTGTATGAACTTGTATATCTTTACAATCGTTTCGAGTGTATATATAACTAAGAAGAATATACCCGTTTGAACCCAGCAACGTCTTGAAACAGCTCCAAATCTTTTATTTATGTCTGCCATTAATGCTGTTGAGCATGATTCTTGCTCTTTTATTGCCTTTGCATTTATGGCCTTTATCCTTATACAGATCTTCAGGCTTCGATGTCTGACTTGTAACGTTCTCAAAATAGAGCTGTGCTTATTGCCTTTGCATTTATGGCCTTTATCAGGTTTGTCAGTCTTCCTGGGCCACCTAGCTGCTGAGCCTAGCTTCTCTAACGCGTTCACCACACCTCCTGCTTCAACATTAAAGCTAAATGAATATAAAGGAGGGAAATCCGTATCGTTAGGTTTGCGGGGAGCTTCTCTAGCTACACTGCTAGCTTGATCACGCTTCTGGTATGGCTGATGACGCCAATCGTTTCTCTTGTTGTTGCTGTTACTTTGAGTTTTCCTTTCGTAGCTAGATTCTCCTCCATACCTGGATGCATCATCTTCTTCTACACGGATCTCAGCCATAGCTCTAGCCCTGACTTCCTCAAAGGTACTACAAGGATATCTGGTTAGTTCATAATACAAACGGGATTTAGGTATCAAACCTCTCCGGAACGCTTCGATAGCTGTGGGGATGTCCAGGTTCTTAACAGAAATCATCTCCCTGTTAAACCTGTCTAGATACTGGCGAACAGCTTCACCTGTTTTCTGTATAATGCGGTACAAGTCGCCTGTATGTTTCTCCAGCACTCTACTGCTAGCAAACTGTTGATAAAATTTGTTAATAAGGATAGAGAAGTTAGGGATAGTACCAGCCCTGAGGGTTATAAGCCATTGTAGGGCAGGTCCACCTTAGGTGGCCCCAAAGGATTTGCACATCGTAGCTTCAAGGAGGCCTTCTAGGATAGGAAGGGTCCACATCTTCTGCTTGTACTGGTTCACATGATCGTATGGATCCGTAGTCCCATCATACAGCTTACCAAACGAGGCTAGATGCAGCTTCTTTGGGATCATGGCTCTAGCTATCTCTTCCACGAAAGGTGACTTGGTGTAGCCATCAGGGGTCTCTTCAGGTACGGGTGTTGGTGCCCCTGGCATTTTCGCAAGCATTCGCATCATTTTCCGATTCTGGGACTCAAGGAGAGCCAGCTTCGAAGCTGTGGGATCCAACTCCCCCTGGTGGGGTTGTTCTGGCGTTTCCTCAACGTCTTCCTCAGCACTAGCTTCTGAGTCATCCAGCTCCAAAATTCGAGGTGTCATACCAGGGGGTCGTCGTGAAGACTTCTTAGCGTTGCTCTTAACTGACTCTAGTTCTTTTTGTAAGCTTTCAATGATCTCATTGGATTTCGTCTGAGCCTCTTGCAGAGATGCTAGAAATTCTCTCATTTGCTCGGGAGTGAATTCGGCCATTTGGAGATTGGGTGTGTTTGTTTTTTTGAGAAGGGATTGATTATGAAAGATTAGATATGAAATCTAGCTGTAGGCCCCACTGTGGGCGCCAAACTGTTTATGCCAAATTCTGCTAGGACAAAACTTAGCTGGGAGCTACAGCTAGGATTCCACCAGGTTTATTGAAGCTGCCAAGCACAGCTAAGATGAGCAAGTAAAACAAAATAAAGACAAAGACAAGACACCAGAGATGGTGACGCGGAAACCCGTGGAATAAGGGAAAAACCGCGGGTGGCTTTGAGTCCACCAATCCACTATATTTTTGTTTACAGCCCTAATGCCTTTGTAACTAAGCAGTTCGTAGTTTATAAGCTAGTAAAACAATGCTCGTACTTTTGTATGTAATTGCTAAAGCGTATGAACTTGTATATCTTTACAATCGTTTCGAGTGTATATATAACTAAGAAGAATATACCCGTTTGAACCCAGCAACGTCTTGAAACAGCTCCAAATCTTTTATTTATGTCTGCCATTAATGCTGTTGAGCATGATTCTTGCTCTTTTATTACCTTTGCATTTATGGCCTTTATCCTTATGCGGATCTTCAGGCTTCGATGTCTTGACTTGTAACGTTCTCAAAATAGAGCTGTGCTTCTTTAGCTGGGTGATATTTAGCTGATCCTTCTTAGCTGGTGAACTTCAAGCTGGATTTCCTTAGCTGGGGGTCTCAAGATGGAGGCTCATAGCTGCAATGATTCTTAACCTGCACCAGTAGCTATATAAATTTCATGGCGTAACAATCTACTACCAAGCTTCCTCTACACCTTGATCTTATTTTGCACCCTGATTCTAGTTTCAATCAACACACACAATGAGACTTTTGAAAGTTCAGGAAGTATTAACTTCTCTTATTTTAATAGGGTCATTCATGCCCCTAACATTCCATGATGCACCTATCATTAAGACAAATAAGGGTTTGGTCCCTTAGCACCCCCAGGTCTGCCTGAGTCTTGAATAGCACTGAGTGCTGTCATCTTGGAAGAGTACAAGCCAACCTGCTTCCCCTTATCTTTATTCTTCCTAGTAACCACCTTCCAAATCCCCTCTTCATTAACCTCCCATAGCCATTGGAGTGTTAACAGGGGTTATCAACCCATCAACACTGTGAACAGGTCTAGAAGTAGCAATAGGCTCACTAGGCTTCTCAAAATTCTTCTCTATTTCAGCCACCTCAGAGATCACAGCAGCAGTTTTAACAGGCTTTTGTAATTGAACTTTCTTAACCCAAACTTGTTGAGGAGCTTTAGATTTCAGCTATACAGGCTTGTTTAAACAATTATGACCTATTATATCACACTTTTTGCAAAATGGTGGTAGCCAATCATATTGCACTTATTAATTAATAATCTTCCCATTATGATCATCTACCTTGATAGAGTATTGAATATCCTTAGTAACATCCATTTCAATCAACAATCTAGCAAATGAAACTCTAAGTGTTTTAGAGGTACATTCCTCAGCATAAAGAGGAACTCCAATCAAACTCCCAATTCTGCTAAGTGAATCCTCACTCCAACAACACAGAGGTAGATTAGGTAATTTTACCCAACTTGGAATAACCTTCAACACTTCACTATGAAAGTTGAAATTGGCTGACCACTGTTTAACTATCATTGGCTTGCCATAAAAAAGGTGTGGCCCTTAAAACAATATAGCATCCCTAGCTTCATTGCTTGTAATCGAATCACAAAATAATCCTCCTCATGTTTAAACATCAAAGGTTCAACAGCTAAGTTCTAGTGTTGCATTACCTAAGCTTTTAAAGAGGTTAAGGTTGGACTCTGCTCTACTACATAAACAATCACAGACTTCATCCATTACTCAGTCATTTTTTCAATCTCAGCTTTGTTTAATCTAGCAGTAGGGGTGCCATCAATAATAGTAGGAGCAACAAATTTTAACCCTATACCTTTATCAGAGATCTTACTCTGATTTGTGAATGATTTCCACTTTGTTCGAGCTTCTTCATCCAACTGAGCCACCTGATGTGTTACTGTTCCATTGCTCGATACTTTTTCTTCCTCTTTACCAGCTTCAATCACTTGCTTAGATGATTCACCAGAGCTCGCCGATGCCGGAGAACCACTCCCTTGGCCGAAGGTCTTCTTCTTCCTCCCCATTCAGTCCAGAGGCGCACAATAGCACAAACCCTTATCGTGCACCCGCAGAGAGCCGTTAGAGAGAGAAAGCGTTTTTAGTGTAAACTTTTTTAAATGCATTTTCTATGTCGCACAATAGCACAATATGTCTTTTGTTGGTAAACTCATCTTCAAAACTCAAGGGTCAACAATTTCCCCCTTTTTGAAGATGGCAACAAAAGACATAATAATATTTTATTTTAAACAAGTCATATTAAACTATTTAACAAAGTAATGCAACTAAGTTAAAACAAATTATAATATAGACTTTTAGTTTAATTTTAACTTTAGAGAAAAACGATTTTCGCAACTAGAGAACATGAATCAAGGCTAAAAAAAATTTACTTTTTTCCTTTCTCTTCCCCCCTTTGGCATCTTCAAAAAATTATTCCACAATTTCGAAAAGATGAAGGTTATCTATCAAAACACATCACACCAACTAACTTAGTTAGAAGTAAGTTGGTTAGTATAAGTAAAGAAAGCATTCAACTCTCAAAACCGCAATCCAAGAATATTAGCCATTCAAAAGACACACACATGCAAAAAGATTCAACTTAGGATTAGCTAATTAATATTGTTCCATTGTAGCATGCATAAGAAGGAAAGAAACTTAAACATTGTTCCCATAATTAACGAAAAGAAAGAAAGATTAAACTAAGAATAGTGTTTAGGCTTGAGGAGATGGGGTTGTTCGACTTCTTCCACCACATCATTGAGTTTCTCCATCACTTCCTTGTAGTTGCGATCCACGGTTTGAGAAAGCTTGAATATCATGGACTCCAATAGCATCATGTTGTCGTTCACTTTTTGGAGTGCCACAACATTCGTCTTTATATGTTCCATGAGAACCTCTTGAACCATAAACGTCTTATCCACCTTTTCCGACAACCATTTCACAATCTTGTTTACACCTTGAGCTTCTTGAGCAAATTCCATCATTGCCTCCGATTGACCCATAACCAAAGTAAATAAGTGATCCAACCTTTGAGCATGTGCAAAGGTATAAGTAGTACCAATGGTGGGGTTTGGAGATGTAGATGATGAAGGCTTTTGTGGTGTGGTTGCGGCAATGGGTTGCTTAGCATCAGGAACAGCTGTTTGTTCCTTAGAGATGGGAACAACAGCTGGTTCCTTTCCCTTAGGAACAGCAGTGACATGTTGTTTGGAAGGAGGAGCGATTGGTGAGTTTTGTGGCTTGTTGTGTTTGGGAGATGCAGTTTTTGGTGGTGAAGTTTCCATAGGAGCAGGGGATTGTTCCCTTGATGAAGGAACACAAGCTTCATAAGCTTCTTTGGCGATCAATTGTACTTCATCATCATCAACAACATCATCATCAAGCACAAAGGAAGGAGAGCTCAATACCTTCAAGTTGCGCCTACTTGATCTAGGAGCATGTAAAACCGATGTCTCCTTCTCCAATTCTTCCTTGTCAACAAATTGCTTCCCTTTAGCCTTTTCTTTTTCTATTTTTCCAATTTTTTCATTTTTCTTCTCTTTTTCTATTTTTTCTTTTTCTTCTTCATTTTCGATTTCCACCTCAATATCAGTTTCCTCATTCTCTTCTCCTTCACCATCATTCTCTATCTCATCATCATCCAAGTTTGAACGCCTTTGCACAACTTCCCCATCGACAATCGAGACATTCAAATTATTGAGTGTCTTTGTGTTCAACAAATTTCACGTTGTAACACTAACTTAATGAACCCCATCAAGCTTCACATAGAATTTCTTTAATAGAACCATAAGAAGGGCTCCACATTCTACAATAACTCCATTTTCAATGCAATGATTCAAGTGTTGAATCATCATGGAAGGAAAATGTATTGGTTTATGAGATGCAAGGCAATGGATATAAATAAAATCTAACATGCCAACCGAAGCACTTTTACAAAGACGATGTAAAAGAGCCTTTTTGAGTACGTGAAAGAGTATTTTGTGGAATGGGGACAGCATATTATGATATATAGAGGTAGCACCTCTTTTACCACCATATTTCACCACTAGATCAGTAAAGGAAATGTCAGAAAAAGGATATGCCCCACGCTGTTTCTTCAAATACACATCAGTTCCCTTCACATGAACACCAAATAGTTTCCCTAAGGAATCACAATTAAAATCAATTTGTGTTCCTCTAACTAGGGTAGAACAGTTTTTCACCTCATCCATCGAAAAATTCTCACAGAATTCGTCCATTAACTTGGGAACGAGACATTGACCATAATAATTTTCAAATAGTAGTTCCCAACCCTGAAATTTTAGAATTTCTAGCAATTGATGGAATACCCTTCTACACCAAGCTAGATCGATATATAAACCCGAAACATACCTAGATGGGGTCGATTTCTTTCTCGCCAATTTTGTTGTTCCTCTTCTGGGAACAGCAGGTTCCCCCTCAGGCCTCAGATTTTGCATGTGACCCTTCGACTTCCATCTCCACCACTTCTTCACTTTGTTTCCTTTTTCTCAAAGGTCGTGTGGGTGGATTGGGAGAGATATTCATGGGAGTTGGTGAGTCTTTGTGAGTTGAAGAGGGAGAGGGCTTTTCGATTTTAGTTTGAGTGTGGAGGAATTGATTTTTTGTGAGATACATATTTGTGGGAAAAGGGGCGCCTTTTTATTTGGGTGAATGGGTGCAATTTGGTTTAGTGGGAAAGATTAAGATTAATTTAATTGAGGTAATTAATGAGGATTTTAATGAAGAAGATGGAGAGTTTAATCAAAATATAATTAATCCTTGTAAGGTACACGGTTTGGGAGGGGAAAAAATATAGAAAATTAATGAAAAGAATGTAAGATAATATTTCCCAACTAATTTGAGAGATATTAGGAGGAAATAAAGGGAATATAATCAGATTTTCAGGAGAAAAAATCTGAGCAAAATATTTTTGGGTTTTATTTGTATTTCGAAAATTCGAAAAGAAATCCTAAGACTAATACGCTGGGAACAGCGGATGGGAACAAAGAAACTTGCTACTTTGGAACGCAATTAACCTTTTAATCCCTTGTTGACTCTTAAGGCATAGAATTGTCTAAAGAACACTAAAGATAATATTATTGGACATTAGTGAGTAGTTTTCAGACAATTTCACTCATACATATGAAATAATCATATAAAATTTGTGATGCATTTAAATAAATAAATTCACCAACATTTATTCACATGTAAATAATGCCAAAGAATTAAACCAAGAGGGAGAAAGATTATAGCAACTATTTCAACTTAATCAAGCCAAGTTCAAGCCTCAGTTTTTCAAACCGACCTCTATTAAGGGCTTTGTCAGAATATCAGCAATCCGACGTTCAGTTTCACAAAATTCCATTTTAATTAGGCCCTTTTACACGTTGTCCTTAAGAAAATTATGCCTAATATGAATATGCTTAACTCTAGAATGATGCCCATGACCTTTAGAAATACTAATAACACTAGTATTATCACAATAGATAGGAACACAATCAAAATAGATTCCATAGTCACAAAGTTGATGTTTTATCCAAAGCATTTGGGAACAACATGCTGCTGCTGCAACTTATTCAGCCTCAGTTGTAGATAAAGCAACTGTGCTTTGCTTCGTGGTGCTCCAAGAAACTAAACTATGACTAAGGAATTGAACCATTCCTGATTTACTCTTTCTATGGACTAGATCTCCAGCATAGTCAGCATCTGCAAGTCCTTTCAATTCAAAGGTATCACTTCTTGAATAGAACAAGCTCAAATCTTCTGTTCCTTTGAGATATTTAAGGATTCTCTTCACTGCTGTGAGATGAGATTCCTTTGCATTGGCTTGAAATCTAGCACATAGACCTACACTAAAAGCAATATCGGGACGACTTGCAGTTAGATATAATAATGAGCCAATCATATCTCGATACTTGGTTTGATCCACACTTGTTCCTATAGCATCCTCGTTCAACCTAGTTGAAGTTCCCATAGGTGTATGAATTTTCCATCCCATGTCATATAGGTGCATTATTCATCGATAAATGTGATTTAGGCGCATCTGTGTCTGTCATGCCATTGTCTGTCTATAAGAAACTGAACATTGGGGCACTTAAGTGCACAGTTTATTTTTGAAGCCTCCAAACCATACTTTTGCAGCAGTTCCATGATATACTTTTGTTGATGGATGTGGATTCCTTCTTCTGTTAGTTTAATTTGTAGCCCCAAGAAGAAATTGAGCTCACCTATCATGCTCATTTCGAACTCTTTACTCATGAGATTAGAAAAGTCCTTGCATAAAGATTCATTAGTGGCACCAAATATAATATCATCAACATATATTTGAACTACTAATAAATGTTTCCCTTCCGATTTCAAAAACAAGGTCCTATCTAATTTTCCTCTTTCAAACTCATTTTCAAGAAGGAACTTTGAAAGTCTTCCATACCATGCTCTTGGAGCTTGCTTTAACCTATAGAGAGCTTTGTCAAGCTTAAAGACATAATTAGGAAAATCTTTATTTTCAAAACCGGGAGGTTGTTCCACAAAAACCTCTTCATTAAGATAACCATTTAAAAATGCACATTTCACATCCATTTGATACAATTCAAAACCCATGAAAGCTGCAAATGCAATAAATATTCTAATAGCTTCCAATCTAGCAACATGAGCAAAAGTTTCCTCGTAATCAATACCTTCTTGTTGATTGTATCCTTTCACAACCAAACGAGCCTTGTTTCTTACAATGGTTCCGAACTCATCTAACTTGTTCCTAAACACCCATTTCAAACCAATAACCTTGTCGTGTTTAGGTTTAGGTTCAAGGTCCAAACCTTGTTCCTTTCAAATTGATGGAGTTCATCTTGCATAGCCACAATCCAATTAGCATTAGTGAGAGCTTCTTCATGGTTCCTGGGTTCCATCATAGAAAGAAAAGCATAAAAAGCTCAGGCTAAAGTCGTATCACCTAATCAAAGATAAATCCTAAGTGTTTAAATATGAAAGCAAAATTCAATAATTAAGATAAACAATTAGAAAATAACTAAAGAGATTAAGAGTAAAGAGTAATCCCAATTTACAAAAAGTAATAAACTTTATTGAAGATGATTTAAGATTCAATCCTCTCTTGAAACTAATCTAAGTGTTTAAATATAAAAGAAAAATTCAATTCTCAAAACTAATTCAATGGAAATTAATAATGTGAAATTCCCTAGTAATAATTCTAAACTAAAACTAAAACTAATCCCATCTTGCAAATAAAATCCCTCCGCATATTTATACCCCTGGCCAGCCGCCTAAAATCAAAGAAGGAAACAGAATATGGCTTGCACGTGGGCCCAGCATTTAATGCTCCTTTTGGCGAACAGCAGCAGCAAACTCCGTGATTTGTGGGCCGCGCCCAATCGGGCTATATTCACCCGATGCAATCGGGTGCTTTAAATCTTGGCCCAACTTTCTCTTGGCGTACGCATACACAAAGCAGTAGCATTGTTTAATCTATGGGCCTGCCCGATCGGGTTGGGCTTAATTTGCCAACCTTATTTTTTTTGTTTCTTCACCCGATTGGGTCAGGTGATGTCCGCCCGATCGGGTGCGAAACTTTACCACCTGATCAATAAATCTTCGCCCGATCGGGCCATTTTCCGCCCGATCAGTGTACGAGAAGCTTCTTTCGACTCTTTGACTCTCAATTCTTTACGTTTAGAAGTCTTGGGACCTTCTAAACTATCCATAAAGCTCGTGGCCATTCCTACGTGCCTCATAACATCTCGTAAAACCGTGGTTGATTCCAAATAGCTCGGAAATAAGGAGAAAACTCCCTAAAACCTGCAATTCAACACTAAAACACAAAACCACAATTACATATGTTAATTAGTATAAAATAGCTCCGAAGAGCTCAAATGACGCACGAATTAGCTCATAAATTGGGGGATAAAACTCTATATATATACGTGATACGAAAAGCACAAAAATTTCTAATTTGAGATCTCGCTTGAGTTCCCTTGTTAATGTCACTGATTATAAGTTCCACAGGATGGGAACGCTGATGTCTCCAAGGCTTTGGTTGGAAATCCTGGATGGGAACTTAATTTCCTTGTGCAGATTCTTGATCATCTTCATGTTCTTGGGAACCACGTTCAACAATGGTGGATTCATTAACTAGTGTGTCCTCACCTAGTTCATCTTCACTGTTGGGAACAGGAACACGATGTTGTTCCTTTGGCTTTTTTCCCATGACTTCTTCTTCTCCCAAAATATCATCAGTGAGAATTTGATCTTTTAAACCTATCTCGAAGTCATCTTCAACCTGTGTGCTTGGAACAAATTTATCTGTTTCCTCAATAATAATATGTACGCTTTCTTATACACACATGGTCCTCTTATTATAAGCTCTATAAGCCTTGCTACTTGAAGCGTAACCTAGATATATCGCTTCGTCACTCCTAGCATCAAATTTCCCAAGACTTTATTTCCCATTATTATGAACAAAACATTTACATCTAAATATCCTGAAATAGGTAATATTGGGATTTTTACCAACATAAGCGCATAAGGGGTTTTGTTCACTAAAGGTCTCACCATGGCACGGTTTATAATGTGACAAGCAGTATTCACAGCTTCGGCCCAAAAGTTCCTAGGAAGTCCACTAGCTATCAACATAGTTCTAGCCATTTCCTCTAAGGTTCTATTCTTCCTTTCAACAACACCATTTTGTTGAGGTGTCCTAGGGGCGGAAAAATTATGGTCCACTCAAATTCCTTGCCATGATCGGATATAATGTGCAACAGTTTTTGACCACACAAATTTTGAACTTTCTTTGCAAACATTAAGAGCTCATCATAAGTCTCATCCTTGCTAGAAAGAAATATAACCCAAGTGAATCTAGAATAGTAATCAACAATTCCTAGCACATACTTCTTGCCACTCCTACTTTGTATCCTCATTGGTCCACACAAATGCATATGAATTAGCTCTAACGGTCTTGTGGTACTCACCACGTTTTTGGACTTAAAGGAGGACCGTACATGCTTTCCTCTAGCACATGCATCACAAACTCGATCTATGTGAAACTTAATTGAAGGTATTCCTAAAACTAGTTCTTTCGATCGAAGTTTGTCAAGCAAAGGAAAACTTGCATGGTCAAGACACATATGCCATAATAACGGATCATGATCAATAACACTGAGGCATGTAAATTGATTTTTGGAAACAAGGTTAAGATCCACAACATATGTGTTCCCTTTCCTTGTTCCTTCTAAAACGACATCCTTATTGCTTTTGTTGACGATCAAACCCTTTTCTCTATTAAACTTCACATTATTCCCCTTATCACAGAATTGGGAAATACTTCACAAGTTATGCTTTAAACCATCAACTAGAAAGACATTATCTATGGAATGTGATGATGACTTATCAACTTTGTCCATGGCAATTATGTTGCCTTTCATGTTGTCACCAAAAGTCACAATTCCACCGTCGTAGGCAGAGAGTGAGAGGAATCTTGATCTATCTCCAGTCATATGCTTTGAAAAACCACTGTCTAGGTACCATGTGTTGTTCCCCCTCACTCTAGCCTGCAAGAAAACTAATTATTAGAGTTAGGAACCCAATCTTTCTTGGGTTCCTTTCCTTCATTAACACTAGATTTATCCTTCCAAGTTAATTTGCTTGTTTCCATGTTTTTGTCTAATTGACCAAGTCTAATAAGACATGAGTTCCTATAATGGCCAATTTTTTCACAAAACATACAAACTTTATCACTTGGTAAATCCTTCAGTTCGTTTGGTTTGAGGGTTTTTAATCCAATTAGGAATAGGAAGGAACTTCTTTTTGTTCCTACTTATGTTCAGTTCCCCTTCAAGTTCCTTGTTCTCTTTTTCCAAAACAAAACATGATATTTCAATTCTTTTATTTCAATTTTGAAACTTTGTAAGGGAACTGACTTAATGTCAAAGGAACTCACTTCAGGAACAAACTCTTTCAATTGAGATAACTCAAGGCTTAATAAGTAGTTCTCATTTTTAACAACTTTGAAATTCTCTTTTAAACTTAGATTGTTATCAAACAATTCGAAAAATCTTTTTTCAATATCAGTTCGAATACTTTTAAGCCAAGAAGTATGTTCCTTTGCAACAACTGAAGCATATTGACTTTGTTTCAACTTAACAGACTCATCTTTGCAATCATTTACAGCATCAACAATAAATTCAAATAATTGCTCTTTGCATACAGAATTAAGACGAGTTTTAATAGTGTCTAAACTTGCCTCAAGAGATTCGATCTTATCATCAGATTCGGAATTGTCGAGTGCCATGAGACAAAAGTTTGTTGTTTCCTCATTAGGTTGAGGATCATCTTCTTCCTCAAAATCAGATTCTCACAATGCACCAACCATTGCTTTCTTCAAGTCGGATCTGGTATAGGAACTATTGTACTCCTTGTTGATATCTTTGCTTCGTTCCCTTCCTTTGCCTTTGTTTTTTCCCATTGGGGACATTCTTTAATAAAGTGATCGGAACTGCCACATTTATGACAAACAGGTTTGTTAGAATATTTCTTGTTTTTACCTTTGTAGTCTCCATTCTTCATGTTCCTAAAAATCCTTTTGAATTTTCGTACCATTAGAGCGGATTCCTCTTCATCAGTTTTCGAGTCATCACTTTCATCGGCTTCAAAGGCAATCGACTTTTGTCTGGAAATATCTCCATTTTCATTGTCCAAGTGTAGCTCGTGAGTCATGAGGAACCAGCAAGTTGTTTCAGATTAAACTTTGTAAAGTCCTTAGTTTCCTGTAAGGCCGTAACCTTAGCCATCCAACGATCCCTAGGAAGGCTCCTTAGGACCTTACACACCTGTTCCTTAGAGGTTATCACTTTTCCAAGAGCGGTTAGCTCATTAATAATATTTGTAAAGCGTGTAAACATCTCTTGTATAGACTCTTTTGATTTCATTTGAAAAAGTTCATATTGGTTCATCGAAAGGTCTATTTTTGATCTCTTAACTTCACTCGTACCTTCATGAGTGACTTCAAGTAGATCCCAAATTTGTTTTCCGGTTTTTCGTCCCATGAGATGATTGTGTTCGTGGGGTCCAAGACCACAGAGAAGCAGTTTAATGGCAAGAGCATTAATTTCCATTTTTTTGGAATCAGCTTTGTCGAAATCAGAGATGGATTTCGTAATTACCTCGTTCTTGTCATTAGTGGTAGTTAATTCAAAGTCGCCTACCTCTATGACTCGCCATACCTGGTAATTGTCGGCTTTAATGAATATCTCCATTCTATTCTTCCAGTAGGTATAGAACTTGTTGTTGAACATTGGTGGCCTCTGCATAGAGTACCCTTCTTCTAGTTTCTCTCTAGTATTCATATTATCCAAGATCTCAAACTCAACAGGGTTTCCTGTGTTTTTAGAGTTCCTGCTTTGATACCAATTGTTATGTAATATAAGCACTATAAGAGGGGGGGTGAATTATAGTGAGAAAATATGTTATACTTTTTGCGGAAATAAAAGCTAGCTAGGGAACACGAAAAGGGGACACGAGATATTTTAGCGAGGAAAAACTTCCTAGGCCCAATAGGAAGAAACGACCTCGACCACAAGAGATTTTGACTCTAATTCCACAATAATAGGCCAAACGACTCTGTTTACAAACCTATTACTTTCCTGTCTGGCCACAACTTGAGTTCCTGAACTCAAGTTCCCAACAACAGTTCCTCTCGAACTTCCCTCGAAGTTCCTTTCGTTCTCTTTCTCACGCTTCACTCAAAGCTTCTCACACTTACAAGAGTTCACTCAAATCCTTACCCAAAAATACAATATGTAAAACAACGGAAGTGTATAAACTCGAATAAAGTAAGTATGAATTCTCTTAGGAACGACACTGACTCTTTAAGATAACTAAGAATATTTGGCTAAGTCAGACAAACTTAATTGCAAGGTATTAGGCGCCTATTTATAATATACTAAGGCAAGACCATAACTTATGTCCACTAACCCATGATGTCCATTACTTCAATTTATTTATTAGTTTTTATTTAACTTTCCTTGCGAAATAAATAACCACTAACCCACTACTTAGCTTAATAAAAGAAGCAGTAAAGTAGAACGTGGTTTATAAACTTGAAGCTTAATTAAACTAATTAAAATAAATTAAGGCTTTAAGAAAATAATCAAGCCCACTAACCACTTCACTATAAACGTGTAGCAGTATGTTGAACGTGATATTAGTTTGCTTGGGGAGTAATTAATCATTTTCTTCAATTAGTTTTTAGGAAAATATCTTTTACAAATATTTTAAACATAATCAAAAATCATATTTAAGTTTTAAAAGGAAATCCTTTTAAAACCGAAAATCAGATAAGTTTAATAATTAAAATATAAAAGATAATATCTAAAAGTTTTGATCTTATCCTAATTAAATCTGAAAATCATTTTAAGTAAATTCCTAACAAACTAACAACTAATTCCCTAAAGTTATGGACTAAGTCAAAACTAACTAAGAACTCTCTAACAACCTTACTTGGCACACAACAATGTTAGGCGCACAACTTGGGATATGTTAGCTGTTCCTAAAGTCATTTCTAGATCTGTTCCCTAATCTTGTTCCTAATAGTGCCAGTGTTTGTTCCTGTCATGGGAACATATTTAAGTTTTGTTTGACAATTCAACACAAACTAGATTAAGTATTTACTCAACCTTAACTAGAAGATATTAAACACATCCTAATGTATTCTAATCTTCACTCCAAGCTTGATACTTCATCTTTCGAACATCCACTTCGATCTTTGATTGATTCTCCAATTTAATCTTCGATCAAGTATTCTCTTTGCTCGAGAATGAATTACCTAGCAATATTATAAGTGAAACACAATATTTCCTTTGTTGGTAAAGTCATATTCAAAACTCAAGGGTCAACACCCTTCTTGGCTTTTCCACCACATTTCCCAAAATATGATCCATACCCTTAACCCTAGCCTTATTACAACCCTTGAAAGTCCTCTTGATCTTTGTGTGTTTCATTTTCGTGTTTAAGGTGAGTCAAAAGGTCAAAGTTAAAGAGTATTTCTTCTTCTGAGCTGATATATATAGGTTGAGTGTCATTGATTTTCGCCCTAAACACATGAGGGTATGAGTGCACATATATATAGTGAGGTCTATTAAGTTTTGTTAAGTCCAGCTTTGGGGAAAGGGTTTGTGGTAAGATTGTTGAGTTGATTGGTCACATGACGTGCTATGCGGCTTTGTTTCGTAGATACTCTATGCTTGGTACATATAGTATTGATATCTCTCGTGTTTTGGATTGTATGCTTAACCCTGTTTTAGTCTCATATTGTAGGTTATCATATTTTTCCCGTGTTTATTGTCTGATTGCTTGGGGACAAGCAACATTTTAGCTTGGAAGAGTTTGATGAGTCATTTGTATATAGGTCTTTCATGATGCATTTAGTTACATTTTAGGATCATTTAGTTGCATCTTAGTCCATAATTGCATATAATTACTTAAGTTGAAAAAATATTACTCTTGTGTGTGTTTTCGGTGTTTTTGATAGTTTTCAGGTTTTGAGAACACAATTGGAGTACTATTGGACAAGTTTAAGCATGAGAAGCATCTAGGACGGAACTAAGTCAAATGAGAAGTCCAAAGGGTATCTTCGAGTTAGATTGCAACCCAAACATAGCGGAAACATATTAAAAGAAGTATGGAAATCAAGTCATGTGCACTCTTTTTGGATCATAGCTCATTATCCAGATATCGGAATTGAGTGATTCCCATGGAGTTGGAAACTAGACTTGAAGAGATCTCCAACAGTGTATCACACGCCTCGATACGACTTCTAGTTTATGAGATATGGTCTTTGCAAGTTGACGCTGTTTTGCAGGATGAAAACCCGCGCACACGGGTTATTCCCTGTAGCTTATAGTCGAATAAGGCCTTATCCTTTGACGAATTTGGCTCTATTTTTCTAGTTGTTTTAGGAGATAGAAAGGTATAAAGGCTCAAGGGAATATTATTATTTCCTATGTTATTTTCTATTTTATTTTCCATCATTAGTTCATTTTAGAGGAGAAATCTTTTTCTCTCAATGGATAGATGTTTACAGTAAGGTTGAGGTATTTTGCATGAATGAAGGGCAGTTTGATCACTATCCTGGTGTTTTTTCCCTTGTGAACTATATGGTAAAAAGCCATTCAGATTTTTTAATACGTGGTGCAGTGCTCCTGAGTATGATGAGATGGTGAATAATGCTTGGTAAGAGGAGATCAGGGGTACCGAACTGTATAAAGTGGTCAAAAAATGAAAGAGTGAAAATAGCCCTACAAATCTGAATATAAATGGGTTTGAGCAGATTGGGGTGCAGGCAAGACAAACTCAGGTAACTATGGATAACTGTCAGTCTGAACTATAATGGAGGCTGAGAAGCAAGCAAGAGAGATTATAACATAAAACATGAGGCATATGCTTATTTCCTGAAGCAAAAAGGCAAGGTTAAATGGCTAAGATATGGGGATCATAACGCAACACTATTTCATAGAGCACTAAAACAAGACAACAACATAATAAGATATACGCTACTATGGATGCTCATGGAAAATGGGTAGATAATCCTGATGAAGTTACACGCTTTCCTTGGATTTTATGAGCAATTATTGGGAATTAAAACAAGATAGAAGGAGAGTAAATGATGCTGTAGTGCATATAGGTCCTGTTCTTTCTGATAATATGATAAGTGAAATGGAAAGACCGTATACTCTCGATGAGATTAAAGCTGCAATGTTTGATATCAATGAGAGCAAAGCTTCTGGACTAGGTGGGTTTGGAAGCAAGTTCTTTAAAATGTAGTTGGGTAATAGTGAGGAAGGATGTTAGTGAGGCTTTTTTGGACTTCCTTACTAAGGAAAGATTACTAAAGGAGATTAACAACACAATGATCACCTTAATTCCCAAAAACAATTGTACAAACAATGTGGCAGATTATAGACCAATATCCTGCTGTAATGTTCTTTACAAGTGCATTTCAAAAGTACTTTGTGAAAGAATGATGAAAGTATTGCCTGAGATCATTGTTGAGAATCAAAGTGCCTTTGTGCATAGTTGATTCATATCACACAATATCATGATAATTTAGGATTTAGTCAAGCATTATGGCAGAAGAACTCTTGCCCCTGACTGCTTAATTAAATCAGACTTGAAAAGGCATATGACACTGCAGAATGCGGGTTTTTAGAAATTATTAACAATACTACTGAATAATAAAATGAGCAAAAAATAATATCTAATAGATATAATAAATAAACTTTTTTTTGAACAATACACTAACAGTCAAGATGTTGATGAAATGGTTTACAACCTTCTCAAAAGCTACAGGGTTGGAGGCAATCCCTCTGAAGACTAATGTATACTGTTGTGGAATGGATAATGAACTAGTAGAGATAATTATTCAGCTAATAGGATTCAAGAGAGGTTACTTTCCTTTTAAATACTTAGGGGTTCCTATCTGTCCTAAGAAGATCTCAACTGAATGTGAGCATCTTTTTGATAAGATGTGTGCTAGAATTAAACATTGGAGCTCAAAAAACTTATCTTTTACCGCTAGGACTGTATTGTTTAATGCTGTGTTGCAGAGTATACAGGTCTGCTGGGCTCAAATAATGATTTTGCCTAAGTAAGTCCTATATAGAGTTGAAGCTCTTTGTAGGAGTTTCCCGTGGAATGGAAAATTAAACTACTATCCAAGTCCCATTGCTTGGGATGTAGTGTGCCATAGGAAGAGGGAAGGTGGTCTTGGTGTAAGAGACACTAAATTGTGGAACTTAGCAGCATTGGGCAAGCATGTCTGGGCCATAGCCTGCATATAGGAAAGTATATGGGTAAGATGGATTGATATCACATATTTATATAGAGTTTTCTCCCTTATTTACAAGCTAATTTGTGCGTCATAGGAGCTCTTGGGAGCTATTTTGTGCTAACTATCGTATATAGTTGTGGTTTCGTGTTTTAGTGTTGAATTGCAGGTTTTAGGGAGTTTTCTCCTTATTCTCGAGCCATTTGGAAGCAACCACGGCTTTACGAGATGTTACGGGACACGTAGGACGGCTCACGAGCTTGATGGAGAGTTTAGGAGGTCCCAAGACCCCTAAACGTGAAGTTTAGAGAGCCAAAGAGTCAAAAAGGAGGTTGCCGTACTCTGATAGGGCAAAAAAGGCCCGATCGGGCGAAGAAATATTGATCGGGTTTAGATGTTGCGGACCCGATCGGGCAAGCCTCGCCCGACACGATCGGGCGGGGAAGCGTGTCCCCAGACCCGATCGGGCGTCCACTGCCCGACCCGATCGGGTCAAGTGCTGCTACATCCTGTTTTGTTGCTGCGGATTAGGGGAGTTTGCTGGCCCAAGTCGTCGCCTGGCCCGATCGGGTGGGCCATAATTTCGTCTATAGACTTCTACGCTGCTGCACCAGGCCACAAGAACAAGAGGGGGCAAATTTGTATTTGGCCCGATCGGGTACTGTGCTCGGGCCCGATCGGTTCTGGTACCTAAATCGCGCTTTTTCGCTTTTTATTTCCGTTTTTAGTTAACTTGAGGGGGTATTATAAATACCTTTTTCCTCATTATTTAGAGACATCTTATTATTCATCTTTCATTCTAGTTTATATTCTAGCTTATTTCTCATTGTTCTTAGTTTAATTTAAACACTTTAGATTAGATTAAAGGAGATTGAACCTAATTCGATTTCAATAAAAGTTCCTGCTTTCTGTTAATTGGTAGTCCTCTTTATCCTAATCTCTTTTATTATTCTTAATTGCTTAGCTTAAGTATTCAATTATTCATGATGCAATTGTTAGGGTTTCATATTAGTTTTGTTGTCGTTAATTCAATTATAAGTGAGTAGTTATCTTTCTAGGGTGTTAGATAGGAAAGCCATGTTTATACCATAATTGTGATTTAGATTTCTATCAATTTCTAGGGCTTGATTAGGGTGATTGTGATGTGGTTTGTTCTTATTGAGTAATTAATGTCATTGTACAATTTCATTGATTGCTTGTGGTTAATAGTTGTTTGCACAGATCCGTCTTACGACTAGAGGCCTAGGACACATCAGTAGTTCTGATTACGTTAGTGAACATGCGGCGTATGTTGAACTATGAGCGTTGAGTCTTAACCATATCTCAACACATGCTCTAATCCCCCGACTCTTGACTTAGGTTTTGATAGTAGTTGACCCTATTTGATTGGTATAAGCATGGTGGACCGACCTAATACCCTAGGTTTTTAGTCCATAGTCAATTCCTCGATTTAATCTGTCTTCCTTAGCTTAATCTTTAGTTCAGTTAATTCTTATCTGATTTGATCTGAAGTAGCTGATTGGTTGAATATTAATTTAGAAACTCTGTCTCCCTGTGGATTAGACCCTGCTTCCACTGACTACCATAGTTAGAGGACTGTAGGTTTATTTTTGATTAGGTGACACGACTAAAACCTTATCATGGATATACTGCAATTATATAAAATCCAAAAACTGGAGAGAGTATGTCCCTTTTGCCACTACTAGTTGGCATTGGAAGAAGTTGTTGTTATGTCAAGATAAAAATGGCAAGTGTTTTGGATCCTGCCTTATGGAGGTAGGGGAAATATAAGATTTCAAAGGTGTATAAATTGTTGCTGAAGGATAAAAGTAGATGTCAATGGGATGGATTGGTATAGGCAAGGATGGCAGTGAGAAAACACCAATTTGTGGGGTGGGTGGCAAGGAAGACTCATAACTAAAGATAGAATTGCTAGATGTACAAGAGGCATGGACTGCAACCGTCCTCTATGTGGTGATCCTAATGAAACACATGAGTATCTGTTGTTCAGATGCATGTATAGTTAGAAAGTATGGCAGGGGATTAGCAACTGGACTGGACTAAATCACAATATCCATAGCTTGAAGCAGATTTACAGAGTTAGCAGGAGACTGCAAGGAGAAGATAGATGCATTTTTAATGTGTGCATGTTAGCCAGTATCTATCCGATTTGGAGAGCCAAAAACTCATCAGCATTAGAGCATAAAGTAATGTGTATCCATCATGTAGTTAAAGCTATTCAATTTGATTTTTAAAAAAAATTTCAATTTGTAATGTCTAAGAAGTTAGGAGATAGAATTAGAAATTGGCTTGAAATGATATGTGTACATAAAGCTTTCTTTAGGCCAGTTTTGTTTTACAGCCTCGGTTTGTTATTGTGTGGTTCATCCTAGATGGTTCATACACATACCATGGCTTGGGTGTAAATCTGGTTTTGTGATTAATAGATTTTTTGCAAACTGACAAAAAAATGAATACAAGAAACTGTTTGGTTCTCAATGATGGTTTGCAAAAGTGGATATTGGCAAATGAAAATGACAAAAGAAAGTATGCCACTAATCGCGTTTAATGCCCCTCAAGGATACTATAAATGGTTCATTATGCCATTTGGATGAAATAATGCCCCTCAAATATTCCAAAGAAGAATGGATAACATATTTAGAGAACTAAGTCATTGCTGCTTAGTTTATATATATATATATAGATGATATCCTAATATTCTCTAAAACACTAGAACAACATAGAAAAGATCATAAAGAAGTAACTCAGAAATATGTTGAACATGACATCATTCTTGGAAAAGATAAATGTGTCTTTACTTAACCAGATTTAGACTTCTTAGGTCTAGAAATAAAAGCAGGACAAATAATATTGCAAAAACATATTATTGAAAAAACAGAAAAGTTTCTTCATGAAATTTAATATAGAAAACAACTAAAACGATTTCTGGGTTGTTAAACATATGCTTCCGATTTCATTAAAAATCTTGCTCTATTAAGAACATCTTTGCAGCAAAAACTAAAAGAGGAAGTAACATTGAAGTGGGAATACAATAATTCTATAATAGTCCAAGACTTGAAAAAAATAGTGTAAAGGTTTACCAGTACTAACACTACCTACCAGTGAAGAAAATGTGATTCTAAAAACAGCTAGAGTGATGTACTCAAAACAAAAGATGGTGAAAGATTATGCCGATACAATAGTTGAAGTTTTAATAAAGCCGAATGCAATTACCTTACAACGCAGAAGGAGATTCTAGCGATCACTAGAGGAATTGAGAAGTTCTTGATATTCCTAACACCCAAAGAGTTCTTAATAAAAACAGGTTGCAAAGGAATACTTGATTTTGTTGAAAATAATTTATCAAATATGCAAGCGCAAGGGAGACTTCGGCATTGGCAACTATGGTTTAACCAGTTTTCTTTTACTATCGAACACATACAAGGATCAAAGAACTCACTGGCAGATAGGCATACTAGAGACCTAGCCAATGGTAAGAAGAGTCAAGAAGAGCCAAAATCCTCCTCCTCACCAATTAGCACAACTGGTAGAAGAGAGGAATAAGTTAATCGAAGAGACATACGAAGTTATGGAGTGGGTTTCACCCTCCACTTGGGCCCATAATAATTTCTTCAAAGGCAAGGTCCAGAGATGGACTTGTTAAGGGTTGTCATAGAGCGGTCCTAAGACCCCTTATGTTAGATTTAATTATAGAATTACAAAAACTCCCCACTGATCTACGAAACATGTTCTGGGAAAGATGAGGGATAAAGACTTCAGAGCATGGTATGCTTTGGTAGCAGGAAAAGTATATCAATACTATGAGAAATATATTTTATGGGGACAATGGATGCATCGGTTCGATCACTGTGGAATTTCTTATAGAGGCCTTTGTAAGGATCCTTTTGAAGGAGAAATTCCTCCAAGCACCCAAGAAATTCGTAAAGCCTGAGATTATTAAATGGGTCGCTCTTTAAGTTAATCTTTAAATTGGAGCGGAAAGTTTCCCACCATTAACCTGACAAAGTTTCAACAATATGTATTTAGGATAGCTTATAAGTTTAAAATTGAAAACAGAGCATATAATTATTGTCACAGCCATGAAATCCATAGTGCTTGCATCGAAGTGTTGGAAGGAAAAATAAAGGTCCCGCTTTTTCTAATATTATTTGGAGAAGCCAGATACAGATTTAAGGACCAATCCATCGCAAACAAAAAAGGATAAAGAACCCAGTAGAAGCAAGGGTGATAGGATTCTTATACATTTCACAAATCATCCATCAACTAATAAAACAACCAGATGTAATTATCATGTATAGAGGAATAACCACACTTGCAATAATCCATGTCAGGATAAAGAGATATTTTGAAGAAGCCATTAACCATAATGAATCAGTCCACCAATATTTAGAACAAGTCTAGGTTGGCAAGTTCCTATCCCCTAAAGGATAATAATATTTATTAGATATTTTTCTCACTTGGGATGATGAATATACAATTTTCAGATACAATAGTCTCTTTCCTAATAACCACAACTTGGAATCCAATGTTAGAGATGTGGGAAAGGACAACATTATGATGGAGTAGGCTCCATGGGTTCAAAAGGAACATGTGGCTGAAATACTAACATGTTTCTTCTTAGGCGGATCTGAGTCAGCTTTTTCTTTTTCTATTTGTTTGATCGATTTGGTTTTGTAAAAGAAAGATGCCTTTAGCATCTCTTGTGATTTATGGTATCCTATGTGTAAAAGCCCTCCATTATGTAAGGGGCACTAGGATGTAAGGATAAGGCATAGTGGGGGGGGGAGAAACTCACTAGAAAACAACATTGCTCAAAGAGATAGATTAACGTTTCCATCACTCTAAAGCAAAACAACTCTAGTAAAAATCATGGGAACCTTGTGTCTCAAATAAACTATTTTCTTGTTTAAAATCACATATATCAAATACAGAATCTAGTCAGAGACTACAGTCTGTGGTAGGTAACGAAACAGATCTGTGTTGTGTGTGATCTAAGAGAGGTTTGGTCGAGGCTAGCCACCTTGGTAAAGCCAGAAGCTGAGAACGTCGGAGGACCCAATACCAACTAATTTCAAGTATTGTCAAAACTCTATCTAGTCTATTGCGGAGCATGGTGGGCTTGTAAGCCTAGAAAATAATTTATTTAAAATACACGTAGTAGTTTTGTGGTAATTAGTATCATTGAAGTCAGTAAGAATTAATTATGCGTGATAATTATTTGAGTTAACTGTATGCTAATATTATTTCCTGTGTGTGTTATATGGTATTTGTTACTACTATTTTCAGTTGCGTATATATTGAAGCTTATTAGAGCCTAATAATAAGAGGTTAGGTGTATAAGGGCCGAAAAGTAGTGAAACAAAGTTTAAGAGCTTAAACATAATTAAGAAGGTGAGTTAACTGTACCCATGCGATGCACGGTTATTCCATTTTTTCATATATGTTTATGATAAACATTGACATTCTAATGTTAATTAGTTTTACTTTGACTCAAAAAGAAAATTTAAATACTTTGTAGTCAAAACAATGGATATTGGATTGTCTCAAGATGATTATAACATATCAAAGTATTATATTTTACATCATTTCCAATTACCGATTTTTTTAGCACCCCACTATTTTACCCTCGTATCATTTATCCGTTGTAAATTTTTAAAAGCAAAAAATTTACTAAATCTTAAAGGCCTGTTCTTTTGGGATGAAAACAACTGAACGGAACGGGTGTAAATAATGAGCACCTTTGATGTAAAAGTTGCTAACTAACATTTAACATAACTAGTATAGTCGTGTTATCCCAAAGTGTCCAGGTATCCAGCAGTAAAAATCTCTCTTCTCTCATGGAGATTTGAACCGACTTAGCTCACTCGTTCATCTTGGCCATTGGTAGGGAGAAAGAATAAGACAAATTCACGAAAATAACCGAGAGTGGTAGTATTGTAGATGGGAATAAGAAAATCCAAGTTACACAAGCGATAAGAGGTTTTTAGTGTGTCGTTAAGGCACTAAGAACCGCTTAGCAAACAATACTTATAATCCTAATGAGAAACTACTATGAACGTAGTAATGACAAGTCAAGGGTCGAACCACAAGGAAATAGGGATTGACTAAGGTTTATTAAGTCCAAAACTACCTAAGTGAAGGGTATTTGGGGGTGTAAGGATTGAATAAATATCAATTAACAACTAACTAAGATTAAAAACGTGTAATCAAGTAGAGATGTAAATATAATAAGGAAAACACTAGAGCTTGGGTTACTCGCATGAACTCGAGCAATACACGACACTAATGCAACTACAAAACTACAAAGAATAACATGAAAGGTTAAGTTTCCCTCTAAAGTACTTGAGTTCTCTCTCGAATGGTCCTCAAGAGTAATCCATTAATCAATCGACTAAATCCCCTCTCGAATGGTCTTTAGCCAATTGAGTAATTGATTCAATTTGTTTAGAAAACCCCTAAATAGGATTCTCTTAATTTCTACCCAATCTCTTGGTCTAGAAATTAAGTTGATTCATGGGAATGACAAGACAATAACAATCAATTAAGAGTAATTGAAATCTAATCCCTAGCATAAACTTGATCAAGGTCTATCCTAAGGTGTCAAAACATCAAGATCAATGCATAGTAGACATAAATAAGCAATTACAAGAACATCTTATTTAGCCCTAATCCATGCTTTCACCCAAACCCCGGATAAGGCACTACTAACTAATCATGGATTCAAAGTAAAAGAGATTAAACAAATTAAACATGATTAATAAAGCAATGAAAGTAAGAAAAGAAATTGAAAGGAAATTACTTGGATTGAAATCACAATTGAATCTTCAAAGTTGCAATATGACAAGAACTAAGGGTTTGAGAGAGTTTAGAGAATTGGACTATGTAATTAGAGTCTTAGTAATGAGGTAATTCTAAATAAAAACCGCAAAAACTATTTATATGGTCCATTAAATGAAGACGAGAAAACGGGGTAAACGTCCGAAATTAGGTCGATACGGTCGTGGTACCTTAAATTTATCGAGGCAGAATACAATCTCAAAGGAAACTGCTTCTATGCAAGTCAGGTGCCACGGTCGTGGCAAAATCACCACGGCCGTGGTGACCTGACTTCACCAAAATCCACTTCCTTATGTTTTGGCAGAATGTCTTCTGTTTTGTCGAGTGAGGGTGACCACGGTTGTGGAAAAATCACCACGGCCGTGGTGGCCCGACTTCATCAAGTCAGTCCCAAATCTTCAACAGTAAGCCTTGCCTACTACAGGTCCCCACGACAGTGGTGAATATGCCACGGCCGTGGTGGCCTATTTCCTTCAATTCCCCAAGTCAAAGTCACCAAAGCATCTCCAAAACACGAGCCACGCAAGCTCGAACATGCTCCAAGTCCCTAGATCACAATAATACTCCAACACGTGCCAATTCTCTTGAAATACATCAAAAATAACCAAACACTCGTGAAGTACATTTGAAATCCAAAGGAGGGAAAAACCATATAATCCTAACTCTAAATGCTTTAAAGCTACATGCAATGAGACTTAAAATGACCTACAATTAAGCACAATAAAGTGCTTATCAAACTCCCCCAAGCTAGTCCAATTATTTGTCCTCAAGCAATGCAAATCAGATATAAGGGTAAGAGTTCAATGACTCCCCGCAATAATACGCGTGCCAAGAAAAAGAACAATACCGTTCAAACATTTTCATCCATAAATGCAAAACACTATCAAGTTTCAAAGTTTATAGCACAAGGAAAAGCAACCAATCTTACCACAAGTTCTCCCCCAAGCTTGGTTCAGTCATATGGACGGTAGCTCTCACTTTAGTCGTGCTCAAAGTTTCTCGTGTGTTTATATGGTTACAATGATCGCTCAAGGCTCAATTCCGTTGACTATATCCTACTATATGCTTGCATATCTTCTCACTCTCCATCGCGTGAGACATAAGTTCTTTTCAAGAATCATGAGGACTCAACGAGGTTGTAATGAAGGCTAAAAGGTAAGGGTGTGGATACATTTGGGAATATGGTGCTAAATAGGGGAAATTGAAGTTTCCTAAATCAACACCAACTAGACCAACGCTAACCCGAAACCATATAACTTCGTTACAACCACTAAACCGACCAATAATACCTCCTCTAATGGAATCTCCTAATCTCTCTTTATTAAGCACTAAGAACAAAACCATAATTTTTTGTTGAGATGTTTGATGTTCCCATTTTTTTCTCTGTTTTTTTTATTTTTTTACGAGAGAGATAGGAGATCGTAAGAAGTAGGAGGAGGTGAACTCAACACAGAACGTGAATTCAACTAAAACACACATCATTGAACCAACTCAAATCACTATCAGAGCACTGAATCACAAGATATACCACTCACCAATCTAGCTTCACAATCCCCTAGGTTAGAAAATCGATAATAGGATAAAGATGAGGTTAAACAAGAAAACAAGCTCAGGCTCACGAGGGTGACAAAGGAGATAAGATAATGTGGGTGGCATTTGGCAAAATAGTTCATATATATAATGAACGCCTCAATCATATTCAAGAATCAAACCAGTCTATGCAATTTCAAGGAGAATCAATGAAAGTTCTAGGGAACATTCGTCAAGGAAGAGCATCACACAACAAGCAGATAAGACTGAAAAGATGTCAGTCTATAAGGCTATAAAGACATGCTCTCACAAAAGGTATAGCTACAACCATCGGTCGAGCCGCACAAGAGGGAGACAAATCGTACCACAACCTAACAATTCCTTGGCCTACTAGAGACTATCAAAGCATTTCCTTTTTCAGTTTACAGGTCATCAAGAAGAACACAAGCATACCAATGGTGGAGTTCTAACCTAAATGCAATCTATATGCATCCTAAACATGATACTAAATGCTAATATGCAATCTAAACATAACACTAATTTATAACTAATTTAAATTATATGCATCTAATGCAAACTATATGCAACTAATGCAAACTATATGCAACTAATATATATTTCCTCCCAAAGATAAACCACACAATGTCCTCACTGTGAAATGTCTAATGATAACAATAGCAAGGAGGGGAAAAATCCCGACTCAATGGTCGGGAGGGGGGTCAGGAACCACGTGAGTCGAGCTTATCCCCTTAAGGTCATCAATCGAGTTCCCAATGACATCTTTATATTTTTGCAATATCTTAGTCAATTCTGATATAGAGATGTCATCAAGAGCCGAGTTAACAATAATAGGATAAGTACATGCATCATCAAGGAAAACATACTTAAGAGAGGGGGGAAGGGGTTTTAACTCTACCTTGGGAGGAGGCTTAGAACTCTCCTCTTTATCAATGGAAGCGGAAAGGACCTTCAATTCCACCTCATGTGTCTCCTTGACGATAGTTTTATCGACTATCATAGAGATTTTCTTCACCTCATCAATGTTTAAACTTAGTGCTTCAGTGATAGAAGCATAAGGCTCATCATCAGTGTGAAGTTCTCTCTCAAAACCTTCCATTTCACTCTCCACATGACCAACCCGACAAACTCTCTCTATCATGGGTCTCTTCAATGTTTTAGAGAACTCAAATACAACCTTCTCATTGGCTACCTCAACCGTGATTGTATCATTTATGCAATTTATTACGGCACCCAATGTCTTAAGAGCTTCTCTTCCAAGAATGAGAGGAGTCTACGAATCTTCCTCCATATCCATCACCACAAAATCACACGGTACCAAGACATGCCCAACTTGTATTGGAACATCCTCCAACTCGCCATGCGGGGCTCTCAAAGATCAATCCGCCAATTGAATAGTATTCCTTGTAGGAAGAAGAGGGAAGTTTAGGCGCTTAGCTATGGATAGAGGCATCAAGCTCCACTCGCACCCAAATCGGCCAATGCACCCTTAGGCTCGAGGTCACCTATCTTCACCGACAAAGTGACCACGGCCATGGTGAACCGACTTCATCAAGTCAGTCCTAAATCATCAACAGTCTCCCTTGCTTGCTACAGGTGCCCACGACCGTGGTGAATATGCCACAGCCGTGGTGGCCTATTTCCTTCAATTCCCCAAGTCAAAGTCACCAAAGCATCTCCAAAACACGAGCCACGTAAGCTCGAACATGCTCCAAGTCCCTAGATCACAATAATACTCCAACATGTGCTAATTCTCTTGAAATACATCAACAAGAACCAAACACTCGTGAAGTACATTTGAAATCCAAAGGAGGGAAAAACTATGCAATCCTAACTCTAAATGCTCTAAAGCTACATGCAATGAGACTTAAAATGACCTACAATTAAGCACAATAAGGTGCTTATCAACAAGCTGAAGAAAATATTTCTCGCCCAGTTGAATCTTATGGAACAGTAACTCAGCAAAGCAAGCTTAATACAGTTGATTCATAGATTAAGGTTAGCGAACAACAAGCTAAAATGGCTACTAAGAGCATTCATGGAGATTGTGGAATTGTTAGTCATCTGGAAAGTAATAGAACAGTAACTCCTAACCTGAGTGCATGTAATGTCTCGTTGAAACTTCAGAATGCGATTAACAAGATTCACGAGGCTGTCCTTAATCCCCCATTGTATAACAATGAGACTATTGAGAAAATTACTACACAAAGAGGTGAAATTCTTTATGAGAAGAGTTTGACTACATATCTTAACCGGACTCATAGCTCAGCTGCTAGCAAATTGAATATGGATAAAGATATTGAAAATCAGGCTTCATGGGTGATATTATCATTTTATATAGAATTTTCTCCTCTGTTTACAACCAAAGTTGTGTCTAATTGATGCTCTTAGAAGATATTTGTGCTACTATTTTGATATAGTTGTGATTTTCGTTGTTTTATGGTGCCCTTACAGGTTTTACAAAAACACTCCATGTTTTCTGCTGATATTGTTTTGGAAATTAAAATGATAATAAAGAAAAAGAAATGAATACAATCACCAATGCAACTCCTTGCACTCTTAGGCTATACACAAGCATTTGCACCTTCATAAAACTGTAAATTTTTTGTGGAGGTTTTCAATAAAGTGGATCTGTGTGCATTGAGAAGTATATGGCATTTTTACTCCTGAACTAAAGGATATGGTGTTGGGAAAACTTCTACACGAATTGATAGAATCTTGTGTAATACAGCTTGGGCAAGACAAAATTTAAGAAAGAATTATGAGGCATAAAAAGGATTGTGAAAACAGAGAGTCAATGACCTAGAAGTTGACCTTTTTGACCGGAATCTGATAACAAGGTGTGTAATTTGATATATCATTTAATATAAGGTGTCTAGTGGGTTCTTACGGTGATATTTGGACCTTTGGTAGCATTTGTTAGACTAAGAATGTGCACTAAGTGGGCACCGGGGGCATCTTAATGCAATGTCGATGCTGTTGGGCACCACATGAGGCGAGCATCAGCATTATGTGGCAGACTAAGGGCCCCTCTCTACACTAGAGGAACCCCGAGGAGTATGGAGGGTGTTGGAGAGGTCCCGGGATAAAATCTCTCAAGGCTGGAGGGCCTTCGGATTCCCATCGGCGTAGGCCACACCACATGGCCCTGATGTTCACCTGAGCCAAATGTTCTCAATATAGGGGATGATAGGATACTTGTGGGGGCCTTATAGGGTGAAACATTTCCTTTTCATGACAATTTTTATTGGCCTAGGATAGTGCCCTTGATGGGCACAAAGGCATTTGAGGCAAGGTCTTGCCCATCGGAAAACACATGGAGGTGCCTCAACAAGATCGACAACGTGCCCCTGAGCCAATAGTTGGAAAACTCGATAGGATTCATTTAGTTTCATGTAGTGGGTGCTTAGGGTTATATTTGGCCCTTTCATAATATTTATAGGAATAAGAAGGTGCAATTGGTGGGCATCGGGGGCATCTTGAGGCAATGTTGACATTGTTGGCACCACATAAGGAGAGCCTCATGAAGGCAATATAAGGATAATTTAGCCCCCCCCCCCCACCACCCAAAACTAGAGGAATTAAGAGGCATATCGAGGGTCTTGGGCTAAAAAATTTCTTGGGGGCGGAGAGGCCTCTAGAGCTTTGTTTGAGTTAGGTGATAGTAAGAGGGGGTTCAAAACACGTTGATCGTGTTTGTTTAACCACGATCTAGGAGGTTAGAGGTTTACAATTCTCAATAGGTGACCTAAGGGGAGAGTTGGTGTTGTGAGTTCCATGATCTATACTTTGGTTGGAGGTGGATATTAATCGAGTCCAAGGTCCTTTTTCATTGACTTAACTTAACTCATTCCTCGTTTAGTCCTTATAGGATTTTAGGGTTTTAATGTTTCAGGTGGAAGAGAGTTACTTGGAATTGTTAGTTATGTTAAGTTCCAATAGGTTTTAGTGCTTAAAGTAGATTAGAATACTCTTAAACACCACACGAGGACAAAAGTGGGTAACATCTACCATTCTTATCGGTTAAGAAGGTTTTGGAAACCAATAAATAGGTTAGAAGGTCCTTAAGAACCATATTCATTAAGATTGTGAAAATTGTATAGAGATCGTTTTATCGGGTAGCAACGAACTTCCAGTTAAAGAGCCTTTCGGGGTTGAATCCGAGCTTAGAACCTAACGAAACTGGATGTACACCATGCTTGGGATGTCTTAAGGTTATAATGGTCAATTATTCCCAAGAATTACGTGGCTAAATAGGGTAAGTTCCTTAGTTAGTAAAACCTGGCCAGCTGAAGTTTCAGTTCAGACCTACCCTCAAAGAAAGTTGCTTAGAAGCTAATTGGGTGTCGATCTCCAAAAACCCTTTGCAAGAATGAAAACCAAGACATCAAGCTAACACCCCAAGCAAGAATCACCAAGAAAATCCATGAAACCGACCTTACCCAGAAGATGTTTCCCTCTCCTATTGGTACCGTCATTTACCTGCTATAAATAGCAGTTTTGGGTTTTCGGTTCTTTTCACCCAATTTTTCTTCTAAAATACCTTCTTTTTCTTACATAGATATCTTCTATACATCCATATTTAGTTTTTAAAGCCTTTGTTCAAGCCTTAAAGCCTTGGGAAGGTATAGAAAACTCCATAGAAACATCAAACAGGATGCTGTAAGTACAACTTTGCATCCTCTTGTGTTTAGCTTACCTATTCATGTTCTAAAAGCTTGTTTGAACTAATTTTTAGCATTCTACTTATTCTGGGGAAGCAGTAGGAGTAGTGAAACAATTGGATTAAGAAGTTTCATTGAATAAAGCCTCTTAATTGAAGGTACACACACCTAGTTTGGTTTTAACCTAGAAAATTTCATACTTATAGTTAGGTGATTGTTTTCTTTCTAGTGTGAAGCATGTTTATGAAATGAATTTACTTATGATGTGTATCTTATTATGTGTATATTGAGTATATAACATTAATATAACATGATAAGGTTCATTAAAGTTGTTTTATGTGATCTAAACAACGCTTATACACCAAGTTATCGGGATTAGGCTTCTAATTGGGATATGTCAAGTACATGGACTTGTGTAGTGATCGATAATAGGTATACTCTTGATAGAATTATATGTCCAAGTGTTAATCAAGTATCTAAGGCATAACTGGTTAAGTTCAATCAAAGTTACTACGTTAAAGACTAATTTCAAGTATGAAAACTCTATGTTTCTTAACTACTATAGCGAGAGTAATTGAAGGGACATGTCCGGGTTTAACCCACAGGTCCAAGATCGTGTATTTAAGGTTGTTTACGCTGCATGTCTCATCTAAAGTATTATTTATTATTATGATTCCATGTTCATTGAAGTATGAGATTGCTAAGCGTGTTAAGCTAGCAGCTCGGGAGGTCAGGCTGTTACAAATGGTATCCGAGCAACCCTGCGACAGTGTGCTGAGTTAGCCACATAGCGGGGGTAAAAGATCTTTGGGAATGTTTGTCTGTTAATTGGGTAAGTAGAGTTCATGTTCCGAGAAATAGAATTGAAAAACAAGAGTTTAGAGATCTGTAGCTTTGGGAATGAGATTAGTTTGTTGAGTTGTGAATTGAGGTTGATCTTGAATATATGTTTTGAAGTTTCGAGGACGAAACTTATTAAAGGGGGTAGAGTGTAATAGCCTGAATTTAAGCAGGTTGAGTTTAAAGCTAATTATATTAAGTTAGTTAAATAGGATTCTAAAGTATTTCAGGTGAAGAGAGTTACTTGGATTGTTCGATGTGTTAAGGTTTCAATTGGTTTTAGCCCTTTAAGTAGATAAGAATACTCTTCAACACCACACGAGGACAAAAGTGGGTAACATCTACCATTCCTATTGGTTAGGAAGGTTTTGGAAACCAAAAAATAGGTTAGAAGGTCCTTAAGAACCTTATTCATTAAGATTATGAAAATCGTATAGAGATCATTTTATCGGGTAGCAATGAACTTCTAGTTAAAGAGCCTTTCGGGGTTGAATCCGAGCTTAGAACCTAACCAAACTTGATATATGACATGCTTGGGATGTCTTAAGGTTAGAATGGTCATTTATTCCCAAGAATTACGTGGCTAAATAGGGTAAGTTCCTTAGTTAGTAAAACCTGGCCAGCTGAAGTTTCAGTTCAGACATATCCTCAAAGAAAGCTGCTTAGCAGCTACTTGGGTGTCGATCTCCCACAACCCTTTGCATTCATGAAATCAAACACATCAAGATAACACCTCAAGCAAGAATCACCCAGAAAATCCATGAAACCGACCTTACCCAGAAGAGGTTTCCCTCTCCCAAGGGTACCGCAATTAACCTGCTATAAATAGCAGTTTTGGGTTTTCGGTTCTTTTCACCAAATTTTTATTCTAAAACACCTACTTTTTCTTACATGGATCTCTTTTAGACATCCATATTTAGTTGTTCAAGCCTTTTTTCAAGCCTTAAAGCCTTGGGAAGGTATAGAAAACTCCATAGAAACATCAAACAGGATGCTGTAAGTACAACTTTGCATCCTCTTGTGTTTAGCTTACCTATTCATGTTCTAAAAGCTTGTTTGAACTAATTTTTAGCATTCTACTTATTCAGGGGAAGCTGTAGGAGTAGTGAAACAATTGGATCAAGTAGTTTAATTGAATAAAGCCTCTTAAGTGAAGGTACACACACCTAGTATGGTTTTCACCTAGAAAATTCCATACTTATAGTTAGGAGAATGTTTCTTTCTATTGTGAAGCATGTTTATGAAATGGATTTACTTATGATGTGTATCTTATTATGTGTATATTGAGTATATAACATTTATATAACATGCTAAGGTTCATTAAAGTTGTTTTATGTGATCTAAACAACACTTATACACCAAGTTATCGTGATTATGCTTCTAATTAGGATATGTTAAGTACATGGACTTGTATAGTAATCGATAATAGGTATACTCTTGATAGAATTATATGTCTAAGTGTTAATCAATTCTCTAAGGCATAATTGGTTAAGTTCAATCAAAGTTACTACGTTAAAGGCTAGTTTCAAGTATGAAAACTCTATTGTTTCTCAACTACTAAAGTAAGAGTAATTGGAGAGAGTTGATAAAGAATCTATGAGTTAAGGATGAATCGATGAGGATTATGAGTATTGAGTATTAAAGTATAAATTATTAAATATTTTGAATTACAAATATGAAAGTGAGGCGTGAACAGGCACCCGAGTTAGGGCGGGAGAGTCCCTAGCTGTTGCCTTCCAGGATGGGCGAAATTCTGGCATTATAGGACATGTCCGGGTTAAGTCTTGCAAGCAGAACATAAAAGGTGGGGTGACGAACCTCAACAGTTTGGAGACAGCTGGTACTACGTGGTACGCCTCTCCATTCGCGTTCATGCCAAACGATTCGATTTTATGAAATTATAATAACTGAGTTGAATGTGACTACTTGCTATTTCAACTACGTGTTATTTGTTAGTTTTCAAAATACACCTAAACTTGTATTTCCTATTATACAGTGTGTACTCAGCCTTGCTGATGGTTTTGTCATTTTTATGGCCTGTCACTTGGTGGGTGGCAGAGTCTAACCTTGATGCAGGATTATGTTAGAAGCCAGAATCGAGTTGAGAGCAAAGTTATGATTCAGATGTATATATATTATGCCTTAAAGTTATGAGATTTAAGTTTGTATATGAGGAGTATGTTACAATGAGTTATGTTATAATTTAATTCCTTTGCTTTGGGATAGATATTGAATGACTCTGTAATGAAAGTATTATACAAAGGATATTGTTTTGTGGGCCCATAACCCACAGGTCCAGGATCGTGTATTTAAGGTCGTTTCCGCTGCATGTTTCATCTAAAGTATTATTTATTATTATGGATTCCATGTTCATTGAAGTATGAGATTGCTAAGCGTGTTAAGCTAGCAACTCGGGAGGTCGGGCTGTTACAAAAGTGTAACAGCCTGAATTTTATACAGGTTGATTTTAAGTCTTGAGCAATAAATTTAAGAATAAGTGTTTTGAGTTATGCATCTCGTCGAGAATGAGATTATGAGATATGAGTTGTGATTTATGGATATTTGAGGTTGATCTTTGAATTTATGTTTTGAAGTTTCGAGGACGAAACTTATTTTAAGGAGGGTAGAATGTAATAGCCTGAATTTTAAGAAGGTTCAGTTTTAAGTTAATTATATTGAGTTACTGAAATAGGATTTTAGGGTTTTAATGTTTCAGGTGGAAGAGAGTTACTTGGAATTGTTAGTTATGTTAAGTTCCAATTGATTTTAGTGCTTAAAGTAGATTAGAATACTCTCCAACACCACACGAGGAAAAAAGTGGGTAACATCTACCATTCTTATCGGTTAAGAAGGTTTTGGAAACCAATAAATAGGTTAGAAGGTCCTTAAGAACCTTATTCATTAAGATTGTGAAAATTGTATAGAGATCGTTTTATCGGGTAGCAACGAACTTCCAGTTAAAGAACCTTTCGGGGTTGAATTTGAGCTTAGAACCTAAATAGACTTAATGTACACCATGCTTGGGATGTCTTAAGGTTATAATGGTAATTTATTCCCAAGAATTACATGGCTAAATAGGGTAAGTTGCTTAGTTAGTAAAACCTGGCCAGCTGAAGTTTCAGTTCAGACCTACCCTCAAAGAAAGCTGCTTAGGAGCTACTTGGGTGTTGATATCCCACAACCCTTTGCATGCATGAAAACCAAAACATCAAGTTAACACCTCAAGAAAGAACCACCTAGAAACTCCATGAAACCGACCTTACCCAGAAGAGGTTTCCCTCTCCTATTGGTAACGTCATTTACCTGCTATAAATAGCAGTTTTGGGTTTTCGGTTCTTTTCACCCAATTTTTCTTCTAAAATACCTTCTTTTTCTTACATAGATATCTTCTATACATCCATATTTAGTTTTTAAAGCCTTTGTTCAAGCCTTAAAGCCTTGGGAAGGTATACAAAACTCCATAGAAACATCAAACAGGATGCTGTAAGTATAACTTTGCATCCTCTTGTGCTTAGCTTACCTATTCATGTTCTAAAAGCTTGTTTGAACTAATTTTTAGCATTCTACTTATTCAGTGGAAGCTGTAGGAGTAGTGAAACAATTGGATTAAGAATTTTCATTGAATAAAGCCTCTTAAGTGAAGGTACACACACCTAGTTTGGTTTTAACGTAGAAAATTCAATACTTACAGTTAGGTGATTGTTTCTTTCTAGTGTGAAGCATGTTTATGAAATGAATTTACTTATGATGTGTATCTTATTATGTGTATATTGAGTATATAACATTGATATAACATGCTAAGGTTCATTAAAGTTGTTTTATGTGATCTAAACAACGCTTATACACCAAGTTATCAGGATTATGCTTCTAATTGGGATATGTCAAGTATATGGACTTGTGTAGTGATCGATTATAGGTATACTCTTGATAGAATTATATGTCCAAGTGTTAATCAAGTCTCTAAGGCATAACTGATTAAGTTCAATCAAAGTTACTATGTTAAAGACTAATTTCAAGTATGAAAACTCTATGTTTCTTAACTACTATAGCGAGAGTAATTGAAGGCAGTTGATAAAGAATCTATGAGTTAAGGATGAATCGATGAGGATTATGAGTATTGAGTATTAAAGTATGAATTATTAAATATTTTGAATTACAAATATGAAAGTGAGGCGTGAACAGTCACCCGAGTTAGGGCGGGGAGTCCCTAGCTGTTGCCTTCCAGGAGGGGCGAAATTCTGGCGTTATAGGACATGTCCCGGTTAAGTATTGCAAGCAGAACATAATAGGTGGGGTGACGACCCTCAACAGTTTGGAGACAGCTGGTACTACGTGGTACCCCTCTCCATTCGCGTTCATGCCAAACGATTCGATTTTATGAAATTATAATAACTGAGTTGAATGTGACTACTTGCTATTACAACTACGTGTTTTCTGTTAGTTTTCAAAATACACCTAAACTTGTATTTCCTATTATACAGTGTGTACTCAGCCTTGCTGATAGTTTTTTCATTTCTGTGGCCTGTCACTTGGTGGGTGGCAGAGTCTAACCTTGATGCAGGATTATGTTAGAAGCCAGAATCGAGTTGAGAGCAAAGTTATGAATCAGATTATAAATTGTGGGTTAAAGTCCTGAGACATAAGTTTGTATATAAGGAGTCTGTTACAATGAGTTATGTTCTAATTTAATTCCTTTGCTTTGGGATTAATATCGAATGACTCTGTAATTGAAGTATTATATAAAGGAAATTGTTTTGTGCGCCCATAACCCACAGGTCCGGGATCGTGTATCTAAGGTTGTTTCCGCTGCATGTTTCATCTAAAGTATTATTTATTATTATGGATTCCATGATCATTGAAGTATGAGATTGCTAAGCATGTTAAGCTAGCAGCTCGGGAGGCCGGGCTGTTACAGAAGGAAAGAGACAAGGACATTTACGAGGTTTTTCGTAAGTGCGAGGTAATCATTCCCCTCTTAGATGCTTTAAAATAAATTCCTAGGTATGCTAAATTCCTCAAAGAAATGTGTACCACAAAAATAAAGCATAATTTGAGGGGAGTGCAGAAGGTAAAGGTGATTGAACATTAATCCGCGATGTTTCATAAGAAACTACCTCCAAATGTAGTGATCCGGCATGTTCATGATACCATGTGTCATAGGAATCACCACGTTTCAAAGAGGCATGCTTGATTTAGGTGCCTCGATTAATGTGATTCCTTATTCTTTGTATGCTTCCTTAAAGCTTGGTATCTTACATGAAATAGGTGTTGTGATTCAGTTAGCTGACCGTTCCAACGCTTATCCTAAGGGAATAGTGGAGGACGTGTTAGTTAAAGTTGATAAGTTAATTTTTCCTGCTGATTTATATGTCCTTGAAAACCGCAAGGACTAAAATTTCTGTGCATAGTGGATGCTTGATTATGGAATTTGATGGGAATATGGTTGAGTTCAATATTAATGATTCCATGAAATTCCCGAGTGATGATCACTCGTTTTATGCCATAGACGTGGTTGATTTTGTTTCACAGGAAATGTTCAAGATGGATGGTAAGAACAAGCCTCAAGTAGCACTTGAAAATAGTATGAGTAATGAAGATATTGAATATGTTTTGAGCGTTAACTTGCTGGAGGATTTTCAAGCTTTTGAAGGACACGAGAAACTTCCTATCGTTCCCTTTAATAAAGGACCGTTACCATTAACCGTCCCTCGGGACAAGCTTTTACCATTTATAATGCAGGCACCTACTATCGAGCTGAGGTCACTTCCCGAGCATCTGAAGTATGTATTCCTTGGTGGTGTAAGTACTTTGCCAGTGATTAAATCGAGTAAGCTAACTAAGGAACAAGAGGAAAAACTTATCAAAGTGTTGAAGGAACATTGAGAGGCAATTGGATGGACTATTGCTGACATTAAGGGAATAAGCCCTACCACATGTATGCATCAAATTGTATTGAAGATGGTGAAAAACCGGTGAGACGGCTAAATCCACCTATGATGGAGGTGGTGAAAGCCAAAATTTTGAAACTACTCCAAGCAAGTAGGATTTACCCTATTTATGATAGTGAAAGGGTTAGTCCCACTCAATTCGTACCTAAAAAGTATGGAGTAACTGTTGTTGAAAATCAAGATGGAGAGTTAGTGTCCACTCGTCTTCAAAACGGGTGGCGGGTTTGTATTGCCTACCGTAGATTAAATGCGGTAACAAGAAAATATCATTTTCCATTGCCATTATAGACCAGATGTTGGAAAGATTAGCTGGACATGCTTTCTATTGTTTCTTAGATGGCTATTCATGTTTTTTTCAGGTGGCAATAGCGCTGGAAGACCAAGAGAAGACCACATTTACGTGTCCTTTTGGCACGTTTGCGTATAAACGCATGTCTTTTGGGCTATGTAATGCCCCTGCTACTTTCCAAAAATGTATGGTAAGCACTATTTCGGAGTATATAGAGCAATTCGTAGAAGTTTTCATGGACGATTTTACCGTGCATGGAAAATCCTTCGATGATTGCTTGCAACATCTAAATTTAGTGGTTAAATGAGGTATTGAAACTAATCTTGTTTTGAACTCCAAAAAATGTCCCTTTATGGTCGAGAAATGGTATTAGGCCATGTAGTCTCTGAAAAGGGTATTGAAGCTGATAAAGCGAAAATTGATATTATTCAATCTTTACCTTATCCGACTAACGTGTGAGAAATTTGATATTTTCTTGGACATGCAAGATTTTATCGCAGGTTTATCAAAGATTTCTCGAAGATTTCATCTCCTTTATACAGGTTGTTGCAGAAGGATGTTGATTTTGTGGTCGATGAAGCTTGCAAAAGAGCATTTGATGAGCTGAAGAGGAGGATAGTTTTAGCTCCTATAATCCAACCCCCAGATTGGTCCAAGCCCTTTGAGATAATGTGTGATGCAAGTGATTACGCGGTAGGGGCCGTGCTTGGACAAAGAGTGGTAAGGGTGCCTCATACCATTTATTATACATCCATGCAACTAAATGAAGCGCAACGAAATTACTCCATCACAGAAAAGGCGTTATTAGTTGTGGTTTTTGCTTTTGAGAAGTTCCGATCTTACTTACTCGGCATCAAAGTCATTGTCTATACTGATCATGCAGCCATTCGCCATTTAATGACGAAGAAGAAAGCCAAATCGAGACTAATATGGTGGATTTTTTTGCAAAGTGAGTTTGATTTGGAAGTGAAAGATAAGAAGGGGACGGAGAACCTGGTCGCAAATCACTTGAGTCGGTTGTTGTCATCATATGATCTAGAGCCTAGTTCGGAGAAACTGTGGAAGGAACCAATCCAGGAAGAAGTTCCAGATGAGCATTTGTTTGCTCTTGGATTTTCACACCCATGGTATGCTCATAATGTGAATTATCTTTTTTTTTAACCGTTTTCCTTGTCATTTCTCAAAAGGACAAACTGAAGAGTGATGCCAAATGGTATGCATGGGACGATCCTTACTTTTGGAACTGTTGTTCGGATCAAGTGATAAGATGGTGCATCCCGGATGAATAGGTAGCTTCTATTCTCACCTTTTGTCATTCCCATGCTCGTGGAGGGCACTTTGGAGCAAGGAGGACAACTAGCAAGATACTTGATTGCGGTTTCTTTTGGCCTACTCTCCATCGAGATGCATATCATTTTTGTAAATCTTGTGATAATTGTAAAAGAGCTGGAAATATCATAGTGTAAAATTTTTGATGTATGGGGTGATAAGTGGGTTTTAGACTCATTAGTTAGGATTAGTTTTAGGTCATTTAGTTGCATTTTAGACCATGTAGCTTCATTTTCTATCCCATTTGCATCCTTTTTTTTTATGATTTCATGTTTTGCATTAGTTTTTAGAGCATTTGCATCCCCCCTCCCCTTATCTAATCTCGTTTCAAGTGTTACTTGCTAGGCGTGATGAAATGGGTCAAGAACAGGGGAGCGGTCGCTCCATTTGCTAAGGAGCGACCGCTCCATAGCCCAGAAATTGAAGCAGGGAAGCAGTAGCTTGGAGCGGGGCAGGAGCGGGTATGGAGCGCCCACTCCACAGTGTGGAGCGCCTGCTCCATTGCTGTTTCGGTCAGTTTCAGTCGGCTTCGGTCGATTTCGGACGGTTTCAGTTTTGTGTTTTGGGCTTTGCCATTAGTACTTTGGGGGAATTTAAACCCAATTTTGTACTTATGCTGATACACAACTTTATTTTTAGAATTTTAATTAACTTAATTAGAGAGAGTTTTTGAGAGAGAAGTGGAACTTAGTGAGAAAAAGTGGATCTAAGATTGAACTTGAAGCTTTTTGGATTGATTTCAATTGTATATTGTTGATTTTATTATCATCTATTGAGTATTCCTTTACTCTTTATTTTTTTTAATACTTTGTTTATTTTGGTTTAGCATTGATTAGTAGTGATTAGTTGCTTATTCGTTGGTTCTCATGTTTTCCACCATTGTTGAACCTCGATTAATGTTTCAAGCTTTTTATTTTACTCCCTCCGTAACATAATAGTTGCAACAATTTCCTAAAATGGGTGTAACATATTACTTGCAACAATTTTCCATCTTTCTTATTTTGGTAAATTTTATCACATGAAATAATGTGTTTTAGGGTCCCCACCAACTTTTGTACTCTTTTTTTGTTGTTATATTTCTTTCCATCATTTTATGTCTTTAACCATACTTTTATTAATCAACCCACTTGAACATACTTAATATATTATGCCTAGGAATTCCCCCTAGTTCAATTGTTGCAACTATTATGTTACGGAGGGAGTACTTCTTTTATGGCTTTAGAGTAATTTCCTAACTAGGGGAAGGGGATGACCTAGGTGATCACTATTTGACCTAAAAATTCAAGCTTGGGGGTTCGACCTAGGTAAAATTAGGTTGTCTAGCTTAAATTAATGCTATGTTTAATTGATTGATCACCATTTAAACTAGATTTGGGTATCTTAGGTGAAGGATTCAGAAATGAAGCCTAGATTGACCTTGAGCTAGTCAATAGGTTGACTTCACCATTTGAATAGGTGTTGAATTTCTAGGACCGTTGATTGAATCACTATGGATTGTGGAAATAATTAATTAATTGAATTTACCATGAGAATAGGTGAAGTCGGTCGATTAGGTCCTCCTAATTAGTTCAAGAGAGTAATTAGGAAACATTTGAGTGAATTTGTTCCATAATTGACCCTATTAAATCTCATTGGCTTGACTAATTGGGTATCTAGTTGTTAACTAGTGATTCCCCTACCCCTAGTGTCTTCTTATTATAGTTTAAACCCAATCATTTAGTTTTATCGTTAGCTAATTCGTTCATAGTTTCTGAGTTAATCATTTATATCAAAAACCACTATAAATAGACTTAGCTCGCTTAATCGCTTTCAAACTTTGACTAATCCTTGCTTCCTCGTGGATTCGACCCTTTCTTTCCCTATATTAGGCTAAGTTAGGTTATTAATTTGGCACGTGTAACGACCGTGTCAAATGCACCGTTGTCGGGAAAGCAATAGATTACATTGATTCGAATGTCGATTTTCGAGTCTAAGTAACCCCCTATCCTTCTTTTCTCTTCTTTTTCCCCGTCCCCCTCTAGTGATGAAATTCTTTTTATTTGCTAACCCCTTGCGTAGTTATGGTTTTGTAAGCAATTGCATCTTGGGGACCATTTTCAGAATGACTAGTTTCCCGATTCCTCAATTTGAGAACGAGTCATTTTGGAGGTATTTCACTAGGGTGCAAGATTCTCTTCCAATGAACTATAGTTGCGAGCTATGGGAGATTTGTGAGATAATCTATGGCGGGTTAAATGATTTCACTCGAGCATGGTTGAGGATATTCATCATGGAGAATTTCAAGCTCCTTCCTTGAATGAAGCTTGGGATTATTACATTTGGCTAGCTCAAGACACGTATGAGTGAGACATGGGCACGAATCTTAGGCAAGTTCAACCGGACCAAGGTATGCCTCCTCCTCTTTCTCCTAGTTGTGATGAAATGCATTCAATGCATTATGATTCTTATCTATCTAATGATTGTATTAATCACAATGATGTCTCTTTTGCTTGCAATACAATTTCGCACATGCCAAGTCATGATACTCCCCCTTCTTGTAGTTGCGATGATGTGCATTGGCATGTGCATAATGTTGGGACTTACAATGATGCTTTTCCCCTTGTTGATAACCAAAGCTCTTCTTTACTTGATTCTAAGCCAAAATTGCATGATTTTATTCCTCAAATGCTTGTCAAATATGATAATCTTATTGAATCTAGTTTTGAGGAGCTCAAGTATTATGAGAAGGGAGGAGAGCAATATTGTGAGTTATTTGATCAAATCAAGAAGTTGGTGAGGAGACGTGACTCTTTTGAATCTAGGTGGAAGAAAGATGCCCTAGAGTGGTCTCAAGGATGTGAGAATGAGATTGAAGAGCTCAATAGAGATGAAAAGGAAAAAGAGGGTGAAAATGATGTCAATGATATAGGTCTTTGATTGAGGGTGATGGTGATTCTTCTTATGAAGAGAACGAAAATGCATCTAGGGATAATCATGTGCCTTATGTTCATGGATTTTGGAGTACTGATGATGAGGATGAGCCAAAACCTAGGTTGGATTAATCTGATTCATGAGGAGGAAGGTGAGATTCTAAAGACATTTGTGAATCGCTTGATTTCCTTTTTACCCCTCCTTTTCCGAATGACTCCAATGTTCCCTTTTCTTCCATCCCACATCAATCATTAAATGACCATGATTCTCTTGTGAGAAAAGCCTTTGCTTGTGGTTGAAAATGTTAATGATAAACAAGGAAAGAAACATGTGGTTGAGGGAGCATGTGAAAGAGCCAATGCGGAGAAATTATGTGATATGAGTGCGGCTTTAAGTGTGGAAGTTGTTCCAATTCGACCCCCTCACATCCCTTTTCCGAGGAGGCTTGGTCTTATTCCTTCTTTCCTTATTTTTTCCTTACGTTCCCAAACCGTAACCACTCAAGGAGTCTCCCATCTCTCTTGGCCCTCCGGATGCTCTTGTTGACTCCATGAAAGCAAAGGTGTATAATAGTGATAGGTTTTCTTCATTTTCTTTTTCTTTTTCATCTTTTTATTTTGATTTTGATTCTTCTTATTTTCTTGATTTTTGTTTTCGTTCCCCCACCTTTTTGCTTTTCTCTCCATTTTGGCATATAGCAATGTATTACTTTGTGCATGCTTAGGGAGGCTAGGAGGGCAGCCCGACAAGTTGAGGCCGGGGGTCCCTTTGGCTCCTAGAGATTTTCTTTTGTTTTCCCCTTCCCTCTTTTTTTCCTTTCCACATTGAGGATAATGTGCCGTCTAAGCGTGGGGGTGGGGAATGTTTTGCAAATGTGGTTGTTTATATTAATTTTGTATTTAACTTTTATGTATTTTTTGTTTTTACTTTGTAATATCGATGTAAATTTGAAAAATTTGAAAAAAGGAAAATAGAAAAGAAGAAGAAATCCCGTTGAGTTGAAAGCCCGCAAAGGCGGGCGACTAGGGCAAATTGAGAGGACCGGATAGGTTGAAAACCCGAAAGGGCAACCTATGCAAAAACGTGGCTTATCATGAGGGGGTGAGTTGGTGAGGAAAGAAAAAAATAGATGAAGCTAGGATGAAAACCGGAAAGGGCTCCTAGGAAAAATGAGAGAAAGAAAAGAGAGAAAGAAAAGAAAGAAAAAATGTATGTGCATTCTTCTAATTTGCCGGTGTTGGCGTCATAAGTTGGGCTCCTAGGTTGTGTCTTGCGTCTTTGAGGTCGAGGGCATGTCTCTTTTTTGTTCCTTTTTGGTGTCGTTTCAGCATGTGTTGGTTGAGCTTGAAACTAAGCGTGGGGGAGTCGTTGAGTCCTTAGCGTCTTGTCTTTTAAAGCATTTTGGGTTGGTAGATTTATGGCGGTGATTGTTGAAGCTCGTTTCTCGAAACCTTTTGGAATTCGAGTTTTGTTTGTACATTATTCTTTTGGGTCATTGAGTTGGATTTACTTCTTTTTGCGTAATCCCAAGTTTAAATGGTCGGAGTTTAGTAGTTTAGACAGTTTCAGGATGGAGCGATAAGGGATAGGTAGTTGGTGCATTTTGTAACTTGTCGGTCATCATTCCCTTTTATTTTGTATTACTCGAAGTCGAGTAAGATCTAAGCGTTGGGGAATTTGATGCGCTTAAGTTATTCGCCAATCTTAGGCTTGATTTTGAGTGGTTTTGTGTGTCGGTTAGGGTTTAGAGTTTGGATTTTAGTTCGATTTGGTGTTAATGAGATATTGAAGAGTCGCGTCGCAAGTTTTGGTGTTATTCTTTATCGTGCAGCATTCTATCATCTTCCGGAGCGTCTAGTCATCTAAGATCCAGTGGCAACGCATTTCGAAGCCTTCGGAAGTTCTTTGAAGCATCCGAGCACCAAACTCCAAGTATTTCGATCCCGAGCTCCGAGCATTGAGCCGTTGCAATAGCCAAGCCACTTGAAGGAGGGTTAGCAAGGCTTTCCTGGCTTCTTCTTTCTTCCCCTTTCCCCTCTTTTGTTGCAGTTTTTGAGAGTGGGGAGGCAGTAGCCAGTCGTGAGTTACGACAAGGTTCTGCCGCCCACTTGTCTTTTCTATTACTTTTCCTTCTACGGAGGGTTTTTTATAATGTTTTTAGATCATTTTTATTTTAGAGAGCGAGAGGAGAGCTCAACACTTAGGTTCCATTTCTCGGGTTTTAAACATCAACATTTCTTAGAAATTTCTTATGCAAATCATCTATGTTCTAGCGTAAACTTGTTCTTGGATCCGGTTAGTTGAAGCTTTCAACCTTTGTATGTGAGAACTCTTGTTCTTCTCTTCTCCCTTGGTTATTGTAAGGTCTATTCAGCTTATTTCATTGATGTTTACATAATCTTGCTAGGAGTACTACTAGTGTAGTTTTGTGAATGATCAAATGCTAGAGTTGAGAACATAATCGGGTGTTTATGTTCTTAGTTCTTAAGTAGCACACTAAGTGTTTGAAGTTATTGATAGGATTTAGTCGTACCACCTATTCAAAGATAAACCTACAGTCCTCTAACTAAGGTAGTCAATGGAAGCAGGGTCGAATCCGCAGGGAGACAGAGTTTCTAAATTAATATTCAATCAACTAACGACTTCAGATCAAATCAGGGTGAATGAACTGAACTAATAATTAAGCTAAGGAATTCGAATTAAACCGAAGATTTAACTATGGAATAAAAACCTAGGGTTTTAGGTCGGTCCACCATGCTTATACCAATAAAACAAGGTCAACTACTATCAAAAACTAAGTCAAGAGTCGAGGGATTAGAGCATGTGTTGAGCTATGGTTAAGACTCAACGCTCATAGTTCAACATACACCGCATGTTCACTAACGTAATCAGAACTACTGATGTGTCCTAGACCTCTAGTCGTAGGACGGATCTGTGCAAACAACTATTAACCACAAGCAATCAATGAAATTGGCCACTAACATTAATCACTAATTAAGAACAAACCACACCACAATCACTCTAATCAAGCCCTAGGAATCAATAGCAGTCTAAATAACAATCATGGTATAAACATGGCTTCCCTATCTAACACCCTAGAAAGAGAACTACTCAGACATGATCGAATTGACAATGACAAAGCTAATTGAAAACACTAAGAATTGCATCATGAACTAATCGAATAATAAGCAATTAAACTAAAGCAATTGAGAGATAAGAATAAAGCAATAAGAAAGATGATTACCAAATTGACGGAAAGCGGGAACTTTAATTGAATTGAAATAGTATTCGAATCTCTTCTACAATGAAAAACTATGAAAACTAGGCTAAGAGCTCTCTAAATGTTCAATAGAATAAAAGATACAAATAAAAACACCTAAAAAGTATTTATAGTTTCTAAGAAAACAATAAGATAGAGTGGGGAATAGACGAAAAATCGCGTCCCCGTGTCGTCCATCCGATCGGGTAAAGGGCCGCCCGATCGGGCCTGGGAACCTTCTTTCAACACCAAGGAGAATGCACGCACCCGATGAGATCGGGCAACAGTCACCCGATCGGGCCCGCAACCCTAGCACCCGATCGGGCAGGACCACCCGATGGCATCGGGTGGTTGTCTTCTTCAGCTCCCAGAAAAGCAGCAAAATATGGCCAAGTGTAAGTCCGCCCGACGGGATCCGGCATGTCCTCCCGATCGGGCGGAAAATCTGAAGTTTTGGGCCAAAATACTCGTACCCGATCGGGCGGTGGTTGCCCGACCCGATCGGGCGAAGCTCCTTTCTTTCTTGCCTCTACTTGGTTTCAGACGCCAAGCCTTTTGCATATTTGTTCTTCACAACGGGGTTCGAATACCATCTCGAGACCGCCAAGATGCCTCATAACCTTCGGCTATAGCGTGGTGATCAAAACAACAAGTAAATAGGGAGTTTTTCCCGAAAAACTTGCAAAACGATATGGAACACACAAACCACAACTATATCGAAATAGTTAGCATAAATAGCGCCTAAGAGCGTCAATATCGCACAATTTAGCTTGTAAAGAAAGGGAAAAACTCTATAAGAAATAAATATATCAAATTCCCCCAAGCTAAACCTTTGCTTGTCCTCAAGCAAATAGAACATGATCATGGAATAGATTGCCTCACCCCATAGATAAAACAATCCAAGCTCAAAAATATTTTCAAGACTAAGAATCGTTCACGCAGGCATAATTCAAGTTCGGCAAATCAAATCCATCCAACCACCAATCATCCAAGCAATTCATCAAGTTCAAGTGACTACTAGGCATACAAATCCTGAAAAGGTGCTCACAAAGGGTGTCACTCTTCTCAATTTTGTGGCAGGCAAAGAATATGCCCGAACACTCACCGACCCGACCATAAATGTCCCTTTCCACTCACACTCTCATGTGTTTAAGAAGGTAAAATGTCGCTCATCCTAATCAAGTCGACTCAACTAGCAGACATACTCTTTAACTTTGACAAACTAACTCAAAATCAATCCAATAGACATTGTAGGCACAAGCTCAAGAGGGCTTTTCCGGGTTGTAATGGGGCTTAGTTAAGAGGTAGGGGATACTTTTGGGTAATGTGGTGGAAAAACCAAGAAAGGGGGAGCATGAATCACTCAAACAAGGCCTAAGATGGCCTAAACAACTCCCAACAACACCATATAACCACGAAAAATAACCCAACTCTTATAAATCAATGAACACTCACAACAAACCCAATTTTCAGGCAATGAAGCGAATTTTTCATTATGAACGTACGTGAATGAAAGAACTTTGAATTCTTTTGAACTTTTAATTCATTTTTCTTTCATTTTTCTGAACTTCATTCACGCAACTCTAATATTGCCTTTTCTTTTCTTTTTCTCACACTCAAACCACAACAAATACACTTTTAATTCCTCAACAACCAAACCAAACCATGAAACCAATCTCAAACTCAACCCATACAAAAGCTCCTCCAAGCTAGGCTTGGAAATAATTTCGAAACAAAGGTCATTGGCTCATAATAAGGGTTTAAGTAACATGAAACAAGGTCATTAGGCTCAGCGGGGCTAAGGAGGATAAAAATATAATGAAATTACACTCTGGGGCTCGAGAATAAGTCAAAGAACGCCTCTATCATAGAAAATGTGACAAGTCACCAAACATCAGATGAGTACGAAGTCAAAGTCAAGATCAATCCGCTAGAGAGGAACTAACACACCAAAAATATAGACTGGATAATAGTATGAATCCAATAGGCTAAAAAAGGCCTCACAGTCTAACCAAATCAGGTATGCAGCACAAAGTAGTAGCGTATAGTCAGAAATCGCTTGAAATCAAAGTAGTCAACATCAAATCAAAGCCTCAGAATCACAAATGCCAAGCTATCCAGAAAACAAAGTCAAATCATTCTCAATAAAGCACAACGAGGGGCACAGGGAGGCAATCAAACCAGTCATGATCATTCATTTTTTTTTTTTTTCATTTTTTTCAATTTTTTTCAAAGCTATAAACTATTATATCAAAGTTTTAAACTACACTAGAAAGCAGTAAACTATACTAGAAAGTAGTAAAGAAAGTACTCACAGTGAGAGATCCTCCCCCAAGCTGAACGAGGCAATGTCCTCATTGCAACGAGGGAGAGGAGAGAACAAGGGCATCAGCCGCCCATATCATCATCCGTGGGGGCACCGAAAAGACCACCACTAGAAGTACCACCACCATCTGTGTAACCACCACCTGAGGGATCACCTGAAAAACCACTCATCCCTCCACCAAAACCTCTAGTACCTGCATCAAAACCACCACCAGACCACTAGGCCCTAGACCAAAGTCTCCTAAAGAGACGGACTGTCTAGCAGGCTCCTCCTCCTCATCCTCTGCCATGTCATCAGTCGGACCGGAAGGCTGGCCATAACTCGGGTTCCAATGGTACCACGAGGGGTGTTGAGCAGTCTGCTCAACAATGCCACGCTTACAATAGTCGTCATAGAGAGGATAAAGGGCGAAGTGCTGATCTTGGGCCAAGGTATCTATCTGTCCCCCCTTCTCATCAACACGGGTGTAGAGCTGATCAATGCGAGTGCCATATCCCGCTAGGAGGGCGGTGTTCGCATTGATCATCCCTTCCATCTGTCCCATCCCCGTCTCCATGCGACCTAGGGTCGACATCATAGAAGTGAAATCAAATGTGTGCGGGGGAGGGGGAGGAGCAGAAGTGGAGGCTGAAATCAGGTCACCACGGTCGTGGTGATTTTGCCATGATCGTGGCTCCTGATCTTCATAGAATCAGTGCGTTTTTTGTATAGCTACTGCCTGGGCAACGTTAAGGCACCACGACCGTGGTGACCTGACTTCGGATGTTGACCCCGTTTTTCCGTATTAGTTTAATGAAGCTTTTAATTAGTTTTGTAGTTAGACACTCGACATTATGTCTTACTCTTAATTTCTAATTACATTGGCTTAGCCCTAAACTCTCTCTAAACATTTAGTTTCGAAATTGTTCATCTTTGAAGATCGAATCCATTATTCAATCCAAGTAATTTTCCTTCAATCTCTTTTCTTTATTTCTATTGCTTGTTTATGATGTTGAATTTATTTAATCTCAATTGCTTAAGAATCCATGATTAGTGAGTAGTTTATTATCTAGGGTTTTGGCAAAAGTATGAATTAAGGGTTTAATGTAGATTGTCTATGCTTTTTATGATTCAATTGTTTGTCTATGCATTGAATGTGGTGTTTTGACACCCTAGGATAGATCTTGATCACGTTTATGCTAGGGCACTTAAGGTTTCTATCGTTCTTAAGCGAACTTTAATCCTTTTTGTCATTCCCATGTTTCAACTTGATTTCTAGACCAAGGGATTGGGTAGGAATTAAGGGGATCCTTTTATTAGGGGGTTTTCGATCTCATTGAATTTATTAATCAACGGACCAAATACAATTCGAAAGAGGATTTGGTTGGTTGATTAATCGATTACTCTTGAGGACCATTCGAGAGAGGACTCAAGTAAATTAGAGGAAAACTTAACCTTGTATTGACTCCGTAGTGAATCACCATAGCGTCGATTATCGTTGTCTAGCCCATGTTCATACGAGTAGCCCAAACTCTAGTGTTTTCCTTATTATATTAATTCTCCTATTTTATTATTAGTTGGTATTCATTATCTAGTTAATTAGTTGGTATCTTATTCAATCTCAACCCCAAAAAACCCTTCACTTAGGTAGTTCTGGACTTAGTGGACTATAGTCAATCCCGATTTCCTTGTAGTTCGACCCTTGACTTGCCATTACTACGTTCTTAGTAGTTGCTTGTTAGGTTTATAAGTTTTGTTCGCTAAGAGGTTCTTAGTGCCCTAACGACACACTAAAAACCTCTTATCAGCACATCGGGGGGTTTGGTATGACTTTTCACCTTCTTAGCCTTTTTCTTTTTAGTAGTGCCACAAGGAGTATGCGACACCGACTTAGAGCACCAACAAAGCATGATGGTTCAGACACCACATATTTCTTACAACCAAACAACCTAACAATGGGAAAACTCGATGGGAGTCCTGTAGTAGGTTTGATATTTGACACTTTTACAACACTTGTTGGACTAAGAATGTACATAAGGTAGGAACCGAGGGCATCTTGAGGTAAATTTGACAGTGTTGGGCACCATATGAGGCAAGCTTCATGAAGGCATTATGAGGCAATATAAAGGTTTCCCTCTACGCTAGAAGGAGACTCCTAAAAAATGGTAGGCACCAAAATCATGCTGAGACAACTTCGACGCTTTTGGACACCACATAAGGCGAGTCTTGTGAAGGCATTAGGAGGTAAACTAAGGGCCCCTTCTGCAATAGAGGCTTCTCGGGCAGATGGAGGGTCTTGGTGAAGTTGCGAACAAAAGATCTCTCGAGGCTCGGAGGGGCCTTGCTACCCCATCGGCGTAGGCAATATCATATGGCCCCGAACTGCCCCCGAGCCAACTTTTTCAAAAATGGATGGGATCCTTGTATAGGCCTTATAGTGGGATAAGTGGCCTTTTTATAACATTTTTTAGCCTAGGAGAGTGCCCTTGATGGGCACCAAGGGCATTTTGAGGTAAGGAATGGCCCATCGAACAACATGTGAACAAGCCTCGACAATGTCTCCAACGTGCAATGAGTTATGTTCTAATTTAATTCCTTTGCTTTGGGATTAATATCGAATGACTCTGTAATTGAAGTATTATATAAAGGAAATTGTTTTGTGGGCCCATAACCCACAGGTCCGGGATCGTGTATCTAAGGTTGTTTCCGCTGCATGTTTCATCTAAAGTATTATTTATTATTATGGATTCCATGATCATTGAAGTATGAGATTGCTAAGCATGTTAAGCTAGCAGCTCGGGAGGCCGGGCTGTTACAGAAGGAAAGCAACAAGGACATTTACGAGGTTTTTCGTAAGTGCGAGGTAATCATTCCCCTCTTAGATGCTTTAAAATAAATTCCTAGGTATGCTAAATTCCTCAAAGAAATGTGTACCACAAAAATAAAGCATAATTTGAGGGGAGTGCAGAAGGTAAAGGTGATTGAACATTAATCCGCGATGTTTCATAAGAAACTACCTCCAAATGTAGTGATCCGGCATGTTCATGATACCATGTGTCATAGGAATCACCACGTTTCAAAGAGGCATGCTTGATTTAGGTGCCTCGATTAATGTGATTCCTTATTCTTTGTATGATTCCTTAAAGCTTGGTATCTTACATGAAATAGGTGTTGTGATTCAGTTAGCTGACCGTTCCAACGCTTATCCTAAGGGAATAGTGGAGGACGTGTTAGTTAAAGTTGATAAGTTAATTTTTCCTGCTGATTTATATGTCCTTGAAAACCGCAAGGACTAAAATTTTTGTGCATAGTGGATGCTTGATTATGGAATTTGATGGGAATATGGTTGAGTTCAATATTAATGATTCCATGAAATTCCCGAGTGATGATCACTCGTTTTATGCTATAGACGTGGTTGATTTTGTTTCACAGGAAATGTTCAAGATGGATGGTAAGAACACGCCTCAAGTAGCACTTGAAAATAGTATGAGTAATGAAGATATTGAATATGTTTTGAGCGTTAACTTGCTGGAGGATTTTCAAGCTTTTGAAGGACACGAGAAACTTCCTATCGTTCCCTTTAATAAAGGACCGTTACCATTAACCGTCCCTCGGGACAAGCTTTTACCATTTATAATGCAGGCACCTACTATGGAGCTGAGGTCACTTCCCGAGCATCTGAAGTATGTATTCCTTGGTGGTGTAAGTACTTTGCCAGTGATTAAATCGAGTAAGCTAACTAAGGAACAAGAGGAAAAACTTATCAAAGTGTTGAAGGAACATTGAGAGGCAATTGGATGGACTATTGCAGACATTAAGGGAATAAGCCCTACCACATGTATGCATCAAATTGTATTGAAGATGGTGAAAAACCGGTGAGACGGCTAAATCCACCTATGATGGAGGTGGTGAAAGCCAAAATTTTGAAACTACTCCAAGCAAGTAGGATTTACCCTATTTATGATAGTGAAAGGGTTAGTCCCACTCAAGTCGTACCTAAAAAGTAGGGAGAAACTGTTGTTGAAAATCAAGATAGAGAGTTAGTGTCCACTCGTCTTCAAAACGGGTGGCGGGTTTGTATTGACTACCGTAGATTAAATGCGGTAACAAGAAAATATCATTTTCCATTGCAATTATAGACCAGATGTTGGAAAGATTAGCTGGACATGCTTTCTATTGTTTCTTAGATGGCTATTCATGTTTTTTTCAGGTGGCAATAGCGCTGGAAGACCAAGAGAAGACCACATTTACGTGTCCTTTTGGCACGTTTGCGTATAAACGCATGTCTTTTGGGCTATGTAATGCCCCTGCTACTTTCCAAAGATGTATGGTAAGCACTATTTCGGAGTATATAGAGCAATTCGTAGAAGTTTTCATGGACGATTTTACCGTGCATGGAAAATCCTTCGATGATTGCTTGCAACATCTAAATTTAGTGGTTAAATGAGGTATTGAAACTAATCTTGTTTTGAACTCCAAAAAATGTCACTTTATGGTCGAGAAATGGTCTTAGGCCATGTAGTCTCTAAAAAGGGTATTGAAGATGATAAAGCGAAAATTGATATTATTCAATCTTTACCTTATCCGACTAACGTGCGAGAAATTTGATATTTTCTTGGACATGCAAGATTTTATCGCAGGTTTATCAAAGATTTCTAGAAGATTTCATCTCCTTTATACAGGTTGTTGCAGAAGGATGTTGATTTTGTGGTCGATGAAGCTTGCAAGAGAGCATTTGATGAGCTGAAGAGGAGGATAGTTTTAGCTCCTATAATCCAACCCCCAGATTGGTCCAAGCCCTTTGAGATAATGTGTGATGCAAGTGATTACGCGGTAGGGGCCGTGCTTGGACAAAGAGTGGTAAGGGTGCCTCATACCATTTATTATACATCCATGCAACTAAATGAAGCGCAATGAAATTACTCCATCACAGATAATGTGTGATGCAAGTGATTACGCGGTAGGGGCTGTGCTTGGACAAAGAGTGGTAAGGGTGCCTCATACCATTTATTATACATCCATGCAACTAAATTAAGCGCAATGAAATTACTCCATCACAGAAAAGGCGTTATTAGTTGTGGTTTTTGCTTTTGAGAAGTTCCGATCTTACTTACTCGGCATCAAAGTCATTGTCTATACTGATCATGCAGCCATTCGCCATTTAATGACGAAGAAGAAAGCCAAATCGAGACTAATATGGTGGATTTTTTTGCTAAGTGAGTTTGATTTGGAAGTGAAAGATAAGAAGGGGACGGAGAATCTGGTCGCAAATCACTTGAGTCGGTTGTTGTCATCATATGATCTAGAGCCTAGTTCGGAGAAACCGTGGAAGGAACCAATCCAGGAAGAAGTTCCAGATGAGCATTTGTTTGCTCTTGGATTTTCACACCCATGGTATGATCATAATGTGAATTATCTTTTTTTTAACCGTTTTCCTTGTCATTTCTCAAAAGGACAAACTGAAGAGTGATGCCAAATGGTATGCATGGGACGATCCTTACTTTTGGAAGTGTTGTTCGGATCAATTGATAAGATGGTGCATCCCGGATGAAGAGGTAGCTTCTATTCTCACCTTTTGTCATTCCCATGCTCATGGAGGGCACTTTGGAGCAAGGAGGACAACTAGCAAGATACTTGATTGCGGTTTCTTTTGGCCTACTCTCCATCGAGATGCATATCATTTTTGTAAGTCTTGTGATAATTGTCAAAGAGCTGGAAATATCATACTGTAAAATTTTTGATGTATGGGGTGATAAGTGGGTTTTAGACTCATTAGTTAGGATTAGTTTTAGGTCATTTAGTTGCATTTTAGACCATGTAGCTTCATTTTCTATCCCATTTGCATCCTTTTTTATATGATTTCATGTTTTGCATTAGTTTTTAGAGCATTTGCATCCCCCCTCCCCTTATCTAATCTCGTTTCAAGTGTTACTTGCTAGGCGTGATGAAATGGGTCAAGAACAGGGGAGCGGTCGCTCCATTTGCTAAGGAGCGACCGCTCCATAGCCCAGAAATTGAAGCAGGGAAGCAGTAGCTTGGAGCGGGGCTGGAGCGGGTATGGAGCGCCCACTCCACAGCGTGGAGCGCCTGCTCCATTGCTGTTTCGGTCAGTTTCAGTCGGCTTCGGTCGATTTCGGACGGTTTCAGTTTTGTGTTTTGGGCTTTGCCATTAGTACTTTGGGGGAATTTAAACCAAATTTTGTACTTATGCTGATACACAACTTTATTTTTATAATTTTAATTAGCTTAATTAGAGAGAGTTTTTGAGAGAGAAGTGGAACTTAGTGAGAAAAAGTGGATCTAATATTGAACTTGAAGCTTTTTGGATTGATTTCAATTGTATATTGTTGATTTCATTATCATCTATTGAGTATTCCTTTACTCTTTATTTTTTTTAATACTTTGTTTATTTTGGTTTAGCATTGATTAGTAGTGATTAGTTGCTTATTCGTTGGTTCTCATGTTTTCCACCATTGTTGAACCTCGATTAATGTTTCAAGCTTTTTATTTTACTCCCTCCGTAACATAATAGTTGCAACAATTTCCTAAAATGGGTGTAACATATTACTTGCAACAATTTTCCATCTTTCTTATTTTGGTAAATTTTATCACATGAAATAATGTGTTTTAGGGTCCCCACCAACTTTTGTACTCTTTTTTTGTTGTTATATTTCTTTCCATCATTTTATCTCTTTAACCATACTTTTATTAATCAACCCACTTGTACATACTTAATATATTATGCCTAGGAATTCCCCCTAGTTCAATTGTTGCAACTATTATGTTACGGAGGGAGTACTTCTTTTATGGCTCTAGAGTAATTTCCTAACTAGGGGAAGGGGATGACCTAGGTGATCACTATTTGACCTAAAAATTCAAGCTTGGGGGTTCGACCTAGGTAAAATTAGGTTGTCTAGCTTAAATTAATGCTATGTTTAATTGATTGCTCACCATTTAAACTAGATTTGGGTATCTTAGGTGAAGGATTCAGAAATGAAGCTTAGATTGACCTTGAGCTAGTCAATAGGTTGACTTCACCATTTGAATAGGTGTTGAATTTCTAGGACCGTTGATTGAATCACTATGGATTGTGGAAATAATTAATTAATTGAATTTACCATGAGAATAGGTGAAGTCGGTCGATTAGGTCCTCCTAATTAGTTCAAGAGAGTAATTAGGAAACATTTGAGTGAATTTGTTCCATAATTGACCCTATTAAATCCCATTGGCTTGACTAATTGGGTATCTAGTTGTTAACTAGTGATTCCGCTACCCCTAGTGTCTTCTTATTATAGTTTAAACCCAATCATTTAGTTTTATCGTTAGCTAATTCGTTCATAGTTTATAAGTTAATCATTTATATCAAAAACCACTAAAAATAGACTTAGCTCGCTTAATCGCTTTCAAACTTTGACTAATCCTTGCTTCCTCGTGGATTCGACCCTTTCTTTCCCTATATTAGGCTAAGTTAGGTTATTAATTTTGCACGTGTAACGACCGTGTCAAATGCACCGTTGTCGGGAAAGCAATATATTACATTGATTCGAATGTCGATTTTCGAGTCTAAGTAACCCCCTATCCTTCTTTTCTCTTCTTTTTCCCCGTCCCCCTCTAGTGATGAAATTCTTTTTATTTCCTAACCCCTTGATTAGTTATGGTTTTGTAAGCAATTGCATCTTGGGGACCATTTTCAGAATGACTAGTTTCCCGATTCCTCAATTTAAGAACGAGTCATTTTGGAGGTATTTCACTAGGGTGCAAGATTCTCTTCCAATGAACTATAGTTGCGAGCTATGGGAGATTTGTGAGATAATCTATGGCGGGTTAAATGATTTCACTCGAGCATGGTTGAGGATATTCATCATGGAGAATTTCAAGCTCCTTCCTTGAATGAAGCTTGGGATTATTACATTTGGCTAGCTCAAGACACGTATGAGTGGGACATGGGCACGAATCTTAGGCAAGTTCAACCGGACCAAGGTATGCCTCCTCCTCTTTCTCCTAGTTGTGATGAAATGCATTCAATGCATTATGATTCTTATCTATCTAATGATTGTATTAATCACAATGATGTCTCTTTTGCTTGCAATACAATTTCGCACATGCCAAGTCATGATACTCCCCCTTCTTGTAGTTGCGATGATGTGCATTGGCATGTGCATAATGTTGGGACTTACAATGATGCTTTTCCCCTTGTTGATAACCAAAGCTCTTCTTTACTTGATTCTAAGCCAAAATTGCATGATTTTATTCCTCAAATGCTTGTCAAATATGATAATCTTATTGAATCTAGTTTTGAGGAGCTCAAGTATTATGAGAAGGGAGGAGAGCAATATTGTGAGTTATTTGATCAAACCAAGAAGTTGGTGAGGAGACATGACTCTTTTGAATCTAGGTGGAAGAAAGATGCCCTAGAGTGGTCTGAAGGATGTGAGAATGAGATTGAAGAGCTCAATAGAGATGAAAAGGAAAAAGAGGGTGCAAATGATGTCAATGATATAGGTCTTTGATTGAGGGTGATGGTGATTCTTCTTATGAAGAGAACGAAAATGCATCTAGGGATAATCATGTGCCTTATGTTCATGGATTTTGGAGTACTGATGATGAGGATGAGCCAAAACCTAGGTTGGATTAATCTGATTCATGAGGAGGAAGGTGAGGATTCTAAAGACATTTGTGAATCGCTTGATTTCCTTTTTACCCCTCCTTTTCCGAATGACTCCAATGTTCCCTTTTCTTCCATCCCACATCAATCATTAAATGACCATGATTCTCTTGTGAGAAAAGCCTTTGCTTGTGGTTGAAAATGTTAATGATAAACAAGGAAAGAAACATGTGGTTGAGGGAGCATGTGAAATAGCCAATGCGGAGAAATTATGTGATATGAGTGCGGCTTTAAGTGTGGAAGTTGTTCCAATTCGACCCCCTCACATCCCTTTTCCGAGGAGGCTTGGTCTTATTCCTTCTTTCCTTATTTTTTCCTTACGTTCCCAAACCGTAACCACTCAAGGAGTCTCCATCTCTCTTGGCCCTCCGGATGCTCTTGTTGACTCCATGAGAGCAAAGGTGTATAATAGTGATAGGTTTTCTTCACTTTCTTTTTCTTTTTCTTTTTCTTCTTTTTATTTTGATTTTGATTCTTCTTATTTTCTTGATTTTTGTTTTCGTTCCCCCACCTTTTTGCTTTTCTCTCCATTTAGGCATATAGCAATGTATTACTTTGTGCATGCTTGGCTTCTAGCTATTACCTATTTGGTCTTTTTGGAATTGTGTGCGGTTGCATATGACAAGTCATTGCGATCGTTGAGGTGTTGTTTACTAGACACCTTAATTCCTCTTTGCAAATAGTTCCCCCCCTTTTTTTCCCTTTCTTATTTCCCTTTTTATTTTTATTTATTTTTCCCTCCCCCCCTTTCCTTTCTTATTTTTTTTTATTTTCATTTATCCCCCTCTTCCTCTTGCCTTTTTGACTTGTTTGAATTTAAGCTTGGGGGAGAGGGCATTTTAGTTTGTTTATTTCCTTTTAGGTTGCATTCAGGTTCAACTACCGTGTCAAATTTTGTTGCTGTTGCCAGCTACATAGGAAGTTGCAACTTCAAGAGTTTGAGGAAACCCGGAATGAATCCTATGAGAATGCGACAATCTACAAGGATAAGACGAAGGCATGGCACGATAAGTTGATAATAAGGAAGGAACTCAAGGTTTGTCAAAGAGTTCTTCTTTTTCAATCTCGTCTACGCCAATTTACAGGAAAGCTCCGTTCTTGTTGGATTGGTCCCTTCATTGTCACAAAGGTATTCCTCGATGGAGCTGTGGAGAACATGAGTGAAGCTACATCGAAGGTTTGTAAGGTGAATAGGCGGCGACATAAGTCATACTTTGAAGGTTTTTAGCAAGTGGGGACCGAGGATGCTCCTCTCGGTGACCCTGATTATGGATGAGTTCTTGAGGTTTGCAACGTCGTGTCGATGACGTTAAATAAACGAGCTTTGGTGTATATAGTTGTATAAAGTTAGTTTCTTGTTTGTTCTATAAGATTTTATGCTGGTTGTGCTTTTTGTAGGAAATCTATGGAGTGTGCATAGTTTGAGAAGTTTGAGATTTGTGAGAAGTTTGTGTGGATGATTGGCTCGTGATCCGACAAGTCCGGAATGAGCGTTGAAAGCGAGACTTATGAGCGTAGAAAGAAATGAAGAAAAAGAGTGAAAAGGTGGACAAGAGGGAGGAGGGAGTATGTAAGAAGAAGGTTGTATTTAAGCTATGCTAAGGAAGAATAAGAGAAGAGAAAGAAAACAATGAAAGGGGAGGCAATTTTCCATCGCGACTCACGATCACTATTGTGACTCGTGATGGCATGGTCGCGGGTCGTGACCACCGTCGCGGAGCTCAACAGGAGACTGCCAACGTCCCTCACTTTTCAAAACACGACCCTCCCTTCACCCCACTCTCATTTCACTCGACCCTTTTGCACTCTCATCCCCTCTCCTTCTCACTCTAACTCACTCTCAAACTCTCACAAATCCTCCATTCTCCCTCAATTTATCACTCAATCTCCCTCATTTTCTTCAAAATCCTCACATAATCCTCTCTCCACACTCACATTACTCACCTTGTTTACAAAAAATCTTAAATTCTTCACACTTCTACAAACCCTAGAAGTTGGGGGTTTCCATTTGAATCAATTTTCACCGCAATTGGAGCTTGAAAATGCATTATTGAAGATCAAGAAGGCTTTCTACAACTTCTATTGTCTTTTCTTGCCACAAAACAACCAACTTTTGGGTATAGATCTCTTTTGCCTAATACTCTTTGTTTTTGCTTAAAATTCTTATTCTTGCTTGCTTATAAGAGTATTTAGTGTCATTATTGGTTGTTGTTGTTGTTGGTTATTTTGATCATTGTGATTGTTGTGGTGGTTGTTGATTGAGTTTGTGGTGGTGATTGTGTTGGTTGTAAATTATTGAGTAAGAATTTAAGAAGTTTTAGTGAAGAGTTGTGTTGTGTCGAGACTTGCATAGTGAGGGTAAAGAAGAAAAAAAAGTGACAAAAAATGAGTAAGAGAGCCCGGACCTCCAAACCAAGTATTTCTAAGGGACCCCTTCCCGCCATTGATGCCCGTGGACTAAAGATGCTTAGTAGGGATGCTAAAAGGCGTTGGGATAATCTGACAAGGTCGAGGAGGACAATTCAAGAAACCAAATTTGTACATGTGTCCACTTTAGAACAATTGGGGTTGCTAGACTCCGTAGAAGTGCTTCTTAATATGGTCGGACTTGATGGCTTTATTTTCATACGAGCACGAACCTATGAGAGGTACACATTAGAGTTCTTAGCAACCCTTGAGAACCATGACGGGGATGAGGATGAAGAACCCTATATCACATTTCACCTTAACGACCATAACCTATTCTGAAATTAAAACGGCGTTAGGGTGGGATTATGAGGCTGATGATACTTTCCTACAAACTGAAAATTTCAACAATGCCGTATTTTGGTCCAAAATAACTGGTGGACAACAATGACACAGTAGATTGAAAAATAGTGGTATTCCCCATCCCGCTCTTCGTTTTGTGCACCGGTTCCTTTCCATGACCATATTCTGCCAAAGGGAATACGTTAATTATCGACTTGTACCTTGCTCCTTGTGGATAAGATACTTACTTCCTCTATACATTCATTAGTTAGGGAAAAAAGGTTAATTATATTTGGTTAGGGGTATACTACAACCTCACACAAGAGACCCCCGCTCTCTACCAAAGGTATCGCAAGGCATATGAAGATTCTTGGTGAGTTCCGTGCAACAAAATTCTTGTGGCCCGGAGAGGCCTCCGAAGATGGACCGGCGTAGGCCACGGATCCTTGCCGCAACGTGCCCCCTGAGCCAATTGTTTGAATAATTGATTGGATCCTTGTGGGGGCCTTATAGGGTGATATGTTTCCCATTGATGGCATTTTTTCCCCCTGAAATTCCCATTAATGGGCACCAATGGAATTTTGAGGCAGGGTATGACCTATTAAACAACACATGGACGAGCGTCGACGAGGTCCCTGACGTGCCCCCGAGCCAACTATGGTAAAACTCCACAGTCCTTTATTGGGTTCTTAGGGTGATATTTGTCCCTTTGATAGTATTTATTGGGTTAAGAAGGTGCTTGGTGAGCACCAAAGGCATCTTGAGGCAACGAAGACGATGTTGGGCACCACATGAGGTGAGACTCGTAAAGGGATTATGAGGAAAAATAAGGGCCCCCCACGACCCTAGAGGCATCCTGGGGCATATGGAGGGTGTTGGTGAGGTCCCGGGGAAAAAATCTCCCAAGGCCTTAGGAGCCCTGTCAGCGTAGGCCACACCACAAGGCCTCGACGTGCCACCGAGCCAACTATTGTAAAATTTGATTAGATCCTTGTGGGGGTCTATAGGGTGATATGCTACCCTTTGATGGTACTTTTTTGCGTTTAAAAGAAACCTCCATAGGCACCAAGGGAATTTTGAGGCAAGGTGTTGCTCATGAGACTGCACATGAACGATCCCCGACTTGGAACCCAACGTTCCCCCACGCCAACTGTCAGAAAACTCGATGAAAGTCCTGTAGAGGGTTGTAACAATGATAGTTGGACCTTTGATAACATTTTTTGGAGTAGGAAGGTGCACTTGGTGAGCACAAGAGGCATCTTGAGGCAACGTCGATGCAGTTCGGCAACACATGAGATGAGCGTGGTGAAGGCATTATGAGGCACACTAAGATTTCCCCTCTACATTAGAGGAATCTCGGGGCATATGGAGGGTCTTAGTGAGATCCTATGCCAAAAGGTCTCGAGGCCCGGAGGGGCCTTCGGAGCCCCGTCGGCGTAGGCCACACCACATGGCGGAGACCTGCCCCCCAGTTAAGTGTTGTCAAAATTGGTTGGATGATGGGATCCTTGTGGGAGCCTTATAGGATGATATGTTTCCCTTTGATGGCATAATTTGGCATAGAAAAGTGTCCTTGAATAGGCAAGAAAGGCATTTTCAGGCAAGGTATTAAAAATTGGACATCAGATGAACGAGCCTTGACAAGGTCCCGATGTGCCCCCGAACTAACTAAGGGAAAAATTAATGCGAGTCCTATAGTGGGCTCTTAGGGTGACATTTGGATCTTTGATAACATTGTGCAATTGGTGGGCACTTTGGGGCCCGTCATGTGAAGTATATGGTCTTACCGCAAGAGCGGACGAATGACCACTACAGTGGAGCAACTCTTTCTACCCCCGATGAGGAGTACACGAGGGGGGGGGGTAGAGGAGGAGTTGGGTCTCCAAGTAGCTGAGGCTTATGCTCATCACCATCATCAGCAGCAGCAGGAGGCAGAGATGATACCACCCCCGTTCTAGGCTCAGGTAATGCAGAGGCTTGACACATTTGGGGGTGAATTAAGTGATTTACAGGAGAGGTACTATAGGATGGAGGACACCATGTATTTTATGAGTTCAATGGTCTCGGCCATGAACAACTTCTTTGTGTCACGTTACCCTGATCAAGAACCGGAAAACCAAGAAATTGGGTACTCCGATCCCTCTCCTGATATTGAGATGGAGTGTATGATACGCCACCAAGAGAGGGAGGCTAGGAGGGCAGCCCGACCAGTTGAGGCCGGGGGTCCCTTTGGCTCCTAGAGATTTCCTTTCTTTTCCCCTTCCCTCTTTTTTTCCTTTCCACATTGAGGATAATGTGCCGTCTAAGCGTGGGGGTGGGGAATGTTTTGCAAATGTGGTTGTTTATATTCATTTTGTATTTAACTTTTATGTATTTTTTGTTTTTACTTTGTAATTTCGATGTAAATTTGAAAATTTTGAAAAAAGGAAAATAGAAAAGAAGAAGAAATCCCGTTGAGTTGAAAGCCCGCAAAGGCGGGCGACTCGGGCAAATTGAGAGGACCGGATAGGTTGAAAACCCGAAAGGGCAACCTATGCAAAAACGTGGCTTATCATGAGGGGGTGAGTTGGTGAGGAAAGAAAAAAAAGATGAAGCTAGGATGAAAACCGGAAAGGGCTCCTAGGAAAAATGAGAGAAAGAAAAGAGAGAAAGAAAAGAAAGAAAAAATGTATGTGCATTCTTCTCATTTGCCGGTGTTGGCCTCATAAGTCGGGCTCCTAGGTTGTGTCTTGCGTCTTTGAGGTCGAGGGCATGTCTCTTTTTTGTTCCTTTTTGGTGTCGTTTCAGCATGTGTTGGTTGAGCTTGAAACTAAGCGTGGGGGAGTCGTTGAGTCCTTAGCGTCTTGTCTTTTAAAGCATTTTGGGTTGGTAGATTTATGGCGGTGATTGTTGAAGCTCGTTTCTCGAAACCTTTTGGAATTCGAGTTTTGTTTGTACATTATTCTTTTGGGTTATTGAGTTGGATTTACTTCTTTTTGCGTAATCCCAAGTTTAAATGGTCGGAGTTTAGTAGTTTAGACAGTTTCAGGATGGAGCGATAAGGGATAGGTAGTTGGTGCATTTTGTAACTTGTCGGTCATCATTCCCTTTTATTTTGTATTACTCGAAGTCGAGTAAGATCTAAGCGTTGGGGAATTTGATGCGCTTAAGTTATTCGACAATCTTAGGCTTGATTTTGAGTGGTTTTGTGTGTCGGTTAGGGTTTAGAGTTTGGATTTTAGTTCGATTTGGTGTTAATGAGATTATGAAGAGTCGCGTCGCAAGTTTTGGTGTTATTCTTTATCGTGCAGCATTCTATCATCTTCCGGAGCGTCTAGTCATCTAAGATCCAGTGGCAACGCATTTCGAAGCCTTCGGAAGTTCTTTGAAGCATCCGAGCACCAAACTCCAAGTATTTCGATCGAGCTCCGAGCATTGAGCCGTTGCAACAACCAAGCCACTTGAAGGAGGGTTAGCAAGGCTTTCATGGCTTCTTCTTTCTTCCCCTTTCCCCTCTTTTGTTGTAGTTTTTGAGAGTGGGGAGGCAGTAGCCAGTCGTGAGTTACGACAAGGTTCTGCCGCCCACTTGTCTTTTCTATTACTTTTCCTTCTACGGAGGGTTTTTTATAATGTTTTTAGATCATTTTTATTTTAGAGAGCGAGAGGAGAGCTCAACACTTAGGTTCCATTTCTCGGGTTTTAAACATCAACATTTCTTAGAAATTTCTTATGCAAATCATCTATGTTCTAGCGTAAACTTGTTCTTGGATCCGGTTAGTTGAAGCTTTCAACCTTTGTATGTGAGAACTCTTGTTCTTCTCTTCTCCCTTGGTTATTGTAAGGTCTATTCAGCTTATTTCATTGATGTTTACATAATCTTGCTAGGAGTACTACTAGTGTAGTTGTGTGAATGATCAAATGCTAGAGTTGAGAACATAATCGGGTGTTTATGTTCTTAGTTCTTAAGTAGAACACTAAGTGTTTGAAGTTATTGATAGGATTTAGTCGTACCACCTATTCAAAGATAAACCTACAGTCCTCTAACTAAGGTAGTCAATGGAAGCAGGGTCGAATCCGCAGGGAGACAGAGTTTCTAAATTAATATTCAATCAACTAACGACTTCAGATCAAATCAGGGTGAATTAACTGAACTAATAATTAAGCTAAGGAATTCGAATTAAACCGAAGATTTAACTATGGAATAAAAACCTAGGGTTTTAGGTCGGTCCACCATGCTTATACCAATAAAACAAGGTCAACTACTATCAAAAACTAAGTCAAGAGTCGAGGGATTAGAGCATGTGTTGAGCTATGGTTAAGACTCAACGCTCATAGTTCAACATACACCGCATGTTCACTAACGTAATCAGAACTACTGATGTGTCCTAGACCTCTAGTCGTAGGACGGATCTGTGCAAACAACTATTAACCACAAGCAATCAATGAAACTGGCCACTAACATTAATCACTAATTAAGAACAAACCACACCACAATCACTCTAATCAAGCCCTAGGAATCAATAGCAGTCTAAATAACAATCATGGTATAAACATGGCTTCGCTATCTAACACCCTAGAAAGAGAACTACTCAAACATGATCGAATTGACAATGACAAAGCTAATTGAAAACACTAAGAATTGCATCATGAACTTATCGAATAATAAGCAATTAAACTAAAGCAATTGAGAGATAAGAATAAAGCAATAAGAAAGATGATTACCAAATTGACGGAAAGCGGGAACTTTAATTGAATTGAAATAGTATTCGAATCTCTTCTACAATGAAAAACTATGAAAACTAGGCTAAGAGCTCTCTAAATGTTCAATAGAATATAAGATACAAATAAAAACACCTAAAAAGTATTTATAGTTTCTAAGAAAACAATAAGATAGAGTGGGGAATAGACGAAAAATCGCGTCCCCGTGTCGTCCACCCGATCGGGTAAAGGGCCGCCCGATCGGGCCTGGGAACCTTCTTTCAACACCAAGGAGAATGCACGCACCCGATGAGATCGGGCAACAGTCACCCGATCGTGCCCGCAACCCTAGCACCCGATCGGGCAGGACCACCCGATGGCATCGGGTGGTTGTCTTCTTCAGCTCCCAGAAAAGCAGCAAAATATGGCCAAGTGTAAGTCCGCCCGACGGGATCCGGCATGTCCGCCCGATCGGGCGGAAAATCTGAAGTTTTGGGCCAAAATACTCGTACCCGATCGGGCGGTGGTTGCCCGACCCGATCGGGCGAAGCTCCTTTCTTTCTTGCCTCTACTTGGTTTCAGACGCCAAGCCTTTTGCATATTTGTTCTTCACAACGGGGTTCGAATACCATCTCGAGACCGCCAAGATGCCTCATAACCTTCGGCTATAGCGTGGTGATCAAAACAACAAGTAAATAGGGAGTTTTTCCCGAAAAACTTGCAAAACGATATGGAACACACAAACCACAACTATATCGAAATAGTTAGCATAAATAGCGCCTAAGAGCGTCAATATCGCACAATTTAGCTTGTAAAGAAAGGGAAAAACTCTATAAGAAATCAATATATCAAATTCCCCCAAGCTAAACCTTTGCTTGTCCTCAAGCAAATAGAACATGATCATGGAATAGATTGCCTCACCCCATAGATAAAACAATCCAAGCTCAAAAATATTTTCAAGACTAAGAATCGTTCACGCAGGCATAATTCAAGTTCGGAAAATCAAATCCATCCAACCACCAATCATCCAAGCAATTCATCAAGTTCAAGTGACTACTAGGCATACAAATCCTGAAAAGGTGCTCACAAAGGGTGTCACTCTTCTCAATTTTGTGGCAGGCAAAGAATATGCCCGAACACTCACCGACCCGACCATAAATGTCCCTTTCCACTCACACTCTCATGTGTTTAAGAAGGTAAAATGTCGCTCATCCTAATCAAGTCGACTCAACTAGCAGACATACTCTTTAACTTTGACAAACTAACTCAAAATCAATCCAATAGACATTGTAGGCACAAGCTCAAGAGGGCTTTTTCGGGTTGTAATGGGGCTTAGTTAAGAGGTAGGGGATACTTTTGGGTAATGTGGTGGAAAAACCAAGAAAGGGGGAGCATGAATCACTCAAACAAGGCCTAAGATGGCCTAAACAACTCCCAACAACACCATATAACCACGAAAAATAACCCAACTCTTATAAATCAATGAACACTCACAACAAACCCAATTTTCAGGCAATGAAGCGAATTTTTCTTTATGAACGTACGTGAATGAAAGAACTTTTAATTCTTTTGAACTTTTAATTCATTTTTCTTTCATTTTTCTGAACTTCATTCACGCAACTCTAATATTGCCTTTTCTTTTCTTTTTCTCACACTCAAACCACAACAAATACACTTTTAATTCCTCAACAACCAAACTAAACCATGAAACCAATCTCAAACCCAACCCATACAAAAGCTCCTCCAAGCTAGGCTTGGAAATAATTTCGAAACAAAGGCCATGGGCTCATAATAAGGGTTTAAGTAACATGAAACAAGGTCATTAGGCTCAGCGGGGCTAAGGAGGATAAAAATATAATGAAATTACACTCTGGGGCTCGAGAATAAGTCAAAGAACGCCTCTATCATAGAAAATGTGACAAGTCACCAAACATCAGATGAGTACGAAGTCAAAGTCAAGATCAATCCGCTAGAGAGGAACTAACACACCAAAAATATAGACTGGATAATAATATGAATCCAATAGGCTAGAAAAGGCCTCACAGTCTCACCAAATCAGGTATGCAGCACAAAGTAGTAGCATATAGTCAGAAATCGCTTGAAATCAAAGTAGTCAAGATCAAATCAAAGCCTCAGAATCACAAATGCCAAGCTATCCAGAAAACAAAGTCAAATCATTCTCAATAAAGCACAACGAGGGGCACAGGGAGGCAATCAAACCAGTCATGATCAATCAATTTTTTTTTTTCATTTTTTTCAATTTTTTTCAAAGCTATAAACTATTATATCAAAGTTTTAAACTACACTAGAAAGCAGTACACTATACTAGAAAGTAGTAAAGAAAGTACTCACAGTGAGAGATCCTCCCCCAAGCTGAACGAGGCAATGTCCTCATTGCAACGAGGGAGAGGAGAGAACAAGGGCATCAGCCGCCCATATCATCATCCGTGGGGGCACCGAAAAGACCACCACTAGAAGTACCACCACCATCTGTGTAACCACCTGAAAAACCACTCATCCCTCCACCAAAACCGCTAGTACCTGCATCAAAACCACCACCAGACCACTAGGCCCTAGACCAAAGTCTCCTAAAGAGACGGACTGTCTAGCAGGCTCCTCCTCCTCATCCTCTGCCATGTCATCAGTCGGACCGGAAGGCTGGCCATAACTCGGGTTCCAATGGTACCACGAGGGGTGTTGAGCAGTCTGCTCAACAATGCCACGCTTACAATAGTCGTCATAGAGAGGATAAAGGGCGAAGTGCTGATCTTGGGCCAAGGTATCTATCAACACGGGTGTAGAACTGATCAATGCGAGTGTCATATCCCGCTAGAAGGGCGGTGTTCGCATTGATCATCCCTTCCATCCGTCCCATCCCCGTCTCCATGCGACCTAGGGTCGACATCATAGAAGTGAAATCAAATGTGTGCGGGGGAGGGGGAGGAGCAGAAGTGGAGGCTAAAATCAGGTCACCACGGTCGTGGTGATTTTGCCACGACCGTGGCTCCTGATCTTCATAGAATCAGTGCGTTTTTTGTATAGCTACTGCCTGGGCAACGTTAAGGCACCACGACCGTGGTGACCTGACTTCGGGTGTTGACCCCGTTTTTCCGTATTAGTTTAATGAAGCTTTTAATTAGTTTTGTAGTTAGACACTCGACATTATGTCTTACTCTTAATTTCTAATTACATTGGCTTAGCCCTAAACTCTCTCTAAACATTTAGTTTCGAAATTGTTCATCTTTGAAGATCGAATCCATTATTCAATCCAAGTAATTTTCCTTCAATCTCTTTTCTTTATTTCTATTGCTTGTTTATGATGTTGAATTTATTTAATCTCAATTGCTTAGAATCCATGATTAGTGAGTAGTTTATTATCTAGGGTTTTGGCAAAAGTATGAATTAAGGGTTTCATGTAGATTGTCTATGCTTTTTATGATTCAATTGTTTGTCTATGCATTGAATGTGGTGTTTTGACACCCTAGGATAGATCTTGATCACGTTTATGCTAGGGCACTTAAGGTTTCTATCGTTCTTAAGCGAACTTTAATCCCTTTTGTCATTCCCATGTTTCAACTTGATTTCTAGACCAAGGGATTGGGTAGGAATTAAGGGGATCCTTTTATTAGGGGTTTTTCGATCTCATTAAATTTATTAATCAACGGACCAAATACAATTCGAAAGAGGATTTGGTTGGTTGATTAATCGATTACTCTTGAGGACCATTCGAGAGAGGACTCAAGTAAATTAGAGGGAAACTTAACCTTGTATTGACTCCGTAGTGAATCACCATAGCGTCGATTATCGTTGTCTAGCCCATGTTCATACGAGTAGCCCAAACTCTAGTGTTTTCCTTATTATATTAATTCTGCTATTTTATTATTAGTTGGTATTCATTATCTAGTTAATTAGTTGGTATCTTATTCAATCTCAACCCAAAAAAACCCTTCACTTAGGTAGTTCTGGACTTAGTGGACTATAGTCAATCCCGATTTCCTTGTAGTTCGACCCTTGACTTGCCATTACTACGTTCTTAGTAGTTGCTTGTTAGGTTTATAAGTTTTGTTTGCTAAGCGGTTCTTAGTGCCTTAACGACGCACTAAAAACCTCTTATCAGCACATCGGGGGGTTTGGTATGACTTTTCACCTTCTTAGCCTTTTTCTTTTTAGTAGTGCCACAAGGAGTATGCGACACCGACTTAGAGCACCAACAAAGCATGATGGTTCAGACACCACATATTTCTTACAACCAAACAACCTAACAATGGGAAAACTCGATGGGAGTCCTGTAGTAGGTTTGATATTTGACACTTTTACAACACTTGTTGGACTAAGAATGTACATAAGGTAGGAACCGAGGGCATCTTGAGGTAAATTTGACAGTGTTGGGCACCATATGAGGCAAGCTTAGTGAAGGCATTATGAGGCAATATAAAGGTTTCCCTCTACACTAGAAGGAGACTCCTAAAAAATGGTACGCACCAAAATCATGCTGAGACAACTTCGACGCTTTTGGACACCACATAAGGCGAGTCTTGTGAAGGCATTAGGAGGTAAACTAAGGGCCCCTTCTGCAATAGAGGCTTCTCGGGCAGATGGAGGGTCTTGGTGAAGTTGCGGACAAAAAATCTCTCGAGGCTCGGAGGGGCCTTGCTACCCCATCGGCGTAGGCAATATCATATGGCCCCGAACTGCCCCCGAGCCAACTTTTTCAAAAATGGATGGGATCCTTGTATAGGCCTTATAGTGGGATAAGTGGCCTTTTTATGACATTTTTTAGCCTAGGAGAGTGCCCTTGATGGGCACCAAGGGCATTTTGAGGTAAGGAATGGCCCATCGAACAACATGTGAACAAGCCTCGACAATGTCTCCAACGTGCCCCCGAGCCGGCCGCAGGAAAACTCAATGGGGATCGCGGAGTCTTATAGTGGATTCTTTGGGTTATATTTGACCCGTTTGATCACAGTTATATGAATAAGAAGGTGCATTTGGTGGGCACCAGGGGCATCTTGAGGCAATTTGACGTTGTTGGGCACCATATGAGGCGAACCGCGTGAAGGCGTTATGAGGCAAACTAAGGACCCCCGTCTGCACTAGAGGCATCCTAGGGCATATGGAGGATCTTAGTGAGGTCTTGGGCAAAATTCTCCTAGGCCTAGGGGCCTATTGGTTTTGATGGCATATTTTGGCCTTGAAGAGTTCTCAAATGGACATCAATTTTGAGGCAAGATAGGGCCCGTCGGACAACAAATGGACGAGCCTCGACAAGGTCCCCAAGTTGCCCTGAGCCAACTGAGGGAAAACTCTATGGGATACTATAGTGGATTCTTCGATTTTATTTGGCCCTTTGATAGCATTTGGTTTACTAAGAACGTTCACTTGGTGAGTATTGAGGGCATCTTGAGACAACGACGACGCTCTTGCGCACTGCATGAGGCAATCCTCGTGAAGCAACTATGAGGCAAATTAAGGGGTCCCCAACACATTAGGGGCATCCTAGCACATATACAGGATCTTGGTGAGTTCTTGGACAAAAAATTCTCGGAGCCTAAGGAGCCCTGTCGACATAGGCTATAATACATGGCCCTGACTTACTTCCAAGCTAATTATTATAAAATATCCTTGAGGCGGACTTATATGGTGATATGTCTCCCTTTGATGGCATTGTTTTGTCCTAGGAGAGTGTCCTTAATGGGTAACAGGGGTATTTTGAGGCAAGATATGCCCCATCGGACACAAGTTTGGTTCGGCCTACCAATGCGGACGAGGTGAGAGTCCTATTGGTCAACGCGCACACATGGGTGTTCGGAAGGTTTTGTTGGGCATGCATGGGGGCTTCCCATAGTTGCTCTTGTCTTTCACTCGGATCTGGCAATAAGGAAGAGGTGACATGCGTGCAGACGGTTGTGTTAGGCGAGCATGGAGGTGTCCATCCTTGCTCTTGGCTATCACTCGGATGATGCTTGGTTTGGCCTGCCAATGCAGACAGGTTAGGCCTATCGACCAACGACGTGGGCTTATAGGACGCTCAATTAAGGTTGCCCTGTAATCCCCATAATTTTACGTATTTATAAATACATTTAAAATATATTTATAATTAGTTTTCGTGTTGATTTAACATAATATTTTAAAAATAGACTATTTTGAAAGTCGTGTTTTAAATTGATTTTAATTATAGTTTGAGGAGACCAAACCTTCGTTAACCTTGATGATCAACTTAATGCACAAACTAAAGTCCTAAACCTATATGTACATGGTTTCTAAGCAAACCTATAAATACCCTACTTAACCTAAATTTTCCGCAATTTATTTTCCTCACCCGTTCGGTTTTCCTCTCCCTCTCTTCCTTGGTTTCCGTGCACACGACACCACCACCCACACTCTTCCTCGAATTTTTCGGAAACCACCGCCTCATGCACCACCGCTCGCCTCACCCACTCTCTCATCCTCGGTGCAGCAGCACTGGCTGCACTCTTTCTCTTTTCTCTTTGCTCACGCGAACCGCTAGCAAAACAGCCAGCAGCAGCGCGTGCGGCCACGCGTACCTCTGCTGCCAAGTACCACCCAACCGTCCCTTTTTCCGCTTGTTTCTGGTTTTCGTGCTTTTCGTCTGATTAATTATTATTATCCCTTTTTTCTCTATTTATATTTATTTAATATTTTAGTAGTTAAAGTTATGATTTTTATATGTTTTACAAATAGAGTTTGGAACTTTATTGTTTTATTAATTAAAAATCTGATTTTTATGATTTATAAATTTATGTTATAATTTCAGATTCATTGATTCATATTAAACTGAGTTTTAAATATAAAAGTAATGATTTTTAAGGTTTTTAATCTAAGTTTGATAGTATAAAATTAAAGTTTATTAAAGGTTGAAACTTTAATACTTTTAAAGGATTTTCAAAAGAGTTTTGAAGAGGTTTATAATAATTATAATTATTGTGAATAATTAGAGTTTTAATTCGTTATTATTTTACTCCAACTGTCCCATATTAGTTGAAATACTTTTCATATATGGCTGTCCCATATTAATTACAAGACTTCTATTTTAGACATGAAACCCACCAATATTTTATTATATATCACCCAACTAATTTACCCCACTCATTCATATATTTATATGAAAAATATTAAAATATTACTCCCCTACTCTATTAATTTCCTAAAAGTACCACATCAGTTTCTATCACATCGACTTTTACAATAAATTATTATAACCTAGACCATACTCTATAAACTTCCTACAACTATGTGCATAGGCTATTATTGCGATTAATATGCGACGAAGGGAGTATTAATTGGTAGGCGGAGAATTTGCCTTTAGTGATTTATAGAGTACCTAAGTGGCCTTTCCTTTTTTGTCTACATAAGGTACGGCAATGTAACAACCTGAATTTCAAACAGGTTGAGCTTAAGTCTTGAGCAATATAAGTTAAGAATAAGAGTTTAAACTTATGTATCTCGTCGAGAATGAGCTTGTGGATATTTTAGGTTGATCTTAGAGCTTATGTTTTGATGTTTCAAGGACAGAACTTATTTTTTGGGGGTTAGAGTGTAACAGCCTGAATTTTAAGCAGGTTGAATTCAAAGTTAATTATATTAAGGGGGTAGAGTGTAACAGCAGATAGAATTTCAGGATTCTAAAGTTCCTCGTGAAAAAGAGTTACTTGAAATTGTTAGTTGTTTTAAGTTTTCATATGGTTTTGACCCTTTAAGCAGATTATAATTCTCTTCAACATCATACGAGGACAAAACTAGATTAGTGATTTCATTTTTAGTGGTTAAGAAAGCTTTGGAAACCAAAAGATTAGTTAGAAAGTCCGTGAGAGCCTTATTCATTAAGATTGCAAAAATCGTATGGAGATCGTTTTATGGGGTAACGATAAACATCCAGTTAAAGAGAATTTTGGGGTTGAATCCGAGCTTAGAACCTAAACAAACTTGATATGTGACATGTTTTCAATGTCTTAAGGTTAAAATGGTCATTTATTCCCAAAAATTACATGGCTAAATAGGATAAGTTCCTTATTTAGTAAGTTCTGGCCTGCTTAAATATCAGTTCAGACCTATCCTTAAATAAAGCTCTGTAGCAGCTACTTGGGTGGCGATCTCTCAAAGAAATTATCATGAATGAATGACAATACATCAAGCTAACACCTCAAGAAAGAACCACCCAGAAACTCTATGAAACCGACCATGCCCAGAAGAGGTTTCCTTCCCGTAAGGGTACCGCCATTAACTTGATATAAATAGCAGTTTTGGGTTTCGGTTCTTTTCACCCAATTCGTCTTCTAAAACACCTACTTTTTCTTACATAGATTTATTTTAGACATCCACATTTATTTTTTAAAGCTTTGATTTCAGCTTTTAAGCCTTGGGAAGGTGTAGAAAAGTCCATATAAACATCAAACAAGCTATTGTAAGTACAATTTTGCATCCCTCTTGTATTTAGCTTATCTATTCATGTTCTAAAGCTTGTTTAAACGAATCCTTAGCATCTTGTATACTCAGGGGAAGCTATAGGAGTAATTAATCATTTGGATTAAGAAGTTTACATTGTGTTAAGAAACCTAAGTGAAGGTACACAATTAGTTTGGATTTTAACATAGAGATCTCCATACCTATAATTAGATGATTGTTTCTTTCTATTATAAAACATGTTTATGAAATGATTTAACTTCTGATGTGTATATTATTATGTGTATCTTGAGTGTATAACATGGATATAGCATGCTAAGGTTCACTCGACATGTTTTACTTGTCCGAAACTACGCTTATACATTAAATTACCACACTTCTGAAGTTGTATAGTAATGGACAACAAGGTGTGTCTTGATTATAAATATGAAAGCTATATGTGGTATGAGCTTTTATGTATGAGGTAGTAAAGTGTTATGTAGTATGAGTTACATTGTGTGAAGTATGAGCATTAGGTACGAGGTACGATATATGCAATATGAGTTAAGCTATAAGTTGTGATTGTGCAAGTTATGAGGTATGTGCTATGAACTATGAGGCATAAGCTATGACCTTTGAGCTATATGGTATGTGTTAAAGGCTATAAGCTATTTACTATGAGGTATGAGCTATGAGGTTTGACTTAAGAGAATGGTGGCTAGACTTATAATATCAAGTTTAAATATTTAATTTGGATATGATGGTAAAAATATATTGGATTATGGAAATTAAGGTGAGAGCAGAAATATTATATTGAATTTGATTGTGGCTATAACTATAACAGATTGTCATGTTTGATGAGTAATATAGTGAGCCTTTAAGGTTGAGTGAACATATGATATTATGGACTCTTATCAATGGTTCACGAAAGTGAACTAGTGTAAACAACATTTCAAGATAAAGACTCCAATGGTACTCGATTAGTAATTAGCAAAGTTTCATATATCAAGTTACCGATATGATTTTCTAATACAATATCATAAACAAAAAACAGGGTTGTTAATCAAGAAATGTTATTATCGAGGCAATGTGTAAAGCGTTAGCATGTGAAGAAAGTCAATAGTTATGCCAAAGCTTGTTTAAGGAATATTAGTAGTTAATGATAATTATTGAGAAACATAGTTATTGTTACTGGAGCTTTATGAGCTCGGAATCAATATACTTGACTAGTTCAATATTTTATAGTTAAGTCTAAGGTATTGGCGTTGTTAAGATTTTATTTGGAATAAATCGAGATACGTGAATATTTTAGTGACAGTTATGCTCTGGTGATGGAAGACTCGTTATCAATATTAAAGTGAAGTTAAGGAGATAGTCAAAGGAACTCGGCTTAATAAAGGTAATTAGGATTGTTTTGTCTGAGTGATATCAATACATAATGGTGGACTATTTTATTCATAAGGTATATGTTGTAGTAACGTTATAACTTGAGGTTTCTTGGTAAGTAACGTGATTGTTAGGGTGAATTGCAACGATTAAGCTTGGTTCTTAATAAGTGTTGTTGTGGTTACAGTTAATAACAATGAATAGGATTGCGAGTGAATGCCAAGTAATTATGTTGAGGTGATTACACTTATTTCGATAATTACCCGAAGGTGCTGATTAGAAAAGATATTAGCTATAAAAATCTTGTGAGCTAAGGATCAAGCAAAAGGTATTAGTTGTTGGAATAACCATGCATGCTAAGCATATATTTCATATATCTATGAAATGAGTTTCAAATTGACTATTTCATATGAAGCTTGATTTCAAATGTTATATCATGATATTTATGAGAAAGTGTTTTACGAGTAGTAAAGTTTGATTTGTGATATTTGGTGAGTAAGTTACCTGCATACTATGTTGAATATATATATGATTATAACTGTGAAGCGAGGCGTGAACAGCACATTGGTTAGGGCGGGTAGTCCCTAACTGTTACCCAACCAGAAGGGGCGAAATTCTGGCGGTGAAGGACATGTCCAGGTTAAGTCTTGCAAGCATAACATAAAAGGCGGAGTGACGACCCTCAACAGTTTGGAGACATCTGGTACTGAGTACCCCACTCCACTTGCGTTCATGCCAAACGATTTGATTTTGTGAAACTTAAGTAACTAAGTTGAACGTGACTACTTGCGATTATGACTAGGGGTTATAAATTAGTTTTCAAAATACACCTAAACTTGTATTTTCTATTATACAGCGTGTACTCAGCTTTGCTGATTAATTTGTCATTCTTGTGGCCTGTTAATTGGTGAGTGGAAGAGTCTAACCTTGATGCACGATTATGTAGAAGCCAGAATCGAGTTGAGAGCATAATTATGATTCAGATGTATATTGTGGGTTAAAGTTTTGAGATTTAAGTTTGTATATGAGGAGTCTGTTAAAATGAGTTATGATATGATTTAATTCCTTTGTTTTGGGATTGAGATCGAATAATTCTGTAATTGAAGTATTATATAAGGGATATTATTTTGTGGGCCCGTAACCACAGGTCAAGGATCGTGTATTTAGCGTTGTTTCCGCTGCAAGTTCCATCTAAAGTATTATTTTCTTTATTATTGATTCCATGTTCATTGAGGTATAAGATTACTAAGTGTGTTAAGCTAGCAGTTCGGGAGGCTGGGCTGTTACAGCCGATGTCCATATGTGTTAGACTAGTATCATATCCTAAGGTTAGGATTTTTAAATAGTATAATGTTTATTGTATTATTGGATGTTAAGTGCTCGTTGAGCATGTTAAGTGCCTACGATTCATTTATGGTTCATATGTGGCTATTGATTTATGGAATTACGTGTTGTTGAGCATGTTAATGTTTATTACATGATTGAATGAATGTTTGATTGAAGCATGTTTGGGAAGGGAAGCTAATTAATAAATTCGCATATAGGATTTATAAAATATATTTGCTATGGATTATTATTTATATTGTTTTCCTTATTATTATTATTCTATTACTTCTCAAAGGTCGGGGATTTTGTGAATAAGTTGGATTGGTATCATTATTATTATTACGTTACAGAGACCGAGGGTTTGTAGGGTAATTTGTATCTTTTGTCTTCAGACACTTCAATTGTTGATTTTATTCAACAAATAAATTGAGAATTAGTTTCTTGTCAATTAAAATTGTTTGATCACTTTATATAATCCTATGATAAAAGTGGAATTTTGTTGTATCCATGTTATGACTTGGTTGTCTTTTTAGAGTCCCATATCGAATAACATATTAATACTTAAAGTGTAGCAATAGGTTTAGACTTGTGCACGTCTGAAGTTTTTGACTAGTAGAATTGAAGTACATGGTGGTAGCCCATTTAAAATGTCATCGTGCTAGATCATTGCAATTATTGGTCTTCAACGAAGAATTCCTAGTAAGCGCGAGTCATCAGCTCGCATTGACTACGTCCTTGCCCTTTGTCCACACCTCTTTTTGCTCCTACCGATTGAATGGTCCAATGAAGTGTTCTGATCGCGATGACGTGGGTGATTCGCCACCGGTGAAGCCGCGAGAAGTTCACTAAACCTTATCATTTAGAGGAAGGAGAAGTCATAACAAGGTTTCTGTAGGTGAACCTGTAGAAGGGTCATTGTAAAAACCTGCAAAGAAGAGCAACCAGTGAACTTATTCATTATCTGTGGGATGGTAGTGCTTGCATGATACCTTTAGTTAATGCAAGCCCCTCTCCAGCATCGAGGGTCACTCCTCTTTGGGACTGCTGCTCGACAAATAACTAACCCCAACGCGCTCTGCGCCAAGACACAAGCAGGATTATGACACTCGGTCTTAGATGTTAAATGGCTCTCAACAACAGATATCTCGGCTCTCGCATTGATGAAGAACATAGAGAAATGCGATACTTGGTGTGAATTTCATAATCCAGTGAACCATCGAGTCTTTGAATGCAAGTTGCACCCAAAGCCTTTTGGCCGAGGGCGTATCTCGCCGGGCGTCGCGTCTCCCCTACCCACGCTTGTGAGAAGCGGAGGAAGATGGCCTCATGTGCCTATCCAAGCATGAATGGCCTTAAAGATCCCATGCCCTTGAGCTGCATCAGCGTTTGGTGGTACACAAGGCTATGCCTAGGTTGCATCTCGTCACATACCATGAGGCTAAGTGGATTCGTAAGACCCTAACATGTTGTCTTAATTGATAAACCGTTGCAACCCCAGGTCTGGCGAGGTTACCCGCTAATTTTAAGCATATCAATAAGCCGAGCAAAAGAAACTTACAAGCATCCCCTAAGTAACTGCGAGTGAACAAGGAACAACCCAACTTTAAAATCTGGTTATCAGAGAAGTGAGAGCCCCGTCGTGCCCGGACCCCGTTGCACTATTAGCGCTGTCACCAAGTTAGGTTGTTTTGAAAAGCAGCCCCAAGCGGGCGGTAAATTCCGTCCAATGACAAATATGGGTGAGAAATCGATAGCAACAAGTTCTGCCAGGGAAAGATGAAAAGGACCTTGAAAAGAAAGTCAAAGAGTGCTTGAAATTGTCCGAAGGCAAGCGAATGGGGGTCGGCGATGCTCCCTGGTCGGATGTGGGATGACCTAAAGCTGGTCCGTCGATCAGCTCGGGGTGAGAACAAATGTGGATTGGGAGGGCTGCTAAACACCGGTTTTCGAGAGCGTCATCCCCTCGATTGTGGTGGGCAGCGCGACTGTCTCGGCGTGCTTCGGCACCTGAGCATTCCAGGAGTCGGCCTACGCGCCCCGTTCGGCTCGTCTTGAAACATGGACCAAGGAGTCTAACATGTGTGCGAGTCAACGTGTTAACGTTCGGTGCAAGGAAGCTAATTGGTTGGATCCCCTTACGGGCGAACCGCCGACCGATCATGATCTTCTTAGAAGGGCTCGAGTGAGAGCATACCTGTCGAGACCCGAAAGATGGTGAACTATGCCTGAGCAGACAAAGCCAAAGGAAACTGTAGTGGAGACCCGAAGTGATATTGACAGCCTCTCACAACCACACTATCTCTCATGTTTAAACAACCAAAAGGGACCCACTTTCACACCATCTCTCATCATTGCATTGAATTTTGTAATTTTAGTAAATGGATAAATCATTATGAAGCTGAGGGAGTAAAAATTTAACAATGTAGAATCTTAATACGATTTGACGATTCAATCCTAATTATAATAAAAAATGTAAAATAATTTCATAGATGATTTTTCTCCTACTTCCTAAATAATAAGTGATACACATTTTTTTCAACGGTGTTCCTAAATAGATTATACACTTCTTTTTTCCTTATGAAGTAAGTTTTGGCGTGAGTTTACAAAATTTTAAGGTGTTCCAAAATAGATGATACACTTTTGGTATAGTTCTTATTTTAATTATATGGCCCACTCCCCACTTCCAATTTAATTCACTTTATCAAGTTTACGAAATTTTGCCTCAAAATCCTTTTGTACAGTATACTACCTACGTTTCTTTTTGTTTTTCTTACTTTCCGTTTTGATCCGTTTCTTTTAAAAATTAATATAATTGAAATATTATTGGACTATTACAATGAGCTAGACGGTAGTATAATATCTTATCTAAATGTCAAAATAATGGGCTGTCCAATAAAAAAACATAGCTCAGATCCAAAACTTTTTATAGGAGAATGATCTTGTAGTTAGAATTGGAATTAGCTAAACAAAGCTAGTTTGGTTGTAGAATAAGACACACTATTAACATAAAGAATGCATATGATCTGCGAGTAAGACATGGATCAAATGAGAAAGTGGACAGTGATGCTCTTTTAAAAAATGGTTTCTTTGTTCTACCTAATTAAGGAATTTGCAACCTTTATAAATTATAACCAAACTAGCATTGGCAAATCTTAATTAGCAGTTTACTTTTTCGCCAAAAACAGCCATCATAGCCAATAATGTTAAACATAGCAGCAGTATTGGTATTTGTTTGGGCTAATTCAGGTCTTAGCCCAATTAGGGTTTAAATGGCTAAATTACCCTCATTAAAACTAAGCTAAGCCCATTATTCTTAAAAAGGCCCGTAATACTCCTTATTACGGAATTACCCTTGATTATCTTAATAATTACGGTTCTATCATCAAAGTACCCTATAAATACCTGATTAGTATCATAATTTCAGGTAACTTTTTCTGATTACTCTAAACCTCATTTTTCATACTTTCTCTCTACAGAAAAGTAATCTGACTTGAGCGTCAGAGAGGCGATCCGGAACCACCCCCGGGGTAGTCTATCTTCGTTGTTTTGCAGGCTCTTGGACATCCTATTGCGGGCAAGCGGCTAAGACAATTCCCAAAATACCTTCATACAAATAAATAAATCTGTTCCGGAAACAGTTGGCGCCGTTTGTGGGGATTGTCAACAAAAAGCTATGGTTAGGACTAGACGCCCGCGGTCAACGGATACCATTAGGAGAGCACCTGTTCTATTCTCTCATCATGATCATGTGCTCGAGGAGATTGTTCACCCCAATGAGGATACTCCACATGAAGAAGTGGATGGCCCTCAGCCAGTCACACATCGAGATCTGGAGCAATTGGCTAGTAGGATCAACGATAACTTGGATCGTAGTCTGAGGGCTCTCATTCTCAACATGAGGGATGGAGGTGAAGGGCCTTCACGCAGGACAAGAGGCCCCCATCATCTAAGGGAGACGGCTCACAGGCAGGAGGGATCCTTTACCAGGAACCCCCCCTCAACCACAGCCATCACCACCCCCTCGGTAGCTCAACTAGGAGATGCCAGAGAAGTTATCATTGAGAGACGGTTAAGACAAGGTACTCTTGATGCTCGGGATATCCTCAACTTCAGGCGTGATAACTCTCATCGTGAAGGACCCCGTCAACAAGAAGAAACCGAAGCTCAATCTCGATCAAGAGACCCCAATCAACTCTCTCGTCATGGATCAACTAGAAACCATGGTACAACAACAAACTCGACAACCTCTCATAGAAGACAAGCTAACATAACCAATCAAGGTGGAAGAGGGAATGAAATAAGGGCTCGTAGGAATACCCCTCAGCCAAGACATCGAGATTCCCCTCCGCCTAGGCTGACAGGGTTGGGAAACCTTACATCATTGACCCCGTTCAGTCAAGAGATCATGCAGACTCCCATCTTTCCGAAAGTCAAAATTCCTACTATTGACCCTTATGATGGAAAGACAGACCCTCAAGACCACCTCGCAGCCTACAAGGCGCAAATGAGTGTGCAAACGGGGTGCGAAGCCACTTGGTGTAGATTCTTCCCCACAACCTTGAAGGGTATTGCTCAAACTTGGTTCAGCAATCTTCAGCCAGGAACCATAACTCAATTCTCAAAGCTCTCGAGCTTATTCCTTTCAACACTTCATTGCTGGAAAAAGACAGAGGAAAATGAATATCCACCTTATGTCCATCAAACAGGCGGATGATGAAAGTTTAAAAGAGTACATTCAAAGGTTCAATTCTGAATCCCTCCTCATCCCAGACCTTGAAGACAACGTTGCTTTCACTGCCCTCCTAGCCGGACTTAAGCAGGGAAAGTTCAAATGGTCTTTAGCTGAGGATGAAGTCTCAACATTCTCCGAGGCAATGCGGAGGGCTGAGAGGTTTATTCAAGCCTCCGACATCTGCAACCCCTCAATCGATCGAGGCAAGAAGAGAAGGAATGATGATGGAAATCAAGATAGAAACAAAAGAAATAGAAAGGTAGAAGGTGAGAGGGATGACTCTCGATACAGAGTCGATAGACGTGAAATTTACCTGGACATCAAGAACAAAGACATGCTCCCAAAGCCGAACCCCATAAGGACGTCGGCGGACAGGCGAGATAAAAGCCTCTGGTGCGAGTTCCACCGGGAGTGTGGACACACTACTGGAGATTGTAGGGAGTTAAAAAGATCTCTTGATAAGCTGGCGAATGAAGGAAAGCTTAATCGTTATTTGAAGTACCTCTCAGATAAGCGGGAAGGAATGCGAAAGGAGAATGAAGATCAGAGCCGCACCATCGGATGCATTCATGTCATATCAGGCGGGTTTGCCTCCGGAGGCCTAACTGGCCATGCGCGTAAGAACCACCTTCGGACCCTTCGACATCAAGTCCTTGAGGTCGAAACTCCCTCAGCAAGATCAAAAGGCCCCCGGATGGTGTTTGGTGATGAGAGTGGCAGAAATTTTCAAGTACCCCACGACGACCCTCTAGTGGTTGAAGTGAAGGTGGCCAATTCTCTAGTCAAGAGAGTTTTGGTAGATAGTGGAAGTTCAGCTGACATCATCACGTGGGATTTCTTGAAACAACTTCAATACAAGGAGGAAGATCTTTTACCCATCAACCAACCATTAGTTGGGTTCGGAGGACAATCCGTCTATCCCGTTGGTATAGTGAAGCTGCCGTTCGATTGGGTGAAAAAGGAAAGGGAAGGAGCCTCCCCGTCAACTTTTTGGTAGTGGACATCCATCTGCCATACAACCTCATATTTGGCCGACCTCTTCTAAATCAAGTTAAAGCTGCCATCTCAACCTATCAGCTACTCTTACAATTTGAAACTGATGATGGTTTAGTGGGGAAGTTGTATGGAGACCAACGCTCAGCAAGGGAGTGTTACGTTAATAGCCTGAAGAACCTTGGCAGTAACTCCTCACCAAAGGATGACGGGAAGTTGAAAAGAAAAGAGATGGAAGTGGTTGAACCCCCTTCGTCAGTATTAAACATCTACATGTCAGAGAATCCAAAGCAATAAGGACGTCCAGAGCCGGTAGAGGAAGATGATAAGGTCCCCCTCGGAGATTACCCTACTCGAACTGTAAGAGTTGGGAAAAATCTAAGTCCAGATCTGAGATAGTCCATCATTCATGTGTTGAGGGAGTATAAAGATGTATTTGCGTACTCAGCTGAAGAGAAGCCAGGAATTGACCCCTCGGTCTTGACCCATGAGTTGAACATCAAGGAAGGATTTAGGCCGATCAAGCAGAAGTTGAGGCATGCTGGACCCGAGAGGAATCAAGCGGCATCGGCTGAAGTCAAGAAGCTACTTGAAGCCGGCTTCATTAAAGAGTGCCAATACAATGAATGGCTCTCAAACGTTGTGCTTGTAAAATTGCCAAACGGATCTTGTCGTATGTGTGTTGACTTCACGGACTTGAATAAAGCATGTCCGAAGGATCACCACCCCCTACCCAAGATCGATAGGCTTGTGGACTCAACTGTTGGGCACGCTCTATTAAGCTTTATGGATGCAAATGCAGGATACCATCAGATCCCTTTGTCCGAAGAAGACCAAGTGCATACCGCCTTCATCACTAACCAAGGGGTATATTGCTAGAAGGTAATGCCATTCGGCCTGAAGAATACGGGAGCTACCTACCAACGCCTAGTCAACAAGATCTTTCAAAAGCAAATAGGCCACAACATTGAGGTGTATGTGGATGATATGATAGTGAAAAGCAAAAAGGCTCCTGATCACATAGCTGATCTAAGGGAAACATTGGAAACCCTTCGAAAATATGGAATGAAACTTAACCCAAGTAAATGTGTCTTTGGAGTGCAAGAAGGAAAATGCTTGGGATTTCTAGTTGATCAGAGGGGTATCGACTCTAATCCGGACAAAATACAAGCTATCTTGGATATGAAGTCCCCTCGGAACTTGAAAGAAGTTCAAAGGTTGACAGGCTGCTTGGCGGCCCTTGGACGATTCCTATCGCGATCTTTGGATAGGAGTCTGTCATTTTTCAAGGCTCTCAAAAGGCCTAAATTCATGTGGGATGAAGAGGCAGAAATAGCCTTCCAACGGCTGAAAGAGCACCTCATAACAATTCCCAAATTGGCTAGTCCCTTCCGGGGAGAAACTCTTCATGTCTACTTGGCTGTTTCAGATCATGCCCTCAGCGCGGTCCTTGTAGCTGAAAGGGAACAAGGCCAACAACCTGTATACTTTGTAAGTCATGCACTGAGAGGGGCTGAATCAAGATACACCCCCATTGAAAAGGTGGTTTATGCATTAGTGATGGCTAGTAGGAAACTTAGGCCCTACTTTCAGTCACACCCTATCAAAGTTCTTACAAGTCAACCTATACGGAAGGTATTGGAGAGCAAAAACCACTCTACAAGAATGACGGATTGGTCAGACCAACTATCAGATTTTGGTCTAGAGTTTGAGCCGCGAAGAGCTATCAAGGGGCAAGCCCTGGCGGATTTTGTTGCTGAGTGCTCTCATAGACCACCTCCCTCAAACACAATTTCCCCTTGGTCTCTATTTGTGGATGGCTCCTCTAGTAGAGTGGGTAGTGGGGCTGGAGTAATTATCACCTCCCCAGAAGGAGAAAGATTTGAGTACGCCATCAGATTCTCTTTTCATGCCTCAAACAACGAATCTGAATATGAGGCCCTCATACTGGGACTTCACTTGTGCCTCTCCATCGGCGTTAAATCTATCCAAGTCCAATCTGACTCTCAACTGATTGTGGGCCAAATCTCAGAAGAATTTGAAGTGAAAGAAGACAACATGAAGGCATACTTTGAAAAATCTAAGAAATTAGTTGAGAAATTTCAAGAGTTCAACATCAAGCACATCCCTCGGTCTGAGAACCAACAAGCGGATGCTTTAGCCAAGCTGGCTAGTTCAGCTGAAGGAACCATGCCTCGGAACATAATGTGGGAGGTACTGGAGAGACCAAGTATCAACGAGCAAAGTGCTATGATGCTCGACCGAGGGGATACTTGGATGAATCTAATCATAGATTGCAAGAAAGGAGAACTCTCCACTGATGTTGCTGATTATTAGAAGATAAAGAAAAGAACTGAGTGGTTCATCTTGTATGACGGGATGTTGTACAAAAAATCTTTCACACACCCCTTGCTCAAATATATCACACCAGAAGAGGGAGACTATGTATTGAGAGAAATTCATGAAGGAGCTTGCGGGAGCCATCAAGGAGGACGGACGATTGCTGGGAAAGCACTGAGAGCCGGTTTCTATTGGCCGACCTTAAGAAATGATGCAATGAAACTAGTGAGAAGTTGTGAGAAGTGCCAAAAACACTCAAGCCTCCATCATTCACCAGCAAACGCCCTTACCGGAATCCAATCCCTCTTACCATTTGATATATGGGGAATGGACATCCTTGGGCCGTTTCCCACGGCCTCAGGCCAAAGGAAGTTCTTAATTGTGGCTGTTGACTACTTCACCAAATTGGTGGAGGCTGAACCCTTAGCATCCATCACTGATAAGTAAGTTTAACAGTTCATATGGAAAAATATCATAACACGTTTTGGGGTCCCTCGGATGCTCATATCAGACAATGTTCGGCAGTTCAGTAGTCGTCAAACAAAAGCTTATTGTGAAAGTTTTGGAATCCAAATAAGGTTTTCAGCTGTTTGTAGGCCTCAAACAAATGGACAGGCGGAGGCAGCTAACAAGGTGATACTTACAGGTGTGCTCTGGTCTTTTCGTACAACCGAGAAAGAGGCCACTGGACATACCTCTTTTGCCTTGGTCTATGGAAGTGATGCCGTCCTTCCAGTCGAAGTCGGGATCCCATCTCCCTGAGTAACTTTCTATAATTCAGAGAAAAATGATGAGTTGAAGTCTATCAATCTTGATTTGCTCCCGGAGATCAGAGGGGACACCCTGCTCCGATCCATGGCTTACAAGCAAAGAGTCGCTCAATACTACAACAGTCTTGTCAAAGCAAGACCATTAACTCTAGATGATTGGGTCCTCAGAAAATGTGAAGCTGCTGGAATGCCCCCTGCTCTGGGGAAGCTAAGTCCAAACTGGGAGGGACCTTACAAAATCAAGGAGGTGATTCGTCCGGGAACCTTCCGCCTACAAACTCCTGAAGGAAAAGAACTTGCAAGACCTTGGAACGCAGACAACCTCAAAAGGTTTTATGCTTACTCTTTAATTTACAATGATGTCCTAGGGGCAATAAGATATAAGATGATAGAATGAATGTTCATGTTAATTTAGCACATCATTGTAATTTTTAAGTTATGAATGAATGAAATGTCCCTCGGACGTAATTAGCCCCCAGTCGAATGTATTCATACTTTATTTTCATGTTTTTCATCTTCATGATAATTAACGAAACACTCCTCCTAACCGGAGAAAGAGATCCTTCATAACTGGACGACGTCCATCAGGAAATTTGAGTCCTCCCCCTCAGCAATAAGGTTCCAGACTTTCCTAAGTATAAAGGAAGGCTCTCGGACACCCCCTCAGCAATAAGGTTCCAGACTTTCCTAAATATAAAGGAATGCTCTCGGACACCCCCTTAGCAATAAGGTTCCAGACGTTCCTAAGTATAAAGGAATGCTCTCGGATACCCCTCAACAATAAGGTTCCAGACTTTCCTAAGTATAACGGAATGCTCTCGGACACCCCCTCAGCAATAGGGTTCCAGACGTTCCTAAGTATAAAGGAATGCTCTCGGACACCCCCTCAACAATAAGGTTCCAGACTTTCCTAAGTATAAAGGAATGCTCTCGGACACCCCCTCAGCAATAAGGTACCAGAATTTCCTAAATATAAAGGAATGCTCTCGGACACCCCTTCATCAATAAGGTTCCAGACGTTCCTAAGTATAAAGGAATGCTCTCGGACACCCCCTCAACAATAAGGTTCCAGACTTTCCTAAGTATAAAGGAATGCTCTCTGACACCCCTCGACAATAAGAATAAAGGAAAGCTCTCGGATATCCCCCCAAGAGATAAGTTCTAATCTAGCGCTTGGGGCTCATTTTTAGCCCCTGACAATACGCGAAGAATACATCTCCCTTAACTGAGAGAAAGCATTGGGTCAGTGCACGGGCTCTTTCTTAGCCCCTCGTCAACACATAAATATTTCTGTTCCGGAAACAGTATTGATAATATTTCATGTGCTGCAACAATCTTCAATTGTAGTACTGGCCCTCACCAGAGATGATTTCCCATCTGGTTTCATTTTTGGCTCCGGCACTTTTGCTTATCAGGTGACCCTTCTTCTCTTCTCCGAGAAATTTAATTATTTAGTTGGGATTAATAATATGCACAAATGAGATTATTGTTAATGTATTTTCATATAAAAATGCATATAATGTCCAACCATCATTTAATCATATACATTATGTTACACTTAGAGGTGTCATTTCGGGTGGCTGGGTCGGGTTTGGGTTGATTCACAATAAGTCGGTCTGTGTCGAGTTGGGTTGTGTCAATCCACTTGCTTTATCGGTCCGAGTGTGTACAGTGCGAGTAATTGTCGGGTAAATAAAACATGTCGGGTTCAGGTTTGTCTCGCATCGGGGCTGGCCGGGTTTGGGCCAACCCGGGTCGGGTAATAACGGGTACGCATAGGTTGATTTGGGTTCAGACAACCTTTGGGTCGAGTTGATTTCGGATTCGGGCGACTTTGGGTCTGGTGAATTTCGGATTCGGGCAACCTTGGATCAGTTGATTTCGAGTTCGGCTACCTAATACCTACGGCCTACGACTCTAGTTGATTTCAAGTTCGGTCAACTTTAGTTCGGGTTATTTTCTTGACAATCGATTTAGATTCAAATCGAATTCATTTCGTATCCTACTCAACTTTGGGTATCTTTTGGATTGAGCCTTAAAAGATGAACTTATTGTTGAAGTTGAACCGTCATTGTGTGTTTAGGAGATCATCATCGTTCTTGTAATCACTTAATTTGATTATTTTTTAGAATGAAAATATTCCCTATAACGTGTTACTAGTATTAATTTTGTTAAGAATATTAGAATCAAAAGTATTGTACTTCGTTATTAGAATTGTGTTAATGACTCGGTTATTGGAAGTATGAAGATCAATGCATAAATCAAAAGTATTGTACCCCGTCATTAGAATTGTACTCTCATGGTAACGTTCTTTTCTTGTTATTCCTACAAAGTGAAATAAGACAATTAAATTGATTGTTGTATTATAATTTTTAGTTCAATAAACTTGAAATTTGAAAAGACGTTACAAGTTATAAGTTAAGTTACTAAAATCAATTAATAAGAAATATTACGATAATTAATATAGTAGATTAATGAATCTGATAATTAAAATTAGTGTATTAGATTACTCATCAACATATTAGATCTCTGAGATTATGTATTTGACCAACTATCAATATAATCTATATATATATTAAAACGCGTAAGCAAGGCTTGCAGCTTGCCACGTGTCACTTCATGTCAGTGTCACCATTGTACGTGATAATTTGCAATACACAAAATGCACGTAATGGGTTTTGAACACGCGACCTATTAGTTGTAATGTCATAGGCTCTACCACCAACCACTTTTCTTTTTGTTGTCATTTTGTAGTTAAGAATTCCTTTTACCTTGATTAAGTTTTAGGAAAAATTAAAGAGACCTCATGCATTACAATTTTTCATGTTCCTTTTAATTTGTTTATTTGATTCTTAAATTTTACCATCAAAAAATTAATATTAAAATAAATTAAATCTATGAGAAATAGTATTCTAACTCAATTAAAAAATGAACCCCGGACATCGTCGGGGGCCACACACTAGTTATTCTAATAAGAAAGCGAAGATCAATGTATTACATCAATTACCTATTTATTAGATCAATGTATCAGACAACTAAGATTAGTGTACTAGATATATTGTTCATCAATGTATTAGAACAATGTATAATATAGTTTAAATCAATATATTATATTAAATCAAGTAAATACTTAAGCTCTATGTATATTAGATCAATCACTAATACATTAAATTAATGTTGACGATAATCGATATTAGATTAATTATCTTATAGTAGATCAATAAATAAGATAGTTAAGATCAATTATCCGAATATTAGATCAATGTGTAATATAGTTAAGATTAGGGATGGCAATGGGTCGGATCCGGGTAGGGTCCTCTCAAATCCGGAACCTACCCGGATACACTAGGTAATAAAAATGAGGACCGAGATTCAGATCCATACGGGTTCTACGGATTCGGGTACAAAACGGGTACAAAATGATCTTTACTTACTTGCTTCAAATAAGCCTAATTTTCATAATAATTAAAGATTTCAATAACAAAAAAAACGTCATTTCGCATCTCCAATTGTTGACGTTCAAAAATTCAAGTTTAATACCACAAAAATCCATCCATAACATTACAAGTTATAGATAAAGAAACAACAAATTAAAGTTTAACAACATTACAAAATATTACAACATAAAGTAAAAATTTTTTATATTAAAAATAACTTTGTAAAAAACGGGTAATGGATCTGGATACGGATAGCAATTTAAGACCCTGATCAGATCCATTTTTTGAAACTAGGACCCAGATCCTACCCGAATTTGACGGGTCCTAATTTTAAGGACCTAGATACGCTCAAAACGGATACGGATCGTCGGATCCAGGTCGGGTCGGATCCATTACCCTTTGTCATCCTTACTTAAGATTAGTGCATTAGATATATCAATCATCAATAAATTAGATTAGTGTATACGATAGTTGTGATTAGTTTATCCGTATATTAGACCAATCATCAATACATTTAAGATACTTAAGAATAGTGTATCAGATCAATCATCAATATATATATATATATATATATATATATATATATATATATATATATTAGATCAGTATGTTATATAGTTCAGAGTTAGTATACATTATATCAGTCATGAATATATTAGCTCAACCAATAAGATAGTCAATATCTATGTACTATTATTATATCAATCATTAATATATTAGATGAATGTAGATAGTTAAGGTAAATGTATTTGATTAATCATCAATATATTATATCAATCTAACAAGAAATTTAAGATCAATATTGTAGATTAATAATAACTATCTTAAAACAATCACTTAAATGAGCTAAGATTAGTTTATGCTAGCATTTGTAAATCGTAAGTGACACAATACAATCATCAATACTTAGTAAAAAAATACAATAAAGTAATTGCATACTATATTTATCTTTCTTATTAGATCTACAACATTCATTTGTTGATCTACAATAAAGTAATGCCATACTACCCCTATTCTTTGATCTACAATTTCTCTATTCGAATTTCATATATAAGTTGTAATTGATTAGATATAACATATTTGGATGGATAACTTATAATTTTTTTTTTTGCATTATACCCTTTATAAACCTTACTATCTATATTATCTTTATTAGTAGATCTACAACATTCATTCAGAAAATGAAAGATCGAGAATTCCAGTTTCACCAAGTTATTGATGGGACATTTGAGGATTCAACTACATAAACCATAAAAATAAAGATGAAAATGGAAATAATGACAAAAAGAAAATTTAGATTAAAAGGAAAAAAAAGAGAGAGATTAAGGCAGAAAGTTAGAAATTAAAAAGGGAAGATGTGTTGACAAATTAAAGCGAAAGAAGGGGAAGACTAAAAGAATTAAGAAGGGAGGAGATATTTCTTTATAGATAAATTTACTTGGACTAGCAATATATGTATACAAACAAAACTGTATTGGGTTAAAAACATTTTCATTTAGAGAATTTAACACTTACATTATGAACATTTAACCAGTTATAAATACAAATTATTGTTTAGTGTATTGTATCATAGTAATAATCATACGATGACAATATAATGTATTTTTAAAATAAAGTAGTTGGTATTAGATGAGTATGAGTTATATTATTTGAAGTCATTTATTGAATCTTAATGATTCTTGCCTCCAAATATTCTGCTATTGAAAGATGAGCTAAATTATCTCTTCTTGTACGCTCTTTAAAATTTTCGCCCACGATTATCAAAATTAAATAGTGACTTCAAAGCCTAACATTTAGATTCGGAGTTTAATAATTTAGGAAAAATTGTTTTTAATAAGTCAACTTTTGCCCTATCTTCTAATATTAAGTTAACCTTTGAGTAATCTAGTAATAAGTAAACCTTGTAAATCGATCTTCCAAAATTAAGTCATGACCGGTTGGTAACCTGTTAATGTAGGTATACGGTACACGTGGCGTAATATGATTGGTTTAAATTTAAATTATTTTTGTTTTAAAAAAAATTAAGCTTTCCTTCCCACTCCCCTCTATCTCCCCAATCACTTTGCCTTCCCTAATAACGCCAACCCTCTGCCTTCCTTATAGACCAACCACAACCACCTTCCTTACCGCCCAACCACCACCACCCAACCACGACTTCCACCGCGACCTTCTGTCCAGCCGCCCCAAAGGAGAGAGAGGAAGAAATGGAGAGTTTAAATCAGTTGCGTTTTGGGCATCGAGGGCATGGTGTTTTGAGCGTTTAGTGTGGTGGTCTGGTGTTGGGAGTCGAGTTGGAAATGCCTTGGTGTTGGGCGTTTTCTTTCTGGTGGTGAGTGTGGTGGTTAGAATGGGTGTTGGGCACGGTGTGTGGTGTTGGGCATCGGTGGTTTATTGATGGTGGTCTGATGATGGCGTGGTGGGTGGTTTTTGGGTGCGTGGTTCGTGGTGCTGGGGTCTGTGGTTGTTGTGGTGGTTGGGTGTTGGGGTGTGTGGTTCGTGGTGTTGGGGTCTGTGGTTGTTGTGGTGGTTGGGTGTTGGGCGGCGGTGGTCTGGTGATGGTGTGTCTGGTGATGGCGTGGGGCATGTCTGATGATGGTGTGGTGCGTGGTGCTGGGTATGTGGTTCGTGGTGTTGGGGTGTCTGTGGTTGTTGTGGTGGCTTGGTGGTCGTCAGGTGGTCCCGGTGACTGTGGTAGTGGGAGTGGTGAGGGGTAGTGGTGAGGGGTGGTGGTGGGAGTGGTGAGGGGTAGTGGTGAGGGGTGGTGGTGGGACTGGTGGTAGAGGAGGCTAGGTGGGTCGTGGTGGTTTTGGTGGTGGTCAACCAGCAAAATTAAGTCAAACAAAAAAATTACCTGTTGTTCAAGTCACTGGTCATCTTAACTCATTAAAAGTTAAAACCTATACAAGGTTTACTTATTCCTGAATTACTCAAAGGTTAACTTAATATTAGAAGACAGGGCATAGGTTAGCTTATTAAAAACAATTTTTCCAATAATTTAACCAATTTCCTCCAAAAGGTTTTGGCTTTATTTTATAACAAGTTACATTGTTATTCAAAGTTAAGACTTACTAGCTACAGACTTATATTGTTCTTCAAAGTTTAATATAATAGATTTAGAAATCAATCATCATTGACATTGTATAAGTTCTTTACATTAATTATTGGTTGAAAGTCTTTAAACCCATTTATGGTGAATTGGATTCAAACGAAAACTAGGTTAAATTGTTTAATATGCTACAAAACGAATAAGTATCAACCCTAAATAATACTTTCTTTGTTCTTTAATAACCACTACATATAGAGTTTCACGCCTCCTGACGCACAACTTTGAATGTTCATAAATTTAATATGCTCAAATAAAAATTATAGAAAGTTAATTTTAGTTTAATATATACCGAGACGAACCTAACGAGATCACACATGACTACGTTTAGCCTTGTGCATAAATTATTATAGTTGGTTGAAGGAAGATGCATGAAGAGTGTAAAGTGAGAAATGTGGTGGTTAATAAAGAACAAAAGTAGTATGATGTTTCAATTGTTTTTTAGACGACTAAAATCATAAATTATAAATCTAATTATGCAAAGAAAATTTTTAATATATCTTTTATTGAATTTTAGATTATTATATGCTAGGGATATATGAATATTATCGCGTTAAAAGTATTTGAAAATTACAAGATGTGGAAAGGAAGAGTGTTTAGTAGGTAGAAAATAATGAGTAATTTTATATTGATGTTAATTATGTGGATTCTAAAGCAGGGTAGGTGGAAGAAATTAAATTACTTTTAAAATATATTTTACAACCTTATACTTGTAGTGTGAGAAATATTAAAAAAATAGTGTGTCATTGCCTTAACTAGAAGTGTTGCGTCTAAATTGAGACAGCCAAATGAGAAAACTATTGAAATTAAATTGGGACAAGAGGAGTAAAAAATATATCGGGTCCAAACAGGTCGAGTAGATGGATTGTTCTGGGTCGGGTCAAACACGGATCAAGTTGCATTGAGTCGGGCTTTTTCGGGTGTTCTTGGGTTGAAGCAGGTATTGGGTAGGTTACAGGTCGAGTACATGTCGTGTTCGGGTTACAGATTATCGGTCTTGTTTCACTACGGGTCGGTCCGGGTCGGGTCATATAGGTGGCGGGCTTATTTCATATCAGGGCTCATGTTAGGTTTTGGGTGCAATTCTGGGATTAAATCAAGTCCGAGTCTAAGTTAGGACGGGTCCAATAACTAGATCGGGTTAGCTTTTGGCACCTCTTGTTACACTAAAGGCCGCCGATAATTTTTTATTACCCAAGCACACATTTCAGCTCATTGCATCACTGAGTCACTGACCACTGATATCGTTTTCGCCTTTAGTCAAAATAAATGAAACATCAAAAGATGCACACTGGATATGTTAGAAGACGTTGTCCAACACTAGTTTTCCATACCAACATTTGCAGTTAGATTTGAAGATTGTGTAATTTGTGGAAATGCAGGTAGAGGGGGCAGTTTCTGTGGATGGAAGAACACCAAGTATTTTAGATGTTGTGGCCCATACAGGTTTGTTTCCGTATCCAACTTTTTTTTTCTGGTAGTTCGTTGGTTAGAGCATCCTTCCTGGTTCTAATAGATCTTGAGATTGATTTTCATTCTATTTTTGTTGCTCTATATGCACCAAAAAAATATAATAACACTTACACAGATAATTGATCCTAGATCAAGAGACATTAATTATGATAGCATAAAGAGGTGAGTATAAATAAATTGGGATACACATCTTTTTCCATGAAACAAAATAAGTTATTTTTGAAGACATTAGTCTTTCAGGTTATCTAATATATATTATAAAATGGAAAAAGGGAGGGTATGGTGTCCAGATGAAATTTCCACAATAATCTTGCTCATCTTTCCTCGCTCTTTATTTGAATAAGGATGATTTTAATAAATGACACTTATCAATCACTAATTGTCAAATCAAAACAATGAATGACAATTAAAAAATAAAAAAAATAAAGGAGAAGTTTAACCATTACAATTAAGTCTATCGATGAATCCAATAGTAGATTTTTGTAATTTGCCTTTCGTTTTTACTTTTTTTTTTTCCTTTTGTCAACGTGCAATCCTTACCACATCTTTTTCTTTTTATGGCTCATTTAGATTTATTTTTTTGTCAATTTGATTTAAAATATCTTTGTGTTCAAAGACTAAGAAAGAAAAGGTACATCATATTGATTTTGCCAATGGGCATAACCATTTTTTTTACTTTACTTTTAAGGTAGTTAGTTACGATAATTAATTTTTGTAATACTGTTGATTATGATTTATGAATTTGCTTTTTCATACAAGTATGAACAAATTATTATTTATTTAACTAATTTATTTGCACGACTAAATTTAGATCGTAAAAAATATCTGATGAATATGATTTTAACCATCTAATAATAATAAAAGAGATATGATATCTAGTACAAACAATAGTTTATCTTTTTTTTGTGTGAAGATATTGTGAAAAGCAGTAGATGCATGATTTTAAAATCTGTTGTATATTTCATACCAAAGTAAATAATTTTTTTTGTTAAATATATATTTAGGCTAACTAATTTTAAAAATCATAATAAAATTTTTTAATTAATTTTTAAATGAATATATCAAGGCACGCATTGCGTGTATAAAGAAACTAGTTAGAAAATAAATCAAGGTCGTTCACATGGGAGCTTCTCAATATATGGGAGACCAGTTATTATGTAAATATTAAAATTTTGTGTAATATTCGATATATTTGTAAATCCCTATAATTAAGCCTTATGTTGTGTTTTTTATGTATATTTTTTTTGAAAAAATTAACTATAGTGAAAAATTATTTAAAAATAATTGACAAGATGAGTTATATATATATATACATAGAGGCGGGATTCGGTGAGAAGATTCTTAAAATGAATAGGGTGAGAAGGATCGATGTGCATAGTTTTTGAACTGGATATACATATTTCATTTTCGACCTGTAAGTATATAATCTTTAAAGATGAAATGCACATTCAGTTAAAAAAATTGAAAAAGTTGCACACCTGGTTAAAAAAAAATGCATATTTAGTTCAAAAAAGATGCATATAAAATCGTTCTCACCCTTGTCATTTTAAGAATCTTTTTATTTGATCCTAATTATATATATATATATATATAGTCATGTTCTGCTAAAAACCTATATTTTGCTGAAAATTGAAAACTAAAAGTTCTAGAAAGAAAAAAAGGGTACATATAAGATTTACAAGGGTACATATTACGATTTAAGGGTACGCGTGCTTCTAATATCAAAGTTGTGCTGCTAAGATCAAAGTTGTCAGTATTGAAAAAAATGCCATTAATGATTGCACGCGTACCCCTTTATGAGTCCTATGTACCCCCTTTACTTGGTTTTCACGTTGAAAACAGTTTTCACGGTAAAAAAACAATTTTCACCAGATCCCCTTCCTACGTATATGTTAGCATAAAGGGGGTACGCGTGCATTTATTAATGACATTTTTGTAAATACTGACAACTATAGTATTAGCAGCATAACTTTGATGTTAGAAACACGCGTACCCTCTAATCGTAATATGTACCCTTCTAAATTTTATATGTACCCCCTTTTTTCCAATCAGGACGGTCAGTTTTTAGTTTTCAGCAAAGCATAGGTTTTTAGCAGAACCCGACTCTCTCTCTATATATAAATACTATTTTCACAATGAAAACAATGTTAAAGGGTACATAGGAGGCATAAAGGGGTACACGTATCTATACCTTTTTATCAAGTTTTCTTGGTCTTCAGCAATCTTGTGGTTTTTAGTAGATCTTGGCTAAAACGGATACACACACACGCACACACGCACGCACCCACACGCACACACACACGCACGCACGCACGAGCACGCACACGCACACGCGCACGTACGCTCACGCTCACGCACACGCGCACGTACGCTCACGCTCACGCACACGCACACGCGCACGTACGCTCACGCTCACGCACACGCACACGCCACACGCACACGCACACGCACACGCACACACACACGCACACGCACACGCACACGCACACGCACACGCACACGCGCGCACACACACGCACACGCGCACACACACACAAACACATATTTTCACCATGAAAACCAAGTAAAAGGGGGTAAATGTGAAGATAAAGGGGGTACACGTGCTTTCATTAATTAGAAGCACGCGTATCCTTTAATAGTAATATGTACCCTTTTAAATCTTATATGTACCCATTTTATTCCAACTAGGAATGTTAGTTTTCAGGTTTCAGTAAAGTATAGGTTTTTAGCGAAACCTGACTCTATATCTATCTATATATATATAAACGAGGATTTTTAGGAGCATTGGGAGCACCACGTAGGATGGTAATGTTAAAAGATATACTACCTTTGTTTTTTTAAGTGATACATATAGAAGTGGCACACAGACCAAGGTAGTTTAGAGAGCGAAAGTTATTAGAGAAAATAACAACCTAATAAGTACTTTGATAAACTAATAACCCACCATCCCCACCCAACCCAAAACAACCATAACTACCACCCTCACACAACCCAGACCCACCATAACCACCACCACCACCCACCGGAACCCACTAAAACCACTACCTCACCCACCGAAACCCATTAAAACCACCATCCCACCCACCCAAAACCACCAGAAACCATCACCACTTTATTTTCAATAAAAAACGTTGCCCTTAGCGAGAATAACAACCACCCCACCCACTGGAACCCATCGAAATCCAAACCCTAAGCTTAGCTCGTCGGAAAATAGATATGAAAGGAAAAGGAGAAATAGAGAAAAAGAAGAGCAGCGGGCAGTGAAGAAGAAGAAGAAGAGCAGCGAAGAAGAAGGAGCAACGAATGAGAAGCAAACAAAGATGAAGATCGAAAAAGGAGATTAAAGAAATCTCACCTCCCCCGTCTTCGCTACGTTCTCGGTATGTTGGGTGGTTTTCTGGTGTTGGTTGGGAGTGAGAGGGTGATTTGATTGTGGCGGTTTTGGAGGAGAGGCGGTGGTTGGCGGTGTTTTCTGTTGGTTATTGATGGTGCATTGGGTGTCGTGGAGGGAGGGTTAGCAGGCGGAGGAGGAAGAGTAAGGTGTAGGATTATGGTGGTTGAGTGTTCAATTGGTGGGTGAGAAGGGAGAGGCTGTTTATGCGGAGGAGGATAGAGAGAGAGAGGGGAGGGTTGGGTTGGGTTGGATTAATTAAAGTAATTAGAGAAATTTAGTTATTAATGAAGGATAATGTTGTAATTTAGTGTTCAAAATTTTTCCATATTTGGTAATATAGTACTTATTGTGCTCTTTCCTAAAAAGGAAAGTGATGCACTTATAAAGAAACGGATGAAGTATTTAATATTGCATTTTCAAATTTTCAAAAGTTAGCTAGAGTTTTGGATAAATAAGAGATTGAATTTAATTCTGAATAAACTACAACAATTAATATATGTACAAACTAATCATAACTTTAGTTCTACACCTTAAAGTTTGTTTTGTACTGTAATACTTATTAAGAAATTCATTAGTCTTTTAAAAGAAAACCAAAGAGTATTGTACTGAAAAGATGATAATCAAGATAGGTCACAAAAAGGATGGACTACCGAAAATAAATGTCGAGTTACGATAAATTACATTATATTTCGTTCATATCATTTTAATATTTTTATTAGCTTAAGGGTTTCAAATTCTCTCATGACATAATTTTCTTTGAGCAAACATAAGAGGAGAAATCATCACTTTTCCGCTTGTTTGTTCCATCAACATTGTTTCAATATATGCCATCCCCCACGATCATGCCTGACTTGCAACCATTATATATGATCGCATTAAAGTCAAAATAGTCGATATGCTCGTGCTAATGCACGAAATAATTAGAATATTGTAAAAGAAAGAATAACTATTGCATATTAAAATATAGAATTACAACTATGAAGGACATATATAACTAGTGGATAATTATAATTTTTTTTCTATATCTCCTAAAAAAATCCACAATAAGGAACATTGTTATGGGGAATGAGAAGGAAAAATCTAGGGGTATATATAGTTAGAAGAGTATTACCCCCATTAGATGTGACATCAGATTTATTTTCCTTTACTATGTTTGATAGTTTTTCCTTAGATTTACAGATTAATTTTTGGAAAATTTGCACAGAACCACCTTAAGTTTGTCAATATTTGTAAACTTCCACCTTTATGATTTTTTTCCTTAAATTAACACCTAAACTTTACCAAACCTTTATAAACTCCCACCTTTTGACGGAATTTGCCTAACTCCGTTAACTTTGGACCCCACATCAGTCTAATCTTTTGCTTTTCCCTCCAAAATCCTCATTTCCCCATTCATCTCTTTATCTCTTCCTCTTTCCACCATTAATGACTTACTTTTGAGCTTAAGTTATGCACACATCTAACTCAAAATTCATATCTATGCTCTAAAAAAATATCTTAGCCGTAAACCCTCGATTAGAATTGTCAACTCTCTCTATCGACTCATTCATTTCAGCTTTCCATCTTTAAAATTTTGCGAACGATTCTAGATTTCCAACTGCAAATTGCCTTTTTTCCATAAGTTCGTGAACAGACAATAAGAGTAATCTTCTAAATTCTTAAAGGTTTGTTTAGGAGTAATTTTAATGAGTTTTAACATTTCAATTTTGTATCTAACACATCTTAGAGAAACCCAGCAGAATCTATTTATCTTTATGCATTGGTATTTTTAACATTTCAATGCTCTAACTTGTTTATTCAACAATCCCAGTAATTTTCTTACTTAATTTCATCAATTTGGAGGAACTTATGGTGGGTCAGGTTTATGGTCATGCCAACAATTTGTTCAATGAAATGTCTCTATGAATTTTCTGCTCTTTTGGCAAGTTTAAGCATGGGTCATTCTCATTTCTATATAGCATGCCCAACCATATACTGAATTTTAGGGAGGTAAAGAGGAGAACGAGAATTACCTGAAATTTCCAGAAAAATTTGAAGCTTTCAAACCTTTGGAGATCTTCAATGGTGGCAGAGATGGAAAAAAATGAGGGGGGAAGATGAGTTTGGATGGAGAGAAACAAAACATATATAGGCAGGGGAAGGAAAGTGAAATGTTTGGAGGAAAATCAAAGGTTATAACTGAAGTGGGGCCCAGAAGCAAACGGTGTTAGGCAACTTCCGTGAATTGGTAGGAGTTTATAAACGTTTTGTAAACTTAAGGTGGTAACTTATAAAAAAAAACATAAAGGTGGGAGTTTATAAATATTGGCAAACTTAAGGTGGTTCTGTGCAAATTTTCCTTAATTTTTTTTAAAAAATTTAGTTCCCTACACGCTCATAGATTAGTAAGAGGGGAATTAAGAAAAATGCAACCTAATCAAATGATTATAGGGAAGATAATAAAACAAATATCAGTTAAACTTCCTCCAACTCACACGACTAGGGAGATATTTGTTGGGTTTGCTGTGTATGGAGAATGTTAGAGTGAAAGAAACGAAGATGGAGGACAAAAGGACAGTCTATAAGTATCGCGACTTGTGATATGTGTTTCGACCCGCGAGCAAAAGGCGACAAGTAACAAGAGTTCTAGAAACCGTCTCGCGAGTCACAGAAGAGCTCGCGAGTACCATAGCAAGTTGCGGTCTGCGACCGGAGGAGTTCGATAATTTTCGGTAAATTTTAGTTTTTTCCGTCAAACTTCGGTTTTCTTTACCTTTTTGCGGTTTCCTAGTTTTAGTCTTTTTGGTTTATCTTCTCCCCTGGACATATGTAAATATTCGTTTTATTATCATTGAGCACAGAAAAGAGATATTGGAAACTAGAGAAGTCGAAACTCTTCTTGAGGTTTGAGAGCATAGAGAGATTGAGAATTTCTTTTCCAAAGTCATCTCATACTATTGTAGAGTCCTACTGCAAAGCAAGTGTTTTTCGCTCGGATCTCGGGTTTTATTGCTCATTTCTTGAGTGTTCAGTATTGCTTATTTCTTATTATTTTCTGTTATCGTTTTCCGCATATTATTAATCTCAAATGCACAATTTGTGAGCGTCTAAAGTCAGTGTTAGATCCTTACAAGTGGCATCAAGAGCCTAGGCTGCGATTGGTGGCTAGATTGTGTTGAATATGTATAATAGATGATAGGAAGGTGATGAAATATGGAAATTAGAAAACGCTAGAATGAAGGGCGAGGTGTTGTTCGTTTGACATTAGCAAAAAGTGTGGCTTTTAATTTCAAAGACGTGAAGACGACGAAGGAGTTGATGAGAACTTTGTCATATATGTACAAAAATCCGTATGTAGTAAATAAGGTATATTATCTGATGTGTCGCTTTTTTGAACTTGAGATGGTTAATGGTAGTTCTACTACAGAATTTATTACTGAATTTAATATGATTATTAGTTAGTTACCTTATGTGAATATTACCATTGAGGATGGGCTAAAAGCTTTGATTTTGTTGTCTTTATTACCTAATGAGTGGGAGAATGTTGTTGCTGCTATTAGTAATTCCTCCGGAAAGGAGGCATTAAAATTGGATGATGTTTGGGTTTTAGTTTTTTCTGAGAGTTCTCTAAGGAGGGATCTATGAGAGTCATATGGGGGAGCATACAGTTTTGAGAGTAGAGGGAGGACACAACAAACGAGATCCTAGCAAAGGAAGAGTAAGGGCAAAAGCAGTGGAAGGATAAATCGGGCAGCGAGCTGAGTGTTAGGAATGTGGCGAGAAAGGTCACTTTAGGAGACAATGCCGAAATTCCAAAGATAACGATAAAGGGAAGAAGAAGAAGAAGGAGGATTCCAACAGTGATGTGGATAGTGATGCCTCAACGAATTCAGTTTCAGAGCATGTGTGTGACGCTTTAGTGGTTAGTGTAGAGAGCTTAATTGATTCGTGGATATTGGATTCAGGTTCTTCTTATCATTTTTCGCCTTGTAGAGAGTTGTTTTAAAATCTGAAATTTGGGAAAGTCGGGGAAGTGTATCTTGCAGATGATAGATCGTCGGAGGTTAAGGGCAAGGGAGATGTAAGTGTAAAGCTTGCGAGTGGAGATTTCCTAGAGTTGAAGGATGTAAAATTTATCCCTAATCTGAAAAAGAATTTGATATCAGTTAGACAACTTGACAAATTCGGTCACAAGGTAGTGTTTGAAGGTGGTTCGTGGAAAGTTGCTAAGGGTGCTATGGTGATAGCTCGAGGGGCAAGTTTTAGAATGATGTACACCATCAGGGACACGACAAAGGTGACTAGAGTAGGGATGAAGAGTACTTCACGAAGGGTGTTGTTCGGTCAAAATTCTATATACAGTAGCATGTGAAGGAAAACCGTGGGAATAAAATCGGGGTCTCTTCGGCGAGTGTGAAACGTGAAACAAACAAGGTGAAGGGGAAGAGTTGTGTGTGTGTGTGAGAAATCAAGGCTAAACAACGATGAATTGTTCGAGTGGGAGCATAGAAAGGATTCTCGTTGAACTATGAAGAATCCTTATAGTTCGTGTTGTGATGGAGACTTGGGATCGAGTGAGACCTTGATATTGCTTTCTTTGTGAGTAGAAAGGTGGGGTTGCACTAGGTGTTAGTATGGAGAGTGACGATGACAGAAGGTATTGGGTTTATTTATTGGGGGTATGTCTTCAATGATATCGATCTCTTAGTGGGAGATGGTTGGGTTTGGTGTGTGTGGAGAAAGGATTAGAGTGAAAGAACCGAAGATGGAGGACAAAAGGATAGTTTACAGGAAGTGTATCGCGACCAACAAGCAAAAGGCGAACGCAACAAAGTTCTAGAAGCTGCCTCGCAAGTCGCTTCTATAAAAATAATGATGATATTTAATAATAACTAAGAGTTAAATTGCCTAAATGAGATGAAATTTTTTTCAATTTTTGATGGTATTTTTAAGCTAGATCATATTGGTTATCACCCGAGCATCGTCGGGGACTAATACTAGTTTTGCCATTTAATAACAATGAAGAATTCCCATCAAGAAGTCGTACAATACCAGACTCCAATTCATATGAGTTTCGATCAACTAAAGCAATTTTTTTAAAAGGACACTGTAGTGCATTGAAAATCATCAATTGAAAAACTAGTATATGCTAAGTAAGCCTTGGGATATACTGTTAAGACCACAATGTTCTAATTTGAAACAATAAAGTTTTAGTTTAAAATCTTACAGGTTTTAACCTAAAGTATACTCCTAAATTGTTAAAATATGAAAACCTTAAATTTTAAGTTAAAATCTTACCCAATATCTTTCTTTTCTTAATTCTGATTTTTCATATGGGTGGTTGAGTATTTTCATGATACATAATTTTTTTTTTTACTTTGTTGGTGATATATGATAATCTTACTAAGAAAAATACTTTTAGATTACATGCAATGTTGATCGAGTTTAATGGAAAAGTTGTAAAAACTTGTGTGCAATTATTTTTCCAAAAAATAAGTTATTGACGTAATGAACAAAAGCATGATAATGTATATTTCTAAAAATAAATTATGAGGCTACACTTCTTGGCACTTAGCTTAAGAGTCAAACTTGCCAATAAACCCAGTATTCTAATAGCCCAACGTGCTTGAGATAACTCACCGACTTTCCAGTCATGAGCCCAACACTTGTTATCTCCCTAATCATCTCTTACCTCTTCCTACCTTTGTCAGATCTTTATTTGAAGAATTTAAGTCTGCATACATTAAAATAATATAGAGCCTAGCGGTGGCGTTCCATGTTAATAGTGTTGTTGGTATAGGACATTATTTTGTTGAGATAGGATATTATCTTGTTGGTGTAGCACATTATATTATTGGTGTTCGACAAAGTACTATTGGTTTTTCTAAAAAAAGTGTTAGAGGCCATTGTAGCCTCTAAGGCTCTAACGCTTATATATTTATCATTCCTGGGACCTACTTTGGTCTACACCTTTTCGTCACTCTATTATTTCATAACTTTACCTATCTTTATTATAAAAGAAAAGAGGGGATGAACGTCTACTACGACATCCACAAGTTAACTAGGTTTTAATGATTGTTAATCTTGTTTTTTACATTCTACCAAAGCTATTAAATATACAAACTAGCTTACGGGCCTTTCTATAAAATGAAATATAACTATAGCCCAAAGCATACTTAAATACAAGAGACCATATAAATATATATATATCTATATAGTCCAACACCTCCCCTGAAGTTGGAGCATGAGGATCGCCAATGCCCAACTTGCCGCGCAAATATAAAAACTGACGTACACCCAAAGTTAATATGTCCGCCAATTGTTCGGAAGTGGAGACATGCGCGGTAGAAACAAGTCCTTCGTGAATACCATCACGAATATAGTGACAGTCGACCTCGATGTGTTTAGTGCGTTCATGGAAAACTGGGTTCTCAGCAATGTAAAGAGAAGACTTACTATAACAAAAAATAGAGCTCGGACGAGGATGAGGCACACCCAAAATCAGAATCAAGTCCCCGTCATCGTGGGCTAAGTGATGATTCTGCTCAAGTGGAGTATCACCTAGTTTAGCTCCCAAGAGACAAGTTTCAGAGATAATGCCAAGGGCACACTTCCACTGGGATAAGAAGATACCATCAGTACTATGAGCAACCTCGATCCCTAGAAAATATTTCAAAGGGCCAAGATCCTTCATGCGAAAGCAATCCCCGAGATATTGTTTTAAAGAAGAAAGAGCAACAAAATCATTGCCAGAGATAATCAAGTCATCAACATATATCAGGACATAGAGACATACACCACTTAGGAGTAAGAATGATCAGAGTAAGAATGAGAAAATCCATATAGATTTAGTGCATTGGCAAGCATAGAAAAACAACACCTAGGAGCCTGTTGAAGGCCCTAAAGTTATTTCTGCAAACGACAAACTTGGCCAGGACGTCTGCTGAATCCAGTGGGAAGTTTCATCTACACTTCCTTAGTGAGATCACCATGTAAGAAATCATTACGGACATCCATTTGATGGACCTCCCAGTTCTAATCTACGGCATCTGCAAGGAAAACCCGGACAATGACCATTTTAGCAACGGGAGCTAAAGTCTCACTATAGTCGATCCCCTCCACCTGATGGTTGCCAAGAATGACCAGACGCGATTTCAAGCGCTCGACGCTGCCTTTGGAATGATAGTTGATTTTATACACCCTTTACATCCGAGTGCCTTTTTCTCGGGAGGATGATCAGTCATTACCCAAGTAGCATTATCCTCGAGAGTCCGAATCTCGGCATGCATGGCCTCACGCCAACTCGAGTGTGACACAACTTGCTTGAAACTCTTGGGCTCAACACCCTCACAACCTACAATAGGAAAAGCACGGTGGTGCAAGAAAAATTATCACAATTCACAAAGTTATGGGATAAGGACATGCACTTGATGGGCGTGAATGAGCAGTAAAAGGTGCATTTATATCACCAGTCGCTAATTCATTAAGTTGCCAACTCTTTTTCCCGCTAGGGTACCTAATAAAGGTGCATTTGCGACTACGTGGAGCAAATTTGTTTCCTTTGGCCTTTTGATTATGAGCTAATGCCAAACACCCAAAAGTACGCAAAGCATCAAAGTCAAGAGTAGAACGATAAATCTTTCAAAGGGAGTCTTAGCATGCAACACACCTGAAGCAGTATGATTGATTAAATGAATGACCGTTAATACACATTCTCCCCAAAACTTAACAGGGAAATGGGTGTGAAACATCAAGGCATGACTAATATTCAAAATGTGTTGGTGTTTCCGTTCAAGCCACCCATTTTGTTGAGGTTCCCAGTACAAGAGGTTTGAAACAAAATACCACTCTTCTCTAAGAAATCAGAAATACAATTAAACTCAGTCCCATTATCATTACGAACCAGTTTAACAATTGTCTCAAATTGGCATGCAACCATGAGAGAGAAATAAGAAAAGTATTTGTAAATCTCAGTTTTATTTTGCAACTAATACACCCAAACGACACGAGAATAGTCATCAACCACAGCCAAAAAAAAAGTAGCCCCACAAGAGGAAGGGGTAGTGTAAGGACCCCACAAATCACAATGAACTAGTTCAAACAAACGACTAGCTTTATGGGTACTAAGAGAAAATGTATCACGTGTCTGTTTTTCCATAGGACAAACATCAAAAATTTTATTCAACTTTTTCGGAACACTACTAGAACGTATTGGGGGAAGCATTTTCACCACTTTATCCGAAGTATGACCTAACCTTTGATGCCACAAGTCAAAGATATCCAGATCATGAGCTTCAATCGCCTTTTCTATGACCACCTTGCGTAAGTAGTAGAGCCCCCCTTGTCGTTCACCTGCTCCAATCAGCGTCCCCAAGGTTCAGTCCTGTATAACACACATAGCATTAGTGAATTGGATAGTACATGGATTATCGGAGATCATGCAGGAACCAAAACTCAAGATTAGACTGAAACCCGGAAATAAACAACAAATCACGTAAAACAAGAGCACTAGCAAAAAAAACATCTCTCTATCGTGTCGCAAGAGTAGTGGTCCCATTAGGAAGGCCCACGAGACACCCGTCAATATTTCGTACATTGGACAAACACGAGATGTTGTCTGTGATGTGATGCGCCGGTGTCTATAATCCACACAATAAGAATAAGCACCTGCCATACGGTCACTAGAAGAAAGGTTTTGCTCACTGTTGATTATGTTCATGAGCACTTGCACATGCTCGGGAGAGAGATTGGCAAGAGGTTTACCACCTCCGGCAGACGCACCAAAGCCTACATCCGACATCGCATGAGCTTTCGCCCTCTTGCACCACGCCCCATATTACTGCCGGTGGGCAGATTTTCGTGAGCATCCACATTTAACTAGACCCGCCTCGGAATGCATTACGTGCACGCACACGTTCTTCATACCATGGGGGATTCCCATGACGCTTAAAACATCTGCTCATCTCGTTCCCACGTTGCTTACAATGAGAACATACAAGCTTGGACTTGTTAACATGATCAGTTTGCACATGATATACTTAAACACTTTCATGCGTGGGTTTGCTTCGTGAAAGTGCACGTGATTGTAAGGTCGCCCATGGGTTGCTGCGAGAAACGATTGGATCTCATAGTCCCATAAGGTCACTGTCCATACCAATCAGATGAATTGTGAAATATTTCTTCGTCAAGGTCTCGCAATAATTCCAACGCAAGTCCACAGTCGAATTTCTTTCACTTAATTACGGCATCGGCTTCACACGACCCAACACATCATACAAACCAGTGAGCTTCGTAAAATAGGCTTCTATGGTCATGCCCTCAGTTTGCTTGCACTCAGTAATGGCAGCCTTGATTTACTATATACGCGGCTTTTTTTCCATGCAAAATCGTCTCTGTAGATAGTCCTGCAAGTCCTTAACATTGTCATGAAGCGGTATAATCTTGCTATCTTAGTGTCCATACTCGGTGACAACGATGACACAATCATCGAATGAACCATGTCCCAATCAAGAAGTGCATTCAGTTCACGGGTTAGGGAATCGACCCATCAACAAACCCATATTTTCGTCGAACACGAAGACATACAGTCATTGCTTGCATCCACGCTATGCAATTTTCCCCAGAGAAGACGACGAATGGATGATGTTTCCGAGCTGATTACCAGAGCCTAAATAATAGGGGGAAGAGACTGCAACGTGCCAATCTCCCCTTCCTTCAATAATCTCCTTCTTCTCATCACCTCCCATGGCTTCAAAGCTCCTTCGATGTTCACGTGGGTGAGGCTAAGGTTTTTCTGTGCGGCGGACGAGAAGCGAGTTTTACACAACCGACATTGGGACGCGACTCTGATACCATGCTACGGCAACCACAATATAAGTAGGTTTTAATGATTGTTTATCTTGTCGTTTACATTCAATCAAAGCTATTAAATATACAAACTAGCTTACAGGCCTTTCTATACAATGAGATATAAATATATCCCAAAGCATAACTAAATACAAGAGCCCATACAAATATATACATATAGTCCAACAACGTCGAAAAACAAAGAATATTCTAATGCTTTACTTTTATTGTGGCAACTAGTGTTTTACTTTTTTTTTAACTGTTAAACTTTTACTTTTATTGTTTTTGGTAAACTCTCATATTTTTGTATTTCAATTTTCCATAGTTATGAGGCCCACTTTTCCTTTTGTTTTCTCATTAGACACTCAAACACCCAACCATTTGTCATCAACGTTTTTTTTTTTTTTTTGCTTTTATAACATTCTCTCTTATAACTTATCTATCCCCAACATTTATAACATATAATTTTCATAAATTTCATTGGTTATCCCCAAAATAAACCGTTATAATTAAAAAGAAACGGATGTAGTACTTACTTTTTGGTGATTCCAACCACTTACACTTGGTAGTTAATAACTAAGATTTTATCATTTGTTAACTTATATTGTCATTGAGCTAACACCTTACCATCAAAATTTATGTTTTTTCTAATAATATACTCTACCAAGTAATTCTATTTGTTAACCATTTTGTACGTTTAGTTAAATTTTACAATTGCTTAGTTAACATGTGTCATTAATAAGTTGAGTCACTCCTTTTTACTTCCGTTTCAAAAGAATAAAAAAACCCTCCCTTGAAAGAAAGGCGATTTTCTACCCTCGAAAGAGAGGCAAAACCTAGCCCTAGTCGGCTCTTTCTACAGCATCCATGGCTGATGACCTTGCTGCAATCTGTTCTAAATTGCAAATCGACGAAGATGATGAATGTGTAGTGGACCTTGGCGGATCAGAATCGCCGGAGATGGATACAAAGGTGTCTCTTATGCTTGTAGGACGTCTGTTAACGGAAAGAAATTATCGGTTCGATGCTTTTAAAAGAACTATGACCCATGTATGGGCTACCTCGTAAGGGGTTGTTATCAAGGAAATTGGCCCTAATCTTTTTTTTTTCCAATTTTTCCATTGGAAAGATAAAGAGAAGGTTCTCCATGGGAGACCTTAGTGTTTTGAACAAAGTCTCATTGTGCTCAATGAAATATCAGGTAATGAACAACCTATGCAAGTTTCGCTTACTCATTCCCCGTTTTGGGTTCGACTCTATAATCTTCCATTCAATTGTCGTTCGGTCGAGAACATTACAGCCATAACTGCAGGGATGGGAGAAACTATCGAAATTGACCATGATCCCCTTGCCCTAGGGAATTATAGGAGAATGAAATTGTTGTTGGACGTTGGCAAACCATTACGACGTAGTCAACGTATAAAGAACAAGGAGGGAGAGGTAGTGAAGATTGAGTTTAAATATGAAAGGCTACCTTTTTCTGCTTCTCGTGTCGCCTTATGGGGCGTAGTGAGAAGGATTGTCCGAATGCTTCGGAGGAGGGTAACTATGGTTGGGGTTTATGGCTGAAACCCTCACCACGGAAGGGTGTTTCGAAAGAAATGGAAGAAATAGCTAGCCTGCTTGACGGTAGAGAGCTTACTTTTGTGGGGAAAAAACAATCTACGATTGAAAAGAATGCCGTGACGACCAAACAAAACATCTTTCTTCGTATGTTGAATGAGGAAGCCCCTAATAATGATGGAGGACAAGATGATGTGAGTGCTGGGGGGATTTTAAAATGCAAGGGGATTGGGGATAGTAGTGCTGAGGTAGATGTCACCTTTGACCATATGAATAAAGATGATGTTGTGGAGACAGTAGAGACAAATTTGGTGATGCAGAAGGTATGTGGGAATGACACTCATACCCCTTTGACTTTTGCTGTGGGATGTGGAGGTAGTACCAAACAGAAAGTTAAAGTTGTGAAACGCCCTAATGCTGCCAAGGGTGGTGGAGATAGTCTTGTTTTTTGTGGAAAGAGGAAAGATGCTTGCGGTTTTGACGTCATTATGACTGACGTGGAGGAGTCGGTGAAAAGAACAAAAGGGAATGAGGTGATGGACGGACTTGTTACCGTTTCTTTAGTTGGAACTGCCAAAGCCTTGGCAACCCTTGGACAATTAATGCCCTCCGCGATTGGTGTTGGAGGGAAAGGCCAGAAATAGTCTTTGTTATGGAGACTATGATTGATGCGAAACGGTTGGAGAAGATTCGCAATAAGTGTGGTTTCACACAAGGTTTATGTATTAGTAGTGTAGGTCATACTGGTGGTATGGGGTTTTGGTGGCGTGACATTAACATGGTTGTGAAATCTTATTCTTCACACCATGTTGAGATGGATGTTATCGACTCGAGTGGTAGTGTCGTGTGGAAGGCGGGTGGAGTTTATGGGTGGGCGGAAGGAGCTAAGAAACACCTTACGTGGGAGCTGATGGCGCGACTTTGGGGGGATTGCCAAGTTCCTTTAGTTACTTTTGGCGACTTTAATGAGGTAACGGGACCGTCGGAGAAAGATGGAGGCCCTTGGAAGAGAGAACGAGATGTTGATGAGTTCCGGGCGACGATTGACCTCTGTGGGCTTCGAGATTTGGGATATCCTGGTAGTTGTTTTACGTGGCAGCGTGGAAATGATCCCACAACTTTTGTTAGAGAAAGGCTAGACAGATTTATGGCGAATGGAGGTTGGTGTGCGTTATTTGATAAGTTCGATGTCGTCCATTTCCCTTTGTATAGGTCCGATCATGCACCTATTCTGCTGAATACCGAGTCAACGCGAGACAGAGGAGTAGGGGAAAAACTTCTCAAGTTTGAAGCTATGTGGCTGTCAAGGGAAGATTGTGGTGATGTGGTAGCGAGGGCGTGGACAGGGTGCGCTGGGGGTTCTGTGTTAGATAAGGTGGGGTCTTGTTCCTATGCGTTGTCGAGCTGGGCAGCGAAGGTTTTTGGGGAAGTGAGAAAGAAAATCAGAGAGGCTGAGAAGAGACTGAAGCAAGCACAACGTAATATGCCGGATGAGGGAACTTTTGATCAATGCCGTGTTATCAATGCAGAATTGGATGAGCTTCATCGCTTGGAGGAGTCTTATTGGTATGCCCGTGCCCGTGCAAATGATTTGCGTGATGGAGATAAAAATACTAAGTATTTCCATTACAAAGCAAGTCAGAGGCGTAAGCGCAATATGATCAAAGGGCTATGTGATTCGAATGGAGAGTGGAAAACGGACAAGCATGTAATTGAATCAATTGTCACAGATTACTTTTCGAGTCTATTTGCTTCCGAGGACCCAACGGGTTTTGAGGATGCTACGGTAGGTTTGGAATGTGTTGTTTCGGATGCGATGAATCTTATTCTTGATGCCGAGCCAACTGGAGAGGAGATAAGGGCTGCTCTATTCCAAATGCACCCTAATAAGGCGCCTGGACCGGATGGTATGCATGCTCTCTTTTTTCAAAAGTTTTGGCATATTATTGGGGAAGATATCATTGATTTTGTTAAAGGGTGGTGGAGGGGTTCTGTGGATCTGGAATATGTTAATAAAACTTGTATTGTTCTTATCCCAAAATGTAAGGAACCTAAAATGATGTCTGATTTTCGCCCCATAAGTCTTTGTAATGTTGCTTATAAAATTATTTCGAAGACTTTGGCAAATAAGTTGAAGCCTCTTCTTGATTCTATCATTAGTATCAACCAAAGTGCTTTTATCCCGAAACGTCTTATCACAGATAATGCTTTGGTGGCTTTTGAAATTTTCCATGCCATGAAACGGAAAGGGGAAGGAAAAGATGGAACGATTGCATTGAAACTGGATATGAGTAAGGCCTATGATCGGGTTGAATGGTCTTTTCTTGAAAGGGTGATGTACAAGATGGGGTTCAGTGATCAATCGGTACGGCGGATTATGAGTTGTTTGTCTAGTGTGTCTTTCTCTTTCAAAATTAATGGCAGCGTCAGAGGTTCAGTGATTCCGAGTAGGGGTTTGCGTCAACGTGATCCTATATCCCCCTATTTATTCTTATTATGTGCTGACGCTTTTTCTACCCTCATTGCAAAAGAAGCTAGAGACAATCAGATTCATGGAGCAAAAATCTGTAATGGGGCTCCGAGAGTTTCCCACTTATTCTTTGCGGATGATAGCATTTTATTTGCGAAAGCTAATCTAAGTGAATGCTCGAAGATTGCTGATATTATCAGTATTTATGAGAGAGCATCGGGCCAGAAAGTTAATCTCAACAAAACAGAAGTGGCTTTTAGCAAATGTGTTACTAGAGAACGACGTGTGGAGATTATTGGAGCTATGGGGGTTAGAGAGGTGAATAGACATGAGAAGTATCTTGGGCTGCCCCCTATTATAGGGAGATCGAAGCGGGATATTTTCTTGGGGCTTAAGGAAAGACTATGGAAGAAATTGAATGGGTGGAAGGAAAAAATTCTATCAGCGGCAGGAAAAGAAATTCTTATCAAAGCAGTTGCTCAAGCGATCCCAACCTATATGATGAGTATTTTTCGAATTCCCGATGGTTTATTGGAGGAGATGCAATCTTTGATGGCGCGTTTTTGGTGGGGGTCGAATGATGAGACAAGGAAAATACATTGGCATAACTGGGATTCCCTTTGTCTTCCTAAGTCTATGGGAGGAATGGGGTTTCGGGACCTTAAAAGTTTTAACCAAGCCCTTCTAGCGAAGCAGGTTTGGCGTTTGTACACACATCCCACTTCTCTTATTGCGACGATTTTAAAAGCCCGTTACTTTAAAGAGGCTATGATCCAAGCTACATTTGGAGAAGTTTGGTAATGGTGCTTCGATACGGGTTTGGGATGATGCTTGGCTCCCAAGCGAGAATTCAATTCGTGTCCCAACTCCTAATGTAAACTGTGAAGCTGATATGTTGGTTAGCGAGCTAATTGACTTCGAAAGGGGAGGTTGGAATGCTGATTTGGTGCGTGAAATCTTCACACATGATGACTGTAATTTAATTCTCAGCATCCCTCTTTGCAATTCATGGCCAAATGATCAAAGGTTTTGGTGGCCAACTCGTCATGGTTTCTACTCTGTGAAGTCAGGATATTGGTTGAGAAAAATGGGGCAGCGTCGCACATGGTCTTTATTCCATGATGTGTGTGAGGAGAAGTGGTGGAAAAAAGTTTGGTCTATTGAAGGACCGTCGAAAATCCGTCATTTTCTGTGGAGAGCTTGTAAAGGGAGTCTAGCTGTGAAGGGTGTGTTACTTCGTAGACATATTGCTGTTACGGGAGCTTGTTCGATCTGTGGAGGCGAGGAAGAATCAATTTTATATGCTCTCTTTGATTGTCTCTCTGCCCAGAAAATATAGGGGGCAAGTCCCTTCTTGCTTTTGATTAACGAGTCCCCGAATAGCACTTTTGTTGACCGTTTGTGTTGGATTGCTGACAGAGTTGATAAGAACGAGTTGCGGGATTTCTGTGCACTTATGTGGGCTGCGTGGTATTGTCGTAATGAGCTGACTTTCCAGAATTCTTGTCCCGATGCAATCCGGGTTGCGGTTGGGTATGTGAAAATGGTAGAGGAGACGGTATGATATGCGAAATGTGTGAGCAATGTGCTGAATGGTGGTGGTGTTGTGTCTGCGGCGTGCTAGCAGCCCCCGCCCACGGGATGGATTAAGATTGTGACGCACATCTGTCAATGGCGGGGTTTGTGGGTTTGGGTGCTGTGATTCGGGATGAAGGAGGCATGATCTTGGTTGCGGGTTGTCGAAGAAATGTTGGAGTGTGGCCTGTCGAGCAAGCAGAGGTGGCTGCGATATCTTTTGGTGTTGAACTAGCGCTGAGTAAGGGCTTTGCTAGAATCATGGTGGAGTGTGATGCTGCTAATGTTGTTCGTGCTATCAACAGAGGAGACAATGGCTATGCCCTTGCTTTATTTATTATGATTATATCCATAAGCTTAAAAGTCGTTGCGAATCTTTCTCTTGTAAACATATTAAACGCGGAGGCAACACTTTGGCTCATCATGTAGCTCAGTGGGATATTGGGGTAGCGGATTTTGTATGGGTGGACTCTTTTCCCCAAATTCTCGTTGCTTTGGCGGAAATTGATATGTTTTAATAAAGCTCTCTAATCCCCTTTCAAAAAAAATAATGACTACTAGGGTAACAGTTATGATGTGTTGGTTTTTGGGCTTCATACGCGGTGATGGTGGCAATTTCTACGAAAACAATCAAAACCCCACGAGAACCTATAAAATTGAGTCCACAATTACATTTTTCGACACAAAGAATTTTCTCATAATAGTTGTCGACTTCTCCTCAACTTGGATTTTGATGTCGCTGCTCTTCAACTCAAGCATGTCGGTGATGAACTCGTAGGAATTCAGGTGTTCAATCATGTTAGCTTGGGTTTTTTTTTGAAGAAAAATATATAAGTTATGTAAATTTTTTCAAGGGTGAAACCTACACTATCTCAACGGGAGTTTTTGGTTCTTTTTTTAGTTGATCTTTTTGTTATAGTTAACCTTTTAATTATTTTGATGATTTTTTTTGTTATTTAGTTATAGTTTTTTGGTTGATACTAATACTTTTTGGGTTAATTGTTATGATTTTAAGGGCACATTTCTAATATGAAATTAAATTTAGAATTTATGTCAAAATCACGAGTGATTCGGTGTTATAAATTTTTAAAAGTTACTGAAATTTCCTTTTTAGTATTTTTATATACAACCCTTAGGATTGTATTTATCATTTTCCAATTATTAATTAACGGCTTTATCTCAGGACCTGGCCCAACTATTAGACTTCTCCAACTCCCACATTTACCACTTTAATGTTGGTATGAAGGAATTAAATTCAATCTTATTGTGGAATGCTTATATGGTGTGCACACTTATAAGCTAGTTTATCCGACGTCTGACGTTCTTCTTTGTTTAATGGGCGTCAATCCATGTAATCCTTTTCATCGAAAAAACTATAATTATAAGACTTAATTCTATAACACAAAGTACGAATAATAAACAAGTTATCAGTAATTCAATCTAATCTTATGATTCTAGTCTCAAAACAAATTATATTACAATGAATAAGAAGAGATTTTTCAAAAAGAGTTTAGTAAAAGTAACTAGCATCAAAGCCCTATACGACGCACGAACCAAAAGAATTAAAATTAATAACGATGAAAAAATAATTACGATAATAATCAATATCTATGAAAAAGATAATAGTAACATTCATGTGTATCGATTTATTTCTACATTATCCGCTTTTATAAACGATCTTAATATATTATTAGTTTTTGTTGAGTCATATTATCATTGCTAGTGATCCTAAAATTTAATTAATGTATGATAATTAACTTAATTTCGTGGTTTATTATAAGGAAATTCAATCATTTGTTTTATCCTAAAATATAATTATGTGTATAGATTAAACATAGAGTCTACATACCTTCTATTTAAAGTTTTTATTATACCTACAAAAATTTTATAAGTTGAGTAAGTATATTTATAAAGATTGATATATTTTTCGAATTGATTTTAGCGATATAAGCATCTTAATATTTTGAATTATAAAAAAAATATTATTGCTATTTTGTGTATGATGACTATCTTTAGTACTTTATTTAAAGCTAAACTCTATCTTTTATTAGCTTTTTTTATTAAATACAATAAAAAGTTTCTAAATATCCCACGTGGCACACTGTATGCCAACAAAGTTATTCTCGTTTTTTATATCTATTGATTTTTGAGTTACAAGTTTCAGCCAAGGGCAGACCCATAGGGTACAACTCTACCCCAACTTTAAAAAAAACATCACAACTTTGTCAGAAAACTGATCTCGTAAGTTGAAGAAGAGATTAATTTAGCACAAACCGCTATTTGAAGCTTCTTTATTTATTTGTTTTTACTTTTTTTACAAGAGGTGAATGCACAAAGTAGAATTTATCCACGACTATTGTCCTACAGGGGTGATTATCGAACGAACCGCGCTCGAGCTCTACTTACCTCGACTCGTGTTCGTTTAAGTTTATTCGAACTCGAGCCGAGCTAAAACTTTAACAAATCTAGCCGTTATCGGACCGAGCTTTGACTAAGAGTTGACCAAGTCGTTGTCGAGTTTTTCACGAACAAGCTTGACCTATTATTATTCTTAATTTATTTGTGTACTTTATTATTTGATTAACGGATATTTTTGGTTTTCAATTTATTTTTAAATACTAAAGCTATCATCTTATTATTGTGTAATATGTAGGACATATATACTTTTAGATTCATACATAATATAGTATTTCAATATATAAAAGAATAATTGAGGTAGTTCATGAGCTTTTCAATCCGAGCTTAAAATAACTCAACTCGGCTCGTCAAGGTCTCGAACCGAACTCGAACTCAAGCCGAGCAACCACGAGATGAGTTTTGATCGAGTCGAGCCTGAACTGTTTGCAAACAGGCTAGGCTCATTCTCACCCCTACCTACAACCATATGAGGATTGTTACTAATGTTTAGTTTTATATACTTTTAGATACTCTGTAACTTTTTATGAGATATTAATTAAAATATTCAAAAATTCTTTATCCATATCTATAATTACATAACAATTGTAATGTCGTCTAACAATTGTTTAATATTAAATAATATGAGCTTGTACGCTCATTCGTATTCTTGAAAGAAATTCCTTTAAAAATACTTGATTGGCTAAAAATGACCCGACATTACATCAAATTTTAGTTACAAAATGATGACTCACATTTTCTGAGTTTATTTCTTTTTGGGTGATAATCGAATTTTATTAGAAATTAGGAAAGTAGTGTATTAGAGTCCTAGAATACTAAGAAAAAGACTATGATTTCCTTATAGTATTAAGTAAGTATCTTTAGTAATATTCTAGGTTAGCTTTCTTTCCAAGTCAATGTATTAAATAAATAGGGTTGTCCCCCCTAGTATTCAAGACAATCTAATACAATTTAATTAGCCATTTATCTCCAAAACTTAACTTGGCATGAAAGCCATTCAAATTATTGTATTGATCTTACGCTTCCGCATAAAAACTTTCATGGTGGGTGTTAATAAAAAACCCACCAGCCAGATTTCCCAATCTTGAAAATACGTTTTGTTTTTGTTTTTGTTGAGTTTGTATGTTGATATTCCGTTGTGTGTGGTCTCTCCTTGTTTTGTCAAAGGAAAACTATGTACAACCTGTTGTTCGTGTCTGTTCGTATGTTAATCCTTGGGCGAATATGGTGGTTTTGTTTTTAGGTGTTAAATTTGTGCCTCGCTGAGTGATTAGTGTTGTCAATTGATTGAAGATTTGGGTTTATTTGACTTTGAAGATGTGAGGTATGTTATTTACGGGAATCCACTAAATTTCTTATTGGAATTTGGCGGCAATAGGTTTGTTGTTGTGTTGGTGTTGAGTGTTGACTCATGGCGACAAAAGTACTCAAGCAAGTGCTTTTGCTTCGTTCATGTTCATGAATTGTTGTGGGTGTTCTCAATTTGCTATGGATTTCTAATGTTTATAAGTTTTGTATCCCTTTTTTTGGATATTCATTTCACAGAGTGGTTCGTGAAAGTGTTCGTGTTTTCCTAATTGTTGGATGTCGGATATTATTGTTCAAATGTGATCTACTCGTTTAGTAAACGTGATCTTGCTCGCGGTACATTGGATTGTTTTGATGCGATTGTGCATCATTTCTACAAAATCCTAGTTAGGTCCCTAGTTGAGTTTATTGGTGCAGTTGAGCCTCGTTGATTATTGTGGATGGAGTCAGTTCTCCATGGTACTTTGGTCATCTCTTATCCAAAATGATGTTTTTTGTTTGTCCCCCATCCTAAAGGATGGTTATTGTGACGTTAATTTATTTATGTTATATTGATCTAGTACTTGTTGTTTTTCTTTCCATTTTTCTTCCAATCGTAGTGTTCGTCTCACTACCCTACGATAAAGGGGGAGTATTAGAGATTAGGAAAGTAGTATATTAGATTCCTAAAATAAGAAGGAAAAGCTTGTAGTTTCCTTATAGTAATAGGTAAGTGTATTTGGTAATATTTTAGGTTAGCTTATTTTCCAAGTCAATGTATTATATAAATAGGCTTGTCCCCCTAGTACTCAAGACAAGCTAATAAAATTCAATTAGTCGTTTATCTCCAAAACTTAACAAATTTGGTACCCGGTCTCTATATTTCTTGAGCCGTCACTTTTGCAGTATTCATAGACCATAATGTCAACATTGTTATCCTCGCGGCAACTCGACTCCTCATGTGGATCTAAATACTAGTAATTAATAAAGACATATCAATTTCAGTCTACGCCATGGTTGGAGGGTTTGACACATGTTTTTAACTAGTGAAATTAGTCTACTAATATTAATTGTGTTTATTTTTAAAACAATCATGTGGAGTTTGAGTGATAACAATATCCACGCCATGATTGGAGGGTTTGATACTTACCCTCTATAAAAAGTTCGTGATTTCTCGTGGTGATTCCACTTCTCAATAAAGTTTCCCGAGTTTAGTTTAACGATACATTTTCTTCAATTTACTAACACTTATCTGAATTTGTTTGAACTTATGAGAACTTGGTCATACAAATTAGAATTTGTTCATAAGTATATGAATTTATTAGATTTTGTTCATACAAATTAGAACTTATTCATACTTATTTGAATTGATTAGAACTTATTCAAATATTATATGTCAAAGCCTCAAACCCTATTACTACTTATTAGTACATATCCAAAATTATATCCACTGATAAGGGCTGAAAATAAGTTGAAAGGAATAAGATATAAATGGCAAGAGTTTGTGAGTTGGGATTCTTTTTCTCCATTTACCTTACAAAGTTTGTGCTTGTTCTAAGCCAGTAATTTTCTACTCCAAAATAAATAAATTACTCCGTCCTTCCCACATTACTTGATACAGTTTTACCAGCACAGAGTTTTAGGAGTGTTATTTGACTTGTTTATTTTATTTTGAGTAGTTAGTTGTCGGTATTATTTAAATCCATAAAGTACAATGTTAGACAAATGTGGCCATGGAAGTATTAACGAAAGTAAAATAAAAAGCTAAAAGAGAGTATATAAGTATTATTTAAGTCTATAAAGTACCATATGGGACCCATCCTATAATAAATTTTTTTTTATATTTTTAGTGTAGGACTCTGCCATTTTTAGAAGTGTATCAAGTAATATTGGACGGACGAATATGGGAAGTGTATCAAGTAATATGGGACGGAGGGAGTATTGTTTATTTTCCAAATGGATGTTAACAAATCGAAAGTAACTTTTTGTCCGAGTTCACATATACCATTTTTACTTATTTCAAGTTTACAACCTTTTTTAAGGTTTATGGTCCATTCTTTTCAATTTATGTTCAGTCATGTAAGCTCCGATGAGTTCAGATAAGGTCGGATAAAGTCCAATAAGGTTTAATAAGTTCAGATAAGAAAAAATAAGTTTAAAAGAACATAACCTTACTATTTCATTTTTTTGTTTTAAGAAAAGCACTAACATACCAATGGTTACAACGATGATTTTAAATATTGTAGGAGGAGAAGGGGGATATATTGGAGATGTGGCTTGTGACGAGTACCACAAGTATAAGGTATGAGGATTACTTTATTACTTTTCATTACACCCCTTTGATCTCACAATATATTACTTATTTTGTTTTTTTTAGAATGTCTTAATGTTACTAACTTTTCTTTGGATGGGGACCACATCCCACAAGAATAATGTCACTTTCCGATTATTTTTACCTCACATAATCTGGCACGGCCCTTGCCTTCTATCGGCAAGCATGTTAGCCTTTTTGTGGAATTGTGACTCTGATGGCTCGTAGAAGCACGAGCACTCAATATTGGAAAAGAAACTCTTTTCTATTGCTACAAGAGCGTGAGAAGAGGGTCGTTCGGGGGGTTCGTGTGTGCAAACCGGGCACAAGCGAAGCCGACGATGAGATGTACCTTATTCGAATTTGGGCAAGCGCTTAATAATATGCGGCGGCACAAAAGCTAAATTGCCTAACTACAACACATAATATCAAAAAAACAAGACAATAACTGATAGGAAACTCAATTTTCACTCATTCACCATCACCCCCCTAAAACAGGGTTATTTGTAAAATGGTACATATTTTCAATGAATATTGGATTTATAATAATTCAATAATGGAAGTTAAACCCCAAGAAAAATTATAAAGCATAAGAAAAAGACTCTAAAGCATAAAATAAGGAAAATTTAAGAAAAGCTAGTTGGTTTCTAGCACATAGACAACCTCTCTCCCCTAAAATGACTTGTTTTTATGGAAAGTACTAGTGAAACAAATGGAGTAACAATACTCCTTAACTAAGGCTTTAGATTTTGTAATTCTTGAGCCTAAATCGCAGAATTCTTTGATAAGAAACTCAAGGTCTAAAAATGACAAGATTATGACTCAAAAAATTGTGTTACAACCCAAATATTGTAATATGCATGGGGCCAAGCGATTAAGAGAGACCAAAATGTATTATAGGATTCCACTTTTGAGGAGAAACAAGCAACATGTAGTAGTTTAACTTAACATCAAGTCTTTCATAATCTTAATTAATGATATCACTTAGAGCATGTTTGGTATGTGAATTTGAGGGTCTGGAAAAAGGTTCGATAAACCCTTGTGCTATTGATTGTTTGTTTGAGGAAAGAGGATAACAATCATCGTTTCTCGGTCAATACTCAATCTACTCAATTGGTAAAACTCAAAGACCACTGATAACAACTTGTTTCCCTCCTCAAACAATTTCCCCCTTCTCTCTCCAACCTCACCCCAAATTCTCCTGTCTTACCCAAAACTCTAGAAGTCCTTGTTGGACGTTGAATGGTTGCAACAAGGATCAAGTAAACTAAACAGAGAAATAGAGTCAGGAAATTGGCAAAAGAGTGAGGGGTTACAGAAGCGATAGACGTGAAAGGAGTGGTGGGGTTTGTTTCTCTTAGACATTGTATTTTTATGATTCCATTCTACAAATTAGTTGAGCCAAACAAGTTAACTTCTCATTGGTACATGTTTCCATTCCACTCCTTTCATTGTTTCCTTCGTTTCCATTCCACCACTTGAATCAAACGTGGCCTTAATCCTTTTACCTTGAATGAATACTACTAATTCCCTATTTTCCTTAGAGGGTTCAAAGGATTGGGCTATACCAGAGATATTACTCATTATCTAAAGACCCACATAGGTCATGTATGGCCTATGGGAGGGGCCTAGCCGAATGCTGCCAAGAGAAGTTTCTTCTTATCATAATGAAATCTCATACTCCCTCCATCCTAAACAATCTATATACTTTCTTTTTTCGCCTGTCTCAAAAAGCTCTATACACTTCTATTTTTAAACATGGCCCACTACTACTTTATTCTTTTGAATTTTCAACCATGATCCACTACTCTCTCACACCCAAGTAAAATAATACCTAAGTAACTTCTATCATATCTACTTTTTCAATAAAATACAATTGATAACCAAACAACAAATTATCATGTAAAACTACGTGCCCCATCAAGTGTATAAAGCTTTCTGGGACGAAGGGAGTAATTAATAAAAAAATGTATGTTTAAAAAAAAAATGAAAAGAACAATTATTTTTGTTCAGTTTAACTTATTTTCATTGAAAAAAAATTGATATTTGCCGAATAGAACTTATTTTGCCAAACTGTATTTATTTCATTGACCACATTGTTAGCATTAAAAATTTCAAGTCCAATTGAATATTTTTTTTACTAACAAAAATAACAAACTTTTATATTATAACTCGTAATCATCAAGAAAATTATGAATAAATGCCATTAGTCTCCTCCTAATCAACAAGTTGCATGCTTATCTAGTTCCACTAAAACTCATTCACTTTCAGTGTATTTTCAGGTTGTCAAAATGGTATTGGCATTTTGTTTCTAAGAATGGCGGAAACTTATCCCGAGGGTTTTTCATGTGAGAACTTTTCATTCATCATAGGAAATAATGAGGCCGAATAATTTAGTCATGCTTGTAACCATATAAATTCACTTTATGCGCTTATAAAATGTGCAATTTAGAATATAGTATATTGAAAACGCAAAACTAGAAAACATAAGAATATGTAATGAAGAACAGGTAAGATATAGCAAGGGAACTCGAGATTTATTGGAAAAACACTCACTATACACTTGGAATTTACAATGAGGTGACGAGAAACAATGAGTATAGTTCACGATTTCTCTAGGCACTCTAATCTCTCTATGGGATTGGTTTGGCCTCTCTAAGTCTAATCTCTCTAACATCTATTGTACATAGCTTACAATGACTACCGTATCATAGTAGGGGAAAAGAAAACTTAATTCGAGCCGAATAAGGAGAACCGTAAAAATTGATACTATGTGTAACCAAATGCATGCTCATGCAGCCCAAGCACACCTATGCAAACCACCGCACACCCCCACAATATATGTTTTAGCTATAGTAGACCTACATACTTGTGCATAGGAATGACAATGGATCGGACTCGGATCGGACTTACCAAACTCCAAGTCCGCTCCATTTCAATCGGACTATCATTTTTACACTCCTATTAGGATTTGGACTATATATTCTCGGATTCGGACTCGAACTTTTTCCTTCGGATTGTTTCGGACTCGGATCGGATTCGGATTAAATTACCATATTAAATAACCAAAACACATCTTTAATATAAAATTTCTAATGTTTTACTTAATTTCTTATAATGTAAATCTATTATTTCTATTAAAATGTACTTTAAATCTATTAGTTGACGAGGTAACAAGTAATAATCGGACTCTAGTCGGATTCGGATCGGATCTTACCTAAGGTCCAACTCCTATCGGATTTCATTCGGACTTTTATGTTTTCGGATTCGGATCGAGTCGGACTCGGGTCGAAGTCGGACTGAATTGCCATCTTTACTTGTGCACATGGTCAAGCCACTATACACCCACATATACATCTTCCCAATTATTCTTTTTTCGCTTCTTCACTAGTTCTGTTGGCACTAGTAGCGGATTCAAAACAAACTTACAGCACAAAAAATCGAGACAACGTGATATTATCATTGCCCTAAGTCAATAGCCCTCCACAACATGTGCAATTGGATAAAAGGCACCTACTGGAGGGTTAACATCTCCTCTACGAACTGACATACTCCGGAAAATGGAGTGGGAACTGAACTCGATGTATGTAACAATGAAGAACGCAAGTAGAGAAAAAAGTTTGGAGAAAATTAATAGTGTATATCGTTGAAGGAGAAACAACACAATTTGTAGAGAGGAAAAAGGAAAATATTAAGGCTTAATATATGAGGGAATGTAATTTAACGGTAAGAAAATAAATAGCCATTACGAAACCGTTAGAAACTCAAAGTGAAACCGACGAGCAGACCAACAAATCTTTTCAGACAACATTAAATCAAGAAGGTCCCAAAATATTTAATCAAATCATACGCGCATGTACCATGGCCATGCCATGCGGATGAACGACAATGGCGGCGGTGTGGGCTCGACGGGAGGTTCCTTTCTCTGTCCATAATTTGTACAAGTCATAGAGGAGAAGTCCCATAAATAAACGAATACAAACTAGAGTCTTCCATCCACATGGGACTTCCACTGAAAAGAATACCATGAATGTAGGACTCCTTATTTAACCATATTCGGAGCAACTATCCCGAAAATTGATTTTAACCCATAAATCCAACAATCCCATTTGGTTCAAACTTGAACTAATGTAAAAAAAGAAGCAAAAGAAAGAAGTTGACACGTGAACTTAGTCTTGAACCTTCAACTGAAATTTACCGAGTAACAGTCCCCAGACAAATAATTGTAGGCCATAACAAGCCCTATCTTGTTATTACTCTAGAGAATAGCCAAAATCTATTCTCATACGAGGCGGCTAACCCCCACAATCATGTTGGTGGGTCCATCAAGTGTAAACTACTCACACCACCTCTAAATTCGAGCTACGAACTCAAGGACACAATGTCCAACCTTCACCACGTAGTATAAACATGCTAAACGATACATCCAGAACTACGAAAACACCTTATCGTGTCGCCTGTAAACAAGCTATCGCGTGGCCTAGAGGGCGACTCTGTTTCGAGGGGCACAATAGGTCTACATCTATGGTGTCGCCTGGGAACCGACACAAAAAGCAACTAATTGCGTCGCCTCTTAGGTAGAATGCGGCAGTATAGGTCAATTTCACTACAAAGAACTTACCCTTATGTGTCGCCTCCCACATAATACATGACGCGTATAATAAGCTAATTCTATTGGACACTTAATGCGTCACTATGTGTCACCTCTAGAAATATTGGACACTTAATGCTATTGCGTCGCCTCTAGAAAATATTGGACATTTAATGCTATTGTGTCGCCTTTTATAAAGCAAGCGACGCGACTGAAATGATCTAATGCGTCTGTTCAAGGGAAAATATTGGATGCAAATACCTATTATGTCGCGTGCTAATTGAGAGGCGACGCGAAACTCTTGTAGTCGATTTTTTCCATTTTGCTCAGGACCTAATGCGTTGCCTGCTGGAAACAGGCGACTCCAAAAGCTAATTTGTCGGACTTTAAAAACAGGCGACTTTAAAGGGTCGACTCCTTATGGTCTTTTGGTGATCATTTCAACTATTTGCGTAATACCACAAACTTTATTATCCATATGAATACAAGTAATAGCACCAAAATTTCGTTAAACCACATTGTATCTGGTGAACTAGATTAGGTATCCACCATGAGCTACTATATTAGCGGGTTCAATCTGAACGCTTTAATTTAGAAGTTTCAAAAACTAGTTTCCAGTTTAGATCTTTAGTTAACGGATCCGCTAAATTTCTCTCTGACCGCACATAGGTAAGGGAGATTACACCAAATTTGATAAAATTAACGATAACATGATGCCTTAGGCGTATATGCCTACTCTTGCCATTATATGCTTTATTCTTCGGAATATGAATAGCAGCTTGCGAGTCACAATGAAGTATTATCAATGATATAGGTTTTTCCCGTAAGGAAACGTCATCCACAAGATTTCTCAGCAACTCTGCTTCTCGACCAGCCATCTCGAGAGCAATAAAATCAGACTCAATTGTTGACCTTGATATGCATGTTTGCTTGCAATATTTCCAAGCCATTTTTGCTCCTGCTAATCTAATCACAAAACCATTGGTAGAGTGTATGTAATCACTCACCAAGATCCATTTAGCATCACAATATCCCTCCAACATAGGAGGGTGACCATGATAGTATAAACCCAGACTCATGGATCCTTTCATATACTTAAATAAGCATTAAAGCATTCCAATGATCATGACTAGGGTTAAAGTATACCTACTCAACCTGCTCAATACATAAGTTATATTAGGGAGAGAATAGTTCATCAAAAACATAAAACTCTGTATGACCTTTGCATAGTCCGACTGCTTAACACTATCAAAATTCTTCTTCTTCAAAGACGTACGAGCATAAAAAGGAGTTCTTACAGGTTCTACATCAAAGTAGCCAAACTTCCTAAGAATTTTTCAACATAATTGCCTTGGTTAAGTCTATAACCAAAGATAGTTTTCTCAATCGTGAATCCTAAAATGTCATCAACCTCACCATGATCCTTCATGTCAAAAGAGGTCTTAAGCATGGATTTGGTAGAATTAACTACACTCGTACTAGTGCCAAAAATTAACATGTCATGAACAAAAAGAGAAATAATAAAAGAGCCATTAGCATCAGATTTCACATAATACAAGAATCAACATCATAAGATCTAAAGCCAAGGGATAGTACTACACTATCAAATTTCTCAAGCCACTGCTTAGGAGCTTGTTTTAGGCCATACAAATACTTTACAAGTATATATACTCTATGGTCTTAACCATGAACTACTAAACATCAAGTTGCTCCATATAAATTTCCTCATCAATATCCCCATTCAAGGATGCAATTTTAACATCCACTTGATGCAAATAAAAGACATTTCTTTTATAGTGACTGAAGAATAGTATCAAAGTAATCAAGACCTTTCTTTGGGGTAAATCCTTCGGCCACAGTCTAGCCTTAAACTTACCAATGGGCCCATCAAATTTGAGCTTCATCTTTAAAACCCACTTGCAACCTATTGGCTTACATCCACGAGGTAAGTCAATAACATCCCAAGTATGGTTAGACATAATTGATTCTATCTCACTATTAATAGCCTCTTTCCATAGAACATCATCTACAGATCTCATGGCCTCATCGTAGGTGTTAGGATCATCGTCAACAATAAAAGTTGACACAAAAGACACATCAATATCATAAATAGATTCTACAACGAAGGTTATAATAAAATCAGGTCCAAAACTTGTTCTCAACTCTAGCCCTCTTACTTCTCCTGAATTTTTAGCGAGATTTAGGTCCTATTGAGATCTTAGGTATAGTTAATATCTCTTCGCTAGGTAAAAGAAGAGGATGAAGGTAGGCAATCTAATAATGATTCACCACCAAGTCTAGAAGACTTCAAAGGAAATATATCCTCAAAAAACTCTACTTGTCTAGATAATACAATATGCCCATAAAACCCAAATTTAGCATCCTATATCATGAACCTGTAAGCTGCACTAGTAGTCTAGTAGGTGCATAACCAACAAAAATATATTATATGGTCATAGGGACAATTTTAGTTGTCGGGTATAGGACCTTAGCTAAGCACCACCACACTTAAACAAAATTCAAGTTAGGTGGGTAGCCTTTCCATAACTCATAAGGTGTTTCATTTAACTTCTTGTGAGGTAATCTATTCAAGACATGGCATGGAGACAAAATAACATCTCCCACATAGAGTCTAATAATCGTAAAAAAAATAAGCATATTGTTCATCATATCTTTCAAGATCCTTTTTTTTCATTCAGCTATCCCATTCTGTTAAGGACTATATGGTGCAGAGAACTCATGTACTATACCATTTTTTCTAAAAGAAATTCGTTTGAAAATTATATTTACCATCAAAATCATAACTTAGTCTCTTGATCTTCCTATCTAATTTGTTTTCAACCTCATTTTTATAAATTAAGAACATCTCCTCAGCCTCATCTCTGCTCTTAAGTAAATATACTCTACTAAATCTAGAATGATCATCCACAAAAGTTATATAATACTTATGTCCAGATTTACTCACAAGGTTCTTATAATCTCCAAGATCTGTATGAATAAGTTCTAACAATTGGGTCTTCTTATTGGTCACTTCCTTAAAAGGTTTCTTGGGTATTTTGGCTCGACACATACTTGACACGTTTGCCTTTCACTCATATCCAACTGAGAAAGAAGGTTCATACTATGCATACACTTAATGGATATAATATTAACATGTTGAAGTCTAGATTGCCATGTGTCTAGAGACTCAACAAAATAAGCAGAAGAGGACAATGCATTCATTTCAACATCTAAAATAAAGAGAGCCCCATTATAAAGCCCTTTGCCAACAAATTGGTCATACTTGGTCAAGATTATTTTTGCTGAATCAAAATTAAGCTTAACCCAACATTATTGAGAAAATGACCAGAAAATAAATTTCTACGCACATCAGATACATACAAAAGTTATCAAGTACTAAACTCTTGACAAAAGTAAGTTTTAGATTGACCTTGCTTTTGTCATGAACACGAACTTTGCTTAAGTTTCCCATGAAAATACACTCACCATAATCAGATCCCTTTAGGTCCTTGAAATGATATTCATTTGCACTAATGTGTCGCATTGCACCAGTATCTATAGTCCACTCAGCATTGTTTTCACCCAAGCTTATTTCAGAAACCACCAGAACAATGACGTTTTCACATTCCCCTTCCATTTCATTAAGATTAGCTTGAGGTCTTGTTTGTCCAAATTTGTTCTTGATGCCAATGTTTCAGCCACGATTGTTATTTTTTTTTGGGTTACCTATGTAACCTCTATTACCGTTAATTCTTGTGTAATTTTGGCATGACCATGAAATGCTGTCCAGGTTTTTCGCAAAGGAAATAATTCCCATTGAGCCTCTTACGCTTGTTGTTGGAACTAGTTTGATCATAGTTCTAATCGGTACCTGCATTTTTACCTTCAGCAACAACCACAAAATTAGATGGATTAGTCTTATACGCTCCAATCCACGATTTGCATCCTCGATTTTGATGTCAACAACCTACTCTTGCAGCTTCATGTCCGTCTTCTTATGTCTCAGATTCTTCTTATACTCTCCCCATGAATTTGGTAGTTTCTCAATAAGAGCATTTGGCTTCCAAGTTCTCACAGATTGTCATACCTTCGGCAATGATGAGAGATACAGGATTCTCGTACTCGTGAATTTGGTCCATTATAGCTTGTCATCGACAACCTCAAAGTTTAACCATTTAGCTACATCATATTTCTTAGTACCAGCATCATCAGATTCATGCTTAGCATCTAGAGCAGTCCAGATTTCTTTAGCATTCTTACTTTTGCAATATATATATCAAATAAGGAATTAACCATATAGTGCATAGTGCATCTCTAACTGTACGATGATCCTTAGCAGACTAACACTTCAATTTTTTATAGACCAACACTTAAAAATGTTTACCATCAAGAGGTTTAGATTTGGAAAAGTAGGGAACAAGTTTGTGGGGCATGGTAATCAAAGTATTAACAGTTTGTGGAGTAGAAATTACTAGCCACAGTACTAGCATCGAACAACTTATCAACTTACATTGTTGGAACTAGTAGTAGAAACAAATTTACAACATAAAAATGGAGACAACGTGATATTATCATTTCCCTATGTCGATAGACCTCCACTATAGGTGTAATTGGGTAGTAGGCACTGACTTGACGATTAAAGTCTCCTGCACGAACGACGCACTCCAAAAAATGGAATGGCAACTGAACTTGGTGTATGTAACAGTTTAGAACGAAAGCAGAGAGAAAAGTATGCCGGAAATTTCTGTGTATATCTTCGAAGCAGAAACTGCTCAATTTCTAGAGAGACAAAGGGAAAAATATTAAGGCACAATTTATGAGAGAATATAATTAAGGGTTGAAAATAAATAGCAATTAGGAAATCGTTACAAACTCAAAGTGAAATCGATAAGAAGACCAACAGCTCTTTTCGAACAACGTTAAACGCGTGTGTGCCATGCTATGCCGTCCGGACAGACGGTAGTGGCGGCGACGCAAGAGGGGAGATTCCTTTCTCTCTCCCTAACTTGTACAAGCTATAGAGAAGTTCCATCAATAAAAGAAAAAGACAAATTAACTAGAGTGTTCCATCTATGTGGGACTCCCATTAAAAAAAATATCACAAATATGAGACTCTTATTTAACCAAGTTTGGACCTAGTATCCCAAAACTTGATTTAACCCATAAATCCAACAGTTTCATCTAGAGATGGCAATATCCAATGGATGATCCATCACCCGCTCCACCCAAAAAACGAAAAAGGGTGTAAAACTGAGTTAAATGGGTGATGGACGGGTGGCGGGTGAACGAGTGACGGGTGATGGATGGATTAGGGTGAGAAAGTTTTACCCATCACCCGACCTATCACCCACTTCATCACCCATTTGTTACATTTTCTTAGATGTCTATCATTTTATTTACAGTAATATAATTGTTTTTCCTTTTGATTATTATCGACATGTTTACATAAACTTAACTTGTCTTAATTTGAAATGCATTTTATATATAAATTATGGTTTTGCAAGTTTGGTCTAACTTTTTTCATTTAATTAACTTAAATGGATGATGACCCTGTCCACCCGATTCACCCGCCGGTGGTGGCTGGATGGAATACGGGTGATGGTCTTAACGGGTGACGGATGGATGGATGAGAGTTTCTCTAACCGGCTGATGGATGCGGGTGATGGCTCACCGGACCCAAATCTCACCCGTTGCCATCCCTAGTTTGATCTCCATAATAACCAACTACCTGACACAAAGGTTAGCATGACAGGGCATGAATCTAGTTTTAGTCTGTCATAAGAGACATGGTTGTGCGGATGTGCGTTCTTAGGGTTACAAGACAAATATAGTACTCCATAGGTGTTCGAATTTGTGTGTAATAAAGGAACCAGGTATGAAACCTGGTTAGTCACTATAAGATTTTAGTTGTTTTCCCTTATAGTAGTCCATGAGATGGAACCTGGAACACACAAAAATTTGGTTGGCAAGAAGTACATTTCTCCGAAAGTCTTCATTGACAAATGCCTTGTTTCTTTATTTAAAAAGAAAATATATACTACCTCCATTCCATATCTATTGCAACCTTTGACTTTTTACACTATTCATACACTCATTTTTGACCTTCCTTCATGACTTACATAAAGGATAAATATAGGCATGTGGAATCTAGTTAGATTTTTCTCGACATATGCTTAATTAATATAAACAACAACAACTAAGCCTTATTCCCAAAGTGATTTGGGGTCGGCTAACATGAATCGTCAACTGAAACCGTTGCCAAATGAGATGGCATCGACAAAAGTGATAAAGAGTTTTTAAAAGGGTTTAAGTTTTAAGAATTTTTAAATAAGTTTTTGAAAACAAGGCTTACACCAAAAAGTTTGAAAAGAGGTTTTCAACAAAAGGTTTTAATACCAACACAATTGAGAAAGACAAATAAATGCAGTAATTACACCCCTTCCTCCACATGGATACTGCCCCTCCACCCACTTCTATCCAACGCCATGCTCTCCTCAATCCCAAGTAGCCTCATATCACTTTCAATTACCTTCATCCAAGTCATCTTAGGTCTTCCCCTACCCCTTACAATTTGATTACTCCTCCACTCTTCAATTCTTCTTACCGGTGCATCACCTGATCTCCTTCTCACATGACCAAACCATCTTAGCCGATTCTCCCTCATCTTTTCTTCAATGGATGCAACTACAACTTTTTCCCGAATCACTTCATTTCTTCATCGGTCCTTCCTTATGTGGCCACACATCCACCGCAACATACGCATCTCCGCCACATATGCTTAATTAATGTAAACTTTTCATAAATTTTACTGAAATAAAATCAGAGATATGAACGTTTAAAATAGTGCATTGGGAGGCGTAAAACTCCATATATTGCAATAAATATGGAACGGAGATAGTATATGAAATGAACATCAATAAGGGCTTTGAGGGAATCCCCTCACCCAAGGTATACAAGTACAGTACTAGCACACCTTCTAGGAAGCGTTTTTAGCACTTATTGCAATTCTAACACAGGATAAAGTACTACACATCAGGTGTGCACTCAGGGCTACAAAGAAACCTAAGCAGAAACAAAGCTTAAGCAAAAATATTACATAATTAATCTCTACTTAGCTCTGCTTACTTTCTTAGGCATAATACATAAGATTCTAGCATAGTCGTGATCCTTAGCTTGTCTGATCACAATTTATGGCTCTTGATACAAGGATGCCAAACCACTTTGTTCCTCTGCTGCCGGATAGCATACAACATTGCTACAATACAAACTTAAATGACCATTTTCAAATTAGTTTTTCCTTACTACATTGATTTATTAAATGTGTCAAGCTTGTGAAAAACATCCTGACAATTATGAAATCTTATAAGTTCCATGTAACAATTCTTGGTATAACTACATTGAAATAATATATGCTCCACAGATTCATCTACTTCCTGACATAAAGGGCAGACAAGATCATAGGCAAGTCCATATTTCATTAGTTCTCAACCTTTCTCCACTTAATTGACCAGGTTAAAGAAGAGTGTTTTGGAACATTGAGCCTGTTCCAAACGCAGCAGTCCCAGTCTATTTTTGTAAAATCTTTCCTTAGCCAATTGTAGCCACTAGTAGTAGTATTGCCCTTATCGGAATAAAATAATGAGTCAGCACAGTAACATGCCTCCATAATCTCTTTTACCTTGCATATTTATCTCTAGTATCAACTGGAAGTTTGAGGACGAGTGATCACTTTCCAGTGTCTCGCTTGAACGTAAAGGTGAGCAACTCACCTTAACAACAAACTATTACTCATCCAAGAGATATTCTAGATGCATTTTCCTAAGAAATCCAAATTCGAAGCATGATAGTCCTTTAGACCTAAACCACCAAATTTATTCGCTTTGCATACGAAGTGCGATACGATGGGAGGAGGCCTTGAGAAAATAGTGTTTCCTGTTCCAAAGATAGTTCCTACTTACAACTGCCACTCCGTCCAGCACTTCCTTTAGAAGAAAAAAGATAATGCACAATATCTACGAAGAGTCATGATGACTAAGTTAACTAGGAGAATCCTACCAGTATAAGAAATGGATTTAGTTTTCTAATATACGTATTTTAATATGAAATTAAATAGATTTTTTAGTATGTGATATAATTGAGAAATATTAGCTTGGCGGGCAAGTATATATTATAATTCTAGTAGAGAGTTAAATTACAGATTGTGTTCGCCAACACATGATTGATTAGACAAAAGTAAACGCTAAGAGTTCATAAAATACCTTAGTAGCTAACCTAGTCAGAGTAGGCCTCGAGACCCCGTACTTGGTTATTCGAACCAACAGAAGCATATTTCAACAAATCTCAAGTTCGACTTCATTTCTCCCAAACGACATATGTATCTGATGTAAGACCCAAGTTGCTAGATGTACCATACTCTCCCCATGCATCATATTGTACTCCCTTAAGTACCCAGATTCCCACATTCTTAGATTTCTCCATAAGCGCCCAGTTTGCGCCATAAAGACCTAGACTCCCAATTAATGGACCAGATTCTAATAGTTTAGAACAGTTAGCAAGTTCAAACAGTGTCGGAACATGCAACTTGAACATGCTTGGTGAACATGTGTGCGAGATTATTAGCAGTACGCACTTTCTTCACTTAATTCTCTTCTCTTTCTCATGAAATGATATCTCACACCTATGTGCTTAGTCTTTTCATAATGGAATTGATCCTTGGCTAAGCATATTGTACTATGACTATCACAATACATTATAACCTAATCACGATTAAAGGCATGTTATCACGAGATCCTGTGCTTGGTTATTCGAACCAATAGACAATTCAAGGCATATTTCAACCGGGAGACTAGCCCTTAAGTTTTACTCTTAGCTCTAATAGCTGGTTGATTCTTAATCTTTCAATATTCTTATGGTTATGTACCTGGATGCCAAGTGAGCTAGGAAGACTAATGTTGTAAACTAGATTAAATCTTTCTTTCAGACTGATTTCCAAAAAAAAATTACTAACTAAACAACTTTAACATTTACGATGATTATTGTGACATATCTTTGTTATCTAATTTACAGGAACATGTTCAATTGATGGTCAAGACAGGACTAGATGCATACAGATTCTCTATTTCTTAGCCAAGACTTATTCCCAGTATGGTGTACTTTCAACCTCGTTTTTAAAAAAGTTTTATTTAGTGTTATATCTGTTAGATATTGTCAAACTCCTTAATTTGAGTGATTGCCATTGATCAATATATATACTGTTTACATAACATGAACCTAATCATATTAGGAATCCTAATCTAATAATAAGATTGAATTTACATCAAAGATATATCCTAAACCTATGAGGAGAATTATTTACATATATTCTCTATCACACCCCGCAGTCATAGAGGGAGGAGGTCGAACGCTAAGACTAGATTTGAAGTCCAAGAAGAGTTGTCATGGTAATCCTTTGGTGAAAATGTCCGCAAACTGCTATCGTGATGGCACGTGTAAGACCCGTATCTGACCCAACGCCACCTTTTACCTAACAAAGTGAATATCCATCTAAACATGTTTAGTGTGTTGGTGTTGGACCGGGTTGCTAGACAGGTAGATAGCACTAACATTATCACAAAAAACTAATGTAGCTTGCTTTAGAGGACAATAGAGCTCCAATAAAAGATTACGGAGCCAACAGGATTCTGCAACGACATTGTCGACGCCTCGGTATTCTGCTTCGGCACTAGAGCGGGAGAGAGTGGGTTGACGTTTCGACGACCAAGAGATAAGGTTGTCCCACAGAAAACAACAATACCATGAAGTCGAACGTCGAGTGTCTGGGCACCCACCCCAGTCAGCATCAGTGTAAGAAATTAGCTGTGTAGAAGCAGATGGATAAAGATGTAACCCATGATCAATGGTACCCTGAATATATCGCAAGATGCGCTTTAATGCATTAAAGTGTGATTCCCTCGGATCATGTATAAAAAGGCACACTTGCTGAACCGCATAGGCAATGTCAGGGCGAGTAAAAGTGAGGTACTGAAGAGCACCGGCCAAGCTGTGGTAGTGAGTGGGATCCTGAACAGGAGGACTGGAGTCGGCACAGAGTTTGGCATTTATGTCAACTGGAGTAACGGCAAGTTTGCAAGAGCTCATGCCTGCGTGTTCTAAGGTTTCCTAAGCATACTTCTGCTGAGAGAGAAGTAGGTAAGAGGGAGTGCGGCGGACAGCAATGCCCAAGAAGTACCCGAGGGGGCCCAGGTCGAACATTGGAAACTATGTGCTCAGCTGTGCAATGAGCCGCTTGCGAAGCTCATTAGATGATGTGGCCAATATAATGTCATCAACATACAACAATAAATATGCCATATCAGAGCCATGATGATAAGTGAATAGAGAGGAGTCACTAATGGTGATCACAAAACCCAATTGTTTCAAAAAGATGGCAAATCGGTGGTACCAAGCTCAAGGAGCTTACTTGAGACCGTATAATGCCTTCTTCAAGGAGAAAACATGATGAGGATATCGTCGATCAACAAAACCGGGAGGTTGGTGCATGTACACTGTTTCTTTCAAATCACCATGGAGAAAGGCGTTTTTAACATCGAGTTGATGAATGGACCATTTGCGAGAGAGTGCAAGGCTGAGCACTGTGTGAATGGTTTGTGGCTTGACCACCGGACTAAATGTTTCATCACAATCCAAGCCAACCTGTTGAGACCTGCCATCACAAACAAGACGAGCTTTGTGGCGCTCTAAAGTGCCATCCGATTTTTCTTTATGTTGAAACAACCACATACAATTCACAATATTCACCCCCGTAGGGCTAGGTACCAAATCCCATGTCCCTGTTTTAATCAAAGCACTATATTCATCCAACATCGCCGCATTCCAATTAGGGTCATGTAAGACTTGTTCATGATTTTTTGGAAGTGGGGAGCGATATATGGTGACAGCTTATGTGTGAAGGTCAAAAATAGTGTTTGGTTTGTAGATGCCATGGCTGGAGCGAGTGAACATTTGTGGGGCATGTGGGTCGAATGGGAGGGATGCTGCACATAGGTGGGGGTGTAAGTAGGCTGATGGCTACGGGGCCTGATTGGAGCAGGGGGAGTCTGGCCTGGAGTCTAACTTGGGCGGGGGTCTTGGCTAGCAGTCCAACTGGGGTAGGAGGGGTCTGCGGGCCATCAGAAGTGGGGCTGCTGGCGCCACGATGTGCGAGCCGAGCTGGGCTCGTAGTGTGCGAGAGTATGGGCTGCGATGGAAGAGGCCCACGTGTGACAGGTTGGGGTAGACTCATAATGTGATGGGTGAGTAATGGTGAGGTGTCATTCGGGCCCAACTACGAGTAGTCAGAGAGAGTAGAGCGGGATTTGTTTTTGTAAGGAAAAGTAAACTCATCAAATGATACTTGCCTAGATATGATGAATTTGTGAAAGCACTCTAGGTAACGCCTTAAATACATATGAATTTCCTATCAAAACCCCTCACCTTATACATACTCTTCTTACTCTCTGTCTCTCTCTATCGCACTTCCCTCCATTCAAATTCCCTCACTTTCTATCACTGGAATCCGCCACTCGCTGGAAAAGTGTGTGGGCTACCATTTTCCTCACCGGAAAAATTCTAGGATCACCCTGTTGCCTTGGCGTCGCTGGAAAACGGTGTGTGGGTCGACAAATTTCTAACCGGAAAAATTCTTTGGTAAAGACAGGGAAGGAGGCATCAGCCGAAAAAGTTCGTTGGGACGGACGCATCCTCCCGAAAAACTGTATATTGCCCGAAAACGTTCACCGGAATAGCCCACCTTTTCCTTACTAACACCCTGTATTTTATGGTGAAGTCCTGCCTAACATTATATTTTTTATTATTCATACTACATCTTAACCTTTTTCTAGAAGAATAAAGTTCTTCTAAACCAAGAATCTTCATCATAATTACATTATTTCATTCATGGCATAAACCCTATCCCAATATTATATCCATAATATATCTTAACTAAGATTAATTCAATGTTATATAATGTATCATATGTTTAGCTTATTTTTATAGAAATAATCTTTCTAGAGTTAAGGGTCCGTTTGTTATCGTTTTTTGTTTTTGATTTTTAGTTTTTTTTAGAAGAAAAAACAAAATACAAAAATTGGTTTTCGCTTTTTAGTTATTAGTTATCTCAAAATCATAATTATTCCAATAAGTTGGCTATTTTTTATTAATTATAGGGCATTTGTCATATGACTTTCAAATAAAAACAACAAAAAAATTTGAGAACCATAATGATACCGAACGGACCCTAAACAACTGAAGTATAGAAAATAGATTTTTTCAGAAAAATAAAGTAAAAAAATACCAAAGACTTCAATGACACAATTGCTCTATCTAAGGCCCTGTTCAGTTCAACTTATTTTTACTGAACTGAACTTATTTTTACTGAACTGAACTTATTTTTGCTGAACTGAACTTATTTTTACTGAACTAAACTTATTTTTACTGAACTGAACTTATTTTTGCTAAACTGAACTTATTTTTACTGATTCATGTTGTTTTTTCTTCTTTACTCTACTGATTTTTACTGAACTGAACTTATTTTTACTGAACTGAACTTATTTTTACTGAACTGGACTTATTTTTGCTGAACTGAACTTATTTTTACTGAACTAAACTTATTTTTACTGAATATTATTACTTTAAGGTGAACTAAACCGGGCCTAAACTTGCAATATCATGCGTGTACTTAAGAAAAAATAGAGTTTGGCTTTCAACAAAATACTTGAAATAATCAATAATGGTAAGTTGATTTTATCTTTGTCTTTTTAAGGACTTCAATAAAATTAAAATTTTGGTAACATTAGAATAATTTGCTTCTTCCTCCTTTGGTTGCGCCACCTTGTGCACCACCAGCTGGAGCTTGGAAGGAACAAATAAGGCACAACCACTGGTTCTCAGTCAGGGGCTTCTAGCGGCACCGCTTGGCGACTATCTCATGCAGGACGACCCATATTTGAATTTGGGTTGACGTCTATTTGCTGATTGAAGATTTATTTCTTAAAACCGATAAAAAGATACAGAAGATCATCTAGAAACTTTGGCTAAGGTGAAGAATTATGCTGAGGCAGCTTTGAAGGCGATGGCAGCCAACAGTCTCCTAAAGTCTAAAAGGGAGTGGCAGCGGTGAAAACACTCATATATGAGTTTTTTCGAATTAAGGGGCTTGGATTTTTAAACCCTGGCCCATGTAAAACGTGAGACCTGAAAGTCTCTGTTGGTCAAAGAAGAGGTTGTATGTAGAAAAATATAAGAGATTTCATTAGGGTAACGAGAGTGTTTAGAGAGAAGGACTCCTAAAAACTACATTAGTTGTAAGATGAACAAATCAAGAAATCTAGATTAATAGGAAAAAATATTAATTAGTCAATTAATGTAATGATTAGATTATGTACTACTTGTCTACCTTGTCATTTGATTTATATTTCTTATAAAAACACCTAATTCATAACGGTTTCCGAAAGAGGAATAACATTACCTATCAGCTGCAAGATAAATCCCTGTTTCTTTTTGTTTAACCTAATTTTCATTGTTATCCGCTTCAATTTATTTGTCCTAAGTAGAAGTTTTTCTTTTCCACTCATTGGTCCCCACATATGTCTCCAACTTCTCTTTATATTTCCGTACCCTTTACACCCATGACAATTACTTCATCTTTCATCAGCTTAAAATTTGGAGTTACAGTAAATAAGATAAAACACAGAGGGACTACATATCCAAAGACAGTTATATTATATATATATATATATATATATATATATATATCATGTTCGTTAGCATGGATAAATTCTAGTACGTCTAAAATTGGAACCAAAATAGCCACCTTAGTATTACTTTTCGAGAACAGAACAAAACAGAAAAAACACTACTTATTGTTTATACTCTGATATTTGCTATGATTGCTTTCATAAATTGTCACTCCAGTGTTAATTTGTCCTACCAATGAGTCTACAAAGAGTGCTAGTCGTTATTAATCACTATTATCAATAATAAAAAGTACCAAAAATACTTTCCTTGGACATAAGTATTGGGATGACTAAAAATCTACAAAACCCAACCATAAAATTAAACAGTAATATTAGATTAGACAATTATCAATAAGTTTGTCAATAAATATACTACGGGGATATGTGGTGTAAACGAAGACGAAGAGGAGATGGAAATGCAAAAGCGTCACAAGCCCGGCCAGGCAAGCCAACAGACCTGAAGGTTGAGATCATGAACTCTTGGCGTCAGCGAGCCCGTGTAGGCTATCCATGATCCTGGTCGGGCGGATATCTTCTTTCTCGGATGGGGCTTTCTTTTGGCTCAGACGGGAAACACACGTTCCATGAAAATCCATCCGATTATTTCTAATATGTTTAGGTTTACGCTTTACCACTATATTCTTGTGGCCTTTTTAAGACCTGTTGTACCACAGATATTAGAGACTGGTTAGCTTAAACACAATCGCGAAGATTATATAGAGTCCTTGAGATTTAATTGGAACTTCATTCAAATGAATTATTGCCTATTGTAATTGTAACACAACTCAAGACATAGTGAAAGAGTTTTCCCCTGATCGAAGAACATAGCTATAGTATTGGTAGTGAATCTAATTAATTTTCATGTGTTCTTTATTTATTTGTTTTTCTGCGTTTATTGTTGTTTATTTGCTTGCATTGCAACAAACCTGGTAGCGTAGCATGTAAATGACATCAGAGTTCAAGATCCGAGAAGATGAATACGATGAACTCGAAGAGTGACAAGTTTATGGGGAGAAATAGTTTCGGTCTATGGCATATAAAATGTGTGCTTTATTAGCAACAGTGCATCTCTGAAACCTCTGTGCGAGAGGAAAAAAGCAAAGCAGCGAGCGGCCGTAGTCAGGCCGAAAAAGAGGCAATGGAGGAGAAATCTCACTCTTGTTGCTACGATTGGCAGACGATGTGATCACAATAGTTTCACACGAAACGATTGTTGCTGCTTTTGAAGCAAGAATTGTTTCGCTTGCATACGCAAGGAGGTATATTTCTATGGGATCATCTGGATAAACTTAATATTATTTGACTTGATTTGCGTAATATAGATGTTAAGATAGATGAAGATGATGCTTTAATTTTACTTATTTCCCTTTCAAATTCATATAAGAACTTGGTTGAGTCATTTGTTTTTGGGAGAGATTCTATGAACCCTAAAAGAGGTGAACTCGGCAATTTTTACTAGGCAGTTATTCCAGAAGGAAACAACCACTAATAGCGGCGAAGATTATGGGGCTGGGTCAGTATTAAACTCGGCTAAGGGGAAGGGTCCTAAGAAAAAGAAGAATTTTAAGGGTAAAAGGGCCAATCCTAGGAATGTCTATCATTTTTCTAAAGAACAAGGAAATTGGAACCATCCATGTCCTAAGAATCCTACGGTATCTAATGTTAACATTGCACAACAGGATACAAAGTATGACTCTGAGGAGGACCTGGCACTAGTTGTTGTTGACGTGTTTACTCCGACTCACCATTGTCTTCTGGATTTAGGGTGCTCTTACCATATTTGTCCTCATCGCGATTGGTTTAATGCTTATAATTATGAGTCTTATGATGATGGTGTTGTTAGTATGGGTTACGATGTTGCTTGTAAGTTTGTAGGGAGAGGTTCCATTAAGATGAAAAATGTTGAGGGTAAGGTTCGTACATTAGTGAATGTTAGGCAAGTTGTACAATTAAGGAAAAAAATTATTTCTCTATGTACCTTAGATGAAGGAGGGTTTACCTTTTCTGGCTCGGATGGGGAAGTATGTTGCGGAAAGGTTTGAAGTTGGCGCTAAGGGCATCAAGGTGGGTACTCTGAATGTTATGCATGGTACAATTCCGGCTGGTTTTACAAATTTGCATCTATGAGTCTTGAGGAGGTGACTAAGTTGTGGTACAAGCAAGTTGATCATATGGGTGAGCGTGGGATGCAAATATTATCTAAGATGAACAATCTTGATGGCCACAAGGTGAAGAACCTTGAGTTTTGTGAGCATGGTATGTCAGGTAAGCAACATAGAACTAAATGTACTAAGGGGTTGCACATTTTACTAAGGCTATGCTGGATTGACTCTGGTAAATGGTTTAGGAGGATACCATTTCTTTACAACTGTTATGAATGGTTTCTCTAGGTACAATTGGCATTATAATTTAAAGCAAAAAGGAGAGACCTTTAAGATTTTTGTGAAATGGAATGTCTTGGTGCGAAATCAGACATGAAAGAAGATTATAAAGCTAATGGTGAAGAAAGTTAAGACTGCTGATAACTCAACGGATATGTTCACCAAGCCGGTTCCTAATCACAAGTTCAAACATTACTTAGAGTTGTTGGATATTGATAATCACATATGAACTCTTGAGGGGTTGAGCCTCAAGGTGGAGGCCATTCTGGCCCCTGGACAAAGTTGGAAAAGCCCGACACCGAGTTAATAGTGTAAGATGCAGAAGGGGAAAAAAAGTGTCTCGTGTATTATTAAAGAGATACGCGATTTGATTCTTTCAAGGTGGAGTTTTGTGGTAGATGGAAGTAAAGGTGGAGATTTATAAGTATATGACTTGATCTATAGGGATATGGGGTGTAAATGAAGACGAAGAGGAGATGGAAATGCAGCAACGTCACAAGCCCGAGGGGGCTAGACAACGGCCTGGGCGACTAGAAGGTTGAGAACATGAACTGTTGGCATCAGCAAGCCCGACCGAGCTGTCCATGAGCACGAGCGAGTGGATTTCTTCTTGCCCATACAGGTGGCACACGTTTCAATAATATCCATCACATTATTTCTGATCCGTTTCGGTTTGCGTTTTACCAATATATTCTTGTGGCCGTTTTCAGGCTTAAGATACCACAAAAAATAGAGAGTGAATAACTTAAACACAATAGAGAATATTGGTGAGAGTCTTTGAGATACAATTGAAACTTCATTCAAATGAATTCTTGCCTATTGTAATTGTAATTAGATCACATCATAGTGAAAGAGATTTTCGATATTTGGAGGACCTAGCTATCGCATTGGTAGTGAAAAGTGTTTAATTTCCTGTGTTCTTTAATCAATTTTCTGCAATTTATTGTTTGTTCGTTTCCATTGCAACATTTAGTGATAATAAAGAAGTGAAGCCAAGATCAGCATCAAAACCCAATCGGTGTGCCAATAATAGTGAACGAACCATCACTTTAATGGATTTTTGACCGGATCTGTTTCCTCTATAAGACCCGAAAACAATAACATTTGTTCAAAGATATAGAGAAATTCAGAAATAGAGTTGTGTAGGTAAAGCCTAAAAGGAGGTCAGAATTCGGATGTGTTTACCCATAGATTTATTATTACTAAAAAAAATGGGGAAACAGACAAGAGTAAGAAAGGACAATGCAAATAAAACTGTAATTTTTCTCTATTTCTCAGTAAGGGGAGCTAATTGGTAAATGAAAGTGTTGTGCTGATTTTATGTTTTTCGGGGGGGGGGTCTACCTTTGAAAAGTAGGTGAAGGTTCTTATTGTCGGGGCCAGAGTGCTGACTCCTCTATTTTTCTTTCTATCTGTATTGGTAAATGAAAGTGTTGTGCTGATTTTATGTTTTTCGGGGGGGGGGGGTGGGGTCTACCTTTGAAAAGTAGGTGAAGGTTCTTACTGTCGGGGCCAGAGTGCTGAGTCCTCTATTTTTATTTCTATCTGTAGTAGAAGAAAATACAAATGATGAAAGATGTGATAAATTTAAAAGAGAGTGAAAGAGCGAATGGAAGAATGAGAGAAAATGATGGGTCAAAAAGTACCTCAGTGCGGTTATTAAACGTATTCCAACAAATCAGTGGAAATTGCATTAATATTAGATATTAATTTTTGATTATTAAAAACTAGTTTTGTATTATTATAAAATTAAAATATTAAAATATTTAATACTAGTTGTGAGTAGAGATATTTGGCACTCACTGTAGAATCTTCTATTGTCCTACAAAATATGAAATGTTTATCAGACTCTAAAAAGCTCGTAAACCAATGTTCGGAGAAAAGTTCCATTCTTGTAGGCATTTACCTGGGATTTTAATATAATTTCATACTCCATCTGTTCTTTTTTGATGCTCTATTTGACTACGTGCAATCTCCAAGACAAGTCTTCAAAGCGATATATCTCTAATTACGTATAAGTAAAGTATATAAAAAGCAGATGTTATATAAATTTTTAATGAGAATCGAACAAAATCATTAATTGGTCAAAATTTTGAAATTTGACTCTAAATATAGTAATGGTGCATACAAATGACACAATTAAGAACGAAGGGAGTATAAAACAATCATTTATTACTAGCTACTAGCCTACCATAAACCACTTTACAAATCTGTCAAATTTAAGATACATAGATCTTTATGCTCTTTTATTAATGATTCAACTTTCATATGCAGATGGAAGAGGAAGGGTCAATCCAAAAGGCGTTGAATATTACAATGAGCTAATAAATAATGGTATAAACCGCATCGATTCCCTTCATAATATTTCGAGCATTTATATGGATTTGTTTGATCAATATATATAATAGTAGTTCATGTTTCTTCGTCTGTTAATGGCACAAATTGATTCTCATCTTGATTGCTTAGGAATTCAACCTCATGTAACAATTCTACATTTTGATTTTTCGGAAGCCCTTCAAGAAGCCTATGGAGGATGGCAGGACCCACAAATTGTGTAACATTTCAAAAAATTATTTCCTTCTTATTGATGTAGTAGGAAAAAATGTTAACAACTAGTAATTTTATCATTTTTAGAGCACATATACATACTATACCTAGCTTTTGTTGGTCCAATTGTTGTGTGAACAAGATTTTTTTGGTTAGTGAACAAAGTTATTAGATAGTTTTTGGGTCTAGTGGTGAACAGGAAAGACTTCGTGGCTTTTGCAGAAGTATGTTTTAGAGAATTCGGGGATAGAGTTTTGCATTGGGCAACAATGAATGAGCCAAAAGTTCTTGCTGCTTTGTTTTATTCCGACTTACCATATACTGCAGCTCATAACATGATACTAGGGCATGCGTCAGTGGTGAAGCTATACAGGGAAAAATTCCAGGTATTTACAAAAAAAAATAATTATTCATGAACTTAGAAGTCAATTAAGTTAAGTGAAATATAATTGACTGGAATAATCCAAACTATGGACGTTTCGTTAAGAATAATCTCAACTACGACTTATTCCTATATAATCCCAATCATTGGGGAGTCCGCCACAAACACCCCTAGGTGGCTTACAACCTATTTTTTCCTTTTTTATTTCTACTCCCACCCCTAATCCCACCCACCACTAAAACCATCACCCCAAGCCCTCCTCTTCGTACCCCATTCCAGATTCCCCTCCCCACCACCAACTAAAACAACCAGGCAAATTCCACCGGGCAAGGCAATCTCCTGACATTGATGCTCATCAATTTCTATCAAATGTGAATCTAAAGACTCCCCTTTGAAAATTTTAAGTCTAAGATCTGCTATTATATCATATCGACGACCAATCGATCCAATCGCCCCTTCAGCTGCTTTTGCACCCCTGACACTTTTGGTTTTATTCAAACATCACCTCGACTTTCACATTCAAATTCCACTACTCTATTTTCATGCACCACTTTCCCCATATTTGAACCTTAAACCTTTAAGAAGAAAACAATATGATATTGAAGGTGCTAGTGCAGAACCCTAAGCTCAAAATAAGTTAAAAGGAGGAGGAGCAAAATCAGGGGTGTGTAGTTGGAGAGAAAGTAAAAGCTCAGATTCTGAGAGAAGAGGAAACCCTAAAATAACAATCAATTTGGTAACTTAATAAAAGGCACAACAACACGAGAGAAGGTAGGGGATTTAATTTTGGGAGTGGGACGAGAGGAAGGAAGAGAGTGGTTCTGCGGTGGTTGTTATTTGGTTGGGTTGTGGTGGTGGCTGGCGAGGCTAGTGCCTGGTGGCAGCGAGAGAAAGAGATAGTGGGGCGAGAGAGAAAGGGAGAACGAGAGTGATGGTTGTTGAGTGGTGTTGTGGTACGGTTGTAGATGTTGGGTGGGTTATAGGGGAGGGGGAGGGGGACGAGGAGGAGGGGTGGTGGCTGATGTTGATGGCGTGACGTAGGTCTAAGGTGGGGAAGGAGGCGGTAAAAGGGAGGGAAAAAATTGAAAAATTATATTAAATTAATTATAAACCACCAATTAAAGCATGACATGTGGCATATTTACCTGTTAAACAGGTTCCCTTCTGGTCACAGTGTGGGCTTGTTCTCCCCAGCTTAATTTCAGTTCAGTTCAACTCCAATCAGTTCAGTTCAATTCAGTTCACTTCAGTTCAGCTTCATTCTTTTATAACCATTTTGTTAAATATTATTATTAATTTATTATGTTGGTCTAATTTATTTTACTAATTACTCTTACTTTATTATTATTATTATTATTATTATTATTATTATTATTATTATTATTATTATTACTATTATTATTATTATATCTATATATTATTTTGTTTATTATAACTTTACTCATTATTATTAATATTGTCATTAGGAGGAACATGGTTTAGGTCAAAATCATAAACTAATCAAAACGGTTTATGATACAATTTTGCACAGTCCGACCCAATCATTATTTTATTACTAATATTATTATATTATTAAATCTAATTATTAAAATAGTAATATTAATTTACTTCCTAGATATAATTGTTATTATATAATCATCATCAAGTATTAATATATTAATACAAATACTATAAAATAATTGCTATCAATTATCATTATAATCATTAATCATTATTATTATTAATAATAATTTATGATTATTAATAATATTAATTTATAACAATCATTTAAAAATATCCAAAATACTATTATTATTCATTATTATTACTTATTATTATAACATTTATTTAATATTCATATTATTATTGTTTAAATATTATTTATATATTTATTAAATTCAGTTCAATTTAATTTACTCAATTTAATTTAATTCAATTCAGTTCATTTCAGTTCAGCTGAAATATGCCGAAGCGAACATGCCCTGTGTTTGTGGCGGACCTCCCCAATAGTTGGGATTTTACAGGAATAAGCCATATTTTGGATTATTCTTGGCGGAATGGCCATAGTTTGAATTATTCCAGTCAATTTTTCCTATTTAATATTTGCCAAGAACCTTACCAATGGCCCGTGACATCGTTGTTCAAGACGAATGTCTAGCTTGCCCGCCCTAATAATGGGGCGAACTTAAATTATAACTTTCTTTGACATTTTTTGTTTGTTAATATTTCAAAATAGGCAACACAGCATGGATTTGTTGGTTTAACCATCTATACAAGTTGGTATGTTCCTAAAACAAACATGAAAAATGATCTGATCGCATATGAAAGAATGAACGAGTTTATGAATGAATGGTACGTTTTTATTCCGATTATTTAAACATATTAACAACGTTTGCAGTTAGCATCATTTAAGTGCAAGGAACACATTGCTTACATGGTCCGGTTACACCTTTGACCAAGGGTCATTCTTTCCTATAATAGAAGTATGTTAATAATGTCCGTTAAAACTGACATTGTTTCTCATATTTTTCAATTTCGACCACCACAATGATTATGTATAAATATAAATTTATTAAAAATATTCTTATCATTCTCTACTTGTTGATTTATTTAGAGAGATAGTTTTATTCGGCATTTACTACGTGTTTAAGGATTAAAATCAAATCCATTAGCTTAAACTTCTTGTTAGAAGTTCGAAAAAATAGGTTTACTTTTATTTTTATTCCATTTATAACAAGAACTTTAGTGGATTAACCATTTTAAAAACCAACCAAATGCGTTCCATAATTTTTTAAAATCTCATTGTCTTATAGAAGACTATTGAATAACTTTCTATAACTACTTAACTTTGAAAGGTTATTGTATAACTAATTGAATTGTATTATGCGATTTCTAATGCTTTGTGATATTTGTGAACACTTATCTGAAACATTCAGGATTTTGCACCCGTTGGTATTTGGAGATTATCCTAACACAATGAAACAATTCTTGGGAACAAACCTTCCATCATTTACTAATAATGAACGCATGCTATAATGGTTCATTTGACTTTATTGGGTTGAATTGCTGCGAATCTACATCAGTCAGTTACGATCCCACTAATGAAGATCCTATGTGCATGGCGGCAAATTGTACACGTATGTCACTCGACTCATCTTCTAAGACTATTAATTTTTTTCTTTGATGAAAAACATTTTTAATGAAAAATTAGTTGTATGAAATTAGATCTTCTCATAGACTTTCATTTTAATTCCGACTTCTTATAAGCAAAACAAAGACAAATAGGAAAAAAGATTTCCACAAAAATGCTCTCTAGACATTGATCAAACTAATTTTTAACCCTTTTGACATGATTGAAGGTCTCTTATTTTCAACTTATAAGCATTTATCTGAAACTTATTCAAGCCTTGATTGTAAAAGGTCAAGCCTTATTAACACTTAATAAAACTTATGAGAACTTTTCTAACTTATTAGAACTTATTAGTACTTACCTAAACTTACATGTTTTGATAAGGGGAGAAAATAAGTTGAAAAAGAACAATACTTGAATTGTCAAACGAGAATTTAAAGATTATTCTTTTTTACCATCCATATATATACTTATAAAAAGATCTAGCGACAATAGAATAACTAGCTAGAAAATTAAAGTTATTTGACTTTTTTATTTGTTGTTTACTTTTAGGGGTTGCATTGGCTCTTAGACATCACTACTAATTTATATTTTCTTATTGTTTTTACCTTTACATCCCAAGGACCAATGTAGAAAACCGCACACATCTTTTTAACTTGGTTCATCTACTCCTAGATGTTTGAACACCACGACTTACCACTATATTGGTCTAGTATTCTTAAGAATGAGAGTTTCAATTTCAACGATACGCTATTATAATGAATTTGAGATAGTTTTTATTCATTATATAATTTTCATATAGTGTAGTATACTTTGAGTTTCTTGTCGTTTGTTTTTTTTTTACGCAAGAGGTGTCTTTACCAGATAAATGTGAGTTAAGAGTATGTTTGGGTATTAAAGTTTTTGAGTTTTTTCACCTTTTAGGTATTGAAGTTTCAAAACTCACTATTTGGGTATTATGGGTGAATAAATTAACCTTGGGTTAGTGTTGTGGACTCACTCTCATAATGTACCTAATACCTACTTGCAATACTCCTAATAAGCAAAATAGGGTCCATTGAAGATAATCTTTGCTAAAACCTTGTCAATTTCTCCAGGTATAATCTAGACATCCGTTTTGTTTTCTTCTTTGTGAAATCTAATTGATCTTTTCGTGTGTTTTGTGTTATTTTTTAGGATATAATAAAATTTGCAACTTTTTTTTTACCATGAGATAACTATTTGTTGTTGTGAATGATGAACCGTCTATTATGCGTTTTGTTGTTTATATTATTTATGTGCTTAAATATATATTTTCCTTGTGATATTTTTTTCTGAAAGGTATTATAACAGGGAAAGGATTTAATTTTCAAATATTACGGCTGGTGATTTTTTTTGGGTTGATAAGCTTTTTATAGATAACATTTGGGAGTATACTTAACTACAAACAAAAAGATGATAAAACTTCAACTAAATATTTTATCGAACATGTTACGTGCATAAATAAAACAATTACGTAAACAACTTTAATCAGCCTCTAAGTATTTTTAAAGTGTTTTGGATGAAACCCCCAGTATTTATAAACAACAACTTTGACAATTAAAAGTATGTGTTACTTTTAACTACTATTATTTAACTTTTTTTTATGTTTAACTTAACTTAGGTTTGCCAAAAAAAACTAACTTTAGGTGAGTTAAAGTGTAGTTAACTTGCCTGAATTTTCATTCCAATATCCAAAAGGTGAGCAAATAAACTTTAATACCCAAAAGGTGAAAAATTCCAAACATTGATACCCACAAGTGTGCTTAACTCAGATAAATGTTGTATATCTTATTCTTCTCTTATTTATTTTCTTGGATTATTTTCCATTTATATACAAATTTATATATATTTTCCCTGTGCACTACCTAATAGGTGATATTCCCAACATATTAATATATAATAACATACTTCATCCATCTTCTAAAAATTGCCATTATTTGACTTTGCACTATTCACTATAATACTTTGACCATATGTTTTAACTAATAGTACATATAAACTAATGTTATTGTGTAGAAGGTCATTGGATTTATCTCGATGTGGATTTTCAAATAAAACAACTTTTTATAATTTTTACTCATATATAATTACATATAATAATCGTCAAAGTTGTGCGTAGAAAAAAGTACAAGTCAACCAGTAAGAAATTTACAAAGCAAAGAAAGTACCTCTTAAGTTTTAAGCATATCTAATGACTTTATAAGCAGAAAAATGATTATTTATTATATTTCTTGCAGATATCGACGTTGGAGGAGTGGTGAGAATGTTAAACGATATTGTATTCCGTTTCAACTCTACATAACTAAGTAGTTTGATATTGCTCTAACTTTTATTTAAAAACTAAGTATGTGCAAGGTGCACTGGAATACCTTAAGCAAGCTTATGGAAACCTTCCTATATGTATACATGAAAATGGTCTGGGCTCCCTCTATCTCTTCTTATTTTTAATTTTTAAGCAAATTCTTGTTGGGTCATACAATTATTAGGTTTGCGGACTTTATATAATGCATCTTTGAACGAAACAGTGAGAATTCAGTATCTCAATGCTTCTATTGGAAGCTTGCTTGATGCAATAAGGTAAGATTTACAACTAACTAGTTTTTGACTTACATGATGCTTTGAACTATCATTTGCAATATAACATATTCTAGAATTCGGTCCACCAGATAGTTTGATTGATGATTTATATCATTCGCTTTCATATTTACCGAGTAATGGAAAATACAAATCTATTTTAATATTTTATGATTGAAAATTTTGATGGCGCATGTAAAAATTTCAATTACTTCACACTCAACAATTTCTTCTTCTGTGAGCTTCTTTTTTAGTCCATTGAACGATCTTTCTTATTGTAGACGATAGAGGATACCACATATCACTTTGTGTTTGTTCTCTTAAGCTGAAATCAACTAAATTTAACTGAAAATAACGGAACAAACTGACCTCAACTGAACAGAATTGAACTTGTTCTCTTAGGTGAAAACTAAATGAAAGGAATTGAAATGACTGAAAGTAATTAATGAATAATTAGGAAATCAAAAATAAGAAATTAATAATTAATAAAAATAACTAATATCATCAAGGATATCATATTATTAAAATATAAAATATAATAAATGATTAACTAATTAAAAATATTTAATAGCAACAAACCAAACAATATAAAAATATTAAGAAAAGTTGATGGAGAAAATTAATGTATTAGTAAAGGAAGAACATTTAACTGGTTATAAGTTGGTAATGGTATAGAAATTAACCAAGAAAATTAATGTTCGATAATTTTATTATTTTTCAAATTAGCAAAAATAATGATAAACAACAACAACAACATCAATAATAAGAAATAATAATATTAATTCAATGACAATAGTAGTAGTAATCTTAATAATATACTTCCTCCATTTTTTTATACTTGCATCATTGAGTTTGGGCACAAGAATTAAGGACAGGAGGGATATAGAAAGAGGGGAGAAAGGGAACCATGTGATTGGAGAGAGGTACAAAGAAACTATTGTCATAAAAGAAAATGATGCAAGTAATTTACAACTTCCGAAAGTGGAAAATGATGCAAGTAATTTACAAATTCCGAAAGTGGGAAATGATGCAACTAAAAAAACTGACGAAGTGTGATGATGACAATTGAGCAATCATTGGTTAATAATGTTAGTAGCTAGTAAAACTAAAATGCTTTAATAACAATAATTATAGTCATAATAATAATACTAAAAAATTATTTTATTAATAATAATAATAATAGAATAAATGAAGATCATTTAATAATGATAATTAATATTAATAATAAATCCAATAACTAAACTGAATTGAAGTTAACTACGATAAACTGAAAAAGTTGGATGAAGCTGTACTGAATTGAATTGAAAATAATCTGTAAAAACAGACCCTTACTCATCAATTTGTAAAGTTCGAAGGAGCAAAACTTTCTCAATGATAATTTTGCCTTTAATTAAGCAAATAGAAGACCTTTAAAATTTGAAATTTCTATAAGATTGAATTTTATGTACATAAAGGTGTTGACTCAAATAAAACACTATAAGATGGGGTAGATTGTAGTTGAAACTTCAATTTCATTCATGTGCGAAATTATAAAATGTTAAGGAAAGTCGAAGTAATGAAGAAAGATTTATGAGGAAAACCTTTTCAGGCCCAATCTCGAGCACAAAGGATCCATACTCTAACTCAAGGGCCACAATTCAAGTTTACGCTAGAAACTTAAACTCCCAACAAAGACTCCCTTTCATCAACATTCCTCTTTGACTTTCCTAAAGTGTTCTCCCTTGATTTTTTGCTTGCATCAAAACCTTATACACTTTTACAAAGAACTCACTCAATCTCTGATGTGTTTTAAATGTAATATCGCAAGTGTACGATGATTGTTGTTAGCAGAGCCTTGCAAGTACGGGTCGAATCCATAGGGAGACAAGTTTTCAGAGTTACTATTCAATCAAACATTCAAATGAAATCATGCAAGAAGACTCCATTTCGGTCCACCATACTTATACCATTCAAGGGGGTTCAAATAACTAACAATACCTAGGTCTAGAGTAGAACGATTAGAGCAAAGCCTATGGTTAGGTCTCAACGCCCATAGTTCAACATATTTCGTATGATCACAAACATAATCAGAATTAATAATGTGATATGCCTCTAAAAGTAAGATTGATATGTAAGAACAATTATTAGCCAGACGTAATTTATGAAACTGGCCACTAACATAAATCACGGATTCAAGAACAAAACACATTATAATCGCTGTAATCAAAACCTAGAAACTACTAGCAATTTAAATAGCAATCATGGCATAAACATGTTTTTCCTCCCTAAAACCCTACAACGGAAATCTACTAACTAAAGACTACGAAGAACAAAACCAATTCTAAGTAAAGATTCATAATTGACAATGAAAATAATAATCAATCACTACTAATCTAAGCACAAAAAAATAAAGAACTAAAAGAAAGTAGAGAAAGTACTGAAATTGAGTCTGAACTACGAACTATATTGAAAACTAAATTACAGATCCAAACTTCACCAATGGAGATAAAAATAGAATTCTAAAGGTAGGGCTTAGTAAAAAAAATAACAATGAAGATAAGATGTCTCTAAAAATATACAAAGTGTTATATTTATACTAAGACTAAATAGGATAAAAAAAAAGGAAAAATTGGATAAAACACCACAAACTATACATTTGTTGCACAAAACAGCACCAACCAAAAAAGGTGCACAAAGCAACATAAACTTTTTATTGGTGCAAAAAAACGACATAAGTGGATTTTTCGCCTGAGATTCCCTATTTCCGGTGAATCTTTAGTATCTTAGCTTTTTGATTACTATTAACCGTACATTGTAGACATTCCCTTTGATTTCTTCCTTTCACAATTGCCACTCATTCTCCAAGTATAGGGTTTGATAGACAAAATCAATTTGGGGGAAATTTTAGGGTCTCAAAGAGGAAATAAGGTAATCTTTAGACCTAGTAGTTTATTTAAAGTGGAGGAGAAAAGATAGAAAAATAAAAAAGATAAAATATTAAAGATTCGCCAAAAATAGGGAACCTCAGGCAAAAATACCAACTTATGTTGTTTTCTGCACCGATTTGAAAAAGTTCATGTTGTGTTGTGCACCTTTTTTTGTTGGTGCTGTTTTGCGCAACAAACATATAGTTTGCGTTGTTTGATCTAATTTTTCCTAAAAAAAAAAACTAAAAAAGAACGATTAAACGCACGTCTTTTAACCTTCAGTTTCGTCGCCCGGCTGAGCAAAATAGGCCGACCTCATCGGGCAAAAGTAACTTCACCAAAATCTGGGGCAGCAACAATTGTAAAACCGCTCGACGGGATCGTGCCAATCCACCCGATCGGGCGAGTCTTACGTCTTCTCAACTTTAAACCAACACACAAGGAAAATAAGCTTTAGCTGACAGTTGATTCCGCCCGATCAAGCGGTCTTTACGTCCTTCTCTAACAGACACAGCACAACAGCACAATAGCTCTGGCATAAAATGAATCTGCCAAATCGGCGGTTCTGCCCGATGACTTCGTGCGAACTGCTAATTCTTCTTCTTTGACTCTTTGAGTTAGAACTTCGAATGTGGATGCCTCTTGACCTATCGGATGTGGCCTCGATGGTGCAAGTGCCTCTGAACTCCTCGTATCGGATGTAGTTTCTCAAAGCAGTAAAAAGCTAAGTAGGGAGAAAACTCCCTAAAACCTGTAATCCAACATAACACAACAAAACTACACTAGATAGAGGAGTTAGCATAAAATAGCTCCTAAGAACACAATTTGGCGCGCATTTTAGCTCAGAATTAGGGGGAACCCTATAAAATAACATGATATCAATCTCCTCCCCCCTTTAGATTTCACCTAAAGCCTCACTCAAGGTTAGATGGTTCCTTGAAATCCTATAAAATAACATAATGCAAGTGGAACCTAAGATATTACCTTTGTATTCTTACCCACTAGGTCGCACACTTTCCAACAGATGTTAAATGTCTAATACATAGTGCTAACTTAGGAGACTCTACCATACCACGATCTATTACTGCTATAAATAAGGACCGCTAACACATTAAGGGAAATTCTACATTGTGACTCTATTTTTTGCAAATTCTATATGGTGGAAATGTTTATTTCGAAATCTTGTTGGTGACTCTAAACTTATTAATATTATTTTCTATAACTTTTTTCAATAAAAAATATTTTTTAATCAGGAAAATTATTTTTCAATAACAAACTAATTTTTGAATTAGAAAAACTGATATTAAAATGAAGAAATACCATAAAATCCCAAACCTAATTTCCCCCAAAAACTAATTTCTTCCTCCATTGATCTCAATACCTTTTCGCCTCACTAACCGATAACCCCAACCTGGGTTTCATCTGGAATCAGGATTAACGTCTTCAATCGAATCTTTTCTTTACTCTAATCAGAAGAAATCACTTGATTTATAACTTCCGTATCCAAATTTTAAGCTTGAAGAAAGAGAGTAAGAAGTGAACTAAGTTAACTTGCTCTCACTTCAATGGCGTGATAAATTCCTTGATTTTCTAAAGTTTTCTTGCTCTCACTTCAATGTACGTCGCGAAATAATTGTTCGTAGAAAGAGTGAGCTTACATTGGTTGAGGTTGATGGAGAAGTCGTCAGAGGTTGAGAGAGTAATCGGCAATGTTTGTTAGGAGGAGTCCTATGGGAAAGCCGAAGGTTTTGGATTCGCTAACTGATAAAGCGGCCTGCTTTGCATGAAGAACAATGGGTTCTGAGAATCTTGGGAGATAGAATAATCTTTGTACTAGAGTTTTCTTGAACGCCATTGATGAATACATAGGAGATTAGATGAAGAACAATGGAGGATCCGAATGTTTGGAAATGATAGTTTTTATTAATAAAACTCAATTTTCGTAATTAAATAATAATATTATTTGTAAAAAAAAAATTTATGAAAAAAGGTTATAGAAAATAAAAATATTAAGGTTAGGGTCACTAAAGATAATTTAAATAAACTTTTTGACCATATAGAATTTACAAAAAGTATATGGTCACCATATAGAATTTCCCACACTAGAATAAAAATGACTCCACTAACTCTTATAACTTTCGAACGTGAATGTTGCTCTAACTGTTGCTTTTATTTTATTTTGTTTAAATAAATAAAGACTCCTAAACTAAATAAAATACTCTTTCCAGAAAGACTCTAAAAGAAACTGATAAGAAACAATTTATTTTGTATAAAATGCTAATTAAAGATAAATCATGAGTTAACTCTAACAAACCTTTGACTCCTAAAACGAGCACACTTTGGTATATTATTATAACATAGATCAGTACTACATATAGCTTTACTTGTCCAATTGGAACTTACGTAAATTGCGTTTAATGTACCCATTTAGACTCATAGTTCTAGTCAAACTCAAATTTTACTTAGACTCGTTCTCTTTACACCAATTCCAAGTTCTTGTTTCCCTAGGCAAATCCCATTGACAAACTCATACACTTTGAGACATCAGGTGGCTACCCATGGACCTCTAAGAAGCTCATCTAGTGAGAACATTATTAGAGATGAAAATCAAGGACCTATAATAATTACATTGTAAACATATACCAATAAATAAAGTGTAACATTGTTGCTTTGGTTAACAAAGAATGGAAATTTGGTAATAAAATTTAAATTATTTTGTTAAAGGGACCTTTTAAATCATCTTGGTTTTAAACAAAGACCCAATTAAAATAATACTTGTGAACAAGCAACTAATAAAACATTTTATTTGTTGTTTTGGACCCCAAACTTTTCCATATTAAAAAGTCAATATTCTAAGAATTTGACAGCGCGTGATACAAAAGCTCTGTTGTTTCTTAATTTTTTCACTCGCACCATCCTCCTCTTTACTTTCTCCTCTGTTCACTGTTCACTCCCAGTCTCCTCTTCTTCCTCAATATACTTCTTCCTTTCCACTGATGGCTTCCTCTATTTCATATTTCTTCTCTTGGAAGAATTTAATCTTCATGAGATCTCAAAGTCTCTCTCATACTCTCCCTCTAACTTTTGTATCTCCTTGTTTTGGTAAAAATAGAAAACCTAGTTCTTACCCCAATTTGATTGATTACATTAAAAGACCCCAACAAATATGAAAGCAAAATTATCAGAGACCCCAACCTCAAATCTGGGCAACAAATGGACAGTTGCCCCTGCAAATTTCCAATGAAGGAAAATAAAATTAAAGTCGTTGATTGATGATCTAGCTTAAAGTTTCAATCTTGGGGTTTGATGTTGAACTTCTCATTTGTATATTGCCAGAATTGTATAAATTGCATAGTCTATGGTGTGTGATATCAAGGCCATTGATGCAATTTATATCGGGGTTAAAGTTAAAGCACGCAAACCTTGAATGTTTTTATGTTTATAATTGTGAATTATGGTTATTTCCCCAAATTTGTAGCAACAACAACAAGAAGAGTGAATACTAGTAGTATGGTTGTGTTCATTCTTATCTTATGTCTGGTTAGTATGAAAATAAAAGATGGGAAAAAAAGATGGAGGTGGAAGATAATAAGGAGGGGAGAGTAGAGATGGAATAATGAGGGAGGAAGAAGATGATGGAGGAACCAAATTAGAACAAGGGAGGTGAAAAGGAGAGGAACACTGAAGAAGTTTGAGCACTATGACAAAGGAGACAAAAACTCAGGTGAAAATGCAAAAGTCAAATTCTCGAAATATTGACTTTTCCATCGGAAAGTGAGATTAGGTCCTAAAACACAAATAAAATGTTTTATTGGGTGCTTGTTCACAATTATTTTTTATTTGGGTCTTTATTCATAACCAAAATATTATACAAGGTCTCCTGCGACAAAAAACTTATAAAATTTCGAAAACCGATAGATAGAAAATAGACACAAAGCTCTTGGTACTGAGCTTAAGCTCTTGGTACTAAGATTTCAAAGCTCGTTGAGCTTGTAATAGCCTTCTTGAATTTGCGTTCATGAGTATGGGCTACTTCTGAAATTTTACGGAATAGATCCCTTAAATTTTTGAAGCCATAAAATATATTCGTCTACTTTTTGTCTCTAAATATTAGACTTTCTCGCACTAAAATCCTTTTCTAACACTAATGGCGGCTCTTCTCCTTGAACTAGTGCATTTCCTGTTCTAATGATATTGTTGTGTGATTATATACTTCCTCCTTTCCAGAAATATCTTAACACTTGTTGGGACACATAGTTTAAGATGATAAGTTATATTGTAATTGTCAAATATTATCTTATTAAGTAATATATGCGGTAGGAATTGGTGGGGGAGTTTTTTGTTAGCAAAGCTAGAAAGTAGGGTAAATTTTTAGTGTTAAAGGTAAAGTGTGGGACGAAAGGGTGTAAAATAATTAATATAGTAATAGCGAGGCCATGGCAAAATTGAAAGTGTTGAAGCTAATTTGGAGTTTTGCAGACTACTCTGGTAAAAGGGGAGTATCTAAAATTATCGTCTTGAAGAAGTAACAAAAATAGTTCCAGGTACCCAGTTACCCGAGGGAAGATTTTACATCCCTGCTCAATTTTCATGTATTCTTCGAGCTAGTTAGACATAATGCCTATGTGGACAACTAATTTGTTTAACCCAATCAATCTTGACATGGTCCTAACTTCTTTGTTTCCTATCCAAATTAGGGATGGTATCAAGACCCTAACTCATATCCTCTTGGACTTAAATTATTTGAAGGGTCTAAGTCTTTTTTTTCTACACTTAATTTGTTCAAGACGGATCTCATCTATATTTTTTGGGTCAAGTTTGAATATGAGTCCTATTTCAGACTTAGATTCACCTAGATTCAACAACCAAAGCTATCGGTGTAATACTCCCCATTATTCTTTTATAGATTTGGTTGTACTACGTCTTCTTTGTATTGAGCTCATGTTCTAAGATACTCCATAGTTAAGTGTGCTTGCCTCGGAATAGTTTTGGGATGGGAGACGTCCAAGTTCCTTTCCCAAGGAGTGCATGATTAAGGACGAAGTGCGTCGAAAAGACATTTGTTAGTCTCTAGGGACAGTTTTTGGTCTGTGCTGCGTATTAATTCGGTGACTGCATTTGGCCCGTAATGGATCAAGGTGTTACAAATGGTATCGAAGCAATCCTGCGACTATGCATTAATCTTGTGGCTAATTATCCTAGCTTATTCTTCTAGCGGGGGAGGATTTTGGGTCTGGATCATAGCTGCAGCCGAATATGCCAACCACTCTTTCGGCAGGGGCAACCCACAAGTTGCGTCCGAATATTTGGAGTCTCCATGCGCAATGAGGGTGTTGTCGTTTTCAAATAGGGGTGTGTAATATTCCCGATGATTTCTTTATATACCAATAAACAAGGTAAAATTTCTTTTTCAATGAACTGATATGCTAAGATATTCCATAGTTAACCGTGCTAGTCTGCGAATAGTCTTGGGATGGGTGATCTGCAAGAATGTTTCTAAAGGTGTGCGTGAGTGAAGACAAAGTGTGGGGGATAGAACGAAGTTTGTCTCTGGGTACATTTATTGGGATGTGATGTGTATTTGGTGCCTACTTTCAGTGTATAAGGGGTTGCGGTGTTACAATCGAAATCGACCCTTGGGCCCATGGTTCTTATTTTCCAAAAGATTAACTTATGGAAAAGAATTTCCTATTCTAACTCTTGTTGGTAATTGCTAAGGTACAAATTATGGAACAAAATCTTTATTGATATACTTGTTATACACTATCATATATCAGAGCTTAGGTGCATCTTAAATATAAACGATTTGAAATTGAACTAGGATTGTAATATTCTTTTCATAATTAGTAATTTTATTACTTAAAGTTCACTTAGTAGTTAGAGTTCACTCATTTTGGACCTAGGACTCGTTAGACCTAGTGGGTTTGCATGGGGTTTGAAAATTTTGAACAAATGTGTCTTAGACAAGTCTAGGTCCATTTTTTTTGAAAAATTCAGGTGTGGATCATACTACACTCGATCCTAGCCCTACCCATTTTTATCACCACTACAAATCTTGTGAGAGAATCACCATCGCATATTGAGTTATTCGGAAGCTATGGTCTTGTGAAATGACGTCTTGTTCACAACATGATGGGCCATAATTGGATTTAGCTTTTCTAATTTCCATTTTACATCTTTTTATTCTTTATACATGCTTTATGCCTTGTTTTTGCATCCTTGGGCCTAAATCACGTAAACGAAAAAATTGGATTGTTGCGTAATTTTTTTAATTGAACCAACATGTAATGTTCTTTGCTTAAGTGGTAATTTTATTACTTTTGCAATACAATTAGTATTTAGGATCATGACTCATTTTAGACCCCTGACTTGTTTAATAAAGTGGGTCTGAGTAGGGTTTCAAATTTTCAAAATGAATAGGTTGGGGATGAGTCTAGTTCCAATTTTAAAAAAATCAATGTGGATTATACTACACCTAACTCTAACCCAACCCCTTTTCATCCCAAGTCCAAAATTTGTGAGAAAGTTAATATTGCATATTGACTAGTTTGGAAGCTATGGACTTGTGAAATGGAGTTTTGTGCAAATCATGAAAGGCGGTAATTGAATTTCTCTTTCTTAGCTTTCTTTTACCTTCTTTTCTTCCTCATACATGCTTTGAGCCCTTTTTGTTCGCATCCTCCGGCCTTAAACATCTGTAATGAAAAACTAAATTTGAATTAATTTATATGGAAAACATAGAAAACTCATTAGAAAGGTCCAAAAAGAAGACGAAAGATAAATATTTACAAAAAAGTCATAAATTCTAATAACGTACAAATTAGTAAAACAAAGTTGTAAAAAGTAAAATCAAGACAAAAGTAATTTTAAATAAGAGAAAATTAAGTGTTTTATAGAGCGATATAATATCACTTTTTAATAAGCTTAGGTCTTTCTAATTTTTTATTATCTGTTTTGATGTGTATGTTCTGGCATTTTGACTTTTGTATTACAGAGAACCTATGATTTTCCCATTTCCTTATTTGTTTACGGGTAATTCTATCCAAGCTTTGATGATTATAATACATAAAACTTACTTTGACAATGATCATTATTAATTTCATTTATTCGAAATATAATTATTTTCATTCCATTATGCACGAATATGATGTTGCATCAAACTAAAAGGCTTATTTTTTGTGCATGGTTGAAGAAATGGATCAAATCATCACTACTACAAAAACACTCTACGGAGTCGCCTCTAAATAGGCTATCGTGTCGCCTCAAAGGCGACTCCGTTACTGGGGACGCAATAGGTCGATACCTATCGTGTCGCCTAGAAAGTGACGCAATAGCTAACCTATCGCGTCGCCTCTTACGAAGCAGGCGACACGGTAGATCATTTTCACCATATAAAAGTCGACTTTATGCGTCGCCAACTATCTAACGAGGGACACGTATAATAAGCTAACGTGTCACCTCTAATGTAAGAGGCGACACAATAGGTGTTTAAAAAAAAAACCAATTATATTATGCATCGCCTCTTTCAAAACAGGCGACACAATAGGGTATGTGAAAGCGAAATTTCAAGACTATGGTGTCCCTAGGGGACGCGCTAGCAAGAGGTTTTTTTTTAACACTAATTCAAAAATTTTTACAATTATAATTATGAAATTACCATATAAATTAGAAGACTATAAATAAATAAAAGTATTAAATGCTCTTTTATTTCATAAGATTCAATGAGTATTAATTTACATCTTCTGTAACAAAAAGATTTACATCTTGAATCTATAGACAAAAGTAAAGGAAAAGCCTTCTAATAACATTTTAAGTTGTAACAGGTTAATGATCAGCAAATTGATGACATTATCAACTGCCATATCTGCAATGCCATCTTCATTCTCCCAATCCACAAGCTCTTGATCCTCAATTTTCCTGGACCTAAGACTCTCAATTTCCGAACTATCTGAACCTACAAGCATGAATCAACGTAGTTTAAGTCGCCATTTAAACCTACAGACTAATAAAGAAAATTAATTGGGCATACAAAAACGTAAGCTTACCACATGAAAAAAGGTTGAATTTAGAAATCGGCACCACACTAGCGGACACTTGATGACCATATCTAGATCGGGACCAACGATAATGATTAGCTGGAGTCCAAAAATCAAGTATTCCGAACTTTCAATCTTATCTACCCTCCGATCAGTCTCCTTGGTACCTATGAACTGATAAATTTGGACAAGGAGTTAACAAAATAAATTAAAAGTAGCAATAAAATGCCTAATTCTTTTAAAAGAAGACCTAATTCATAATACCTTCACCCTATGCTAAGGCCATAAAAATTAGAATTCTCAAGCACGAAGGACAGTGAGTTAGTCAGTGACCATACAGAATCATCAAGTCCAGACTGACTTAAAACCTCCTTGACAACAGCTGGAGCATCAAAAATTTGATCAAGCCTAGCATTCCAAGCTTACGCAACTGCCAAAAAATAGATCAACAATACCCTACAGAAACTCTAATGCAGATAGAAAAGCCCTCACAACAAACACCCCTAGATATTTGAGGAGAATCATCTCTGCTCTGTTGATCATTTTACACATAATTTAGAATTGGGACATCAAATGATTTTATGTTTTTCACCAGAAAGTGGCCAGGATCTTGAGTGATGAATGACTAGAATGTAAAAATAAGAAAAAATAGTCAAGATGGTTCTAATTAATTGGCCAAGAGAAAAGGGGACAGGAATACCAACAAAGCTTGAGTACACTACTGTTTCTCTAACAGCTAGGAGCAGGTCGAATGACTACTTATACCCAAGAAGTACTAATCTGAGAAGCAATCGCAGCACACAAGTACGAAATCGAAAAAGAAGTTAATCATGCCTATGATAAACTGACATATCGACAATGTAGCAATACATAGGACCACATGAACCTCAAAAGATAAATCAAGCATAGACAGGCTATTAAAGAAATGTGATTACCATCAAAGAGTTGAGAAATGCCAAAACAAGTTTCTCATTAGAAGTTAAAATCTTTTCTGCTTCTTCAGTAGTGGCAATATTGCAGCCAGTCTTCTTCTTAATTCATGTCACTATAGAGATAATAAGTAAAAGTATCAAACTAAATCAGCAAAGTGGTTTGCTGATTTGGATGTGTTACTTGGTGTGTTGGCCATTATAAAGCTTATGAACTCCATTAATGAAGAAGAAAAGAGTAGGAAATCCTTGAACATCAGAGTGGTGAGCGAGTTCATTTTCTTTAGTAGCATCAATTTTAGAAAGAATGACATCATCTATTCCATGAGATTTGAGTTGCTTGGCAGCAGCAGCAGCTTACTCATGAGCCAGTTGTTGACAATGGCCACAACAAGGCACTTAGAATTCAACCAACACATACTTGTTCCCTTCAATTACACACAAGAAAGATGAACAAGGAAATAACGGTGCAGATGACAAAAACGGTCTTACCAAATGCAACACTCTAAATCCTCCTCCCATTATGCTATTTCAGTTACTCAACTAGATTCTTATAACCTGTCAAAACGATTAACATACCCAAAATCAGAATTATCCTAACATTCTTCCGGTTTTTATTACGATCTAACTATGCCAATAAAATCAATCCATATAGCAAAATCAATCCATATAACAAAATCTCGCGCATCGATAGATTCTCTATTCAAATCTTATCTATATCTTTTTGCATCTGGGGAGAAGTCGTAATTAGTTGGTGTACAATTTCAATAAAAAAAGACCTAAAACAACTCTAAATCCCTAATTTGTTACTCAAATTGTTGATTCATGCAACCTTTTCGATTAAATCTATAAATGAATACAGAAAACCTAATGGTTAAAAAAGATTTGATTGTTGAATTAGAAATAGCAAATTGAAAAAAACACATAAAGTCACAGATCTAGAGATTAGCAACCTTAGTTAAATTTATTAAAACATAAACTAGAGAAGAAATTGAGGACGAACAAATTAAAGAGAAAAGTAAAACAGCGCAATGTACAGGGAGAAACTCACCAGATCTTGACGCAAACGAGATAGATTGAGTGATTGTTTACAAATTGATTTTATTGAACAAGCTTTATCACAAGAGCCTTCTCTTATGGTTGATGTTTAGGGTTTACAGCAGTGAGTGGGGGTGAGAGAAAACTGATGGACGACTACAATTAGAATGAAGTGTTACGTTTTTTTGTTAATTTGTTTCATTTTCAATGCCTGCCTCCTATAGTGTCGGTTGGGAAGAAGAAGGAGACGCAAAATCTTACGCGACGCCTATTAGCGAATAGGCGACATAATAGCTTCACTCTAGCGTGTCGCTTGAAAATTAATATTAGACGCATAAACCTATTGTGTCGCCTATTAATGAGAAGGCGACATAAAAAGTAATTTTTAATTTTTTCTTTGCATCTTAATAGACCTATTGTGTCGCCTGTTTTGAAACAGGTGATTCTAAAAGCTATCGTGTCGCACGTTTAAAATAGGCGACTCTAAAGGGGCGACTCCGTAGGGTGTTTTTGTAGTAGTGCATTCAAGAAATTATTAACGCCAATTTTGGTTTTGATCCTAATCAATAGATTTTTTAACCTATAAGTCCCACATATACAATGCAAATAAGATCAGTGCATCAAAACAAAAGTATTATGACAATACTATAAACACATTATATGATTTATGTTATGGAAAAGTTACGCATTAGATTTTCATGTTGTTGAGAAAAATAAAACTGACACAGTTTGCAGTTAATCTTGTCTACGAGAAATTGTACCTGCAAAAGATGAAGTTTGTATTATATAAATGGGCTAGTTAATTTGTACATTTTATTTTTCGATCCAATTTGGAGTATTTGGAGTTTTACTCATGCATATACAAGAGATTAAGTACTCGGTGGATGAAAGTAAAGACCATTTTAAGGAATCGTTAATAGTAAAAAGAATTCACATAAGTGCACTTAGTGGATTTTATGAAGAGTTTACCTCCTATAGGTATTTATCCATTCACGTTTCCTTGGAAGTAATAGTAGTCAAAGGTTGAAAACGTTATCAAATCTGGATGTGAACAACTACTTCTTATCCTGTGATCGTAGAAGAAGAAATTTACACGTAACATTGTGTGAATATGATTTTAATACTGAACAACAGAGAACACAAAACTTGTATAAGAAGGGGATACTTTCAAGGTTACTAGTGTAGAACTAATAGAAAGATACAAATTAAACTACTTCCTTGCGATTGAATATTGAAGTGGCTTGGAATTTTTATTAGTTTTTTTTTATGTATCAATGAAAGTTGTCTTGGGGATTGTTAGGGAAATTAGATGAAATGGGTTTTAACCTATGAACGCCCATGCAGATGAACATCAACCACAGGATAGTGTAAAGAATGCAATCAATGGAACTTGATTGTATTCATTATTAGTTGATGTTTATATATACATAACTTGAATGAGTTAAGTTAACGAACTCGGGCACAAAAAAATTGAAAAACTAAAAGGTATATATACAAGGAGATAATTATATTAGAGTATATAATTTGTATATGTTGTTAATTATGTTTTTTATAATAATATTGATTATTGCCTTGTATATTTATGGCAACACTACCTTTGTATGATGATATTATCTTAATCGAAGGCATATCCTAGGGGATTATACCATCTTTCATGGTAATTAGAGCAAGACAACGTTTTCCTTCTCTGGTTACCACCACCTCCGGCTTCCACAGTTGGCGCCTAAACATATGCCTCCCTACCATTAGCTTCGGCAATGGTCAGCGACAAAAACTCTCCCGAGAAAGCTCCGTCAAAGTTTGTTCATCCAGTTTGCACCGTTGGCAATATCCAACAAAAGGTTTGTGTTCTTGACGACACGAAGATTACCTACTATCCATGGGTAAAATTATTCAAACTTCATGCTCGTGGATAACAAGGTCACACGTCATATTGAAAGCAAGCCACCTCCGTCTAAAACCGATCCTGCCTACCCATCATGGTTTAAAATTAATTCTCATGTACTTAATGGGATCTGCGATTCTCTTACCTATGACATTTGTTTGAGGGTTCTCGAACCCGACACCACGACTTACGAAGCATATGTCAACCTTAAGACTCTCTTACGTACAACAAAGGGTCGCATGCCGCCGCTATGAGCACGAGTTCAACAACTTGAAACTTGACTTGTTACCATCTCTTGATTACTATTGCCAATATCTCAAAGACTTGGTGGATCATTTGAATGACGTTGATAGCCCGATTACTCAACAATATCTTGTCGTCTAATTGGTATGTGGCTTGCCGCATAATTTGACATTGTCGCTTCTTCCATTAATCAACAACTTCCATCATTTAAAACTGCTAGGAGCATGCTCCAATTGGAATAACAACGTAAATCTCTACGTGATGAAGTTCCTCCTCCCTCTGTGGCTCTTCTTTCACCGTCACCACCCCTCGTGATCCGGAGTATTCTAACCATCCACGGAACCCGCACAGCAGCATGACCAGTCTTGCACCAAACCGCAATGCAATATGCAGCATCATTGTCCCAACAACGACTCCAATGTGCACCGCCAGACGGTTCTAGTGATTTTTCCTCCGTAAATGGATGCTCCTCAGCCATCGTACTTTCTAGTGTAGTAGCCTACCTATTTTTGGCAGCCTCCAATGTGTCCATACCCCCTTAAGGGAGTTGGGATCCATAGTGGCAGCCACGTCCTCCACAGGGACGCCAACAACAGTTTCGTCCATCTCATGCTCCCCCTCGTTGCTCGAGTCAGGCCTATCTCACTGACTTTGATGCTTTTGAACCCACTGATAAGGGTGTTGTGTTTCAGACGATGACTCTTCAGCAGCCCGATGACTCACATTGGTATATGGATACAAGGGCCTCTTCTGACTTATCTCCCAATCCAAGTACTATTGTCAATTTATCTACTTTGAATAATATTCATTCAATTGATGTTGGCAATTTTAATTCTATTCCTGTTGTTGGTTTCGGCACATGTCACATCCCCACTTTCACTCGTCCCTTTACACTCCATAATGTTCTTTGTAATTCTTAAATTATCAAAAATTTCATTTTCGTTTGTCAAGTCACTAAAGACAACAATGTATTTGTTAAATTTGATCTTAATAGTTTTCCTGTGAAGGAACTTCGGAGTGGGACTATTATCGTGAGGAACAACAGTAATTGTAATAGCCCGTATTTTAAACACCTAAAGTTAAATGTTAACTTTGTATTTATTAACTTGATTATGTGATTATAAGTTTTGCGAAATGAATTCGAGAAATATAAATTTAATATTAAGAAGGGATTTTATGAAATATAAAAACACTAATTTGCTAATAAAAAAATCTTTAGGTGTATGAGAATTTTAATAAGGGTTTTATTTATAAATCAAATTTCCTTGATCAAGCGTTGTTAAGAAAATTAATCTCTATATTAACATAGGAAGCCTCTAAAACCTCATTGATTTTATTTACCCAAAACTCTCAAAAGACCAAGAAACCCAAAACCCATCTCACTCGTGCTTTCCTCTGCACATTTTCTCACTCTCGCTCCCACCCTCAGTGTAACATTTATCATCTATGTACATGCGGCTGAGCAAGCACGCCGATGACCACCGCTCGTTGCCGCCGTTGGTCTCGGTTTGGGTCTGAGCTGCGTCACTCTCCCCGTCCTCTGTTATTTCTATTCATCGCTGGTTGGGATGGGCTTTGCCCTTCTCCTTCCTCTATTCCGTTGGACGCCTCCAACTCCGACGTCCCTTTGTCAAAGCTTTTTAAATTATTAAACTCGTACTGATGAAGTTGCTAATTAAGCAAATGTATTAGTAAATTAAACCCAGCTTAAATCCTTCTTTTGATGACTTGGTCATGCATGTCAAATTCATAAACAAATATATATAATTAAAAATCTATTTTTTTGTCATTGCAAGTGGCTCTAATTAACAGATTACAGAGAATAATTATTCCCACCTATTTCTTTTCACTCCAGCAAGTTAATCAGGCTTGAATTGGATGTTATTGTCGAACTTCATTCATCAATTCCTTTGGATTTGTATTTAGTTTTCTATACCGAGTAATGTTCCATGATTTAGCTCTTTCTAAAATTGGTGGGTTGGTTACAAAAGTATTTTAAGAATTCGATCACTGGATTTGCAGGAATATAAAACTTCTTATTAAATTAGATTTTTGTGAGAAATTAAAATTCATATTGATTTATGGATTGGAAATAAGTTATGACTTTTTTGAATTCTAAGGATTGGTTTCTTAACTAATTACTATTGGATAAGTTGATGAGGTACAGTGATATTTGTTGTATACGTAGAAAAGGAAATTCCTTTAAGAAGGATTAATTGGATTAGTTCCTTCTCAAAATTGGTGGACAATATTTGTGTCATTATTTTGTTGTTAGCAAAGGTTATTATGGAGTACGTGGAGATCAACTATGATGGATTATTGAAGATTTGATGGAATTTGAGTATCATTTGACGATTGGAATCAATGAAGGAAATGAGTATTGTTGGAATTTGGATAAATGGCTAAGGTACACATTGTCTTATATAAAAAATATTTTAGTTTCTACGACCGAATAGTGTGAGTTATTTTATGACCTCTATCTTAAAGTATTATGTGGTCATCTGGGTATTTGATTATGAATACTTAAATTAAAGGTTTCGATGTACTTCGCAACGTAATTACATTGTGATGGTTCTGAATTAAAGGACTCTTATACTCTACAATAGCTGACCAACTAGATTTCAAGGGAATGCTATTAAGAAATGAATGGAATATTAATTGGAAGGTTTCGGAATTTCAGTTATCAATAATTTAATTAAGAACACTATAGTCAAAGTTGATCTCAGATAATCAGAGAGTAGTACAAATTAATGTGTTGGAATGCGTGTCAAGACGTACCTAAATGATTAGGTGAATATACTATTTATAGGTAGTATTGAGGCGACATCTCCTGGTGAAAGTGATGACATCTTGAAAGTCTTTTGTCAGTGGGCCTGACTGAAAACCCGTACTTTCTGGCCTGGGAAGCCCCAGGGGTAAAATGGTAACTTCATACTCTAGAGGTATTTTGGTAATTCTGCCGATAAGGTGGGCCATGACTGAATTGGGTCCAATCATAGAGAAACATTTATTCAATTGATTAAGAATTATATCATGATTAAGTCCCAAAAAGTCATACAAACATGAACTATGACATTAGAATAAAATCGTTATTGATGAGACTGTTGAAGCCTGTTGTAATTTAATAAATTAGGCAAAACTATCATTGGTAAGAAGAGATGGAAATGCAGCAACGTAACAAGCCCGAGGGGGCTAGACAACTGCCTGGGCGACTAGAAGGTTGAGATCAGAAACTGTTGGAATCAGCAAGCACGACCGGGCTGTCCATGAGTACGAGCGAGTGGATTTCTTCTTGCCAGTACGGGTGGTAGATGTTTCAATAATATCCATCACATTATTTCTGATCTGTTTCGGTTTGCGTTTTACCAATATATTCTTGTGGCCGTGTTCATGCTAAAGATACCACAAAAAATAGAGAGTGAATAACTTAAACACAATAGAGAATATTGGTGAGAGTCTTTGAGATATAATTGAAACTTCATTCAACTGAATTCTTGCCTATTTGTAATTGTAATTAGATCATATCATAGTGAAAGATATTTTCGATACTTGGAGGACATAGCTATCGCATTGATAGTGAAAAGTGTTTAATCACATGTGTTCTTTAATCAATTTTCTGCAATTTATTGTTTGTTAGTTTCCATTGCAACATTTACCTTTCTAGAAAGCTTAAATTTTAAACGAGTGATAATAGAGAAGTGAAGCCCAAGTTCAGCATCAAAACCCATTCGGGGTGCCAATAATAGTGAACGAACCATCACTTTAATGGATTTTTCACCGGATCTGTTTCCTTTATAAGACCCGAAAACAAAAACATTTGTTCAAAGATACAGAGAAATTCAGAAATAGAGTTGTGTAGGTAAAGCCTAAAAGGAGGTCAGAACTCGGATGTGTTTACCCATAGATTTATTATTACCAAAAACAAAATGGGGAAACAGACAAGAGTAAGAGAGGACAATGCAAATAAAACTGTAATTTTCTCTATTTCTCAGTAAGGGGAGCTAATTGGTAAATGAAAGTGTTGTGCTGATTTTATTTTTTTCGGGGGGGTGGGGTCTACCATTGAAAAGTAGGTGAAGGTTCTTATTGTCGGGGCCAGAGTGCTGACTCCTCTATTTTTCTTTCTATCTGTAGTAGAATAAAATACAGATGATGAAAGATGTGATAAATTTAAAAGAGAGTAAAAGAGCGAATCGAAGAATGAGAGAAAATGATGGGTCAAAAATACCTCAGTGCGGTTATTAAACGTATTCCAACAAATTAGTGGAAATTGCATTAATATTAGATATTATTTTTTGATTTTTAAAAAATGGTATTATATTATTATAAAATTAAAATATTAAAATATTTAATACTAGTTGTGATTAGAGATATTTGGCACTCACTGTAGAATTTTCTATTGTCCTACAAAATAAAAAATATTTATCAGACTCTAAAAAGCTCGTAAACCAATTGAGAGCTTCTCTCACCATTTTCTCTCTCTAACCACATGTTTGGAAAAAAGTTCCATTCTTGTAGGAATTTACTTGGGATTTTAATATAATTTCATACTCCATCTGTCCTTTTTTAATGCTCTATTTGACTTTGCGCATTCTCCAAGACAAGTCTTCAAAGCGATATATCTCTAATTACGTATAAGTAAAGTATATAAAAAGCATATGTTCTAAAATTTTTTAACAAGAATCGAACAAAATCATTGAAAAAATAAGTGGTCAAAATTTTGAAATTTTACTCTAAATATAGTAATGGCGCATACAAATGACACAATTAAGAACGAAGGGAGTATAAAACAATCATTTATTACTAGCTACCAGCCTACCATAAACCACTTTACAAATCTATCAAATTTAAGATACATGGATCTTTACGCTCTTTTATTAATGATTCAACTTTCATATGCATATGGAAGAGGAAGGGTCAATCCAAAAGGCGTTGAATATTACAATAAACTTATCAATGAGCTAATAAATAATGGTATGAACCGCGTTGATTCCCTTCATAATATTTCGAGCATTTATATGGATTTGTTTGATCAATATATATAATAGTAGTTCATGTTTATTCGTCTGTTAATGGCACAAATTGTTTCTCATCTTGATTGCTTAGGAATTCAACCTCATTTAACAATTCTACATTTTGATTTTCCGAAAGCCCTTCAAGAAGCCTATGGAGGATGGCAGGACCCACAAATTGTGTAACATTTCAAAAACTTATTTCCTTCTTACTGATGTAGTAGGAAAAAATGTTAACAACTAGTAATTTTATCATTTTTAGAGCACATATACATACTATACTTAGCTTTTGTTAGTCCAATTGTTGTGTGAACAAGATTTTTTTAATTAGTGAACAAAGTTGTGAGATAGTTCTTGGTTCTTGTGGTGAACAGGAAAGACTTCGTGGCTTTTGCAGAAGTATGTTTTAGAGAATTCGAGGATAGAGTTTTGCATTGGGCAACAATGAATGCGCCAAAAGTTCTTGCTGCTTTGTTTTATTCCGAGACTTACCATATACCGCAGCTCATAACATGATACTAGGGCATGCGTCAGTGGTGAAGCTATACAGGGAAAAATTCCAGGTATTTACAAAAAAAATAATTATTTATGAACTTAGAACTTATTCCTATATAATCCCAACTATTGTGGAGATCCGCCACAAACACCCCTAGGTGACTTACAACCAATTTTTTTCCTTTTTTTTTCTACTCCCACCCCAAATCCCACCCACCACCAAAACCATCACCCCCTGCCCTCCTCTTCGTACCCCATTCCAGATTCCCTTCCCCACCACCAACTTAAACAACTAGGCAAATTCCACTGGGCAAGGCAATCTCCTAACATTGATGCTCATCAATTTCTATCAAATGTGAATCTAAAGACTCCCCTTTGAAAAATTTAAGTTTAAGATCTGTTGTTATATCATCCATGACCAATCGATCCAATCGCCCCTTCAGCTGCTTTTGCACCCTGACACTTTTGGTTTTATTCAAACATCACCTCGACTTTCACATTCAAATTCCACTACTCTATTTTCATGCACCACTTTCCTCATATTTGAACCTTAAACCTTTAAGAAGAAAACAATATGATATTGAAGGTGCTAGTGTTGAATCCTAAGCTCAAAATAAGGTAAAAGGAGGAGAAGCAAAATCAGGGGTAAGTAGGATTGTAGAGACTGTAAAAGCTCAGATTCTGAGAGGAGAGGAAACCCTAAAATAGCAATTAATTTGGTAACTCAATAAAAGGCACAACAACACGAGAGAAGATAGGGGATTTAATTTTGGGAGTGGGACGAGAGGAAGGAAGAGAGTGGTTCTGCGGTGGTGGTTGTTTGGTTGGGTTGTGGTGGTGGCTGGCGAGGCTAGTGCCTGGTGGCAACGAGAGAAAGAGATAGTGGGGCGAGAGAGAAAGGGAGAACGAGAGTGATGGTTGTTGAGTGGTGTTGTGGTACGGTTGTGGATGTTGGGTGGGTTATAGGGGAGGGGGAGGAGGAGGAGGAGGAGGGGTGGTGGCTGCTGTTGATGGCGTGACGTAGGTCTAAGGTGGGGAAGGAGGCGGTAAAAGGGGGAGAAAAAGTTGAAAAATTAAATTAAATTAAATTAATTGTAAACCACCAATTAAAACATGACATGTGGCATATTTACCTGTTACACAGGTTCCCTTCTGTCACAGTGTGGGCGTGTTCTCCCTATCTTATTTTCAGTTCAGTTCAACTCCAATCAGTTCAGTTCAGTTCAGCTCCAATCAGTTCAGTTCAATTCAGTTCAGCTCCATTCTTTTATAACCATTTTGTTAAATATTATTATTAATTTATTATGTTGGTCTAATTTATTTTACTAATTACTCTTATTTTACTAATTACTCTTATTATTATTATTATTATTATTATTATTATTATTATTATAATTATTATATCTTCATATTATTTTGTTTATTATAACTTTACTCATTATTATTACTATTGTCATTAGGAGGAACATGGTTTAGGTCAAAATCATAAACTAATCAAAACGGTTTATGATGCAATTTTGCACATTCCTACCTAATCATTATTTTATTACTAAATATTATTATATTATTAAATCTAATTATTAAAATAGTAATATTAATTTACTTCTTAGATATAATTGTTATTATATAATCATCATCAAGTATTAATATATTAATACAAATACTATAAAACAATTCCTATAAATTATCATTATAATCATTTATCATTATTATTATTAATAATAATTTATGATTATTAATATTATTTATTTATAACTATCATTTAAAAATATCCAAAATATTATTACTATTCATTATTATTACTTATTATTATAATTATTATTTAATATTCATATTATTATTGTTTAAATATCATTTATATATTTATTAAATTCAGTTCAATTTAATTCACTCAATTTAATTTAATTTAATTCAGTTCAGTTCAGTTCAGTTCGGTTCAGCTGAATTATGCCGAAGAGAACATGTCCTGTGTTTGTGGCGGACCTCCCCAATAGTTGGGATTTTACGAGAATAAGCCATATTTGGGATTATTTTTGGCGGAATGGCCATAGTTTGAATTATTACAGTCAATTTTTCCTATTCAATATTTGGCAAGAACCTTACCATTGGCGCGTGACATCGTTGTTCAAGACAAATGTCTAGCTTGCCCGCCCTAATAATGGGGCGAACTTAAATTAAAACTTTTTTTGACATTGTAACACAACATGGATTTGTTGGTTTAACCATCTATACAAGTTGGTATGTTCCTAAAACAAACATGAAAAATGATCTGATCGCATATGAAAGAATGAACGAGTTTATGAATGGATGGTACGTTTTTATTCCGATTATTTAAACATATTCCCAATGTTGGCAGTTAGCATCATTTAAGTGCAAGGAACACATTGCTTACATGGTCCGGTTACACTTTTGACCAGGGGTCATTCTTGCCTATAATAGAAGTATCTTAATAATGTCCGTTAAAACTGACATTGTTTCTCATATTTTTCAATTTCGAACACCACAATGATTATGTATAAAATAAATTTATTTAAAATATTCCTATCATTCTCTAATTGTTGATTTATTTAGAGAGATAGTTTTATTCGGCATTTACGTTTTTAAGAATTAAAATCAAAGCAATCAGCTTAAATTTCTTGTTAGAAGTTCGAAAAAATAGGTTTATTTTTATTTTTATTCCATTTATAACAAGATATTTTAGTGGATTAATGATAGGCTAAAGTCGTATCACCTAATCAAAATTAAATCCTAAAGTCCTCTAACAACATTAGTTAAGGGAAGTAGGATCGAATCCACAGGGAAACAGAGTTTCTAAGTCAATATTCAGCCAAACAGCTACTTCAGATAAGATCAGATAAGCAATAGCTGAACTACTAATTAAAATACTAGAAAGCAATATAAAGTGGATTTTACTCTATGAAATAAAGGCCTAGGGAATTGGTACGGTCCACCATGCTTATACTAATCAAGATCAAACAACTATTAGAACCTAGGTCAAGAATCGATAGATTAGAGCAGTGTCAAGTTATGGTTAAGTCTCAACGCCCATAATTCAACATATGCAGCATGTTCACAAACATAATCAGAATTACTGATGTGTACTAGGCCTCTAAAAGTTGGACGGATCTGTGCAAACGATTATTAACCTCAAGTAATCAAAGAAACTGCGCAATAACGTTAATTACTCAATAAGAAAATCACACCATAACCTATCTCATCAAACCCTAGAAACTAATAGCAATTCAAATAATCAATGTATAACCATGGGTTCCCTCTCTAAATCTCTAGAAATTAAACTACTCACTCATAATTGAATCAACAATAATAAATCTAGTATGAAACCATAATAATTGGATCATGAATGAATTGAATAAGTAAACTAACCAACTCAAGAATAATTAAAGAGATTAAGAGTAGAGAAGAATACCAATTGACGGAAAGCAATAACTTTTATTGAAATCGAAACTGAGGTTCAATCACCTTTAATCTAATCTAAAGTGTTTAAACTAAATAAAACTAAGCTAAGAACTATGAAAATAATAATAGAGCAAAAGATGTCTCTCAAAATATGAGGAAAAGGTATTAATAATACCCCTCATAGTCTAATTAAAAACGGAAATAAAGATAAGATTTCCGTGTAATCGAGCACGGGACCCGATCGGGCCCATAGTGAACTTTTTCCAACTTTTCTTCTCTTGCTTTCCACGCACACAGCAACATGCAGCGAGCATTGGGCTTCCACCCGATCACTGGCCCGATCGGGTGGTGGATCGGGTGCTAAGCATCATGGCCCACCTGGGTCCTTCAACAACGAACAAGCAGCAGCAACCTCATCTTGAGTTAAGGCCCTGCCCAATCGGGTGGGCTTGGCCCGATAGGTGGCGAGCTTTGAAGCCCAGCACGAACATTTTGCTCTCTCGCCCCATCGGGTGGGGCAAGACTTGCCCGATCGGGTCCGAGAGTTTCACACCCGATGTATTAATTAATGGCCCGATCCGAGTACGTATCAACTTCGTTAGCTTCCATCCTTGGATGTTTCTTCGCGGTTTGAGCTCGATGGATACATCTAAAGTCTCGAGAATCTTGTAAAACGAGCAAACATGCTCGTAACGAACCGAACGTGCCTTATAGCATCTCGTAAAGTAGTGGTTGCTTCCAAATAGCTCGAAAATAAGGAGAAAACTCACTAAAATCTGCAATTCAAGGCGAAAACACAAAACCACAACTATACACGATAGTTAGCATAAAATAGCTCCGAAGAGCTCCAATGACGCACAAATTAGCACATAAATACGGGAGAAAACTCTATACAAATACGTGATATCAAACTCCCCCAAGCTAAACCTTTGCTTGTCCTCAAGCAAACAGAACATGAACATGGAATAGATTGTCTCACCCTATAGATAAAAATCCATCAAAGCTCAAAACATTTTCAAGACTAAGGATCGTTCAAGCAGGCAAAAGTCAAGTTCGGCTAATCAAATCCATCCAACCACCAATCATCCAAGCAATTCATCAATTTCAAGCGTCCACAAGGCATACAAATCTTGAAAAGGCTCTCACAAGGGTGCCACTCCTCTCAATTTTGTGGCAGGCAAAGAATATGCCCGAACACTCACCAACCCGACCATAAATGCCCTTCCTACTCACACTCTCATGTGTTTAAGAAGGTTAAATGACGCTCATCCAAGCCAAGTCGACTCATTTGGCAGACATACTCTTTAACTTTTACAAACTGACTCGAAATCAATCCATTAAACAATGCAGACAAGAGCTCAAGAGGACTTTATAAGGTTGTAATGGGGCTTAGGTAAGAGGTAGGGGATACTTTTGGGTAATGTGGTGGAAATACCAAGAAGGGGGGAGCATGAATCACCCAAATAAGCTAAGATGGCCTGAATAACTCCCAACAACACCATATAACCGCGAAATATAACCCAACTCTCATAAATCAATGAAAATTCACAACAAACCCAATTTTCAAGCAGAGTAGCATATTTTTCTTCATAAACGTACGTGAATGAAAGAACTTTGAATTCTTTTGAACTTTTATTTCATTTTTCTTTCATTTCTGAACTTCATTCACGCAACTCTAACTTTGCTTTTTTTTCTTTTTATCACACTCAGACCACATCAACTACACTTTTAATTCCTCAACAACAAAACTAAACCATGAGACCAATCTCAAACTCAACTCATACAAAAGCTCCCCCCAAGCTAGGCTTGTGAATAATATCGAAATAAGGTCATGGGCTCATAATAGGGGTTAAAGTAACATGAAAACAGATCATTAGGCTCAACGGGGCTAAGGAGGATAAAAGTATATCGAAAATTCACTCTGAGGCTCAAGAATCAGACAAAAGAACGCCTCTATCACAGCAAATGCTACAAGTCATCGAAAATCCGACAAGTACGAAGTCAAAGTCTAGATCAATCAATTAACACACAAAAACAGACTGGATAAAGATATGAATCCAATAGGCTACAAAGAGGCCTCACAGTCTAACAAGTTCAGGCATGCAGCACATTGTGGTGTAATATAATCAAAACTCGCTCGAAATCAAAGCAATCAGACATCAAATCATAGCCTCAAGATCTCAAATGCCCAGCTATCCTGAAAACAAAGTCAAATCATTTACAATAAGAGCACAACAAGGGGCACAGGGAGGAAACTAAACTAGTCATGGGAACCATATTTTTTTTGATTTTTTCAGTATTTTTTGAAAGCAGTAAATCTATCCTAGAAAGCAGTAAAAGAGATATAGAACACAAACAGAAATCCTTCCCCAAGCTGAACTTGGCAGTGTCCTCAATGCCAAAAGGTAACAAAGGACCACGCTAAGAGGAAAAACAATGTTAGTACCCTCACTCTCGCTCACTAAAAAAAATAAAAATAAAAAGGAAAATAAGAGGGGGGAAAAATACGAGTTGCCTCTCGCACAGCGCTGGTTTATAAAGGTCCCGCACGACCATAATACCTCCATCTCTCAAATAGGAGGGGCTAAGTAGTGAGAACCACCCCCATCAAACATTTTCCTTCTCCAAGTGTTCTTTATGATACCTCCAGGCGATGAGACAACCTTAGGTGGAATTGGAACCTTCTCTACACCTACCTCATCCAAAACCTCAGCCCTGCAACAAGATTGTTCAAGCATAGGTGCCTTACCAGCATTGGTTAGTTAAAAAATCACTTTATCATCACAAACACTCAGAGTTAAAGAGCCAGACTTGACATCAATGACAGCACCAATAGTATATAAAAACGGCCTACTCAGAATAATAGGAATCTGGGCATCCTCATCCATATCTAGCACCACAAAATCAACAGGAATGTAGAATTTCCCGACCCTCACAGGAACGTCCTCTAAAACACCTAGGGGGTATTTTATAGAACGATAAACCATCTGTAAAGTGATTTATGTGCATTTAAGTGCTCCAATGTTCAGTTTCTTATAAACAGATAATGGCATAACAGAAACAGAAGCATTTAAATCACACAAAGCTTTATCAATGAAAATAGGTCCAAGATGGCAGGGAATAGAAAAACTACTAGGATCTTTTAACTTTGGTGGGGTTTTATTTTGAATAAAAGCACTACACTCTTCAGTAAGAGCGACACGTTCTACCCCACCAAAGTCTCTTTTCTTAGTTATCATATCTTTTAGTAATTTGGCATAAACAGGGACTTGGATAATTAAATCTGTGAATGGAATCGTTAACTCAAGGTTCTTGACCAAAGCCAAGAACTTACCAAACTGCTGATCGACCTTTGATTGCTGCATCCTGTGAGGAAAAGGTAGCCTTGGTGTAAAAGGCATTTCAGAAACCTTCTCTTTTTTCTTCCCTGTCTGTTCAGCTTCCTCAGATAAGTCGACTTCAGACGTCGAACTCTTCCTTTTTCCTTCCTCTACCACCCTCTTCTTCCCTGCAGTTGGGGCAACATCAGCAATGGGCATTGGAGGGGCATCATAAGCATCGCCACTATGAAGTGTGATGGCATTCACGTGCTCTCTCTGAATGGGTTGCCCTGACAATTTCCCTTGACGCCTCTGAGCACTATTGCTTGCTAATTGTGCAATTTGAGTCTCAAGGTGTTTGATGTGCTTCTCTTGAGCTCTTTGTGCCTCCCCTTGAGCCTGTATATGTTTTTGTGTTTTCTCATTGGTCTTTTGCATAGCCAACATCAATTTCAGCAAATTAGACATGGAAGGCTCTTGTGGGTTTGAGTTTTGTGGAGGTGGGGTGTGAAAATTTTGTGGGGCTTGGAAGTTATTAGGGTGATGGAGGTCTCTAGAATTTTTGTGGGGTTTGGTAGTATGAGGGTTTAGGATGGTTTTGTGGAGGTGGAGGTTGATGGTTTTGTGGATTTTGGTAGTTATGTGGAGGGGGGGAAGTTTGGTTGTCTCTGTTGGAAGGCGTTTGCCTGCTCCATCTGAAGTTGACTGAACTGACAGTCATGCCCAAAGTGACCTTGAACACCACACACCTCGCAGTAAGATGAGGTAATGGGTGTCATGGCAGACATAGCGTTAATATTCAAAGCAGGTGTTGTTGAGGAAGATGATTTGAAGGTGTCAATCTGCTGGCTCAGCTTCGCTATTTGCGAAGTCAATAATGCAATGGCATCTACCTCCAATACTTTCCTCGTGAAGCTGCGGGAAGTGGAATGATCATTGGCTGCAAGGTTTAATAGAAAACCATAGCCTGCATCCACTTTCTTATTAAGAAAAACTCCTCCCGCAGACGAGTCAATTATACTCTTCGTCTGAGGCTGCAGACCATTGTAGAATGTCTGCGTCAAGAACCATTTGTCCATGTTGTGATGTGGACACTCTCTCTGTAAATCTCTGAACCTAGCCCACGCTTCCCGTAATGTTTAATCTGACTCTTGGGAAAACGTGGCTAGTTTGTTTCTGATTTCTGCTGTCTTTGTAGGTGGATAATACTCTCTCATAAACGCAGCAGAAATCTCACTCCATTCAGTTTCCTTCATGTTGTTCAACCATTTCTGGGCTCTATCTCTCAATGAAAACTCGAACAACATGACCTTTAGTTGATCTGGAGTGACGCCGTCATGTTTGACGGTTCGACAAAGCTGTTGAAACCGCGGCAAATGATTTGTCGGGTCTTCAGTAGGATGCCCACCAAACTGATTTTGCTGAACCATGCTGATGAGTCCAGGCTTAATCTCAAAATTGTTAGCGGCGATCGTGGGCATTGGTTGTCCAGTAGAAATACCATTTGGGTTGGGTACCCCATACGACTTCAGTGATTTAGACATAACTTAACTCAAGTTGTCTGATCCAGAGGTGTTCAGCTGAACAAATTGTTTTTCTCTCTGAATTTTCTTTCGAATCTGCCTGATTGTCCTAGTAAGATCAGGATCTGCTGGGATAGGGGGATTGTTTCTTTGAGACCTTGGCATACAAAAGAAACAAAAAGAAGCAGTAAAATGTACCTCAATTGGAACAATGAAGTTCCAATGAGATACAGAGAAGTAGACCAAATAACCAAACAAAAACTCAGAATACTAGCCGTATCCCTGGCAACGGCGCCAAAATTTGACAGGCTAAAGTCGTATCACCTAATCAACAATAAATCCTAAAGTCCTCTAACAACAATAGTTAAGGGAAGTAGGGTCGAATCCACAGGGAGACAGAGTTTCTAAGTCAATATTGAGCCAAACATCTACTTCAGACAAGATCAGATAAGCAATAGCTGAAGTACTAATTAAAATACTAGAAAGCAATATAAAATGGATTTTACTCTATGAAATAAAGTCCTAGGGAATTAGTTCGGCCCACCATGCTTATACTAATCAAAGGATCACACAACTTATCAGAACCTAGGTCGAGAATCGATAGATTACAGCAGTGTCAAGCTGTGGTTAAGTCTCAACGCTCATAATTCAACATATGCAGCATGTTCACAAACATAATCAGAATTACTGATGTGTACTAGGCCTCTAAAAGTAGGACGGATCTGTGCAAACGATTATTAACCTCAAGTAATCAAAGAAACTGTGCAATAACGTTAATTACTCAATAAGAACAAATCACACCATAACCTATCTCATCAAACCCTAGAAACTAATAGCAATTCAAATAATCAAGGTATAAACATGGCTGACCTCTCTAAATCCCTAGAAATTAAACTACTCACTCATAATTGAATCAACAATAATAAATCTAGTATGAAACCCTAATAATTGCATCATGAATGAATTGAATAATTAAACTAAGCAATCAAGAATAATTTAAGAGATTAAGAGTAGAGAAGAATACCAATTGACGGAAAGCAATAACTTTTATTGAAATCGAAACCGAGGTTCAATCACCTTTAATCTATTCTAAAGTGTTTAAACTAAATAAACTTAGCTAAGAACTATGAAAATAATAACAGAGCAAAAAATGTCTCTCAAAATATTAGGAAAAGGTATTTATAATACCCCTCAATGTCTAATTAAAAACGAAAATAAAGATAAGATTTCCGAGTAATCGAGCACGGGACCCGATCGGCAATGGGCCACCCGATCGGGCCCATAGTGAACTTTTTCCAACTTTTGTTCTCTTGCTTTCCACACACACAGCAGCATGAAGCGAGCATTGGGCTTCCACCCAATCACTGGCCCGATCGAGTGGTGGATCGGGCTCTAAGCATCATGGCCCAGCTGGGTCCTTCAACAGCGAACAAGCAGCAGCAACCTCATCTTGAGTTAAGGCCCTGCCCGATCGGGTGGGCTTGGCCCAGACGGGTGGCGAGCTTTAAAGCCCAGCACGAACATTTTGCTCTCTCGCCCGATCGGGTCAGGCAAGACTTGCCCGATCGGGTCCGAGAGTTTCACACCCGATGTATTAATTAATGGCCCGATCGGGCCATGTTTGCCCGATCCCAGTACGTATCAACTTCGTTAGCTTGTATCCTTGAGCTTTTCTTCGCGGTTTGAGCTCGATGGATACATCTAAAGTCTCGGGAATCTCCTAAAGCGAGCAAACATACTCGTCACGACCCGAACGCGCCTCATAGCATCTCGTAAAGTCGTGGTTGCTTCCAAATAGCTCGGAAATAAGGAGAAAGCTCCCTAAAACCTGCAATTCAACACTAAGACACAAAACCACAACTATATACGATAGTTAGCATAAAATAGCTCCGAAGAGCTCCAATGACGCACAAATTAGCACATAAATAACGGAGAAAACTCTATATAAATACATGATATCAATTAACAATTTTCAAAACCAACCAAATGCGTTCCATAACTTTTGAAAATCTCATTGTCTTGTAGAAGACTATTGAATAACTTTCTATAACTACTTAACTTTGAAAGGTTATTGTATAACTAATTGAGTTGTATTATGCGATTTCTAATGCTTTGTGATATTTGTGAACACTTATCTGAAACATTCAGGATTTTGCACCCGTTGGTGTTTGGAGATTATCCTAACAAAATGAAGCAATTCTTGGGAACAAACCTATCATCATTTACTAAAAATCAACGCATGCTAGTGAATGGTTCATTTGACTTTATTGGGTTGAATTGCTACGAATCTACTTCAGTCAGTTACGATCCCACTAATGAAGATCCTATGTGCATGGCGGCAAATTTTACATGTATGTCACTCGACTCATCTTGTAAGACTATTAATTTTTTTTTCTTTGATGAAAAACATTTTTAATGAAAAATTAGTTGTATGAAATTAGATCTTCTCATAGACTTTCATTTTAATTCCGACTTCTCATAAGCAAAACAAAGACAAATAGGAAAAAAAGATTTCCACAAAAAGAGTTCTTAAAATTAACCAATTGCTCTCTAGACATTGATCAAACTAAGTTTTTAACCCGTTTGACATGATTGAAGGTCTCTTATTTTCAACTTATAAGCATTTATCTGAAACTTATTCAAGCTTTGATTGTAAGAGGTCAAGCCTTATTAACACTTAATAAAACTTATGAGAACTTTTCTAACTTATTAGAACTTATTAGTACTTATCTAAACTTACATGTTTTGATGAGGGGTGAAAATAAGTTGAAAAAGAACAATACTTGAATTGTCAAACGAGAATTTAAAGATTATTCTTTTTTACCATCCATATATATACTTATAAAAAGATCTAGCGACAATAGAATAACTAGCTAGAAAATTAAAGTTATTTGAGTTTTTTATTTGTTGTTTACTTTTAGGGGTTGCATTGGCTCTTAGACATCACTACTAATTTATATTTGTGAAAGTATTGGGTCAGACCGTCTGACCCAATCTTACTGTCAGACAAAGTCTCGCCTCTCCCAAGTAGATTAATGGTAGTGCCATTTCTGTTGAGGTTGATGTTTATAGCTTTGGAGTTCTCGTGCCATTTCTGTGAAGAATTTTGCTTCCTCACATCATCTCTCTATCTCTCTCTTTCTCTCTTCAACCCCATCCCCTCCTTTAAGATGTCAACAACAATGGTTATGGCAGAAAGTAAACTCTCAGATGAAGTATACTTCAAATATTCTTTCAACTAGAAGATGACCCATGTAACTGGGCACGTTTATCATGCGTTTGCAATAAATTCAAGTCCTTAACTTCATCAGTTTGTTGCAAATCAAAGTGTATACAACACATGGAAGAGGTGGTGAAGATGATGAAGGTATGTTTTTATAGTACTCCTTTTTTTCATTTGCTTATATTCTTTTTTCAGTTAGAGGTTTACTTAGTTTCATTTAGTTCCAGTTTTAATTCACTTAGTTTCACTAGACTTTCAGTTGGTTACTTTATTCTTTCAGTTGGTTACTTTATTTTTTCAGTTGGTTCCAACTGAATTAATAGAAGGTTTTTATTTTAGTTAGTTGTTAAATGAAATAATAAGAAAACTAAATGAAAGGATAATATAACTAACTGAAATTAAAAGACATCCAATTGAAAGAAAAGATCAACTGAAAAAAATTGCAACCAACTGAAAAAAAATTGAAACTAACTGAAAAAAAATTGAAACCAACTGAAAAAAAATTGAAACCAACTGAACAAAAATTGAAACCAACTGAAAAAAAATTAAAATCAACTGAAAGTCGTCCGACCAAATATTATGGTCAGACGCGTCTGACCCAATACCTTCTCTTTATATTTTCTCATTGTTTTTACCTTTACATCCAATTTGCACACATCTTTTTAACTTGGTTCATCTACTCCTAGATGTTTGAACACCACGACTTACCACTATATTGGTCTTGTATTCTTAAGAATGAGAGTTTCAATTTCAACGATACGCTATTATAATGAATTTGAGATAGTTTTATTCATTATATAATTTTCATATAGCGCAGTATACTTTGAGTTTCTTGTCGTTTTTTTTTTTTTTTTCTTGACGCAAGAGGTGTCTTTACCAGATGAATGTGAGTTAAGAGTATGTTTGGGTATTAAAGTTTGAGTTTTTTCATCTTTTGGGTATTGAAGTTTCAAAACTTACTATTTGGGTATTATGGGTGATTACACTAACCTTGGGTTAGTGTTGTGGACTCACTCTCATAATGTACCAACTACCTACTTGCAATACTCCTAATAAGCAAAATAGGGGCCATTGTAGATAATCTTTGCTAAAACCTTACCAATTTAAACAGGTATAATCTAGACATCCGTTTTGTTTTCTTCTTTGTGAAATCTAGTTGATGCTTTTCGTGTGTTTTCTCTTAATTTTTAGGGTATGGTAAAATTTGCAACTTTAATTTTTTTTACCATGAGATAATTATTTGTTATTGTGAATGATGAACTGTCTATTATGCGTTTTATTGTTTATATTATTTATGTGCTTAAATATTTATTTTTCTTGTGATTTTTTTTCTCTGAAAGGTATTATAACAGGGAAAGGATTTAATTTTCAAATATTAGGGCTGGTGATTTTTTTGGGTTGATAAGCTCTTTATAGATAACATCTGGGAGTATACTTAACTACAGACAAAAAGATGATAAAACTTCAGCTAAATATTTTATCGAACATGTTACATGCATAAATAAAACAATTACGTAAACAACTTTAATCAGCCTCTAAGTATTTTTAAAGTGTTTTGGATGAAACCCCCAGTATTTGTAAACAACAACTTTGACAATTAAAAGTAAGGGTTACTTTTGACTACTATTGTTTAACTTTTTGGAAAAATTGTCAGGAATAAGTCAACCTTTGCGTTGACCGCTTTTAACAAGTCTACCTTCGTTTATTATACTAACAAGTAAACCTTGTACATAGTTTTATTTTTAACAAGTTTTTTTACAGGTTACCTGTTAGCAACTTGTTAGTTTATGTTATGTGTCACGTGTCTCATTTTAATTGGTTTAAAATAATTTTTTAATTAACATATCTCTCTCTTCTTTTTTTCTCTCTCCTCCTCCTTCCCCTCCATGACCACCACCCAATTCTGACGCTTTTCTCTAACCCTATTTCTTTGTCAAACCTTACTCTCTCTAAAAAATCTCTGCTCATATGAATTCCATGGATGAAGAAATCCTGCTTGCACCCACACCGAATCACCCTATCTCACCATCATCTCCTCCAATCATCAACCACCACCACCATAATCATGAGTTTGATTTTAATGTTTTGAATGCGAAATTGAGGTTATATGTGTAATATGGACGCTACATTTTGTAATTGAGAGTGTTTTGGAATCAAAGTGTGTTTATGGAGGATGCGGAGTTGAGCTTCATATATATGTTTAATGTCAGTGTTAAAACATTTGTGTTGCTAATGTTGATAATCCTTTCCCCATCTTTCTGATAATGAGCAAGTGAAAGTTTTTATATTAATTTGTGGAAAAATAAACCCAATTCTTTTTACCAACCAAACACCTCCCATGTTTTGAGTATCAACTTCTTCCAAGTGCCCAAAAACGCTCTCCTCTGTGCTCATTGCTCACCAGTCAGGCAGTCACCCCCAATTTCAAAACCCCGTCTTCCAAAAAACCTTGCAGCCGGGTTGTAGAAGAAGACAGAGAAATGGAGGTTGACGGAGAGATTAACGGAGAAGCAGTTGGAAGGTGTCTGAGTAGCTTTATTGACGACGACACTACAGAGAGCCACCGTTACTATCTAGTGCTGGTGGTTTCACAGAGAACAACAGAGAGAGAGAGGGAGGCAGAGGCGAGATAGGGGTGAGGTAGGAGGGGAGGGGTATTTGTTTTTTTTTAATATCTTACTTTTGAAATATAAACTTAATATTTTAAAATGTGCAATAAAAGAATGACATGTGTCAATTTAACCGGTTAAATGGGTTAACAAGAGATGGTAGCCGGTTTTCACTTGTTAAAAGCGGAGGGTATACAAGGTTTACTTGTTAGTGGAATAAACGAAGGTAGACTTGTTAAAAGCGGTCAACGCAAAGGTTGACTTATTCCTGACAATTTTTCCTAACTTTTTTTTATGTTTAACTTAATTTAGGTTTGCCAAAAAAAAACTAATTTTAGGTGAGTTAAAGTGTAGTTAACTTGGCTTAATTTTCATTCCAATACCCAAAAGGTGAGCATATAAAATTTAATACCCAAAAGGTTAAAAATTCCAAACATTGATACCCAAAAGTGTGCTTAACTCAGATAAATGTTGTATATCTTATTCTTCTCTTATTTCTTTTCTTGGATTATTTTCCATTTATATACAAATTTATATATATTTTCCCTGTGCATTACCTAATAGGTGATATTCCCAACATATTAATATACAATAATATAATTCATCCATCTTCTAAAAATTGCCATTATTTGACTTTGCACTATTCACTATAATACTTTGACCATATGTTTTAACTAATAGTACATATAAACTAATGTTATTGTGTAGAAGGTCATTGGATTCATCTCGATGTGGATTTTCAAATAAAATAACTTTTTATAATTTTTACTCATATATAATTACATATAATAATTGTCAAAGTTGTGCATAGAAAAACGTACAAGTCAACCAGTTAGAAATTTACAAAGCAAAGAAAGTACCTCTTAAGTTTTAAGCATATCTAATATGACTTTATAGGCAGAAAAATGATTATTTATTATATTTCTTGCAGATATCGACGTTGGAGGAGTGGTGAGAATGTTAAACGATATTGTATTCCGTTTCAACTCTACATAACTAAGTAGTTTGATATTGCTCTAACTTTTATTTAAAAACTAAGTATGTGCAAGGTGCACTGGAATACCTTAAGCAAGCTTATGGAAACCTCCCTATATATATACATGAAAATGGTCTGGGCTCCCTCTATCTCTTCTTATTTTTAATTTTTAAGCAAACAATAACTTTCTAGGTTGATTGCCTTCTATATAATTCTTGTTGCGTCATACAATTATTAGGTTTGCGGACTTTATATAATGCATCTTTGAACGACACAGTGAGAATTCAGTATCTCAATGCTTCTATTGGAAGCTTGCTTGATGCAATAAGGTCAGATTTACAACTAACTAGTTTTTGACTTACATGATGCTATGAACTATCATTTGCAATATAACATATTCTAGAATTCGGTCCACCAGATAGTTTGATTGATGATTTATATCATTCGCTTTCATATTTACCGAGTAATGGAAAATACAAATCTATTTTAATATTTTATGATTGAAAATTTTGATGGCGCATGTAAAAATTTCAATTACTTCACACTCAGCATTTTCTTCTTCTGTGAGCTTCTTTTTTAGCCCATTGAACGATCTTTCTTAATGTACACGATAGAGGATACCACATATCACTTTGTGTTTGTTCTCTTAAGCTGAAATCAACTAAATTTAACTGAAAATAACGGAACAAACTGACCTAAACTGAACAGAATTGAACTTGTTCTCTTAGGTGAAAAGTAAATGAAAGGAATTGAAATGACTGAAAGTAATTAATGAATAATTAGGAAATCAAAAATAAGAAATTAATAATTAATAAAAATAACTAATATCATCAAGGATATCATATTATTAAAATATAAAATATAATAAATGATTAACTAATTAAAAATATTTAATAGCAACAAACCAAACAATATAAAAATATTAAGAAAAGTTGATGAAGAAAATTAATGTAGTAGTAGAGGAAGAACAATGAACTGGTTATAAGTTGGTAATGGTATAGAAATTAATCGAGAAAATTAATGTTCGACAATTTTATTGTTTTTCGAATTAGCAAAAAAAATGATAAATAACAACAACAACATCAATAATAAGAATTAATAATATTAATTCAATGACAATAGTAGTAGTAATCTTAATAATGTACTTCCTCCATTTTTTTATACTTGGATCATTGAGCTTGGGCACAAGAATTAAGGAGAGGAGAGCTATAGAAAGAGGGGAGAAAGGGGACCCATGTGATTGGAGAGAGGTAGAGAGAAAGTATTGCCATAAAAGGAAATAATGCAGGTAATTTGCAACTTCCGAAAGTGGGAAATGATGCAAGTAAGAAAACTGACGAAGTATGATAATGACAATAGAGCAATCATTGGTTAATAATGTTAGTAGCTAGTAAAATTAAAATTCTTTAATAACAATAATTATAGTCATAATAATAATACTAAAAAATTATTTTATTAATAATAATAATAATAGAAAAATGAAGATCATTTAATAATGACAATTGATAATAATAAATCCAATAACTAAACTGAATTGAAGTTAACTACGATAAACTGAAAAAGTTGGATGAAGTTGTACTGAATTGAATTAAAAATAATCTTTAAAAACAGACCCTTACTCATCAATTTGTAAAGTTCGGAGGAGCAAAACTTTCTCAATGATAATTTTGCCTTTAATTAAGCAAATAGAAGACATTTAAAGCTTGAAATTTCTATAAGATGGAATTTTATGTTCATAAAGGTGTTGACTGAAATAAAACACTATAAGATGGGGTAGATTGTAGTTGAAACTTCAATTCCATTCATGTGCGAAATTATAAAATGTTAAGGAAACTCGAAGTAATGAAGAAAGATTTATGAGGAAAACCTTTTCAGGCCCAATCTCGAGCACAAAGGATCCATACTCTAGCTCAAGGGCCACAATTCAAGTTTACGCTAAAAACTTAAACTCCCAACAAAGACTCCCTTTCATCAACATTCCTCTTTGACTTTCCTGAAGTCTTCTCCCTTGATTTTTTGCTTGCATCAAAACCTCATACACTTTTACAAAGAACTCACTCAATCTCTGATGTGTTTTAAATGTAATATCGCAAGTGCACTTGTGAACATCTTTTCTTAATGTATTAAAGAGGGCCTCTCTAACCGGTGAAAAGTAGTGGGTGGATGATTGTTGTTAGCAGAGTCTTGCAAGTACGGGTCGAATCCATAGGGAGACAAGTTTTCAGAGTTAATATTCAATCAAACATCAACTTCAAATGAAATCATGCAAGAAGACTCTATTTCGGTCCACCATGCTTATACCATTCAAGGGGTTCAAATTAAATAACTAACAATACCTAGGTCTAGAGTCGAACGATTAGAGCAAAGCCTATGGTTAGGTCTCAACGCCCATAGTTCAACATATGTCGTATGATCACAAAAATAATCAGAATTAATAATGTGATATGCCTCTAAAAGTAAGATTGATATGTAAGAACAATTATTAGCCAGAGGTAATTCATGAAATTGGCCACTAACATAAATCACGGATTCAAGAACAAATCACATTATAATCGCTGTAATCAAAACCTACAAACTACTAGCAATTCAAATAGCAATTATGGCATAAACATGGTTTTCCTCCCTAAAACCCTACAACGGAAATCTACTAACTCAAGACTACGAAGAACAAAACCAATTCTAAGTAAAGATTCATAATTGACAATGAAAATAATAATCAATCACTACTAATCTAAGCACAAAAAAATAAAGAACGAAAAGAAAGTAGAGAAATTACCGAAATTGAGTCTGAACTACGAACTATATTGAAAACTAAATTACAGATCCAAACTTCACCAATGGATCAAACAACACAAACTATACGTTTGTTGCACAAAACAGTACCAACCAAAAAAGGTGCACAAAGCAACATGAACTTTTTCTAATTGGTGCAAAAAAACGACATAAGTGGATTTTTCGCCTGAGATTCCCTATTTCCGGTGAATCTTTAGTATTTTAGCTTTTTGATTTCTATTACCCGTATATTGTAGACATTCCTTTTGATTTCTTCCTTGCACAATTGCCAGTCATTCTCCAAGTATAGGGTTTGATAGACAAAATCAATTTGGGGGAAATTTTAGGGTCTCAAAGAGGAAATAAGGTAATCTTTAGACCTAGAAGTTTATTTAAAACGGAGGAGAAAACATAGAAATATAAAAAAAAAGCTAAAATATTAAAGATTCGCTGAAAATAGGAACCTCAGGCAAAAATACCAACTTATGTTGTTTTCTGCAACTATTAGAAAAAGTTCATGTTGTGTTGTGCACCTTTTTTTGTTGGTGTTGTTTTGTGCAACAAACATATAGTTTGTGCTGTTTGATCTAATTTTTCCTAAAAAAAATAACTAAAAATGAACGATTAAACGCGCGTCTTTTAACCTTCAGTTTCGTCGCCGGGCCGAGCAAAATAGGCCGACCTCATCGGGCGAAAGTAACTTCACCAAAATATGGGGCAGCAACAATTGTAAAACCCCCCGACGGGATCGGGCAAATCCACCCGATCGGGCGAGTCTTACGTCTTCTCAACTTTACACCAATACACAAGGAAAATAAGCTTTAGCTGACGGTTGATTCCGCCCGATCAGGCGGTCTTTACGTCCTTCTCTAACAGCCAACAGCACAACAACACAATAGCTCTGGCATAAAATGAATCTGCCAAATCGGGCGGTTCTGCCCGATGACTTCGTGCAAAATGCTAATTCTTCTTCTTTGACTCTTTGAGTCAGAACTTCGAATGTGGATGCCTCTAATCCTATCGGATGTGGCCTCGATGGTGCAAGTGCCTCTGAACTCCTCATATCGGATGTAGTTTCTCAAAGCAGTAGAAAGCTAAGTAGGGAGAAAACTCCCTAAAACCTGTAATCCAACATAAAACAACAAAACTACACTAGATAGAGGAGTTAGCATAAAATAGCTCCTAAGAACACAATTTGACGCACATTTTAGCTCAGAAATAGGGGGAACTCTATAAAATAACATGATATCAATCACCTCCCCCCTTTAGATTTCACTTAAAGCCTCACTCAAGGTTAGAAGGTTCCTTGAAATCCTTCATCAAAGTCACAATACAAGAGTTTTCTTAATCCTTAAAATCTTCACACATATAGATACTTTATAAATCAAACTCTAGAAAATAGAAACTTCAAACAATAAAAAAAACATTGAAGTGTGGAAATAACATAAAGCAAGTGGAACCTAAGATATTACCTTTGTATTCTTACCCACTAAGTCGTACACTTTCCAACGGAAGTTAAACGTCTAATACATAGTGCTAACTTAGGAGACTTTACCATACCATTATCTATTACTGCTATAAATAAGGATCGCTAACACATTAAGGGAAATTCTACATTGTGACTCTATTTTTTGCAAATTCTATATGGTGGAAATGTTTATTTCGAAATCTTGTTGGTGATTCTAAACTTATTAATATTATTTTCTATAACTTTTTTCAATAAAAAATGATTTTTAAATCAGGAAAATTATTTTTCAATAACAAACTGATTTTTGAATTAGAAAAACGGATATTAAAATGAAGAAATACCATAAAATCCCAAACCTAATTTCTCCCAAAAACTAATTTCTTCCTCCATTAATCTCAATACCTTTTTCGCCTCACTAACCGATAACCCCATCCTGGGTTTCATCTGGAATCGATTAACGTCTTCAATCGAATCTTTTCTTTACTCTAATCAGAAGAAATCACTTGATTTATAACTTCCTCATCTAAATTCTAAGCTTGAAGAAAGAGAGCAAGAAGTGAACTAAGTTAAGTTGCTCTCACTTCAATGGCGTGATAAATTCCTTGATTTTCTGAAGTTTTCTTGCTCTTACTTCAATGTACGTCGCGAAATAGTTGTTCGTAGAAAGAGTGAGCTTACATTGGTTGAGGTTGATAGAGAAGTCGTCAGATGTTGAGAGAGTAATCGACGATGTTTGTTAGGAGGAGTCCTATAGGAAAGCCGAAGGTTTTTGATTCGCTAACTAATAAAGCGGCCTACTTTGCATGAAGAACAATGGGTTCTGAGAATCTTGGGAGATAGAATAATCTTTGTACTAGAGTTTTCTTGAACGCCATTGATGAATACTTAGGAGATTAGATGAAGAACAATGGAGGGTCCAAATGTTTGTAAATTATAGTATTTATTAATAAAAACTCAATTTTTGTAATTAAATAATAATATTATTTGTAAATAAATAAATTTTTAATGAAAAAAGGTTTTAGAAAATAAAAATAGTAAGGTTAGGGTCACTAAAGATAATTTAAATAAAATTTTTGACCATATAGAATTTACAAAAGTATAGGGTCACCATATAGAATTTCCCACACATTAACAATTTTGTACTTGAGGAACAAGAGACCACTAGAATAAACATGACTCCACTAACCCTTATAACTTTCGAACGTGAATGTTGCTCTAACTGTTGCTTTTATTTTCTTTTGTTTAAATAAATAAAGACTCCTAAACTAATTAAAATACTCTTTCCAGAAAGACTCTAAAAGAAACTGATAAGAAATAATTTATTTTGTATAAAATGCTAATTAAAGATAAATCATGAGTTAACTCTAACAACACTTTGAACAAACCTTTGACTCCTAAAACTAGCACACTTTGGTATATTATTATAACATAGATCAGTACTACATATAGCTTTACTTGTTCAATTGGAACTTATGTAAATTGCGTTTCCAACAAGTAACCATTTAGACTCATAGTTCCAGTCAAACTCAAATTTTACTTAGACTCGTTCTTTTTACACCAATTCCGAGTTCTTGTTTCCCTACTCAATTCCAATTGACAAACTCATACACTTTGAGACATCAGGTGGCTACCCATGGACCTCTGAGAGGCTCATCTAGTGAGAACATTATTCGAGATTAAAATGAAAGATGTATAATAATTACATTGTAAACATATACCAATAAATAAAGTGTAACATTGTTGCTTTGGTAAACAAAGAATGGAAATTTGGTAATAAAATTTGAATTATTTTGTTAAAGGGACCTTTTAAATCATCTTGGTTTTAAACAAAGACCCAAATAAAAAAATACTGGTGACAAGCAACTAATAAAACATTTTATTTGTTGTGTTGGACCCCAAACTTTTCCATATTGAAAAGTCAATATTCTAAGAATTTGACAGCGCGTGATACAAATGTTCTGTTGTTTCTTAATTTTTTCACTCACACCATCCTCCTCTTTATTTCTCCTCTGTTCACTGTTCGTTCCCAGTCTCCTCTTCTTCCTCAATATAATTCTTCCTTTCCACTGATGGCTTCCTCTATTTCATATCTCTTCTCCTGGAAGAATTTAATCTTCATGAGATCTCAAAGTCTCTCTCACACTCTCCCTCTAACTTATGTATCTCCTTGTTTTGGTAAAAATAGAAAACCTAGTTCTTACCCCAATTTGATTGATTACATTAAAAGACCCCAACAAATATGAAAGCAAAATTATCAGAGATTCTAACCTCAAATCTGGGCAACAAATGGACAGTTGCCCCTGCAAATTTCCAATGAAGGAAAATGAAATTAAAGTCATTGATTGATGATCTATCTTAAAGTTTCAATCTTGGGGTTTGATGTTGAACTTCTCATTTGTATATTGCCAGAATTGTATAAATTGCATAGTCTATGGTGTGTGATTTCAAGGCCATTGATGCAATTCATATTGGGGCTTAAATAAAGTTAAAGCAAGAAAGCCTTGAATGTTTTTATGTTTATAATTGTGAATTATGGTTATTTCCCCAAACCTGTAGCAACAACAAGAAGAAGAATGAATACTAGTAGTATGGTTGTGTTCATTCTTATCTTATGTCTGGTTAGTATGAAATAAAAGATGGGAAAAAAAGATGGAGGTGGAAGATAATAAGGAGGGGAGAGTAGAGATGGAATAATGAGGGAGGAAGAAGATGATGGAGGAACCAAATCAGAACAGGGGAGGTGAAAAGGAGAGGAACACTGAAGAAGTTTGAGCATTATGACAAAGGAGACAAAAACTCAGGTGAAAATGCAAAAGTCAAATTCTCGAAATATTGACTTTTCCATCGGAAAGTGAGATTGGGTCCTAAAAGACAAAATAAAATGTTTTATTGGGTGCTTGTTCACAATTATTTTTTATTTGGGTCTTTATACACAACCAAAATATTTAAAAGGTCTCATGCGACAAAAAACATAAAATTTCGAAAACCGATAGATAGAAAATAGACACGAAGCTCTTGGTACTAAGATTTCAAAGCTCGTTTGAGCTTGTAATAGCCTTCTTGAACTTGCGTTCATGAGTATGGGCTACTTTATAAATTTTACGGAATTGATCCCTTAAATTTTTTAAGTCATAAAATACATTCGTCTACTTTTTCTCTCTAAATATTAGACTTTCTCGCACTAAAATCCTTTTCTAACACTAGTGGCGGCTCTTCTCCTTGAACTAGTGCATTTCCTGTTCTGATTATATTGTTGGGTAATTATAATACTTCCTCCTTTCCAGAAATATCTTAACACTTATTGAGACACATAGTTTAAGATGATAAGATATATTGTAATTGTCAAATATTATTTTATTAAGTAATAGATGCGGTAGGAATTGGTGGGGAATTTTTTGTTAGCGAAGCTAGAAAGTAGGGTAACTTTTTAGTGTTAAAGGTAAAGTGTGGGCCGAAAGGGTGTAAAATAATTAATATAGTAATAGCGAGGCCATGGAAAAATTGAAAGTGCTGAAGCTAATTTGGAGTTTTGCAGACTACTCTGGGAAAAAGGGAGTATCTAAAATTATCGTCTTGAAGAAGTAACAAAAATAGTTCCAGGTACCCAGGTACCCGGGGGAAGATTTTACATCCCTTCTCAATTTTTATGTATTCTTCGAGCTAGGTAGATATAATGCCTATGTGGACAACTAATTTTTTTAACCCAATCAATATTGACATGGTCCTAACTTCTCTGTTTCCTATCCAAATTAGGGGTGGTATCAAGACCCTAACTTATATCCTCTTGGACTTAAGTTATTTTGAAGGGTCTAAGTCTTTTTTTCTACACTTAATTTGTTCGAGACGGATCTCATCTATATGTTTAGGGTCAAGTTTGAATATGAGTCTGATTTAGACTTAGATTCACCTAGATTCAACAGCCAAAGCTATCGGTGTAATACTCCCCATTATTCTTTTATAGATTTGGTTGTACTACGTCTTCTTTGTATTGAGCTCATGTGCTAAGATACTCCATAGTTAAGTGTGCTTGCCTCGGAATAGTTTTGGGATGGGAGACGTCCAAGTTCGTTTCCCAAGAAGTGCATGATTAAGGACGAAGTGCGTCGAAAAGACATTTGTTAGTCTCTAGGGACAGTTTTTGGTCTGTGATGCGTATTAATTCGGTGACTGCATTTGGCCCGTAAGGGATCAAGGTGTTACAAATGGTACGAAGCAATCCTGCGACTATGCATTAATCTTGTGGCTAATTATCCTAGCTTATTCTTCTAGCGGGGGAGGATTTTGGGCCTAGATCATAAGTTGCAGCCGAATATGTCAACCACTCTTTCGGCAGGGGCAACCCACAAGATGCGTCCGAATATTTGGAGTCTCCATGCGCAATGGGGGTGCTGTCGTTTTCAAATAGGGGTGTGTGATATTCCCGATGATTTCTTTATATACCAATAAACAAGATAAAATTTCTTTTTCAATGAACTGATATGCTAAGATATTCCATAGTTAACCTTGTTAGTCTGCGAATAGTCTTGGGATGGGTGATCTGCAAGAAAGTTTCTAAAGGTGTGTGTTAGTGAAGACAAAGTGTGTGGGAAAGAACGAAGTTTGTCTCTGGGTACATTTATTGGGATGTGATGTGTATTTGGTGACTACTTTCAGTGTATAAGGGGTTGGGGTGTTACAATCGAAATCGACCCTTGGGCCCATGTTTCTTATTTTCCAAAAGATTAACTTATGGAAAAGATTTTCTTATTCTAACTCTTGTTGGTAGTTGCTAAGGTATAAATTATGGAACAAAATCTTTATTGATATACTTGTTATATACTATCATATATCAGAGCTTAGGTGCATCTTAAATATAAACGATTTGAAATTGAACAAGGATTGTAATATTCTTTTCATAATTTGTAATTTAATTACTTAAAGTTCACTTAGTAGTTAGAATTCACTTATTTTAGACCTAGGACTCGTTAGACCTAGCGGGTTTGCATGGGGTTTGAAAATTTTCAACAAATGTGTCTTAGACAAGTCTAGGTCCATTTTTTTGAAAAATTCAGGTGTGGATCATACTACACTCGATCCTAGCCCTACCCATTTTTATCCCCACTACAAATCTTGTGAGAGAATCACCATCGCATATTGAGTTATTCGGAAGCTATGGTCTTGTGAAATGACGTCTTGTTCACAACATGATGGGCCATAATTGGATTTAGCTTTTCTAATTTCCATTTTACATTCTTTTCTTCTTTATACATGCTTTATGCCTTATTTTCGCATCCTTGAGCCTAAATCACGTAAACGAAAAAATTGGATTGTTGCGTAATTTTTTTAATTGAACCAACATGTAATGTTCTTTGCTTAAGTGGTAATTTTATTACTTTAAGATACAATTAGTAGTTAGGATTCATGACTCATTTTAGACCCCTGACTTGTTTAATCAAGTGGGTCTGAGTAGGGTTTCAAATTTTCAAAATGAATAGGTTGGGGATGAGTCTAGTTCCGATTTTAAAAAATTCAATTGTGGATTATACTACACCCAACTCTAACCCAACCCCTTTTCATCCCAAGTCCAAAATTTGTTAGAAAGTTAACATTGCATATTGAGTAGTTTGGAAGCTATGGACTTGTGAAAGGAGTTTTGTGCAAATCATGAAAGACGGTAATTGAATTTCTCTTTCTTAGCTTTCTTTTACCTTCTTTTCTTCCTCATACATGCTTTAAGCCCTTTTTTCGCATCCTTGGGCCTTAAACATCTATAATGAATAACTTAATTTGAATTAATTTATATGGAAAATATAGAAAACTCAGTAGAAATGTCCAAAAAGAAGACGAAAGATAAATATTTACAAAAAAGTCATAAATTCTAATAACTTACAAATTAGTAAAACAAAGTTGTAAAATGTAAAATCAAGACAAAAATAATTTTAAGTAAGAGAAAACTAAGTGTTTTATAGAGCGATATAATATCACTTTTTAATAAGCTTAGGTCTTTCTAGTTATTTATTATCTGTTTTGATGTGTATGTTCTGGCATTTTGACTTTTGTATTACAGAGAACCTATGATTTTCCCATTTCCTTATTTGTTTACGGGTAATATTATCCATGCTTTGATGATTATAATACATAAAACTTACTTTGACAATGAAAATTTTCTATATATCATTATTAATTTCATTTATTTTTGTTGAAACCTCGAAATAAATTTTTTTTTCATTCCATTATGCACGAATATGATGTTGCATCAAACTAAAAGGCTTCTATTTTTTGTGCATGGTTGAAGAAATGGATCAAACGTAAAGGGATATTTTCAATGGTCGTTTTTGGATCTGTTTGAGATGAACGAAGGCTACATGTATGGATATGGATTGTATCATGTGAACTTCAATACTTCAGATCTCAAAAGATATCCTAAAGCTTCAGCACATTGGTACTCCACTTTCTTAAAGAGAGAGAGACAATCACAAAATCATATCATTCAATAAATTATTAACGCCACTTCTGGTTTTGGTCCTAATCAATAGATTTTTTAACCTATAAGTCCCACATATACAATGCAAATAAGATCAGTGCATCAAAACAAAAGTAATATGACAATACTAGATGAGAGAAACACATTATATGATTTATGTTATGGAAAAGTTACGCATTACCTTTTCATTTGTTGAGAAAAATAAAACTAACACAGTTTGCAATTATTCTTGTCTATGAGAAATTGTACCTGCAAAAGATGAAGTTTGTATTAAATAAATGGGCAAGTTAATTTGTACATTTCATTTTTCGATCCAATTTGGAGTATTTGGAGTTTTACTCATGCATATACAAGAGATTAAGTACTCACTGGATGAAAGTAAAGATCATTTTAAGGAATTGTTAATAGTAAAAAGAATTCACATAAGTGCACTTAGTGGATTTAATGAAGAGTTTAGCTCCTATAGGTATTTATCCATTCACGTTTTCTTGGAAGTAATAGTAGTCCAAGGTTGAAAACGTTATCAAATATGGATGTGAACAACTACTTCTTATCTTGTGATCGTAGAAGAAGAAATTTACATGTAACAATGTGTGAATATGATTTTAATACTGAACAACAAAGAACACAAAACTTGTATATGAAGGGGATATACTTTTGAGATTACTAGTTTGGACAAATTAAACTACTTCCTTGCGATTGAATATTGAAGTGGCTTGGACTTTTTCTTAGTTTTTTTTACGTATCAATGAAAGTTGTCTTGGGGATTGTTAGGGAAATTAGATGAAATGGGTTTTAACCTATGAACGCCCATGCAGATGAACATCGACCACAAGATAGTTTAAAGAATGCAATCAATGGAACTTGATTGTATTCATTATTAGTTGATGTTTATATATACATAACTTGAATGAGTTAAGTTAACGAACTCAGGCACAAAAAAAATGAAAACCTAAAAGGTATATATACAAGGAGATAATTATATTAGAGTATATAATTTGTATATGTTGTTAATTATGTTTTGTACAATAGTATTGATTATTGCCTTGTATATTTATGGCAACACTACCTTTGTATGACGATATTATCTTAATCAAAGGCATATCCTAGGGGATTATACCATCTTTCATGGTAATTAGAGCAAGACAACTTTTTCCTTCTTTGGTGACCACCACCTCCGGCTTCCACAGTTGGCGCCTAAACACATTCCTCCCTACCATTAGCTTCGGCAATGGTCAGCGACAAAAACTCTCCGAGGAAGCTCCGTCAAAGTTTGTTCATCCAATTTGCACCGTTGGCAATATCCAACAAAAGGTTCTTGTTCTTGACGGCACGAAGATTACCTACTATGCGTGGGTAAAATTATTTAAACTTCATGCTCGTGGATAACAAGGTCACACGTCATATTTAAAGAACGCCACCTCCGTCTAAAACCAATCCTGCCTACCCATCATGGTTTAAAATTATTTCTCAGGTACTTAATGGGATCTGCGATTCTCTTACCTATGACATTTGCTTAAGAGTTCTCGAACTCGACACCACGACTTACGAAGCATAGGTTAACCTTAAGACTCTCTTACGTACAACAAAGGGTCGCATGCCGCCGCTATGAGCACGAGTTCAACAACTTGAAACTTGACTTGTTACCATGTCTTGATTACTATTACCAATATCTCAAAGACTTGGTCGATCATTTGAATGACATTGATAGCCCGATTACTCAACAATATCTTGTCCTGTAATTGGTATGTGGTTTGCCGCATAATTTGACATTGTCGCTTCTTCTATTAATCAACAACTTCCATCATTTAAATTGCTAGGAGCATGCTCCATTTGGAATAACAACGTAAATCTCTACGTGATGAAGTTTCTCCTCCCTCTGTGGTTCTTCTTTCACCGTCACCACCCCTCGTTATCCGGAGTATTCTAACCAGCCACGGAACCCGCCACAGCAGCATGGCCAGTCTTGCACCAAACCGCAATGCAATTTGCAGCATCATCGTGCCAACAACGCCTCCAATGTGCACCGCCAGACGGTTCTAGTAAGTTTTCCTCCTTAAATGGATGCTCCTCAGCCATCGTGCTTTCTAGTGTAGTAGCCTACCTATTTTTGGCAGCCTCCACTGTGTCCATACCCCCTTAAGGGAGTTGAGATCCATAGTGGCAGTCACGTCCTCCACAGGGACGCCAACAACAGTTTCGTCCATCTTATGCTCCCTCTCAGTGCTCGAGTCAGGCCCATCTCACTGACTTTGATTGTTATATTCTGGCTATGCTCTGGGCAGAATAGGTTTGATGATGAAATATAATTAATAGATTAAGCTTTACTTAAATTAACTTAGATACAGATTCACCACTAATTCAAATTAAGGTCCTAAGAACACCACTTGATTCAAGCTTAAAATCAAGCTAGCATAGGCGCCTAGATTAATTGAGAATTAATCAAAGCAAAAAAAAACTCGAAAGTTTCAATGTATAAACGTCTAAGATGATCTTATTCAAATGAAAATGTGCCCTTTAAATACATGTCCTTGACTCTCTAAAAGATAATTGCTGAAATTAAAATTAATTAAACTACTTAAGCTTAAAATCTATCCTAACTAGGGTTGAAGTCGATCCTTGCACATACTCTATCATTTTTGACGCCATCTTGACCATTTTCCTTGATGTACTCACTTATCCCTTCAAAGTAGGAAACCAAACCATAAAATGATTAGGTTAGGCGCCTAAGATGAGCTTTGGAGGGAAAATGATTCCTTTTGCCTGATCCTTGTAGCTTGGCCGCCCATTTTGTGTAAAAGATAGAAGTTCTTCCTATCTTCTCTCATAGTAGTTGATCTTATCTTGAACCTTAGGCGCCATTTTCTGATTTTAGGCGTCATTTTCCTTGCTTATTAAGTCTTCACTCGTCCATGCTTCATTATGCAACCCTAGTTGACTTTCTACTTACTAGAAATGAAATTACAACTCAACTAAGACTTTCCTAGTTAATCAAATATGACATTAAATTAACTAAGAGTACATTTTATTAACTAGACTCCTAATAAAGCAATAAAGATAGTAACTTAGTCAATAATTAATTAACTAATCTACGGACACTTTTAAGGGACTTAAAGGACTCAATAGTCTTAAGGGAATTCAGAACATCCCTTAGCACACAAGCAACCATGTTCTTGGTCTTGGAATCAATGGAGCTAGATGGACCTCCATCATTGATGCTCTTGAACCCACTAATAAAGGTGTTGTGTTACAAACGATGACTCTTCAGCAGCCCGATGACTCACATTGGTATATGGATACAAGGGCCTCTTCTGACTTAACTCCGGATCCAAGTACTATTGTCAATTTATCTACTTTGAATAATATTCATTCTATTGATGTTGGCAATTTTAATTCTATTCTTGTTGTTGGTTTCGGAACATGTCACATCCCCACTTTCACTCGTCCCTTTACACTCCATAATGTTCTTTATAATCCTCAAATTATCAAAAATCTCATTTTCGTTTGTCAAGACACTAAAGATAACAATGTATTTGTTGAATTTGATCTTAATGGTTTTCCTGTGAAGGAACTTCGGAGTGGGACTATTATCGTGAGGAACAACAGTAATTGTAATAGCCCGTATTTTAAACACCTAAAGTTAAATGTTAATTTTGTATTATTAACTTGATTATGTGATTATAAGTTTTGCGAAATGAATTCGAGAAATATAAATTTAATATTAAGAAGGAATTTTATGAAATATAAAAACACTAATTTGCTATAAAAAAAATCTTTAGGTGTATGAGAATTTTAATAAGGGTTTTATTTATAAATCAAATTTCCTTGATCAAGTGTTGTTAAGAAAATTAATCTCTATATTAACATAGGAAGCCTCTAAAACCTCATTGATTTTATTTACCTGAAATTCTCAAAAGACCAAGAAACCCAAAACCCAAAACCCATCTCACTCGTGCTTTCCTCTGCACACTTTCTCACTCTCGCTCCCACCCTCAGTGTAACATTTCTCATCTATGTACATGCGGCTGAGCAAGCACGCCGATGACCACCGCTCGTTGCCGCCGTTGGTCTCGGTTTGGGTCTGAGCTGCGTCACTCTCCCCGTCCTCTGTTATTTCTATTCACCGCTGGTTGGGATGGGCTTTGCCCTTCTCCTTCCTCTATTCCGTTGGACGCCTCCAACTCTAACGTCCCTTTGTCAAAGCTTTTTAAATTATTAAACTCGTACTGATGAAGTTGCTAATTAAGCAAATGTATTAGTAAATTAAACCCAGCTTAAATCCTTCTTTTGATGATTTGGTCATGCATGTCAAATTCATAAACAAATATATATAATTAAAAATCTATTTTTTTTTCATTGCAAGTGGCTCTAATTAACAGATTATGGAGAATAATTCTTCCCACCTATTTCTTTTCACTCCAGCAGTTAATCAGGCTTGAATTGGATGTTATTGTCGAACTTCATTTATCAATTCCTTTGGATTTGTATTTAGTTTTCTATACCGAGTAATGTTCCATGATTTAGCTCTTTCTAAAATTGGTGGGTTGGTTACAAAAGTATTTCAAGAATTTCGATCACTGGGTTTGCAGGAATATAAAACTTCTTATTAAATTAGATTTTTGTGAGAAATTAAAATTCAGATTGATTTATGGATTGGAAATAAGTTATGACTTTTGTAAATTCTAAGGATTAGTTTCTTAACTAATTACTGTTGGGATAAGTTGATGAGGTACAGTGATATTTGTTGTATACGTAGAAAAGGAAATTCCTTTAAGAAGGATTAATTTGATTAGTTCCTTCTCCAAATTGGTGGATAATATTTGTGGCATTATTTGGTTGTTAGCAAAGGTTATTATGGAGTAGGTGGAGATCAACTATGATGGATTATTGAAGATTTGATGGAATTTGAGTATCATTTGACGATTGGAATCAATGAAGGAAATGAGTATTGTTGGAATTTGGATAAATGGCTAAGGTACACATTGTCTTATATAAAAAATATTTTAGTTCCTACGACCGAATAGTGTGAGTTATTTTATGACCTCTATCCTAAAGTATTATGTGGTCTTCTGGGTATTTGATTATGAATACTTAAATTAAAGGTTTCGATATACTCCGCAACGTAATTACATTGTGATGGTTCTGAATTAAAGGACTCTTATACTCTACAATAGCTGACCAACTAGATTTGAAGGGAATGCTATTAAGAAATGAATGGGATATTAATTGGAAGGTTTCGAAATTTCAATTATCAATAATTTAATTAAGAACACTATAGTCAGAGTTGATCTCAGATAATCAGAGAGAAGTACAAATAAATGTGTTGGAATGCGTGTCAAGACGTACCTAAATGATTAGGTGAAGATACTATTTATAGGTAGTATTGAGGTGACATCGCCTGGTGAAAGTGATGACATCTTGAAAGTCTTTTGTCAGTAGGCCTGATTGAAAGCCTGTACTTTCTGGCCTGGGAAGCCCCAGGGGAAAAATGGTAACTTCATACTCTAGAGGTATTTTGGTAATTCCGCCGATAAGGTGGGCCATGACTGGACTGGGTCCAAACATAGAGAAACATTTATTCAATTGATTAAGAATTATATCATGATTAAGTCCCAGAAAGTCAGACAAACATGAACTATGACATTAGAATAAAATCATTATTGATGAGACTGTTGAAGCATGTTGTAATTTAATAAATTAGGCAAAACTATCATTGGTAAGTTATATTTCTCTATATTTGGGAAGCACCGTCCTTTCCCTTTGTCACTGTACCGGCTAGGAAGATTGATGACTCCGAGAGGGTGAACAGATTGGCCTCCAAATCCGACCAAGGGTTGGTCGATGGCGTGGATGTCTTTCTTCTCATACTTCAACTTATGTAGACATTCCCAAGTGATGATATCAGCAGAACTTCCACTGTCGATCAAAACTCGACCGACCCTGTGGTTCGCTACTTTTAATTCGATGACCAAGGGATTATCGTGTGGTGTTTGTATTTGTTTCGAGCTCTCCCCAAACACCATGGTGGGGGTGTCTGGCTTTCTCTACTCTTCACCACTTTTCAGGTGGTATAAATGATTTTTTCTCGCATGGCCTCCAAGTATGACTCCGACATAACCCTCGGTGTCATCGATTTCGACTGCTTTTCTTTTCCCTTCTCTATTCTTCGATCACCCTGGTGTTCCTTTAAATACCTGTTCAGTTTTCCTTCGTCATCCAGTTTGTCTAGGGCCTTTTTGAGCTCTCTACAATCTTTGGTCTTATGACCACATTCCCTATGGTATTCACACCACAGCTTCTTGTCCCTCCGATAATTCGGGGTCTTGATGGGAGTGGGTCGAGGCAAAAAAGACATCTCTTTCGAATCCAAGTATATCTCCCTTCGATTGATGTTGAAACGAGGGTCATGGCCTCCATCAGAAGGTCGGTGTCTCTTCAACCATTCTGCCATGTCTTTTTTTGCTTGATTGTTCAGTTTTCCGTTTGTTCCTCTCTTTATCGAATACGTTCTTGCAGATCGACACTTGGATATATTTCGGTGCCTGCCGCATTGCGTCCGCTAAGGTAAGAGTTTCTCTCATAGCGAGCTCGAATTTAAACCGTCCAGGATGGAGGTCATTGATCAATGCTGTAACGGCAACTCCGTCTTATAGGTCGGAGACCTTGAAGGATTCTTCATTGAATCTCTTGATGTAACAACTCAAACTTTCTCCCTTTTGTTGAGAGACCGACATCAAGTGCACAATGGTCTTTTGTGCCGCTTTGCCGCAACGAAGTGTTGGGAGAATAAGGCCTCGAGGGCTGAGAAGCTGGTGATGATTCCAGAAGGTAAGCTGGTAAACCAGTTGAGGGCCTTTGAGTGTGGTCGAAAAATACCTGCACCATGTGGCCTCACAGAAGGTTTGCACACTCATTTGCGCTTTGTATGCAGCCAGGTGGTCAGTTGGATCAGTGGTTCCTGAATAACGCTCGATCATAGGGATTTTGACTTTGCCTGGGTTAGGGGTCGCCATGATGTGCTGGCTAAAAGGTGATTTATGTGCCACTGCTGAACCAACTCGAAAATTCGACTCAGCGACTTCTTCCGGTTCTTCGACGATGTGTTCGACCTCAATTCTCGGTGTATGACGGTTAGTCAAGGGGCGAGACTATAATGAGGTCCGTGTGGCAGTTGGGTACTTCAAGTCTCCTACCTGGTCTCCTTTTTTTCAATGATCCTTCGAGCATCGAAGTTCTTGCTCCTCATTTGTTTTTGTTGTATTATGTGTCGAGCGTCATCATGACTTGGCGACATGATAGACTTCCCTTTTGAAGTGCCAAGTTCTTTCTTCGAGGTACCAACAACATGCTCGGTTAGGGCACGCTTTGGGTTTACTGTCCTTCGATGAGCCTGCGGCTGATCAAGGCCTATCCCTAGGTAAGGGGGAGTAGTCTGCTGAATTTCGATCATGGAGACGAGTTGTTGCATGACAATAGTCATGTGTCTCTCCATTCGGATTTCGAGCTCTCGTAAATCAGAGTATGTAACTGATGGTGGAGGCCCCTCGAAGGCTGCAACAGTTTGGCTTCCACCAGGGTGGAGGTCGGTCTCATCCTCCATGATTGCACCTCCTTGTTTCAGCATAGTGGTCTGCGCATTCAAATATGTGGTCTTTCCAGCAGAAGTACCGCGATTACCTTGTCCTCGTGTCATGGTATTCGAAAATGCAGCTGTAATGTACGTTCCCCACAGACGGCGCCAACTGTTTCGGGTACAAGAAACATAGTAGACATTTGTAGTTCAGAGGAGTCCAAATCCAGTTAGGGTAGTAGCCAGTAACAGTCCAAGGTCTTCAAATTCTAGGTACCTGCAAAATCGAGCACGGTGAACTACTCCGGGGATGTTCCCAGGATCGTCTCTCCGATGCCTAAGTCAGATCTGATCTCAGAAGGTCAGAGAATAGTACAAGTAAATGCTTTGGTATGCGTGTAAAAACGTACATGACTGATCAGATGAAAGTACTATTTATAAGTTGTACTGATGTGATGTCACCTGGTGAAGGTAATGATGTCATGAAGATCTTTTGTCAGTGGGCTTGACTGAAAGCCCCTGTACTTTCTGGCCTGAGAAGCCCCAGGGGTAAAAATGGTAATTTACACTCTAAGGGTATTTTAGTCATTTCACCGATAAGGTGGGCCATGACTGGAGTGGGCCCGAACAATAGCTATCAACAGATAAATAATAGTAATAATGAAAAATTAATAATGATACAACAATAACAACAACTAAGCCTTATTCCCAAAGTGATTTGGGGTCGGCTAATATGAATCGTCAACTTAAACTGTTGCCAAAGGAGATGACATCGACAAGAGTGATAAAATTTTTTTAAAAGGGTTTAAGTTTTAAGAATTTTTAAATAAGTTTATGAAAATAAGGTTTACACCAAAAAGTTTTAAAAGAGATTTTCATCAAAAGGTTTTAATACCAACACAATTGGGAAAAACAAATAAATGCAGTAATCACACCCCTTCCTCCCCATGGATACTGCCCCTCCACCCACTTCTATCCAATGCCATGCTCTCCTCAATCCCATTTAGCCTCATATCACTTTCAATTACCTTCATCCAAGTCATCTTAGGTGTAACATCTGCGAAATTTTGAATAATAAATTTTTAGATTATGCTTAATTTAATGAATATTAGACAGTAGCGGAAATATTGTCCATCGGAGTATTATTTTTTAACCACAATGAAAGGTTGTCTAATCGTCATAAATAGAGATTGATTCTCCAAGTATTATCCATTGTGAGGTTATGAGCCTCTTACAACTCAAGTCATCAAACGACGAAATTCTTAGTAGAGAATGATAACAAAAGATCACAATCATATCTCTCACTCTATCCAGTTAACCACCCGCATCAATAGCTTTCTTCCCCTGCGAAATACATATAAGGTGTAATACCCCGAATTTTCAAAGCTTATTTTATTATTTCTTAAGCTTTAATATTATTTTCTACTTAAATTTATTTACCGATAATTCAAGTTTATTTTATAATAATGTTTGTTATAAATGATTTCATTTAGTTTATGAATTAATAATATTTATTAAAAATGATTTCATTTAGTTTTTGAATTATTTAACGATTTTATTAAAAATGATTTATTTAGTTTTGAATTATTTAGTGATTCTATTCAAATGACTTAATTTAAATATATTCTTTTTACAAATTAATTATTCATTTTATTATTTCTAATTAATTTAATTATTATTGAAATATTTACTTGGTTGTGGGCATACTTATTCAAACCATTGTCCATCCACATTGACAAAAAAAAAAATCCCATTGAGAGCCCAACCCAAACAAATACCAAAGTCCTACTACATTAGCCCAAACAAGAAAAAATAAAAGAAAAATAAAAACACCAAAATCAGAAAACAAAAGTCTGATTCACTCCTTCTTCAACCTTCCTCCCTCCCTCATGTGACTACAACACATCCAAGAGCAAAAATCCAAACACTCCATCACTCTTGTCATATTGTAAGAAGTATGACTGGTAGATTACTAAACTTATCTGTGAAATTGTTGTGCCGTGAGATGATCACTGCCCTAAAGTTGAAATTGCCCCGCTACGAACACACGGACTCGTGGCAAACCAACCTCCAGGGTTAACACAACACTGTCTCGCCGGTGAAGTACAGAGAGACAGTTTGAGAACGCTCTTAATATTGCCCAATGTTTGAGAGAGATTAACAGAGAGAAGTATGAGAGGATAATTTTTTTTTTCAAAAACTGTGCCAGGAAGGGGAGTATATATAGTGATCGAAGAAGGGAAAACTGACCCCTAAAACCGTGTTAAAAATGCTAATTAATGGGCAAAGGAAACTGCCCACTAACGGCTAGTGGAAGCAGTCAATAAGGAGTGGATTCAGGAATTGACTGATTCCACAACAGTCATATAAGGATGACAGATTTTTCCAGTAAAAATTTAGTTAAGTTAAGTTATTTCCCAAAGCCCAAAGCCCAAAGCCCATGGCCCACGGCCCGGTCCGGGCGGGGGGCGGCGACGCGCGCGCGCGCGTGTGGACTAGCCCAATCAAGAGCCCAACCACAAATGCCTACCAAGTCACCAACTCAATAGATACTAGGAACATAACTATTAATAAACTCACCACTCACCTCTTATTCTTCCTATATGGGATCCCCAACTCTTCGTATTCTTTTGAAGCAACTCAAGAGTTTTTGTATTACTCTTCTCACAAACTCCAACACTCCCCCACATGATTCAAAAGAAGAGACAGAAAGAAACGGGGCTGAAAAAGAAGATTTGGGCAATAGATACTCAGTTTTGTAAGCATCAATGTCTTAGAGACTTGAATTGATACCCAGTGCATACAAGTATGTCATATTGTCGTATTAGGTAGATTTCTCTTTGAACCTTCTACGGAGTTCATAATCAATACTTGCGCACTAAACCTTTTTCAAAATAAGAAACGTTCTCGCGATATATATATAAGTGCCCCACAATACCTGGATTTTCATGAATGCTCTAGAGATCCTAAGCCTTAGGGATCTCATAGGGGATTGGGCGTAACCCCCACATTCACATAGGTAAGTTCATCAAGTTTGTACTGTTTCAAACCACCTTCTCAAGCCTATGAACTTATTAAGAGTATTTTACTCATCCTTACACATTTTACAGTAAAAAACAAATACTACATCACTTTTATTAATATAGGAATGGTAGTAGTATCTACTACTTGAGTTCTTTTATGACTTAGTTTGACCCTTGAACTTAGAAACTTTCTAAGAAGGGTATCCATCATAATTCACTCCACAATAGGCTTTAAACCCATTCCTTGTGCCGACTCTAGCACCATTTTTCTACAAAGGCCTTTGGTGAGAGGATCTGCAATATTCCTCTCTGACTTTACAAACTCGAGTGAAATTACATTATTTCTAATTAGATTTCTAACTATAGCATGCCTCAAGCGAATATGCCTCCTCTTTCCATTATAGGCTTGATTATTCGCGACCCCAATTGCAGCTTGTGAGTCACACCGCATTGAAACTGATGGAGCTGGCTTCCCCCACAATGGAATATCAGCTAGCAAATTCCTTAACCATTCAGCTTCCTATCCTGCCAATTCTAAAGCAATAAATTCAGATTCCATAGTAGATTTGGCAATACAAGTTTGCTTTGATGATTTCCATGATATAGCTCCACCAGCAAGAGTAAAAACAAAGCCACTAGTAGATTGAATCTCATCATTATCAGACACCCAATTAGCATCACAATATCCTTCTAGAACACAAGGTGTTCTTTGATAATGCAAACCCCAATTGATAGTGCCTTTTAAGTACTTCAACAATCTAATCAAAGCACCCCAATGCTCCTGATTAGGATTGTGAGTATACCTACTCAATCTACTAACAGCATAAGCTATATCCGGTCTAGTATAGTTCATCAAGAACATTACACTACCAATAATTTTAGCATATTGTTCTTGTGATATACTATCTCCTTTATTCTTTTTCAAATGAATACTAGAATCATATGGAGTTTTCATAGGAACACAATCATATTGATCAAACTTCTTTAAAATTTTCTCAATATAATGAGATTGATTTAAAGATATGCCATATGACGTTCTAGTAATCTTTATCCCAAGAATAACATCAGCCTCTCCTAAATCCTTCATTTCAAAACACGAATTTAGGAAACTTTTAGTTGCATTCACTATGTCTATATTGGTCCCAAAAATCAACATATCATCCACATATAGACATATGAAAACACAACCAATACCATCTGTTTTGGAATAAACACAAGCATCAGAATCATTTACTAAAAAACCATTTGAAGTAATGGTTTGATGAAATTTATCATACCATTGTTTTGGTGCTTGTTTTAAACCATACAAAGATCTAATGAGCTTGCATACCTTGTCCTCTTGACCAAGAATAACACATCCTTCAGGTTGCTTCATATAGATCTCTTCATTTAGCTCACCATTCAAAAAAGCAGTTTTCACATCCATTTGATGCACAACAAGATCATGAATGGATGCAAGTGCAATTAATGCTCTAATAGTGGCTACCTTGGTAACTGGTGAATAAGTGTCAAAAAAGTCTAGACCTTTCTTTTGGTGATGTCCTCCAACTACAAGTCTAGCTTTATACTTGTCTAATGTCCCATCAGGCTTGCACTTCTTAGTAAAAATCCACTTACTACTCAAAGCCTTACAACCCCTAGGAAGGTCAGTCAAAATCCATGTGTTGTTACTCATAATAGACTCTATTTCATTGTTAATAGCCTCCATCCAAAAACTAGAGTCAACAGATCTCATGGCCTCCCCAAAAGTTCTAGGGTTATCTTCCAATATAAAAGCACTTACTCTTTGCTCATCTAGAAATCCTTTTTCAGCTAGGAAAGAAGTAATGAAGTCAGGTCCATAACTAGTCTCAGTTCTAGTTCTTTTACTCCTTCTAGGTTCTAAAGTCTCACTAGATGATGCAATGTTATGATGCAAAGTAGAAGAAGATGCAACAGGAAGGCATGATTGTACACTAACTTTCATAGGAAAAATATGCTCAAAGAATTCTACATCCCTTGACTCTCTAATAGGACCAAAGCCAAAAGCATCCTTAAGAATAAGTCTATATGCAGCACTGTTAGAAGCATACCCAATAAAGATTCCATCAACAGTCTTAGGTCCAATCTTACTCCTTTGAAAGTCAGGAAGTCCTATTTTTCCCAAGCACCCCCACACTTTAAGGTAACCCAAATTAGGTTTAAAACCTTTCCACAATTCATAGGGAGTCTTATCTAACTTCTTATGGGGAACTCGGTTAAGCACATAGCAAGCAGAAAGAATTGCCTCCCCCCACATGTTAGTAGGCATCCCTGAACTTATAAGCATAGCATTCATCATATCCTTAAGAGTCCTGTTTTTTCTCTCAGCTATTCCATTTTGTTCAGGTTTATAGGGAGCTGTAACCTCATGTATAATCCCATTAGATTCACAAAATTTCTTAAGTGGAAGTCCATCATATTCTCCACCCCTATCTGATCTCACTCTCTTTATCTTAAGGTCTAACTGGTTTTCTACTTCGGCTTTATAAATAAGAAATTTCTCTTCAGCCTCATCTTTCGTACTTAACAAGTAGACCTTAGTATAACGTGAGAAGTCATCAACAAAAGTAATATAATATCTCTTCCCTCCCCTACTCATAGAGTTCTTAAAGTCACCTAAGTCACTATGGACTAGTTCTAATAGGGTCGAGGAACGAGAAACACTCTTGTTGAATGCTTTCTTAGGGTGTTTGGCCTCTACACATACTTCACATTTGTCAAAAGAGGTATTGCTAAAGTCAGAAATAAGACTAAGTCGTTTTAGCCTTTTAATGGATGCAACATGCACATGACCTAGTCTAGAATGCCATAAAGAAACAGACTCAGCAATATAAACGGAAGCAGTAGATATTTTATTATCAGAAATTACATCCAAAACAAAGAGTCCAGCATTACAAAATCCTTTACCCACAAAATCACCATTTCTGGTTAATACAAGTCTGTCAGATTCAAAAGTTAATTTAATTCCAGCCTTGTTTAAAAGTGCACCAGATATGAGGTTTCTGCGGATATCAGGAACATGCAAGACATTTTGCAAAGCAATGGTTTTTCCAGAGGTTAACTTTAGAAAAACCTTTCCTTTGCCTAACACACTCACAGTGCTTGAGTTGCCCATGAAGACACATTCTCCTTCTGAAACTTTATCATAAGTCTGGAACATTTCCTTGCTTGAGCAGATGTGGCGGGTAGCTCCAGTGTCCACGACCCATTCAGAAATATTGCTAATCAGGTTCACCTCGGACACCACAGCAGCAATAATGTCATCTTCAGCAAGGTTGACTTGTGCTTTATTGTCTTTTGGTTTGGTGACAGTAGCATTTGAAGAAGCCTGTTTGTTTCTACAATCCCTAGAAGCATGTCCAAATTTACCACAAACATAGCAGTTACCCTGAAATTGCTTCTTACCCTTAAACCCATTACCATTCTGCCTAGTTCCGTGAACATGGTTCTGACTTTTACCCTTTCCCCTTTTCCGGAAATTTTAGACTCAATAAGGTTGGCTAAAGTGGAAGAATGGTCAGTCTTTCCTTTAGTCTGAATCCAGTTTTGTTCCTCAACCTTAATGTGGGAAACTAATTCCTGAAGGGTAAAGTCTTTTTGCTTATGTTTCATAGAGTGAACATAGGTCTCCCAAGAGGGTGGCAGTTTCTCTAAAAGGCAATTAGCTTGAAATAAATCAGGAATAACCATACTTTCAGCAGCAAGTTCAGCACACAAATGTTCATAGTCATGGACTTGGTCTAAAACAGGTTTGTCATCAGTCATAGTAAATTTTAACCAACGACTACAGGCATATTTCTTAGTCCCAAAATCATCTAGTCCATACTTAACCTTAAGTGCATCCCAAATATCCTTTGCCTTTTTCGACTTACTATAAATCATATATAAAGGAGCAGTCATATAATGCAATAACATTCCCCTACATGTTTTATTATCTTTCTCAAAATCCCTAACTGCGTCAACAGGAGCAGCATCAATAGTTAAGCAGTAATCTACCCCAATTTGGCCTAAAAAGAATTCCATTTTATCAGACCACATAATATAATTTTTTCCATCCAAAGGGTCTAATTTCGACATATCAGGAACAAAGGGGTTGACAGAATTAAGAGGAACAGCAACAGGAATACCAGCCATAATAACAGTATAAAAAACGGAAAAAATTTCAACTTTAGATTGTAAGAACTATGACTGGTAGATTACTAAACTTATCTATGAAATTGTTGTGCCGTGAGATGATCACTGCCCTAAAGTTGAAATTGCCCCGCTACGAACACACGGACTCGTGGCAAACCAACCTTCAGGGTTAACACAACACTGTCTCGCCGGTGAAATACAGAGAGACAGTTTGAGAACGCTCTTAATAAGGAGTGGATTCAGGAATTGACTGATTCCATAACAGTCATATAAGGATGACAGATTTTTCCAGTAAAAATTTAGTTAAGTTAAGTTATTTCCCAAAGCCCAAAGCCCATGGCCCAAAGCCCATGGCCCACGGCCCGGTCCGGGCGGGCGGCGGCGCGCGCGCGTGTGGACTAGCCCAATCAAGAGCCCAACCACAAAAGCTTACCAAGTCACCAACTCAATAGATACTAGGAACATAACTATTAATAAACTCACCACTCACCTCTTATTCTTCCTATATGGGATCCCCAACTCTTCATATTCTTTTGAAGCAACTCAAGAGTTTTTGTATTACTCTTCTCACAAACTCCAACACATATTACATCAACACTCAAGCAAAAACTTAGGAAAATCTGAGCAAAGTAGTCAAAACAATATCAGATTTTCAAATTCAAAGATCTTCACCATTGATGGAGTTTGACTCCAAGCTCAAAAATCTGACCCAATTCCTTTATAAATACTGAGCTACACCCATTCAATTACTCAAGCAACCCACAACATTCTAAAGTTGCTTCAATTTCTCCCTCTTCTCTTTCAATTTCTGATTTTAATGTTGAAAATAAAAGAAAATTTTTACAAATTTGACCACCAACGGAAACACTAGACAGCCACCGGACCACCGTGCGCTCCTCCTCGCACCACCACCACTCGCCGCAGCACCACCACCCAGCCCTCCCTCCTCCTTCGCCCAAAAACGCAGCCAACCAAACGCTGCTCAACGCAGCCAGCCCGCACCACGCTCAGCCTCGCCCAAACCCCGCCGCACCTGAACCGCCCCCTCGCAGGCGACTGCCACCAGCGAGCCACCTCCTTTCTTCCTCCTCCTCCCCTGCTCCTCCCTTCTTCTTCCTCCTCCTCTGTTTTCCCCTGTTCTCCCTTCTTCTTTTTTTCTTAAACTGATTCAGTGAAATCAGTTTTCCCCCCTTCCCTATATCACGTTTTTATTTTTAATATAAAAAAAAAAAGATTTCTTTACTTATTAAAATTAATTGTTTGCTTAATGATGTTTGACTTAGTCTTTAATGACCTAAATATATTTCTTATGTTTATAAAATAAAGTTAGTTTTCTATATTTAGAATAATTGTTTAAGTTATTGGAAAATTAAAAGTTTAAGTAATCTCTAAGTACTTAAAATGATTTTTATAAATAATTTGAAACCATAAACTTTGATTTATGAAACTCTTTTGAAATAATTAATAAATTTTATTTAAGTTATTTGAATTATTTAAGTTGTTTATTTTATAAATAAAATAAAGGGGTTATTTAGGAAACTAATTTTAGATCCCGTTTAATTGTAGATTCCGATCTAGTAGAAGAAGATTATCAAGAGTGCGATCAACTCGTGGCTTAACTTCGGGCACGCTTCAAGAGGTAATTTTCGATGTCCATCTAAATGTAGATCCCGTAGTATAAAATAATCTAATTACGTGACTATATGATTTGAATTATTATTAGAAATGTGGATTATAATTATGAAAATTATTAAAGCTATTGACTTAAATGCGGATTATGAATACGATTAGTAAGATGGCTAATGACTATGGATTATGGATATGGATCATGGACATGGACTATGGACTATGGACTATGACAATGATTATTATAGCATCGTTAACTTCGTAATTAAACTCGATAACGACTTAATATTTTATCCTCGATTTTTGTTTAATTAAAGATTAATTTTGTTGTTGTTATTATTATTATTATTATTATTATTATTATTATTATTATTATTATTATTATTATTATTATTATTATTATTATTATTATTATTATTGTTATTATGAATATTATTGTCACTATTATTATTATCGTTATTATTATTATTATCATTATCATTGTTACTATGCTATTATTGTTATTAAAGTTGAAAATGAAACTAAAAAATGGATTGATTTTAAATTGGAAAATGATGGTTTATTAAATTTACAAGTGATGGTTTGTATTGAATGGAAATGGGCTTTTTGGATAAGCCTTTGAATAAATGGAGTTATGGATGTTGGAATGAATATACTCTTACTTGGTTAAATAATGAGATTATGTATATGTGGTTTAAGTGATCATTTCACAAAATATATTAATCACTTAAAGTGGAATATCGAAAGGAAGTGATGAACAGGTTGCCCTGTATGGGAGGTTCAGCGGCCACCTACAGGTTCTTTAGTTACTATGCTGATTTTTCTGTTAATTGTCTTCATTCTATCTTGATGTGTTCCAAGTTAGAAGGGGTGTGCACACTAGGGACTCTGTTTTATGGCCAATTTGATTTTGTGGGTGGATTTACGTGGTGTATCACCGGCCCACATATGAGTGGATTTACGTGATGTATCACCGGCTCACATTAGCAAGTGGATTTACGTGGTGTATCACCGGCTTGCTAGCATTCTCCTTCCCTTTCGTAAATGAATTGGAATATTGTATTAATGTGACATCTTAACTGTATATGTTTATGTGCAAAGCTTTTCAACTCGACTTATATATTATTTTCAATTATTTTAACCTAAGTACTTTACGGGATGGAGTTGGAATTACTCAGTTTATCTGATTTTTGGGAGCTTGTCTCTCTTGTCTTTTTCAATGTTCATTTGCAGGTGGGTGATCGAGGGGAAATATGGGAGATCAACTAGAAGTTGTCATCCACCTAGTTTAATATTATTTTTTTTTGCTTCCGCTGGAACTCTGAAACTCGTAGTATTTAGTACTTAACGAACAATTTCAATTTGGTTGTAAGGATTAATTAAGTTTGGAATGAATAGGTTTTAGTTACTTAGCCTTGCACTTAATTCCAAGGAGTTGAGTGCGGCGGTAACGCTCCATCCGAATCGAACCCTCGTTGATTTCCCCTCAAACGAGTTTTATTTATATTAAAAAGGGTTCGGTTTGGGCAGGGTGTTACATAAGGGGTCCACAATCAGTGGGGAGCAACTAGCATTCCTCCCGGGTTAACCAAGATCAAATTAGCTAGTTACAGAAATTAACATCGACTATAGCAATCACAAATCATAAACATTCACAACATAGTTAATAATTGTAGTTTCTCTTTAAAACAATAATATACTGAAAATAACCGTTTGTATCAAAAATAGACTCAAGTTCCAAATCCAATTACCATTCCCAAATAATAACTCAACACAATATCACAACGACCAACGTTAAAGGGAGAAATGAACGTAAGTGGATAAATGTACACCCAGCTCAGCGTACAACTACTCACAGTTCCTACATGATAGAAGTATTAGGACACGCACACCCTGCTCAGCATAAGGTATCCTATGTCTAAGAAATGACTATAACTTCCAGTGCTAGTTTCAACACAACCAGCTCAGTGCGTCGTACCCTGCTCAGTACAACCTAACACTAGACGACAACTAATAGCAAAGCGGACTTACGTGCCCAGCTCAGCAAGCAAATTAACCCTATGTACCTAACTCAGTACAAGAGCAACAGTTCATTCCAAGGGACCCAGCTTAGCCCCATAGGCTTTCTCTTCCTCAACAAAACAAACCGATGTACCCAGCTTAGTCAAAGGTAATTGACTCAATAAAATATCATTTCAAAATATCTCTATGTACCCAGCTCAGTACAAAGTAAAAATTATCTCAATAATAGCATCAATACAAATAAAATTTAATAGTAAATATGAGATTTTAAATAAATTTTTATTAAAATCCAAAATACACAAACCTTGTATCATTGACATAATGTGGAACGAATCCAACTTGATATCAACTCCACAATATTTGGTTTGAAAATATATAATTTGAACCATACATTAAGCCGCAAAATACACAAATTAAATCTTGTATTATAGGCATAAGTGAAACCAATCCAACTTTAATATCAACTCAACAACATTTGGTTTGAAAATATATATCTTGAATAATATATTAAATCCCAAAATATACAAATATTTTATTATTGGCATAAGTGGAACCAATCCAACTTAATATCAACTCACCAACATTTGGTTTAAAAATATATATTTTGAACCATATATTAAACCTCAAAATACACAAATCTTGTATCATTGGTATAAGTGGAACCAATCCAACTTAATATCAACTCATCAACATTTGATTTCAAAATATATAATTTGTCAAAGTGACATGAAATTCATAGTAAAATTTAAATAAGTTTGTTTACAAATTATGAATTCACATAATTTATTTTGATGAAATTCGAAAACAATAATTTTTCTTAAACTCTCTTTAATAAAATAACTTTATAAAATTAATTTAACATTAAATAACTTTTGAAATTAGTCTTAAAGTTTTTGAAATTTTCTGGAAAACATAGAGTGTTTACAGTAATTAGGTTTTTATTAAACAAAAACTTTGAATTTAAATCATTAAATCCAATCATAATAATCTAAATTATTTTTAGTAAATTTAGGCACGAAATAAAGATTATTTAACTAAATATTAACAATTATTTTGGTTAAAAAAATTAACTAAAATTTATAGTTTTTCAATTACAACAATTTACTAATCGATGAATAATCCAACATATTTACACAACAAGTCAAGTAAATTAATCAAGATCATAAAATAAATATTTTAAGTAATATATATCATTAATTTAACAAATTTTAGTGCACATAGAAAAATTTCATAAATTATATTTAATTTTCAACACTAAAATACTTTCGGTAATAATTACACAATTAACAAATTAATTACTATAATTCAAATAAAATCACACATGTTGTAACGTATCAAAAGAGGACACGTGGCCCAGTCAAAGACTACCATGTGGCCCAATACATTGGTGACACATGGATCATCTCTCAATGACACTTGGCGGCATTAAAGAGGGGGACTTGTGACCTCACCAAACTAAATAAAGAGGCCCATTTGTTCCTTAAAAGAAAGAATAATCAGCTCAAATTCCCATAAGAGGAAGAGAATGATTGGTTAAGAGGCTCAAGGCAATGAAACTGTGACAAGTGTCGCCTTTTCATTGCCCAACCAATCACATCCTTCTATTTTAGGGTGCCCCTTTCCATGTACAAGGACTATAAATAGTACCTCAAAATCCGGTAAAAGGGGGATCTCACCTACTCTTAAACTTACTCTGTCAAAATACATACTCAGGTTTTATCTCTCTAGAATACTGACTTAAGCATCGGAGAGGGAATCAAAACCCAAACTTCTGGGTTGGTTCCCCTTTTTGCAGGTTCGGAAACGGAGCTACATCTCTACACAAGCCTCCCAGAATCATCAACCCTACATTTGTCCATCATCAGGAGAACTTTAGTTTACGAAAAGTTTGTAAACAACATTTGGAGGCGTGGAGATGACAGATTGCAACTCGTCCAACCGAGGACAAAGGTTAAGTCCTTATATACAAGTCAATGACACAGTCGATGATGAACGTCCACCAAGAGGACGTGACAGACCTCGTCAAAACGATCCAGTTGGGGCAGTTTTAGAGCCCAATCCTGCCCTTCCAGTCACTGCGGCTCATCTGGAGAATGCGCTAAACGAGTTCCAAGCCAAAATGGCTCAAGTAGTTCAGGAGCAGATTAAGAACAATATGTTGTTCTTCAGGGTAGGCCCTCAGCCTGATTCCAGGCCTACACCTAGAAGAGGAGCCTCCTAGGAGAACGTTGCAGGGCCAAGTGGAGTTCGACGACCAGAGGAAGCCAGGAGGTTGTCTAAGGGAAGGCAACCTGTTTGTAGTGAACAACCTCGTCGTCTAGACTGGAATTTAGTGGTCACCAACCCGGTGAATAGACCAGTAGACGGTCGTCGGATGGAAACTGACGCTCGTGAGTACCTGCAGGCGAAAAGAGTAGCGACCCAACAAAGGTCGGCTACTGGATCAACGCCTTACCTGCAGGATCCCACCCTGAGAATCAGGAGTCACACCATGGAGCAAGGAAGGACCCCGTCCATTCATGAGCCTCGTCAAGAGAGGACGGTGGTTCAGCCCAATGTCTACCGAAGAACCTCTAAGCAAAATGTTTATAGGCGAGGGTCTCATGAGGTCAGTTCGTCCGACCCTGTTCTCAGAGAATGCAGGCGGAATGAAGTACCAGTTGACACATGTTTCAGGGAGCTCCGCATAGATTGGCCAACGCCTTTCTCAGCCAGAATAATGCAAGCCCTCCTTACCCTAAAGTTAAGATGCCCACCATTGAACCGTTTGATGGCACAACCGATCCAGATGATCATCTTTCAGCAAACAAACATCAGATGTATGTCCAGGCTGTGATGACGCCACCTGGTGTAAGAACTTCCCAGCTACCTTGAAAGGGGTTGCTCAGAAGTGGTTTGACAACTTACCAGCAAATTCCATTAACAATTTTACTGAGTTGAGTTACTCATTTACTAGTCATTTTGTAGCCAATCGGTAAGAACAGAAAACCAGTATTCATTTGGGGAAGATTGTCCAAGCCCCAAAAGAGTCGTTGAGAAGTTTTGTGAAGAGATTTAACCTTAAAGCTCTCAAGATCAACGATTTGAATGTTGCTGTAGCATTTGATGCATTCATTCGCGGACTTCGTCCAGGAAGCTTTAAGTTCGACCTAGTCAAGAAAAAGGTAAGTTCCTTAGCTAAAGCTCTCAAAGAGGCTGAAGCGTTCATACATACTACGGAAGTTTGTGCCAAAGCTAAACACTCAGAGTCTAAGAAGCCTGAGGAGCCTGTTCAAAAACCTAAGAACAATCCTAAGAAGGCTGAGCCCTGGGTAGTGTGTTCAGGCATAACTCCGTCAAGAAGAGAGAAAAGAAAGGAAAGGGTTGCGTCAGCCGAGCCTATTGAGTTTAATACGGATCAGTACTCTATCCTTATGGAAATCAAGGATCAGCATAAACTTAAGGCCTCAGCAGAGATGAAGACGCCTTACAAGAATCGAGACAGAAGCAAGTATTGTCACTTCTACAAGGATTGTGGGCATGAAACCAATGAGTGTAAACATTTGAAGAGAGCATTGGAACATCTTGGAAAGTAGGGAAAGATGAACCAGTATATGTCTCGAGAAGGACGTTTCCAAAAGAAAGATTTTCGGCAAAGAAAGAAGAAGGTAAGTGCCAGCACTGATGAAGATGTGGTCTTGGTCATATCCGGCGGATTTGAGCCAAGCGACCAACTTTGAGAGGGGATAGGAATTATGTTAAAGAGCTCGGCCAGGTGTTGCTAACAAGAAAAACTAAGGCGGACTCGTTCCCCTTGGTGACGGTGAGTGAGGGTGATCGTGGTCAGATCAGAACCCCTCATGACTACCCTCTCGTGGTAGAAATGAAGATAGCAAATTTGAAAGTTCGAAGAATCCTTATAGACACCGGCGGCTCGACCGACATTATTAGTGCTGATTGTCCGTCACGACTAAAATTTGATGAAAAAGACCTCCTTCCAGTCCATCATCCAATCATAGGATTTGGAGGAGGAATCATTCACCCAGTGGGGACGTTGTCGTTGCCCGTCAGAGTTGGAGAGAAGGATCGATGTAGAACTATGTTCATAAATTCTTGGTTGTCAAGGACCTGACTGCGTACAATGTGATTCTGGGACGTCCCACTCTCAACAATATCAAGGCAGTCATTATCACTCATCTGATGCTAATGAATTTTGAGTGTGACGATGGTCAGGTTAGTACCATCTATGGAGATCAGCGGGCTGCTAGAGAGTGCTACCTTACTACCTTAAAGCCCTCGTCTTGGAAGGTGAGCGAAGCCGAGCCCATGGAAGTAGACGAGACGAAAGAGGCCGGGGTAGAGAAAGTGGGAACGTTTAGGATGAAAGAAGAAAAATTTCAGACGCATGTTGCTTCCGCAAGGAAGCCGTCAGAAGACAAAGATGAACTGTATGTTACTTCTGAAAGGAAAGCGGCAAGACATTTGCCCAGTAAGAAAAGAAAGCTTGCCCAGGTCAAGGAAGAACCAAGGTCTTCAGCTGAGGTTATGACGATCGAAAGCCTGACACTCGATCGTCCTAAGCCTGCTGAAGCTCCCTTAAGCATTTGTTTAGATGATTCTCGTCCAGAAAGGACTTTGCAGATTGGAACGGCTTTAAAGCCTGAGTTACAGGAAGCTATTATCTCATTGTTGAAAGAGTATCAAGATTTTTTCGCCTATGGGGCAGATGAAATGCCAGGGATTGACCCAGAGGTGGCTGTTCATCGACTGAACGTTGATCCGGCTGGGAAACCTATCAGGCAGAAAAAGACCATTTAGGACCCATCAGGAATCAAGTTGTTGATGAAGAAGTCAGAAAACTGCTAGAGGCAGGATTTATCAAGGAAACCCATTATCCAGACTGGGTTTCAAATGTGGTGATTATTCCTAAGCCGAACGGAACCTGGAGGATGTGTGTTGACTACACTGATTTGAACCAAGCTTGCCCAAAGGATAGTTTTCCTCTGCCCAAGCTAGATCGTCTAGTAGACTCGAAGGCTGGGCATGCATTGCTTAGCTTTATGGACGCTTATTCAGGGTTTCATCAAATTCTTATGCTGCCTGCGGATCAGGATAAGACCTCTTTAATTACTGAAAAGGGGTTGTATGGCTGGCTTATGATGCCTTTCGGCTTAAGGAATGCTCCAGCAACTTTTCGGAGGCTCATCAACCAAATTTTTTCACCTCAGCTGGGTCGCAATTTAGAAGCCTATATTGATGATATGATCGTCAAGAGTCAAGAGGACAAAGATCATGTTGAAGATCTACGTGAAACTTTTGAAACCTTGCGCAAGTATAAACTAAGGCTGAACCCAATGAAGTGTGTTTTTGGGGTCTCGTCTGGCAAGTTTTTGGGGATTTTGTTAGATCAGCGTGGGATAGAGGCAAATCCTGAAAAGATCCAAGCTATACTTGATATGAAACCTCCAACAAAGATAAAGGAAGTTCAGCGGCATACTGGTTGTTGATAGGCTAAGCTCGTATCACCTATTCAAAGATAAATCCTAAGTCCTCTAACAATGATAGTCAAGGAAAGTAGGGTCGAATCCACAGAGAGACGGAATTCTAAGTTAATATTCAGCTAAACAGTTACTTCAGACAAGATCAGACAAGAATCAGCTGAACTAATAATTAACTACTAGAAAACAATATAAAATGGATTTTTACTCTATGAAATAAAGGTCTAGGGAATTAGTTCGGTACACCATGCTTATACTAATCAAAGAATCAAACAACTATCAGAACCTAGGTCGAGAATCGATAGATTAGAACAGTGTCAAGCTATGGTTAAGTCTCAACGTCCACAATTCAACACATGCAGCACGTTCACAAACATAATCAGAATTACTGGTGTGTACTAGGCTTCTAAAAGTAAGACGGATCTGTGCATACAATTATTAACCTCAAGTAATCAAAGAAACTGCGAAATAACGTTAATTACTCAATAAGAACAAATCACACCATAACCTATCTCATCAAACCCTAGAAACTAATAGCAATTCAAATAGTTAAGGTATAAACATGGCTTCCCTCTCTAACTCCCTAGAAATTAAACTACTCACTCATAACTAAATCAACAATAATAAATCTAATATGAAACTCTAATTTCAACATCATGAATGAATAAATAAATAAACTAAGCCATCAAGAATAATTAAAGAAATTAAAAGTAGAGAATAATACCAATTGACGGAAAGCAAGAACTTTTATTGAAATCGAATCCGAGGTTCAATCACCTTTAATCTAATCTAAAGTGTTTATACTACAATAAAACTAAACTAAGAACTATGGAAATAAAACTAAATAAAAAGATGTCTCTAAAATAATGAGGAAAAAGGTATTTATAATACCCCCAAACGTCTAATTAAAAACGAAAACTAAGATAGAAAATCTGCGTCGACGAGTACGGGACCCGATCGGGCCCATAGTAAAATTTCCCAACTTTATTTCCTGAATCCACGCAAGGGCACAGTAATATGGGCATAAAATTTGGGCCCACCCGATCGGGTGATGGATCGGGCAGATAATAAAATGCGCCCAGCGTCCTCTTGTAGCACACAGCAGCTTTCAACATTAATTGTTGGGCCACCTTCTGTCCCATTATGCACTTGCAGCAGCATAAATCAGTGGGCCCACCACTAATCCTGCCCTCCTGTCACGCTACACCAACATCATCAATTAAGTGGGCCCAGCTTGTTAATCCAACAGCATTTCTCTTTCAAGCGTGCAGCAACGTAGTCAAAAAGGGGAGTTTGGGCTAAATACGCACTTTTGGTTTCTCGCCTGATCGGGTCGGGCAAAGCTTGCCCGATCGGGTCCGTAACTCTTCCACCCGATCATAATATCTTCGCCCGATCGGGCCATTTCTTGCCCGATCAGAGTACGGAAAACTCCTTTTTGACTCTTTGGCTCTCAATTCTTCAAGTTTAGAGGTCTTGGGACCTCCTATACTACCCATAAAGCTCGTGAGCCATCCTATGTGTCTCGTAACATCTCGTAAAGCCGTGGTTGCTTCCAAATAGCTCGGGAATAAGGAGAAAACTCCCTAAAACCTGCAATTCAACACTAAAACAAAAAACCACAACTATATACGATAGTTAGCATAAAATAGCTCCCAAGAGTTCAAATGACGCACTATTTAGCTCGTAAATAAGGGGAAAAGTCTATATAAATACGTGATATCAAACTCCCCCAAGCAAAACCTTTGCTTGTCCTCAAGCAAACAGAACATGAATATGGCATAGATTGCCTCACCCCACAGATAAAAATCAATCACAGCTCAAAACGTTTTCAAGACTAAGAATCGTTCAAGCAGGCAAAATTCAAGTTTGGCTAATCAAATCCATCCAACCACCAATCATTCAAGCAATTCATCAATTTCAAGCGTCCACAAGGCATACAAATCCTGAAAAGGCTCTCACAAGGGTGTCACTCCTCTCGATTTTGTGGCAGGCAAAGAATATGCCCGAACACTCACCAACCCGACCATGGATGCCCTTCTCACTCACACTCTCATGTGTTTAAGAAGGTTATATGACGTTCATCTAGTCAAGTCGACTCAATTAGCAGACATACTCTTTAACTTTGACAAACTGATAGGATTTAGTCGTGTCACCTAATCAGAAATAAACCTACAGTCCTCTAACTATGGTAGTCAATGGAAGTAGGGTCGAATCCACAGGGAGACAGAGTTTCTAAATTAATATTCAACCAATTCAGCTACTTCAGATGAAATCAGGGAAGAATTAATTAAACTAAAGAGTAAGCTAAGGAAGACGGAATAAATCGAGGATTTAACTATGGACTAAAAGTCTAGGGTATTAGGTCGGTCCACCATGCTTATACCAATCAAATAGGGTCAACTACTACCAAAACCTAAGTCAAGAATCGGGGGATTAGAGCACGTGTTGAGCTATGGTTAAGATCAACGCCCATAGTTCAACATACGCCGCATGGTCACTAACGTAATCATAACTACTGATGTGTCCTAGGCCTCTAGTCGTAAGACAAATCTGTGCAAACAACTATTAACCACAAGCAACCAATGAAATTGTACACTGACATTAATTACTCAATAAGAACAAACCACATCACAATCACCCTAATCAAGCCCTAGAAATTGATAGAAATCTAAATCACAATCATGGTATAAACATGGCTTTCCTATCTAACACCCTAGAAAAGTAACTACTCACTCATAATCGAATTAACGACAACAAAACTAATATGAAACCCTAACAATTGCATCATGAATAATTAAATGACTAAGCTAAGCAATTAAGAATAATAAAAGATATTAGGGTAGGAAAGAATACCAATTGACGGAAAGCAGGAACTTTTATTGAAATCGAAATAGGTTTGATCACCTTTAATCTAATCTAAAGTGTTTGAATTAAACTAAGAACAATGAGAAATAACTAGAGTCTAACTAGAATAATAGGATGAATAAAAAACGATCTCTCAAATAATGAGGAAAAGGTATTTATAATACCCCCCTCAAGTCTAATTAAAAATGGGAAACAAAAGTCGAAATCCGCGTGAAAAGGTGCCATACCCGATCGGGCCTGAGCACAGTACCCGATCGGGTCAAATACCAATGAGCCTCCTTTTTGTTTCTCGTGGTCAGCGCAGCAGCCCAGCAATCAAGAGTGAGAACTGCGGCCCACCCGATCGGGCCAGAGGCTTCCACCCGATCGGGCCTGGTGCATTTTTGGGCCAATACGTCCTTCACGCAAGCAGCATCAAAACAATAGCTACGAGCATCCAGCCCGATCGGTTCGGGCAGAGGATGCCCGATCGGGTCTGGTGCATGCCTTCTCGCCCGATCTGATCGGGCACAGCTTGCCCGATCGGGTCCGCGACTTCTGTAACCGATCATAATTTCTTCGCCCGATCGGGCCATTTTTGCCCGAGCAGAGTACGGAAACGTTCTTTTTGACTCTTTGGCTCTCTAAACTTCGCGTTTAGGGGTCTTGGGACCTCCTAAACTACCCATATAGCTCGTGAGCCATCCTACATGCCCTGTAACATCTCGTAAAGCCGTGGTTGCTTCCAAATGGCTCGGGAATAGGGAGAAAAATCCCTAAAACCTGCAATTCAACACTAAAACACAAAACCACAACTATATGCGATAGTTAGCACAAAATAGCTCCCAAGAGCTCCAATGACGCACAAATTAGCTTGTAAATAAGGGAGAAAACTCTAAATAAATAAGTGATATCACAAAACTGACTCGAAATCAATCCAATAAACAATGCAGACACGAGCTCAAGAGGACTTTATAGGGTTGTAATGGGGCTTAGGTGAGAGGTAGGGGATACTTTTGGGTAATGTGGTGGAAAAACCGAGAAAGGGGGATCATGAATCATTCAAACAAGGCCTAAGATGGCCTACACAACTCCCAACAACACCATATAACCACGAAAAATAACCCAACTCTCATAAATCGATGAAAGCTCACAACAAACCTAATTTTCAAGCAATGAAGCGAATATTTCTTTAAGAACGTACGTGAATGAAAGAACTTCGAATTCTTTTGAACTTTTATTTCATTTTTCTTTCATTTTTCTAAACTTCATTCACGCAACTCTAATTTTGCTTTTTTTTCTTTTCTTTTTATCACTCTCAAACCGCAACAAATACACTTTTAATTCCTCAAAGACCAAACCAAACCATGAAACCAATCTCAAACTCAACCCATACAAAAACTCCCCCAAGCTAAGCTTGGAAATAATATCAAAATGAAGGCCATGGGCTCATAATAAGGGTTTAAGTAACATGAAATAAGTTATTGGGCTCAGCGGGGCTAAGGAGGGTAAAAGTATATCAAAAATTCACTCTGAGGCTCAAGAATAAGACAAAAGAATGCCTCTATCACAGCAAATGCTACAAGTCATCGAATATCAGACAAGTACGAAGTCAAAGTCAAGATCAATCCACTAAAGAGGAACTAACACACAAAAACAGACTGGATAATGATATGAATCCAATAGGCTACAACGAGGCCTCTCAGTCTAACCAATTCAATTATGCAGCACAAAGTAGTGTAATATAATCAAATTCGCTCGAAATCATAGCAATCAAACATCAAATCATAGCCTCAAGATCACAAATGCCTAGCTATCCAGAAAACAGAGTCAAATCATTTTCAATAAGAGCACAACAAGGGGCACAGGGAGGCAACTAAACCAGTCATGGGAACCACGTTTTTTTTATTTTTTCAGTGTTTTTCAAAAGCAGTAAATCTACCCTAGAAAGCAGTAAAAGAGATAGAGAATACAAACAGAAATCCTCCCCCAAGCTGAACTTGGCAGTGTCCTCAATGCCAAAAGGTAACAAATGATGATGCTAAGAGGAAAAACCATGTTAGTACCCTCACTCTCGCTCACTAAAAAGAAGAAAAATAAAAAGAAAGGGAAAAAGGGGGGAAATACGAGTTGCCTCTCGCACAGCGCTGGTTTATAAAGGTCCCGCACGACCATAATACCTTCATCTCTCAAATAGGAGGGGCTAAGCAGTGAGAGCCACCCTCATCAAATACTTCCCTTCTCCAAATGTTCTTTATGATACCTCCAGACGATGAGACAACCTTAGGTGCACTTTTCACCTTCTCTGCACCTACCTCATCCAAAACCTCAGCCCTGCAACAAGATTGTTCAAGCATAGGTGCCTTAAAAGCATTGGTTAGTTTAAAATCACTTTATCATCACCAACACTCAGAGTTAAGACCTAGACTTGACATCAATGATAGCACCCGCAGTACACAAAAACGGCCTACCCAGAATAATAGGAATCTGAGCATCCTCATCCATATCTAACACCACAAAATCAACAGGAATGTAGAATTTCCCAACCCTCACAGGAACGTCCTCTAAAACACCTAGGGGGGTATTTTATAGAACGATCCGCCATCTGTAGAGTGATTTGTGTGTATTTAAGTGCTCCCATGTTCAGTTTCTTATAAACAGATAATGGCATAACAGAAACAGAAGCACCTAAATCACACAAAGCTTTATCAATAAATATAGGTCCAAGATGGCAGGGTATAGAAAAACTACCAAGATCTTTCAACTTTGGTGGGGTTTTGTTTTGAATAAAAGCACTACACTATTCAGTAAGAGCGACACGTTCTACCCCACCAAAGTCTCTTTTCTTAGTTATCATATCTTTCAGAAATTTGGCATAAACAGGGACTTGGGTAAATAAATCTGTGAATGGAATCGTTACCTCAAGGTTATTGACCATAGCCAAAAACTTACCAAATCTGTGGAGCTTGGAAGTTATTGGGGTTATGGAAGTTTTGTGGTGGTTTCTCTGGAAATTTTGTGGGGTTTGGTAGTATGAGGGTTTAGGATGGTTTTATAGAGGTGGAGGTTGATGGTTTTGTGGATTTTGGTTGTCTCTGTTGAAAGGCGTTTGCCTGCTCCATCTGAAGTTGACTGAACTGACAGTCATGCCCAAAGTGACCCTGAACACCACATACCTCGCAATAAGATGAGGTAATGGGTGCTACGGTAAACATAGCGTTTATACTCAAGGGAGGTGTTGTCGAGGAAGAGGATTTGAAGGTGTCAATCTGCTGGCTCAGCTTCGCTATCTGCGAAGTCAATAATGCAATGGCATCTACCTCCAATACCTTCCTCGTGAGGCTGCGGCAAGTGGAATGATCATTGGCTGCAAGGTCTGATAGAAAATCATAGCCTACGTCCACTTCCTTATCAAGAGAAACTCCTCCCGCAGATGAGTCAACTATACTCTTCGTCTGAGGCTGCAGACCATTGTAGAATGTCTGCGTCAAGAACCATTTGTCCATGTTGTGATGTGGACGCTCTCTCTGCAAATCTCTGAATCTAGCCCACGCTTCCCGTAATGTTTCATCAGGCTCTTGGGAAAACGTGGCTAGTTTGTGTTTGATTTCTGCAGTCTTTGTAGGTGGATAGTACTCTCTCATAAACGCAACAGAAATCTCACTCCATTCTGTTTCTTTCACGTCGTTCAACCATTTCTGGGCTCTATCTCTCAGTGAAAACTCGAACAACATGACTTTTAGTTGATCTGGAGTGACGCCGGCATGTTTGACGGTTTGACAAAGCTGTTGAAACCGCTGCAGATGATTTGCCGGGTCTTCAGTAGGATGCCCACCAAACTGATTTTGCTGAACCATGCTGATGAGTCCAGGCTTAATCTCAAAATTGTTAGCGGTGATGGTGGGCATAGTAGGTCCAGTGGAGAGACCATCTGGGTTGGGCACCCCATACGACTTCAGTGATTTAGACATAACTGAACTAGAGGTGTCTGATCCAGAGGTGTTTAGCTGAACAGATTGCTTTTCTCTCTGAATTTTCTTTCGAATCTGCCTGATTGTCCTAGTAAGATCGGGATCCGCTGGGATAGGGGAACCGTTTCTATGAGACCTAGACATACAAAAGAAACAAAAAGAAGCAGTAAAACGTACCTTAATTGAAACGATGAAGTTCCAATGAGGCACAGAGAAGTAGACCAAATAACCAAACAAAAACTCAGAAAACTAGCCGTCTCCCGGCAACGGCGCCAAAATTTGATAGGCTAAAGTCGTATCACCTATTCAAAGATAAATCCTAAGTCCTCTAACAATGATAGTCAAGGGAAGTAGGGTCGAATCCACATATAGACGGAGTTCTAAGTTAATATTCAGCTAAACAGTTACTTCAGACAAGATCAGACAAGAATCAGCTGAACTAATAATTAACTACTAGAAAACAATATAAAATGGATTTTTACTCTATGAAATAAAGGTCTAGGGAATTAGTTCGGTCCACCATGCTTATACCAATCGAAGAATCAAACAAATATCAGAACCTAGGTCGAGAATCGATAGATTAGAACAGTGTCAAGCTATGGTTAAGTCTCACCGTCCATAATTCAACATATGCTGCACGTTCACAAACATAATCAGAATTACTGGTGTGTACTAGGCCTCTAAAAGTAAGACGGATCTATGCAAATAATTATTAACCTCAAGTAATCAAAGAAACTGCGCAATAACGTTAATTACTCAATAAGAACAAATCACACCATAACCTATCTCATCAAACCCTAGAAACTAATAGCAATTCAAATAGTCAAGGTATAAACATGGCTTCCCTCTCTAACTCCCTAGAAATTAAACTACTCACTCATAACTAAATCAACAATAATAAATCTAATATGAAACCCTAATTTCAACATCATGAATGAATAAATAAATAAACTAAGCAATCAAGAATAATTAAAGAAATTAAAAGTAGAGAATAATACCAATTGACGGAAAGCAAGAACTTTTATTGAAATCGAATCCGAGGTTCAATCACCTTTAATCTAATCTAAAGTGTTTAAACTAAAATAAAACTAAGCTAAGAACCATGGAAATAAAACTAAATAAAAAAATGTCTCTAAAATAATGAGGAAAAAGGTATTTACAATACCCCAAAAAGTCTAATTAAAAACGAAAACTAAGATAGAAAATCCGCGTCGACGAGTACGGGACCCGATCGGGCAAAGGGCCACCCAATCGGGCCCATAGTAAAATTTCCCAACTTTATTTCTTGAATCCACGCAAGGGCACAGCAATATGGGCATAAAATTTGGGCCCACCCGATCATCAACCCGATCGGGTGATGGATCGGGCGGACAATAAAATGCGCCCAGCGTCCTCTTGTAGCGCACAGCAGCTTTCAACATTAATTGGTGGGCCACCTTCTGTCCCCTTATGCACTTGCAGCAGCATAAATCAGTTGGCCCACCACTATTCCTGCCCTCCTGTCACGCTACACCAACATCATCAATTAAGTGGGCCCATCTTGTTAATCCAACAGCATTTCTCTTTCAAGCGTGCAGCAACGTAGTCAAAAAGGGGAGTTTGGGCATCCCACCCAATCGGGTCGGGCAGCAGGTGCCCGATAGGGTCTGGGCACAACGGTGCTCAATTCGCACTTTTGGTTTATTGCCCGATTGGGTCCGTAACTCTTCCACCCGATCATAATATCTTCGCCCGATCGGGCCATTTCTTGCCCGATCAGAGTACGGAAAACTCTTTTTTTACTCTTTGGTTCTCAATTCTTCATGTTTAGAGGTCTTGGGACCTCCTAAACTACCCATAAAGCTCGTGAGTCATCCTATGTGCCTCGTAACATCTCGTAAAGCCGTGGTTGCTTCCAAATTGCTCGGGAACAAGGAGAAAACTCCATAAAACCTGCAATTCAACACTAAAACACAAAACCACAACTATATATGATAGTTAGCATAAAATAGCTCCCAAGAGCTCAAATGACGCACTATTTAGCTCATAAATAAGGGGGAAAAGTCTATATAAATAAATGATATCAGCTGTCTAGCGGCTGTGGGACGTTTTTTGTCCAAGTCTGGTGACAAGTGTCATCATTTATTTTCAACTATAAAGAAGAAGGCAAAATTTCAATGGACACCTAAAGCGGACGAGGCTTTACACGAAATTAAGAAGCATTTACAGCAGCTCCCTCGTCTGATAAGTCTAGTAGTCGGACAAAAATTGTTTGTCTATCTGGCTATTTCTCCTGAAGCAGTCAGTGCAGTGTTGTTAGTCGAGAGGGACGCTATACAAATTCTTGTATACTTTGTGAGTCAAGTGCTCAGAGATGCTGAAGGAAGATATACTACAGTTGAGAAGTTTGGTCTGGCCTTAGTGGTGGCTAGCCGAAAGTTAAGGCCTTATTTCCTGGCTCATAGTATTGTCATATATACTGACCAGCCACTAAAGCAAGTCTTACAGAAGTTGGAAGCAGCTGGGAGGATGCTCAAATGGGCCAATGAACTGAAAATGTTCGACATCACTTTTGAACCAAGGAATGCGATAAAAGGGCAGGCTTTGGCGGATTTTATAGCCGAACTAACTCGACCAGTACTGGATCCAGTAAAAGACCCCTCTGAGGGCAGCCAGTGTTGGAAGCTAATGGTTGATGGCTCGTCTACCTCTCAGGGCAGTGGGGCAGGCCTTGTTTGCCAGTCCCCTAAGGGAGGCAAGTATGAATACGCCGTGCTTTTTAAATTCCCAGCCTCCAATAATGAAGCCGAATATGAAGCCTTATTGGCTGGAATTCGGATATGCCGAGCAGCTGGAGCTAGGGAATTGGAGGCAAGGTTGGATTCTCTTCTGGTAGTCAGCCAAGTTAACGGGGAGTATGAATGCAAGGAGGTCTCCATGGCCAAGTATGTTCAGCTAGTAAAAGAAGAGATCAAGCAATTAGACCGATTCACCTTGGTACAAGTGCCTAGGTCTGAAAATCATCAAGCTGATGCTTTATCAAAACTAGCTAGTTCAGCTTTAGGCGACACCCCAAAAACTGTATTCTGGGAAGTACAAGAGATGAAGAGCATTGACCAGGAGGAAGTGATGTTTTTGAGTCGAGAAAACAACTGGATAGAGCCTATACTTCACTACAAAAAGACCGGCCAATTACCAGAAGACCCGGCAGAGGCAAAATATGTTAAGGCTCGTGATAAGTGGTTCGAAGTTTGGGATGAGACATTGTATAAGAAATCATATGATCGTCCGCTGTTGAAGTGTATTACCAGGGAAGATGGCCTGGAGGTACTGAAGGAATTGCATGAGGGCTTTTGTGCCTCACACATTGGTGGCCAATCACTGGCTAAAAAGACACTCAGGACTGGTTGTTTCTGGCCGACACTAAATGCGAACGCCATGGACTATGCAAGGAAATGTGACAGCTGCCAGAAGCATGGACATCTCTTCAAGAGACCGTCCAACTTTCTGACCCCTGTCCTGACCCCCTTGCCATTTGCCAAATGGGGAATGGATATTCTAGGTCCTTTTCCTATGGTGCACGGCCAGAAAAAATTTGTGATAGTGGCTGTGGATTACTTCTCAAAGTGGGTTAAAGCTGAAGCAGTTAGGGGCATAAAAACAAATGATGTTAAGAGGTTCATCTTGAAAAACATCATTTTTGGGATGCCCCAGTCGATAGTTTTTGACAATGGACCTCAGTTTGAGACCCCTAAACTGAAAGATTGGCTGACAAAGAGGGATATTAAATCTCACTTTGCTTTAGTTGCCCATCCACAGGCGAATGCCCAGGTAGAGGCTTTCAACAAGATCATATCAGAAGGCATCAAGAAGAAGTTAGAGAGTGCCAAGGGGTTCTGGGTGGAAGAGCTTCAGCTGGTCCTTTGGTCCATCAGGACAACTGCCAAGAACTCAACAGAGGAAATGCCCTTCATGCTAGTTTATGGAGCAGAAGCTGTCCTCCCCATCGAAATTGAAGAACCCACCCTCTGCGTCATGTTATATTCAGAAGAGACCAACTGGCAGCTATGCGTCTAGCTTTAGACAAGTTGCCAGAGGTTCGAGGTAATGCTCTTTTAAGGATGGAGTTGTATAAGTTACGGATAGCTAGGGAGTTCAACAAAAGGGTAACCAGACGAACTCTCAAAACAGGGGATCTAGTTCTCCGAAAGATGGAGGCCGTCGGACGAGCAAAGGAGCTTGGCAAACTGACCCCGATTTGGGAGGGACCTTATCTGGTCGTCGAAGGAGTTCGTAGTGGTACGTTTAAGCTACAAGATTTGGATGGACGCCCAATACCACGAACCTGGAACTCTGATAATCTGAAGAAGTACTATGTTTAACCAAGTACGAAGTTTTTTTTACAAGTTGTAAATGAAGCGCTACGGCACAGAAAAATCTTTTAGAAATGTATTACATGTACCTTAGCCTAGGCTAAGCAAAATTCATATCAATACATATCCTAAATTCTGGTCTATGGTTCAACTTGTTAGATTATAGATGGGATAACTGTTAGTCTATAACTCGTTCTACCACACACTCAGCAAGGGGCATTTTATTATCCAAAGCCATCTTGGGGCATTTTACCATTGATGGACGAAAGACGGTTATTAGATAATAAACCATAGAGGACCATTATGTAAGACATATATTGCTTCCTAAAGGAAGACGTCTGCAAACATCATCACACTTTGTCCAAGACATAATTGATGAATGAAGACTCCTTGATTAAAGGTCCTTACTTTAACAAGGAGCAATTTGTAGATCGTCTAAATCCAAGTTCACTACAAAATTTTGAAAATAGACGAAACGTCCAAAGAATACAGTACTTAACCAATAGTTAGTTCAAAAAGGGAAACGTCCAAAGAATACAGTATCAGTCCAGCAAGGAAAGAATAATCCTTGGACGCCTTCAACATTGCATTGGTACTTAACCAATAGTTAGTTCAAAAAGGGAAACGTCCAAAGAATAATCCTTAAACGCTTTCCTTTGAACATTACATTGGTACTTAACTAATAGTTAGTTCAAGAAGTAAAACGTCCAAAAAATAGTTCTCAGACGTCTTCCTTTGAATCTTACTTTGGTATTTAACCAATAGTCAGTTCAACAAGGAAAACGTCTAAATAAGAATAAACCTTAGACGCCTTCCTTTAAACATTACTCGTCCAGAAACTATACTACAGATTCTTAACTGCATGTCCGTCTGAGCAGCTATTATTACATTAAAACGAACATTGCTTCCTCAAGGAAGCCCTCAGAAGATATTCATAATGTGAAGGTCGTCTTGATACAGCAAAGAATGTACTCGTCCAGAGGTTTATGTATTGGCCGCCATCCTTCATGGGGCAACGATCGTTCATAAATGGCCAAGAAAAGGCAGGACGAGTGTCATTGTCAAAAGGAGGCAGGACGAGTATCCATCACAGTCTAACGGGTAGAGAAAAGACTCGACCACGGTTTGTTTTGGCCGCGTTCCTTCATGGGGTAACGGTTGTTTACACAATTTGTCAAGCCAAGACGAGTATCTTTGATTCCTTTTGGACGAGTAAGTTGATTACTTAGCAAAAAATTGCATGTTGGAGCTTCCTCGTCCAAGGTATATGTTATCAGTCCAATGGATGTGACTCAAAACGAGTAAAGCTGACACAAGACAAGTAAGCTGGTCATTGATTCCTTTTGGACGAGTAAGTTGATTACTTAGAAATAAATGGCATGCTTGGTACTTCCTCGTCCAGACAGTATGTTTGATGTCCAAAAGATTGGAGCAAAGAAGACTTAGGCTGATCTCTGATCCCTCCGTAGACGAAGAAAGAGTATACTTAGGAAAAATTCTTTGCATGTTTGTCTAGAATATTTTCGTCCAAAAAGTGTTTCAAGATGAGCAAGGTGGAAACAAGCAATCACATGGAACTACTTTTAAGAGAAATTACTAGAATAAACATTGGACAAAGAAAGATGAAAGAAAGCTACTCATTTGGGCTACTCATTCAAGTGGACGAAAGTTGGTGCCAAAATCCACAAAAATACAGCACTACTGAGTTTCCATGCTACTACAACAAAAACCAAACGACAAAAAATATCTCCAAATGTGATTACAAAGCATTGGGATTTAAGCAAAATATCCATGAAGTACAACAAAAATACTTAGTCAAAATTACAGCAAGAGGAGCGTCCTGATCTGGTTTTGGGCCAAGATTTGATAACAATTGCGTACTTCTTCAACTTGTCAAGTTGAGCCTGAATATCTTTCCTGCCCTCCTTGCTGAGTACTTAGTGCAAGCCTTCCTTAGACTTGCACCAGTTCTTATAGAACTGCCTGCTGACTTCCTCACTCAAATGAGTAGCCCAAATGAGAAGGGAAGGAAGCAGGAGGACGGTTGCTTTAGGCATTGGGATGAGGAATAGAGACATCCTCCTCCATGGCGGCACCATCTTGAGGCTCTTCGTCCTCCAACTCCTCTTCCTCGTCTGTCTCCTCAAAAACAGGAGGATCTTCATTACGAACTCCGGCCTTGTGACACTCCTCCTGGAATTCAAGCCGGCGTTGAAACCGGCTCACTTGGTCAGGATCAGCCATCATCTCCATGGATTTAATCCCCCAACCTTTGGCCGTTTCCAAGGAGTCAGAGAAGGCTTTGACGGCATCCTGGAAGTCCTGCTTAGCTTGATCCTTCAGCTGAGCAACTTCTGTTGTGAGTTCAGAAATTTTGGCCCTAAGCTCAGCCGAGGTAGCAGCACTAGCATCCTTCTCCTTCTTCAGGTCGTCCAAGAGGACATCCTGAGCCAGGAGCCACTCTTCCTTCTCCTTCAGCAGGACAGTGATCTTCAGCAAATGGAGCTTGTTGGACGACTCCAGATCAGCCCACGCTTCTCCAAGGCCTCCAGACTCTGCCTGTGATAGACATTCATCTCCTCAACAGTAACTATGGCCTGGTCTCCGGCCTTAGTTACCTTTTGAACACAGGCAGAGTTCTCCTTACGAAGAACACTCACATACCCCTCCAAGGCCATACTCCGGGCGAATGCCTGAACAGAAAGAAAAATTTACCAAGTTAGAAAGCTATGTAAAGGACAACATAATAATAATGAAGTTAAGAAGCTAAGAGAAGGAGGTACCTCGGCCAGGAGTTGAGACAAGTAGCCCACGTGTCCAGCCGTGGCTCCCCTCAGACTGTCGACGTACTCATGTGGGAAGGCGTCATAGACGTCCTTCTTTATTTTCTTCCTCTCGACCGAGGAGTACTTTGCAAATGAGGGGATGGCCTCGTCGGGCTCGGAAGCCGATTCATCCAAGGCTGGAGCTTTTCCCTTATCTGAAAAAGATGAAGCATCAGTTCGGCGAATAGGGATGACCACTACAAGCTTGTTGGACGGACTCATCAATCGTCCACCAAACCGCAGCGTTCTGACCTAGTTGGAATAGTATAACTCACTAAACAAGGCCGACATCGTCCTGAAGAGGTGAGGCATTTGCCCCACCAGCTGAGCTACTGCCCCTGAGTAGGCCGAGGTACCAAGATTAACCGCGTCCGGATTTGACAGCTCTTCAAAATTCAAACCAGCTGCGTCCACCTGGCTTTTCAGATCGATGGGACTGGACGACCCTCCAGCTCCCAGTGTGACGGCCGGTGGCGGCAGGACCACCGGATTAGAAGGCTTTCTCCCTTTCTCGCCGGAAGAGATAGGTGCCTTACGGACAGAGGAACTCGTCTGCCCAACCCTCTTTGCCGGAGCAAAGGACTTTGGTTTTGGTTTTTTAAGGGGTGAAGCTTATTACCCTGAAGCAGCTGGTCGTTTCTTCGACGAAGTCGGCTTGGCAATAGCCGCCCTTGCCGACGGTGAATTTTTCTGCACAAGAACAAAAATCAAGTCAGGTCTAAAAGGCTCAAAGCACCATCCAAAACCGAAGATGGTTCCAAGAAGGAAACCGGCCAAAACGAGCCGATCCTTCTTGGAAAACCTTCATCCAGAATGATCAACTAGAATTACCAAGGGCTGTTCAGTGAAGGAAACCGTCTGGATTCTAACGTTTTCCTTTAAGGAAACACCCTCGGTCGGAGACATGTTGAAGATGAAGGTGTAAGCAGACCAAAGGTTGTTCAGTGAAAGGAACCATCCATGGCTTGACGTTTTCCTTCAAGGTACCACCTTAGGTTAGAAATGGATCAAAGGCCAAGATAAACACAAACCCAAGGCTCTTCCCAGAAGATATCCGTCTTGGACACTCGTCCTTAAACAAGACGTCTTCCTTCACGATGCAACTTTGTTTTTGTGGTTAACTAGACGGAGATGATTTAGAAAGAGGTTCGTCTAAAAAAACAAAACAAAAACAAAAAAAAAATTATTTATCTTACCAGTGTCTCCTCTCGTTTCTTATGCGGAGCCTTTGAATGCTCCGCCCACAAGTTTCCACCAAACTTGCTCATATTTATTTCCCCTTTCCAACAAGCTGGAATTCTCTGTCTTGCCGGTTCTGCACACAAAGAAATTATTTAGTTAAGTTCAGAATCTAAAATACATTGACAAGCAATTGAGGCAAGACCAGGACATTACCTGGATCTTCGCCCTCCTTCAGTCCAGCGGCAACCAAAAATCTTTCGTTGAAAAACATCTCTTTGAAGGGAATCCAACGAGTCGATCCCTTCAAAGCTATCTTTTTTGGCTTTGGGCATCCGGCCTCCCCATGCCCAGGGTGAATGTACTCCGTGGCCATAAAGTGAGCTACCACGGAATCATCATACTTATTCTCTAATTCTAGTATTGGGGCACCTCGTCCAATATTGGTTACATCTCGGTTGTGGTACTTGTAGGGTTCGGCTGTCTCTACGTCTGGCGCTTGGACAAACACAAACTTTGATTTCCAGTTGTGCATCTTTGAAGGTTTCCCAAAAACAGTTAAGAACCCGGATCTATTACAAACGCTATACCAGGTCCCCTCTATTGTCCTCTGAAGTTGAGAGACATAGTGTATGTGGGTAAAGGCATTAAGGGACAGGACTAGGCCACACAACTCACAGGTGGCAATGAAAGTTAAAATTTTCAGCTAATGGGGGCCAGCTGATTATGACCTATGCTATAGTGTCTAAGGATTTCATGAATGAAGGGGTGAAAGGGAAATCTTAGTCCGGCATCTAAGGCCAGCTTATACACAGCAAACTGGTTGGGTGCCGCATGGAAAATTGTGTCCTCCTTTTCAGGAAGGACGAATTTGAAGCCAATCATAGGCATCTCCCTATCTAGACGACTCCCTTCTGGCCCATACTTTTCCAACCAGTCAATGTCCACACATACATACGCCAGGTCAGAAAGGGGACCCAGACGGTCCCGAAGTTCAGCAGAGGTAGTAGAAGGTTCTGATCCTTCTTCCTCGTCCACATCATCCTCATCGTATGAAACCCTTCTAGACGGTCCAGCTTTATCTTGGTCATCCGAAGCCTCAAAGTCATACTCTGCTAAAGGGTCAATCTCTAATGGTTGAATTTCTTCCACTCTATCACTTTCCTCTCTCTCTTTCTTCCATCTCAGAACTAGAGGAAGGGAGAATAAGTGAACGTCTCAGACGCGCCGTTTGCTTGACGCGCGCCAGATCACCCTGCACAGGCAGAGACTGGGTCGTCGAAAATAGGTCGTACGTTCTTATTAAATAAAAGAAGTATTCAGCCCATATGGGCCCAACTCTAGAGACAGCTGAGGATGAAAAAGAGTCTGCTCTAGGGTTAGCATCCTCCATGGGTTGGTCGGGGTTATTGGATGAGGTAAAAGATACCATTTTATTTCAAAAAAGAATCAAAGAATAAAAGAAGAAGAAAAGTAAAAGGAGAACGGGGAGATACCTGACTAAAGATCTGGACGGACTCTCTTCGCCTTTTCTACAAGTCACGCCGCTCTCAGCAAATGGTCAAGGTCAAAATCCCCAAAGTCAACTTTCTCCAGCAAATAAAGAAAGGAATGCTCTTTTTACTCAGAGCTTCTCTCTCTAAAAATTTCTCTCTCTAGAAATTTCACAAAATGGAAGTGAAAAAATGAAGTGGGGGGAGGGGTATTTATAGGGGTAAAAACCTTCCCTCTCCCCAAATAGTGCCATTACACGTGTTAGCACCGTATGGTGTGCACGTCACTTCACTTTCTTCTAATTGGAGGCAAAGCCAGTTAAACTCCTAAACAGTACGATAAATATCAGAAGTTACTCTTAGGTAAAAGGGCTTTAATCAGGCAAGACCCAGATTAAACCCCTTTCAGGGGCAAATGTTGTAACGTATCAAAAGATGACACGTGGCCCAGTCAAAGACTGCCACGTTGCCCAATACATTGGTGACACATGGATCATCCTCTCAATGACACTTGGCGGCATTAAAGAGGGGGACTTATGACCTCACCAAACTAAATAAAGAGGCCCATTTATTCCTTAAAAGAAGGAATAATCAGCCCTAATTCCCATAAGAGGAAGAGAATGATTGATTAAGAGGCTCAAGGCAATGAAACTGTGACAAGTGTCGCCTTTTCATTGCCCAACCAATCACATCCTTCTATTTTAGGGTGCCCCTTTCCATGTACAAACACTATAAATAGTTTCTCAAAATCAGGTAAAAGGGGGATCTCACCTACTCTTAAACTTACTCTGTCAAAATACATACTCAGATTTTATCTCTCTAGAATACTGACTTAAGCATCGGAGAGGGAATCAAAACCAAAACCTATGGGTTGGTTCCCCTTTTTGCAGGTTCGAAAACGGAGCTACATCTCTACACAAGCCTCCCAGAATCATCAAACCTACATTTGTCCATCATCAGGAGAACTTTAGTTTACGAAAAGTTTGTAAACAACAACACCAACCAATTCTCAACAAGAGAGAGCACATATCCATTCCAAAATAAGCATATATTCGACATAGATATATATATAATCAAAATATATAACTTCTACACTCAAATATACGCACATATAATTAGAAATTCATAATTACCAATTAATTCATAATAAATCCGAAAATTAATATATATCATAAATTCACATAATTCGTGTCAAATAATAATATAAATATTTCTACTATACTAGATATAATTTAATCTAATTAACTTATTAATCAAAATTAAACTAGGATTAAAGCTAGTTACCTTAGTTTCGGTGGAAAATAGAGTAGAGATAATAAGAGCCTAAGAACTAAGATCCTTCCTCTTCAAAAAGATCTAATTTAAGTGTATCACCTCCTAAAAGTGTTCAAGGGATATTTTGGTGTTAGAAATTGGAGTAGAAATTAATAGAATAAATTAGAAAATTAATTAAAAATAACTGGAAAATGTTATAAATAATTTTATAAAGCTCAAAAATTAATCATAAATTGTATGGACCACGAAAATAGCTATAATAAGTAGAGGAGAATCTCACTCTTCAGTATTGGATGAATTGAGCTTGAGTAAAAATTGTTTGGTCTAAAGTTTTCAATAAATAGGTAAAAAGAATGCCAAGAAAGTCAAGGTAGTTGGAGGATGGATTAATTGGGTTGGCAAGGGGGTGAAAATTCTAGAAAATTTTCCACAAGACCATAAGTAGTTCCCCATAAATTTTCAAGACTTTTGGTCAATATTTACATTTTTTTAAAGATTAAAACCTTAAAGTTAGTCAAATAGTCAAATAAGCTTATAAATACTTTAGAAAATCCAAAAATGAGTTCCTACTATAATAAAATGATTTCAATAAATTTAAAATGAGTTTTAAAATTTATAAATTAATTAATTAAATTTATTTTTATCAATTTCGTAATTTTTCTCAAAAACCGATTTTAAATTCATATAAAATCTGAATTTTGAAAATAAATTCCACAAAAATTATATAAAACATAGGAAAACAATTCCAACATGATTATGAAATTAAAATATAATTTTTATAAATTTTTAGATCAAGTTGAAATTTTTATCGATTAAAACAGTGAAACGTTCACGAAATTAATTAAACGCTAAGAATTAAACGCGAAAAATTCAGAGTGAATTTTTGAGGTGTTACATTAGGTCTTCCCCTACCCCTTACAATTTGATTACTCCTCCACTCTTCAATTCTTCTCACAGATGCATCACATGATCTCCTTTTCACATGACCAAACCTTCTTAACCGGTTCTCCCTCATCTTTTCTTCAATGGATGCAACTCCAACTTTTTCCCGAATCACTTCATTTCTTAATCGGTCCTTCTTTGTGTGGCCACACATCCACCGCAACATACGCATCTCCGCCACGTTAATCTTATGAGCGTGGCATTGGTTCACCGCCCAACATTCGGTGTCATATAACAAAGCAAGCCTAATTGTCGTACGGTAGAACTTTCCCTTCAATCTTGGGGGAATGCCGGAATCACAAAGGAACTCGATGGCGCTTTTCCACTTTAACCAACCCGCGTTAATTCTATGAGCCACGTCCCCATCCAGTTCTCCATCCTTTTGGAGAATGGATCCAAGGTAACGGAAGACGTTCGATCCTTGAACCACTTTGCTATCCAATGTGACCGCCCCTGCCTCGCTGCTTGTAACCCCACTGAACTTGCACTCCATATACTCTGTCTTACTTCTGCTCAATCTAAAACCACGGGCTTCTAATGTATGCCTTCACAATTCCCACTTACTCTCAACGCCTTCCTTTGTCTCATCAATCAACACAATATCATTCGCAAACATAATACACCACAGTACATCATCTTGAATTAACCTCGTTAGTTCGTCCATGACTAGAGAAAAGAGAAAGGGGCTAAGTGCAGAACCTTGATACATTCCGATCGTAATAGGGAACTCTTCTTTCCACCCCACCGTAGTCCGCACACTCGTAGTTACCCCCTCATACATAATTGATGATATCTATATATTTTTGTGAAACACCTTTCTTTGCCAACGCCCACCAAAGTATTTCTCTTGGTACTCTATCATATGCCTTCTCCAAATCAATGAAAACCATATGTAGATCATTCTTCCTATTACGGTAATGTTCCATTGTCTGTTTCATGAGGTGGATGGCCTCTATAGTCGATATTCCTAGCATAAATCTAAATTGGTTCTCCGATATCTTCACATGTTTCCTAATTCTTTACTCAATCACTCTTTCCCAGAGTTTCATCGTATGACTCATTAGTTTGATTCCTCGGTAGTTAGTACAATCTTGTACATCGCCTTTGTTCTTATACAAAGGAATCAAAGTACTCTTCCTCTACTCTAATGGCATTTTGTTGTGTCTCCAAATTATGTTGAAGAATGTTGTCAGTCATTCGATTCCTCTCCCCCTTAAACACCTCCAAACTTCGATACGTATGCCATCTGGCCCCGTAGCTTTCTTCAATCCTATCTTTCTGAATTCTGCAACGACTTCTCCCTTTTGAGTCCTCCTCATAAACTCTCGATTTAACATACTTGGCGGGATGTGTACATCCTCGATGCCTTGTGCTTTATCACCATTGAACAAGGTATCAAAGTACGACCTCCATCTATCCTTTATCTCCTCATCCTCCACAAGCACTTTTTGGTCCACACCCTTCACGCATTTTACCTTTCATATGTCTCTTGTCTTCCTGTCCCTCATACGTGCAATTCTATAAATGTCTTTTTCCCCTTCTTTCGTATCCAATCTTGCATAAAGCTCTTGGGTTACCTTTGCTTTACCTTCCCGTACTGCCTTCTTGGCTTCTTTTCGAGTCTCTTTGTACTTCTCATAGTTCACGTCTCTTCTATCTTTTCTCAAAAGTTTATAACCTTCTCATTTGTTTTTTATCGCTTGTCTCACCTCCTCGTTCCACCAAGATGTGTCCTTACTCGATGGTACAGTTCCTTTAGATTCTCCAAAGACCTCTTTCGCCACTTCCTTTATACTAAGTTCTATCTTTATCCATGTCGAATCTACATCCATTTTCGTGTTAAAAGACCAAATATCTTTACTAGCCATCTTAGCTAAGAAGTTCTCTTTGTGCTCCCCTTGGAGCTTCCACCACTTGATTCACGGCTCCACATTGGTTCTTCTCTTTCTGAAAGACTCCCTATCCCGAAAAATTAAGCACGACTAGTCTATGTCGGGTGGCTGCGCTCTCACCTGGTATCACCTTGCAGTTTGTATAACTCTTCCGCCAAGCATTCCTTACTAAAAAGAGGTCAATCTGACTCGGGTTACTTCCACTCCTATACGTCACAAGGTGAGATTATCTTTTCTCAAACCAAGTGTTCATAATACTAAGACCATATGCTAATGCAAAATCCAAGATACCACTTCCAGCTTCATTTCTCTCCCCATACCCAAAACCTCCATGAATGCTCTCAAAGCCAACTCGACTAGTTCCCACATGTCCGTTAAGATCCCCACCAATGATCAATTTTTCACTAATAGGCACTCGTTGAACAACCTCCTCTAAATCCTCCGAAAATTGTTGTTTAATAGATGCTTCCAATCCCACTTGCGGCGCATATGCGCTTATGATAGTCACCTCCTCAATCCCCAATACTAGCCTGATACTCATAATGCGGTCACCCTTCCACGATACTTCCACCACATCATCAATATATTTCTTATCAATAATGATGCCTACTCCACTCCTACTCTTATCCTTTCCGGAGTACCAAATCTTATAACCCCATGGGGCTAGTTCTCTTGCTTTTCCACCAATCCACTTAGTCTCTTGAAGGCATATTATGTGAATCTTTCGCCTTCTCATAGTCTCCACCACCTCCGCCAAAGAGCCAATGTTCCATGTTCCAAAGCGCATCCTATTACCCCTACCACCACCACTACCCTGGACTAGCTTCTTTACCCGCACCCGTCCCTGTTGCAGATTCCCTTGCATATTTGACACCATCCCCGGGCGCCGGGATAGCGTGCCGCTTACGGACGACGACCTAGCAACTCTTGCATACTTATCATTACACCCGGGTCTATGAAGTGCAGTGCGTCGCTGAGTAGGGAACGCCCCCACGTTTTTTATTTTTCGATTCATTTCATGATATGGGGCTATGTTTTACGCTTTCCGCCCCAAACCTACCGCAACTCTCCTCCTTTATGCGGACTTGAGATCGGCAGTGAGTATCATACAGACACTCACAGGCGGGGTTAAAAAATTAATATTGATAATAATAATAATTAATAATAAAGTAATTTGTGTTATTTGTATTAATATATTAATACTTGGAAAAATTTGAGAAAGACCACTATAGACTATAGCTTTCCTAAATTTTATTAAGCACCACCTTTAACAGCTTTCGATAAGAAATTCGTTTGATGAGGCCCACCCACCATCTTTCATCTCCATTACCACCGTCATCCCAACTGCCACCACCATCATCCCAACCTCACTCTAAACTTTCACCACCACTCACCAATTTCCACTTACCACCCACCACCTCTACCTTCAAAAACTCTAACCTCTAAATTCACCACCAACCAACCACCACAGCCACCATTCAATATTTCGCCACCAATACACACCACCACCCACCTTCGCAAGTTCACCACCGACCACCACCTAGCTTCGAAACTTCGACCTTTTAAATTGTCACTAACTAACCACCACCACCACCATTCGAAATTTCGCCACCCACCACCACCAACCACCACTTCCCTTCCAAAATTCGCTGCTAACCACCACAGCCGACCTTCAAAACCTTAAATTTCACAACTAAATTCGAAAAACATAACCCTAAATTAAAAAAATCTCAAATTTGGTACCATAAACTCAATTATGTGTGCAGGTGAAGTTGATTCGGATGTTAAAGGTTGTGGTGAGGAAGAAAGGAGATGGTGCGTGACTATTGAGAATATTAAAAGAGGGAAGATGAGTAAGTGGGTTTAGAAAACAGAAAACTCAAAGGTTTATGTTAAAAGTGGTGTTTCGCAAAATTTTGTGAAGTTAGAGTGGTGCTTCACAAAATTTAGGAAAGTTATAGTAGTTAAATTACAAAAACAAAATAATTAGTTTTTTCAAAAAAAATTCTAACAATAATGTCTACTAAATTAATATTACTATTATAATAATTGAATCGATAATATAATAATAATTGGGTCGAAGTGCATAAAATTGCAACGTAAACCGTTTTGACATGGTTCGATTGGTTTACGGGCTAAAAAACGTGGGTGGTTTGTGCTTTTGACCAAACCACGGTTTGCGGTTTTGGGTTGATCTATAATATTTATAAACCAAACCGCACCACAAACCGCCATAGTATCTTAGTACCAAACGTAATGACGACTTTGTACCTTAAATAATATTTAATATTATTAGCAACTTTGTAATTTTTTTAATATATCTTCTAGCTTTTTGTAGCTTATTTATATGATGTAATAGTGAATATCTAGTGGGTAAAACAAAACAACAATTGCAAATTAGAATACTTGTATTGAGATAAAATATGGTTAAATAGCGACAGTCTAAACCATGCTCTGCCATAATAATAATGGATGATTTTATGGTGGTCATTTGAAAAAAAGACCACCATAAACCTCTGATTAGGTTGAGTCTATTAATTTGATAGGACATTATCTTTCCTAATTGGTTATATCACAACAAACAGAAAAGGAGATTACCGTTATTTTTTTGTTATAAGTTTATTGACGGTAATGTCTCATTCCGTTAAAGGACAGATCAAAATAAATAATTGTATAAAAGAGTTATGATAGTCGTAATTTAAAAGACAACCATACAATTTTTAAATAATAATGAGTAAATATATGCTAATAAACAAAATAATATATAGAAATAATGAATAATAACAATAATAAGAGTACATAGTAAATAGTAAAATAAATTAGACTAATAATAATAATAATATCTAATAAAATGGATAAATAATAAATGGAGATGAACTGAACTGAATAGAACTGATTGGAACTAAGCTGAACTGAAATCAAGCTGAGAGGCATGAGCATATTAATCTACAACACAAGTTGTATCTTATCTTATATAAATAGAGAATTGATGGTTTGGTGTAAAATGGCAAATGCATAGTGTCATCTTTTCCCAAATTTCCTTCTATGTCCTTTCTTTGCCCTTTTACTTCTCTATTCCGTTTTTTTAACATTTTGGCTTGGGCCCATTATTTCCTCCCTACTTTTCTCTTTCTTGAATTACAGTAGCATAACTTAGCTAGAGCTTTCTTGTATCTATTTGACTATTTCTATATTCCAATTTTTTTTCCTGTTACTTTATTAATAATCTGAGTTTATTTTGAGCTTTTCTTTAATTTCAATTCTTCCTTCCAAGACTTTGGATTTTCAACATCCTTCCGGACCCGAAATGAAGCCTTCAAAGTTAACCATTTATTTTACTCTTTGTATTGCCCTACACGAATTTTTCACTTAGAAAAGGTATATAAATTAACAAACCCATAACAAAGATAAAAGAAAACAACAAAACTCCTTCCTAATCAAAATTATATGAATGCATTTTGTTGTGGATAATGACAAAAAATAATGGGAAGAAATAAATGAGGAGAGATGAAAAATCAATCACTTTAGTCAGAATCTTGAGAGCAAAGAAACGATAGTTTTGAGGTATTTTATATGTAGCTTTGAATGCACTCGATGTATTCAAAATCATATAAAGTCCGACTATAGAAAGAAGAAGAGAAAGAAACGATAGTTTTAAGGTATTTTATATTTTTGTAACTTCTGAAAGGTGATTGTAAATTATTGGAGAGAGTTGTGCCATTAAATTTGGAATCTAAAAAAATTTAATGTTGATTTTCTGTGTTTGTGGATTTATTTTTTGTCCCAAATTACCCCATCATACTTACTCTTCTCTTCTCTTATATAGTAGAGATTTGTTCGGCCAGTCTTTAAGTACAATCAGAAAGTTTTGATTTAGTATTTTTATCCTCTTACTCCTTTGCAATTTAGGAAATACGAAGGGAAAAATAAGTAAATTGCATAAAGTAACCACTTACAGGGTGTTTATTTGTGAGGGATTAAAGGGAGGAATTAGAATTTTAAATCTCATGGGTAGTAATTCCATGTTTGTTTGGGGATATTGAGATTTTTGAGGAGATTAGGAATGAGATTAAATATTTTTTAATCCCACCAAAATATTAAGCATATGTCCATGGATAAACTGTCCGACTTAAGTCTTTGTAATTTTCTTATTGCATATAGAATTTTTTCCACCTTAATTTATTACAAAAATATGCTTAATATATTTCGTTAGAATTTCAAGTTGGTTACCGCATGCGTAGCACGTGGTGGTCCAACTAGTATTGAACTAAGAAATAAAGAAGGGCACTGCTGAACAAAAAGTCTCTCAGTTAAAAAGCAAATAGATAATAGGTGAAGAAAGGAGAAAGATTCAAACCAGGATTGCAAAACAGTTGCTTTAACAATGTAACTGTGCTGAAGAAGGAGCTTTACCAGCCATGATGAAATGTAACCGGCCAAACAAACTACCTTCCCATAATCCCATCTCTTCTCATTCTAGTTCTTTCTGCTTTGTGCAGCAGGGGGTGCCTTCTTTATTGTTGTGTTGGTATCAACAGCGAGGCAGATAAGGTTCCATATATGACTTCTCTTTGACAGGGTCATATATGACTTATAAAAAGTTATAAATAAGCATCATGATGACACCCCAATATAGTCTTAAACAAGAGAATCTGGCAATGGATTTATCAGATGAAACTTTAAACGAGCAAAGCAACTAGTATATAGATACATGTGCATCAGATGACTTGGAGCTGAAAACCAATGAGAGGCGCTTCACATCCAACAACGGATAAATCCTCTCCTTGGGCTTCATCAAGCCAGTCCCAGAAAGTGCATTGGTTGTTGTACGTTTTTTAGATTATCAGCAGCATCAGGCTAACCCCTCTTTAAATATTTTTTGACAGAAATATACATGATAAGGCTAGATAAAGAGGACGAACAGTATGCCCTTTAACATTCCTACATCCTAAAGGAGGTTGTGAAGTAATATTACCAGGGCCCTCCAGAAAGTCTGGACTCTTGAGCACTCAAGTGCCAAGTACATATTATAATTTCCTTCCATGGTGCACTTAATTAATAGAAACTTGTGGCTAAAAAATGTCAATAGAGATCTGAAAGTCAGCTGGTTGCTATTATCAAAACTCCGTATTTGATTTTTGACATTTCCACCAGTGTGGTGTACAAGCACAATCACAAGTATCGCTATGGCATACAATAATACTAAGCTAGCAAGAGATTTACAAATCCCAAACTAGTACTGACCCGTGTGGTATAGAAGCACAATCACTCAGACATTACATTAGTCTGACAACACATAATTGATCAAAATCTCAAAGCATTTGATACAAAATCTACTCTTCTAATTTTCAATTGAACCTCAAATGCTGATAAACCCCTTCTCCTTGAGGTCATCAACAGTCTCCTTGAGACTTGTTTTAAGAGGAATATAGTCGACACCCAAACTTTGAGCTTTTATCTGAGAAACCTGGTATGGCGGGTCCAAAGGTTCATCCCCTGCACACCTACAGAAATTTGGCTTCTCAGAAAAAAACGAACACAAGAACAGTTCATAGTTATGAGATAAACACTTGAAAGTAGTGAGTATTAAAGTAGGACACAGCTTACTTCTCAGGGAGTACAGCATCAGGATAAAGCTCCCTCAATATTTTCACAATTTCTGAAAAATGAGCAACAGTTCCAGCTACACAATACCTACCATTAGCCGAAGCGACTTCAAGCGCCAAGATATGTGCATTGGCAACGTCTTTAACATGGACCCAACAGAAAGTTATATTAGGATAAGTTTCTGACCCTGCATATATCCAAGAAAGAACAAAGCATAGCAAGTCAGTATAACATGTTAAGCGGACCCAGTATTTTAGAATTTGGGGAATCAACATTGCACTTCGTCCACCAACGCTAAACAAATGAACAGAAAAATTCCCTAAATAACACAAAGTACTTTCATGGGGGTACTTTTACGAAGAAACTAGGTCTTAGTAAAGCCATTAAAACATCCATGATCTGCCCATAATGGTAACAATTTTTTATAGTCTAGAAAAAAGAACAACATTTCCAATGTTTAGATGATCTCAGGTCATTGGATTTTGGGCTATATCATTCTGGTACAATAGGGAAGGAGTCTCAAACACTATGCATACCATTGAGCAATTCCACCATTTCAGCAGAACTTGCGTTAAGTGTTGGTTGTAATAATGGTCCAATTACAATTGCTGGATTTATTGTTACCATGTCAAAATGCTTGTCTTTCACAAATTTCCATGCAACATCTTCGGCCAAAGTTTTGGAGAGTTGATACCACTTCTGCAAGCCTCAAAAGACAAAATTAATTTGTCGAAAGGCAAATTGGAAATTTTTGGAATAACTAGAGTACAAAGAACCTACTCAACCAAGTTAGATCACAAATAAATTAAGTGGCTCTTATGTATGAGAAAGGAAAACAAACTTTTGGTCAATCATGTCAAGGTACGAACTCAACCAATAGTTGAAGGCCCATAATAGTTTTATACTTTATTACGCCCCCTTACACAAGAGCCCTTTAACTTGAAGTGTGGATGCAGCATAAAGCTCCTCGTACCTAGCGCTAAATATTCCACTAAGGAAGGAGGGGTGGATGAGATTTGCAACCATGGTCAAACTAGCTCCAATACCACGTTAAAATATGGAGAAATTATATTGTATTGACTTGAATTGTAATATGTGAATAATGTGAAGTACATGGCCAGTATATATAGCCAAAGAAAACATAAACTTATTCCTAATAGGAAATGACTAACAACTTTCCTAATGATAAAGATAACTTATTAACACTTCCTCCGTGTCTCAATACTTGCAACATTAGCATAATAATCAATATTCATCTACCATTCCTATGCCATATTTTCTCGCAAGTGTATAAAAAAATATAGCCAAGTGGAGTCTTATTTGATTCGTCTTAATGCATACTAGCATAATGTCAACTTTTTATAATTTTTATTTATCAGTTAGAGATATTAAAATTCAAAGTATTGCATTGAATAGCGTGTAGGCAAGAATTGCTGCAAGCATTGGGAATGGAGGAAGTATATGAGAGCTAATAACATAAGACTTATGGTAAGTATAAACTACCCATTATAATTTCCTAACATGAGTTGATCTTGTATTCTCAATAATCATTAAACAAGATAAGTAGGAAACAGATAGATGATACGATGAACACCTCTTTTTCTGTGCAGAAGTTGGGATCAGAATACCAACTTTCGTCAACCACCACCTCAGGGCCTAAAGGTTTACCATTGTACAAAACTGCAGCAATTGAAGATGTGAGAACTACTCTCTTTATTGATGGAACCTTTGCACATGAATTGAGAACGTTCAGTGTTCCCTTCACAGCTGGATCAAGAAGCTCAACCTTATATGATCAAAAAGTGGAGAAAACAAAGGTTAGTTCTGGGATTGAATCAGTGAAAAAAATATGACCATATACTATAAACAAAAGGAATAGCAAGTACCATGTCAATGACGTCATACAGAACTATATAAATCATCGGGGTACTACTCTTCTCCACATCATACAATTGGTTTGTATCTTTTATGCTGGTCAAAAACCCCTTACTGACCTTATTCTCCGTTTGATGTGTAATCTTCTCAGAGCTCAATGAGCATTTTTTTTCGAAATAGCAGAAGACAAGCTTCTACTTTAAGTTGCTGATTTGATGCCAAAGACTATTGTTGCTATTGCATGCCCCTCTCTTCATCTCATATAATCGAATACTATAGTCTATAGTAGTATAGATACCCCCATTTGCAGCGTTTAGAGAGGTCTAAACATACACAGTCTTACCAAAAAATCTAGATGATAGCAGTGAAAACCGTAGCAGGTTGATAGCTTCATTTAGAACAGAATTTATAATGCAAAAGGTTCCACGCTTAACAAGCAAAATGCAAGAAAAAGAAAAGAGAGATGACAGAAGGATAGCTTGAAACCTGCGGGTCTTTAAAATCAAAATATAAGGGAGATGCAGTATGAAAAACTCCTTCACACCCTTCCACAGCAGCATCAAAAGCACCCTCCACCATCAGATTTGCAGGAAACAAGTGAAGTCGCTCCTTAGCTCCATCTAGAGCACGCAAATGCTCTACTTTCTTTGGATCATCTGTAGTGATTATCAACTACTCGTAAAACTAAAGAAGCTTTCCAACATTATCTAGTCATAGAAATCAAAAAGTATGCTCCACCATTTCAGAATAGGTAAACTTCATTTAGATATGAGAAAAACATCAGTCACAATTAATTTTGTTACTTTACGCAATTTTCTAAATTTCTTGCAAACTGTGAGTTGAAACTTGAAATAAGAGAGTTATGATGAGTTTTGAGCTAATTTTTGCCAATCTTCATGACTTGCAAATTAAAAAACTGAATTATGTAACACAGTTTTGTAACCATGTAATAGGCATGCTATTTCTCAACAATTGTGAATGGGATGCATTACTTACTCCTCACTCCTCAGTAGTGATACATTGATACTAATACAGACAGTCTAATCAACCCAAGGGTAACAACACGGTTTTTGAATATTTGGGTATGGTTAATTCTAAGAATTAAGAAGATGGATAAAGGCTTCAATTAGCACCAATGATCCGAAAGTGTAAATTAAAACAAGATTGTGGAAGGAAATTAATCAAAGTAGCAATCTAAATAAAATTGTAGCGAGTGACCACTTCTTGGAAAGCTCATGAAATGTAGAACAGGCTCCAACCGGTTTCATAGCAAAAGGATAATCAAGTAAGTAGATATAGCTGACATAGTGAAGGTGTGCTGATAAGAAAAGGTTGTAGTAGCTTACTAGGAGTTCTATTTTGCTTTCTCTTGTAATTCTTTGCTTATTATATTGATTTAGGTGTTATAACATATTAATATGTACTATAGATAGACAAGAGCTACTAGGTTGCAAAGAAGAATTGAGTTTTGAATGAAAATTGAAACAAGTTTGTTTCTTAATCCTTAAATATGTTGTTTGAGTTTAACTAAGAACGTATCTACTTGGGACCTTCTTGGACAAGTAATTCAAATCGATTATAAAATTTTAAGAGCTAATCTCTTAATCATAACCATAATTATAATCATAATCATAATATTAGTTTTTTTTTGGGCAAATAATTGTAATGATAATATTATTATTAATAAGGACAAATTAAGACAATGTTTTTCCCATCAGTGAAAAGCATAATAGATGAAAATGAGATGGGAAAGAGAAACATACTAGGATTACGAACAGTAGCATTAACAGTGTAACCACGCTGAAGAAGAAGCTTCACCAGCCATGAAGCAATGAAACCTGATGCCCCAGTCACACACACTACCTTCCCTTCTCCCATCATTTTTTTCGATCACCTGAAAGAAAACCTCCCTTGAATATTGTGTATAAGAAACAATTTCCAAGGACTTTACTTTGAATGTATACATCCGCCATATTTGACCTCTGACTGTGAGTGTCACTGTCATATGTAATTAAACTACTACTTCGGTAATACACCCTCAATTTCTTAGAGGATTTCCCATTTTCTTTGGGCACAAAATCTAGGAAAAGTGATTAGTGTGGGGGCTAAAATTTTATTTTATGATTGAAAAGTAAGATAGTAGATACTTCCTCCGTTTCGCAATACTCGCAACATAAGCATAGTAACCACTATTCATTTACTATTCTTATGTTATATTTTTTCACACGTGTATAAGAAAAAATATAGTCAAGTGGGGTCTTATTTGATTCGTCTTGATACATACTATCATAATATCAACTTTTTATAATATTTACGTATCAATAATTAGAGATATTAAGGTTCAAAGTATTGCATTGGATAGTGTGTAAACAAGAAACGTTGCGAGTATTGCGAAACGGAGGAAGTATAATTAATAATTGTTTAGTAAGAGTCTAAGAGAGAGTGCATAGAGCCAAGTGTTTTTTGTATGATATTATATTAGGTATACTATATCTAAATAAGGAAATAGGAAATGTAATTGGGACAAACAAAAATGGAAAATTGGAAAATCCTTTGGAGGTCGGATGGAGTATATAATTTACAATGATTAAACATTTTCTACTCATATTTTATATTAAATCGTTGCAAGTGATATGTTAAAGAGATAGTAATTATACACATGTTTATGGACAAATTAGCATTTAGCAAAGACTAGTGAATGACCAAAGTTTTAAGAGTGAAAAAATAATACTTCCTCTGTTTCTTTTTAACTGCAACGATTGGATATTTTTTTTTCTCTACTTTATGTCAAATCGTTGCAGTTAAAAAGAAACGGAGGAAGTAATATATTATAAAAGAGGAGAGAGGAGAGAGAAAGAGGAGACCAGATAGGAAGAATGAATTGAGGAAGTCATTCTTGAAATTTTGAGGAATCAAAGGCATTACTCCATGTGTTCATTAATGCGCGAAGAAATTTTGCCACTTGTAGTTGTCATGCCATCTTATTTTAACGGCTCGGATTTCTTATACATTAATATATTTATTGTAGTTTTATAATGGTTATCAAAAAACAATTTACAAAGTAAAAAAAAACGAACAAAAGCAACACCATTATTTTTATTTATATTTTGTTCGATAAAATGACACCCATATTGACACATTTCTAAGATTGTAATCGATAAACTAAACTAAGATTAAAATTAGGAGAAAATTGCAAACTGCACCGCATCAAACCATTTTATGTGGCGCGGTTTGGGTTGGTTCGGAAAAATCTCAAACCATTTTTGTGTGATTTGGTTTAGGTTACATCCCAAACCGCATGAACTCAACCCTTGGTCATCTTTTTCCCCTATTATTCTCTAGTCTATTTACTCCCAAAAAAACTTACAATCCTAATTAATCAATAATAATTAAAATCTTAGTTTGCAATATTTTATTCATTTGTCGATTAAAAGTCTAAAATAACAACAATATGAGATATAAAAAGTATAGGACTAATAGGAGAGAGAGTATTATTATTTTCGTATTTGATAAAGTACTACATCCATCTCATAATAGATGATACACTTCCTATATTAGTTCGCCTCACATTAGCTGACACACTTCTATAAATGGCATAGGAGTATAATAGAAATATTATTATTTCATATTAATGAGTCTAACATATAATTAATTTAATAACCCACCCACTCCAAACCCCTATAATGTGCCCCACCAACGTGTATTTTATGTAATAAAACAAATATCAATAATCAACCACACTTAATAAAATAAGTTAGTCAAATAACACTTGTAAAACTTTGTGTCAGTCAAACTATATCATCTAATATGGAACGGATGAAATAGAATCTAAGGGTACAAAGAGGACCCAAATTTTGTCCTTTTCACCTTTTGGGACCTCAATTTTTTTTCACCGTTTAGGACCCATATAATTTTCTGGTGAGAAATAGCAACTAGGGTTAATATATGATCCCAAACAATCATATACTTAAGAAATAAAAAGGTTTTTATTATTTTCTCCTGATTTCTAAATCTCTTTATCACTTCATCTCCCTTACCGTTATTTTAACTTCCACCAAACATAAATTATCACACCTTAAACTTCTATCTTTGGTTGTCTTTTTTTTTTTTCTTGGCTGGCTTCTTTGGTGAGCCCTCCTCCACACTTCTCTTACTAGTCTCGGTAACCTCAGTAGGAACATCAACAACTTGATTTGAAGAGTCTTCTGTAAAGTCTTTGTTGGATCAACTCCACACTCATTTGTGCTTAGGATTGGCTTTGGGCATTGCCTGTCGATGTTGAAGAGAAAATGGAGGAGATTGAAAAGTTGGAGACTGGTAAGTAATTTATAGTTACTGCTTCAGTGCTTCACTATTTTGTTTATGTTTTTACTTATTTTTCATTAACGATCTCTGCATCTTCTTTGTACAGATCTCTTGAAGATAAGTATAGCTCTTCTCATGCATCCTGACAAAGATTATGAAGCCATGCTTTGTTACGAATTACTTGTTTGAGGTAAATTACTTGGACGGCTTTTTTTATTGTCAACAAACATTAGCGTTAAGCTAGTTAATGAGTGCGCTTGTTATAACGGACTACCTATGTCAACGAGTTTCTTCAAACGCTCGTAACTTCACGCTCCGAACTCTGTTCCCATGATTTTTTTTCAAACCGCTTATCTTTTCGAGATTTACAACGTGTTAACAAATTGCCACTTTGGTGAATCAGTGATTTAGCACTGCAATTGTTATTGTTAACAAACCAGACTATTTTTCTTTCAGTTTTATGTTTGATTGGGTTGCAAAGAAGGTATTCTCAAATCTCAAAATGGATGAAACTAACAGCAGAAAAAAGGTATGCATAAGATGGCTAAGACTCAAAGAGTAGAAAGAGGGATGAACCACTCATGGAATTTATAGTTTTTCCATGTCCACGGCCAATTTTTTTCTGCATTGGATATTGGAATCAAGACTAAGATTATGAAATACTACCTCCGTTCCATATGTATTGCAACATAAAGAGTTTTACGCCTCCCAACGCACTACTTTAGACGCTAATATCTCTAATTTTATTTAAGTAAAAATTATAAACAGTACATATTAATTAAGCATATATCGAGACGAATCTAACAAGATCCCACATGACTATATTTATCCTTGTGTATAAATCACAAAAGAGGATCAAAGGATAGTGTATGAATAGTGCAAAATATCAAATGTTGCAATACCTATGGAACGGAGGTAGTAGTTTATTTAGTTACAATCTTATATGTATTCCGCGTAACAAATTCACACTTTAAAGGCTTCAAAATGTAATATTTTTAGCAACTTCATAGTTTTATTGTACAATCTAGTTTTTTTGGAGCTCATTTATATGATTTTAATAGCGAGTTTATAATTGATAAATTAAAACAATTTCAATTTAGATAAACAAGGGGCAAACCGCAAACCGTTTGGTTTGGCCCGAAGCGTGATTTGTGTTGGTTCAAAAAAACACAAACTGTTTTTGTCATTAGGTTTGGGTTACATCCCAAACCACACCAACCCAGCCCACGCAGCCCTAAGTGAGACTGATATGAGAGAATACATTTCGCCACCAAATTGAAAAGCATCAAAGAAGTACTCTTAAAGCCTGAAGTCCTCACAGTTACAGAACCTGCAAAAAAAATCTCATCGGACAGATTCGCATACACAGCGTTTCGAGTATCAATAGAGACAAATGATAATATCATTAATCCCACAAAATATAGCTTTAATAATTAAGTTACACGACAGATTAAATACAAAATTTTCATTCTCATGAACAATTGAAATGTTGACCAGCATCATATATCAAGCAATGCCCGAAAACCTGCTTACTGATTTATTCTGCAGGTAAGTTACATGCAACATCTACAGAATGAAATCAAATTAGGCTCATTTGCCCAGTCCTCTTTGCCAAGGAAACGGCTCAATGCACTGCTTCACCAATCTTCAGGTGTTTGTAACTGGGAAATGAACACCCAATCAATATTTGCCCCCAAAGCATGCAATAGCTAATCTCTATTCTCTACGGGAAGAGGAGGGGGACACCATAAATCAACGTATTCTCTAGTTCATAGGCATAAATCTGTAACTTTACCCTTTTTTATTTTTGAAAAAAACACCTTGAACAAAAAATGGGACGTTTCGCACACATCGCTTGAATTCAAAACTAGTGTATTATACTCTAGGTAGTAGGTATCGTATGTGCAAGCCCTTGCAACCTTTCCAAATGCAAGAATAAACGCAACAAAAGCAAGAAGAAAGAAGGCCATAAAAAAATATCATTACATTAGTGTTGAATAAGCTATAATAAAATTTCGTTACGCGATATAATCCTTCCCTAACTGATAAAATGCTAACCGCATTTCTGCTTTTACACAAATGAATATTGTGCATAATAATAACTCTTGTCAGCAACGAATAGACGCTGCAAGTATATAGATAGATAGAAGTTTTAATAACACGAGGCCTAACATCATCTGTCAAACCTTCCTCGAAAGACAACCATGAGGAAAAAAGGGTAATACTAACATATAGCTAGAAGTTAGGAGTGCAGTGAGCAAGGAATAGCTCGGTTAGTTAGAGCATTCCTCCCGGTTCCAAGAGGTCTTGGGATCAAATTACATCCCGCCTACATGGCTCCTTATACATCCAAAAAAAAAGTATATAGTGCAAAAATAGATGCTCTCTGAGCTAGGACTGACAGTGACAACATCGATAAACATATTCTACAGCTACTGCGGCAAAATGAAGCAACCTCAAAGAGCTGTCCGACAAACAGATAAAAACCTTTACTAGTATTAGTGCCTGAAGTTTTGATGAGGCGAAATGACCACATTACAAAGACTATTCTGTCCGTTGGGAGGTACAACGTGTAAATCAGGAGTTGGGGAGATGTCTAAAAAGTGAACATAGAAAGTCGCCTTCCAACCACACATTTGCACAAGACTATAAAAAGGTCTAAGCATCTTCAGGAAAAAAAAAACTGAAAGGTTACTTATGTGGAGAAATCTAGTACCAGTTCAACGGAATCAATATTCAAAAGCACTACAAAACATGCGGTCCATGGAACCACAAAAATATCTGACCAATTTTCTAAAGACATCAATTTGAGAAAAAGATGAATTGCAAAACGATTTTAGCAAATGCAATATCACTCACAAGAACATTCAGGTAACAATGCTCCACATTCTTGAGAAATAAAAAATTACCCAATTGGATGGAAGTAAAATAAAAAGGAGAAAAATAGATGGTCATATGTAAGACTAGAGAATTTCTATATAGCCCTCAAGCCAGACATGCATGCAGACAGCCAGACACCAGATAAGCACAGACAGCTTCATAATCAAAATCAATAACATAAATCGCTCCTCGGTGGATCAAACATCTAGGTTCTACCAACAACCTCTACAGAATGATGATAAAGCATGGCCAAGCATTAACTTAATAAATTGCTAGCACACAGAATAAAGCAATAAAACAAGCAGGATTATGAAGCAGGTGGCCAAAAGCTGAAACAAAAATGAGACTTAAATCAAGATTATGAAGTCATGGAAATAATTCAGACCAATTAAAGTGGCGGCAGATAGCCGATCAAAATGACAATATAAATCACTAAATGGAAGCAATTGTCAACCCACGTCATAATGGCAGGGTCAGCATTCATATTCATAACTAGTCAAATTGCAAATAAATTCATATAAGGTGAAAATTCCTCAAATATTTGCAATGCTTATATGCTCTTGATAATTATTCAAAAGGAAAAAGGGTCTTTTTGATCGGCTTTAGTTGGGTGGGTGTTGGGTTCCGGCCATATCATGGTGATAAATTATGTGATTAAGTAACCAAGTGTTTCATGTCAGTTCGGGTCAGACCATATTAATGTCTCTTGATGATTAACCTTTATAATAGATTGATGAACATAAGTCAACTCGTCTATGGGTTGGGTCAATCAGATTAGGACCATAATTGTGTTATCTAGTTCTGAATACAACTAGTGTTTGGCTGATCCAATTCACCTTATCCAAAATGAGGCAATTTTGCTAGTTCTGCAATTCCTAAAAAATCGTTATTATCTTTGTGAGGCTAATGTTTAACTCTTAATTTTTTGCCTTTGTAAACATTTATAAAAAATACGAAGAATAATAGGAAAATAATTCTTAATACACTCCATTTTAGTATGTTACTAGTTGGGTTTCTTTGCTACTTAAATACAACCTACTTTGACTCTGTTTTTCACTTACATAAGTGATACGCTTTCCTTGGGAAATGTCAGAATAAGTGTCACTTCTTAAAAATGAAATTTGCAAGGGGCAAAATTACATGGTTTGCCTTTCTCAATCAAATTAAGTACTCCCCCCGTCCCATATTAGTTGGGACACTTTCCATATATGGTTGTATCATATTAATTGAGACACTTCTATTTTAAGCATAGACCCACAAATATTTTATTATATATCACCAAACTAATATACCCCGCTCATTCACCGATTTATGTGAAAAACATTAAAATATTACTCTCCTACTATATTAACTTCCTAAAATTACCACATCACTTTCTATCACATCAACTTATACAATAAATTAACGTAATCTACATCATATTCTATTAACTTCCTAAAACCATGTGCACAAGCTATTGTTGCGATTAATATGGGACGGAGGAACAAAATCACACTTCTTCGAGCTCTTACCTCACTCTCTCTTCATTTTTTCGTTGAAACCCTAAAATAGTTGACGGAAGAAAGAGAGGAGAGAAGAGAAGAGAAGAGGTAGTTTCTTCTTCGAGATCAAACGAAAGAGGAAAGGAAGAAACGAGATCTACTTCCTCTATCTTCTTCGATCTAAGTTGGATGTTGTTTTAAGAAGAGGAGGTCGTTGTTGAGTTGTATTCGGTGTCAATGGGTGGTTTTTCAGTGGTTATGGGCTGATGTGGAGTTGTTTTCGGCTGGTATGGGTTGGTTTCGGATGTTGTGCAGTTTCGATGGCAGTGGGTTTTTCCATTCCAATGGTTGTAAGGTGGTTTTTAGAGGTTGTGAGGTGGTTGGTAGAAGTGTATTTTCGGTGTTGGGATGGTGGAAATGGTGGTGGTCGGATTGTGGATGGGGTTGATTGTAAATTGTTTAATCAAGGTTTACCTATGCTTCTTATTTTAATTAAATTACCCTTCTACTTAACTCTGGTCCCAACTTTCTCTCTATCTTCCTTGGTTTTTCCCCACATTCTCTATTCCACTTATGAAGACACGCAGGAAGTACATAACAACAAATGTCACCATGTAAATGTCACTAAATTAATTTCAAAGCATATTTTCAAAATACCATCATCTTACAAATATAACTAATAGATAGTTGAAGTCTTGAAGACATTAATGATCAATGTGTGCATGAGCATACATGAAACTTCACTGCAGGATAGGTTATACCATGTTCCATTCAGACACAGGGCCTTTTCCATTTAATAAAGAAAAACAAGAACCCAATCACACTCGTTATTTTGGACTGTGATGGCTATTGCTTCTTCAATCAAGAATGCGGGAGCATCCAAAGTTCACCATCAACAACAACAACAACTAAACCTTACTCCCAAAATGATTTGGGGTCGGCTAACATGAATCGTCACCGGAACCGTCGACAAGAGTGACAAAAAGTTTTAAAAGTTTTTAGAAAAAGTTTTGAAGTTTTAACCAAAGTTCACGGAATGGGATTAAAAAAGCCCTCAAGGACACCGAACAAATTAAGTACCCACAAATTTACAGCGCCTAGACCCTCTACTTCATTAGGGTTTCTAGTAGTATTTAGTGAGATCTAATGAATTCTAATACACTCAGCCCGTGTTTGGTTACATATATTTTTTGCTCAGAAACGGAATCAGGTAAGGAAGCCCGTTTTTTTTGTTGTTTGGTGAGAGAGTAGGAATATTCTATTCCGTTACTCAAATGTAACCCAATCTCTCAATTCGTTACCCTACTCTCCTCTGCAATAACAGTTCACGTTACTCACATCTAATGAATTCTCTCATCACTGCTAAACTCTCGGAATCTTCTGCAAATGGGAGCCAAAAAATCATCATCTCACTACAGAGCATTCATTTTCTTATTATTTAGATTTGCATGTGGGCTTTCTCTTTTCCAGCTTGGATTTGTATATGGTAGATAGTTCATCTACATTCAAATTTTGTGTTTCCAAATTTGGAAGTTAGCTTCCAAGTTCTGCAGTTTCATCTCCTCTCAAATCCCTGATTTTTTTCATCTTTACCCCCTCAAATCCCTAGTTTTCGAGTCTTTAATGCTCCAGTTTTTTTTGTTAATTAAAATCTGGGTCATTTTCCTTGTCTGGATTGTTTTTGACTTTCTCTTATGTGTGCATATCATTTGTTCGATGAAATCTTCTGGAATGAATTGTGCTTTTGTTATGTAGTAACCTGGAAATTTTGAGTAATTGCAATATTTTGTGATGCAATAAGAAATAAAATCAGTTTTAAGCGATTCCATTACTTGTTTAAACCAAACAAATGATAAGGGTAAGGGTTCCACCCCCTTATCTGTTTCCATTCCGTTTCCATTTCATTAGCCATACCAAACACCCCCTCAGTAGATTGGGGATATCCAGAACAGGGCTGACGTACAGCTATACCTTGCAGGCTCGCACACTTAAATTAGCAAAGTGGGTATGGGTGCATGATACTTAATTGGTTGTGCACCTAATTAGCACAGCATTAGGTTGCTTTTCTACCTAAGGAAAATAATACTTAGCAAGAAAAAGAATTATAGCTTGCAACTCCTACTAAAAATCGCTAAAAACCCTTTAAAACTACTTCAGATCCAGATCCTACATCAGATCCTACATATCGAAGTTTGGAGGTGTTTAGGGGGGAGAGGAATCGAATGGCTGACAACATTTTTCAACATGATTTGGAGACACAACAAAATGTCATTAGAGTGGAGAAAGTGTACTTTGATTCCTTTGTATAAGAACAAAGGCGATGTACAAAAACTACCGATAAATCAAACTAATGAGTCATACGATGAAACTTTGGGAACGAGTGATTGAGCAAAGACTTAGGAAACATGTGAAGATATCGGAGAACCAATTTGGATTTATGCCAAGAAGATCGACTATAGAGGCCATCCACCTCATGAGACAGACAATGGAACATTACCGTGATAGGAAGAAGAATCTACATATGGTTTTCATTGATTTGGAGAAGGCATATGATAGAGTACCAAGAGAGATACTTTGGTGGGCGTTGGCAAAGAAAGGTGTTCCACAAAAATATATAGATATCATCAAGGATATGTATGAGGGGGCAATTACGAGTGTGCGGCCTACGGTGGGGAGGACAGAAGAGTTCCCTATTACGATCGGAGTGCATCAAGGTTCTGCACTTAGCCCCTTTCTCTTTTCTTTAGTGATGGACGAACTAACGAGGTCAATTCAAGATGATATACCGTGGTGTATGATGTTTGCGGATGATATTGTGTTGATTGATGAGACAAAGGAAGGTGTTGAGAGTAAGTTGGAATAGTGGAGGTATACATTAGAAGCCCATGGATTTAGATTGAGCATAAGTAAGACGGAGTATATGGAGTGCAAATTCAGTGGGTTACAAGCAACGAGGCAGGGGCGGTCACTTTGGATAGCAAAGTGGTTCAATGATCAAACATCTTCCGTTACCTTGCATCCATTCTCCAAAAGGATGGAGAACTGGATAGAGACGTGGCTCATAGAATTAACGAGGATTGGTTAAAGTGGAAAAGCGCCACCAGGTTCCTTTGTGATTCTAGCATTCCCCAAAGATTGAAGGGAAAGTTCTACCGTACGGCAATTAGGCCTGCTTTGTTATATGGCACCGAATATTGGGCGGTGAAACAATGCCACGTTCATCTTAACGTGGCGGAGATGCGTATGTCGCGGTGGATGTGTGGCCACACAAGGAAAGACCGATTAAGAAATCAAGTGATTCGGGAAAAAGTTGGAGTTGCAACGATTGAAGAATAGATGAGGGAGAATAGGTTAAGATGGTTTGGTCATGTGAAAAGGAGATTAGGTGATGCACCGGTGAGAAGAATTGAAGAGTGGAGGAGTAATCAAATCGTAAGGGGTAGAGGAAGACCTAAGATGACTTGGATGAAAGTAACTGAAAGTGATATGAGGCTACTTGGGATTGAGGAGAGCATGGTGTTGGATAGCAGTGGGTGGAGGGGCAGTATCCATGTGGAGGAAGGGGTGTGATTACAACATTTATTTGTTTTTCTCAATTGTGTTGGTATTTAAAGCCTTTTGAAAACCTCTTTTAAAACTTTTTGGTGTAAACCTTGTTTTCAAAAACTTTTTAAAAAATTCTTAAAACTTAAACCTTTTTAAAAACTTTTAATCACCCTTGTCGATGTCATCTCCTTTGGCAACGGTTTTAGTTGACGATTCATGTTAGCCGACCCCAAATCACTTTGGGAATAAGGCTTAGTTGTTGTTGTTGTATAGTTTTAGGCTAAGCTTTGAAACTTAACTTAGAAAAGCAGACATACAGAGGCACAGAGCTGCTATCAGCCACACAAACAACTTAAGTTAAAATATAAAACCAGTTTAAACAAAATTGAACAGAAAAACTTCTATTGCTAATCTGAGAAAAGCATACAACAGACAAAGAAAAGGGAAACAGTAAAAACTGAAAGCCCAGTAGAGACTAGTGATCAAATACATATTCATCATCTAAAGGGAATCATCTTTAACCATATCACATTCAGGAACTTTTTTTTTGTGCGCTAATACATCAAGCACATAGAATAAGGAATTAGAAACAAAGTTATGAAGGTTTAATTGATGCACATCATGTTAACTTAATAATACAAGTCATATATTGGACTATTTTACTTTTTTTACAACTTATGAATCCCAGTACTCATTTGCACTCTTTCTCTAACAGAGCAACAGACAATACAGCTACATCTAGTTATCATCATCATCCATATCACAGTGAACTACAGTTAATCCAATCAAAGGGGAGAATAAAAAATAGTGGTCAAGCCATATATACTAGAAAGCAAAGTTCTGACCAGTGAGAATATTTTGTTTTCTTTTTTCTGTTTTTCATTTAACACAGATGAAAGCTCGCGGAAACACAGAAGCACCAAATAGATGGTATTCTGGGCGTACCTATATTTTAATCAAGCAGCGGCATTCTTCTCTACTGGAAATAATATGTAGGTAGCTACTTCATAGAAAAGATGAATAAGCTTCAGGCATGATTTTCCTGTACATGCCTTTTGTGATCCCTATCGGGATAAGCAAGGCGGCCTATCCTGTTTTTTTCTTCAGAAAAATCCCCTGGCATATCACGCCATCTTTTTCCATCACTTATTTTGTCCGGTGGGCTCCCAGCTTTTCTCTTCCGATCATTTGACTTGGGTGATTGGTAATCCCAGCTAGAATCATCTAATGCAGACACCTCGCCTTCTTCCACGTTCTCACTATCAAGTCCAGGTAATTGCTGGTCCTTTGAGACCATATGTGGCCGATCTCCAGACACCTCAAGATGCTTGCTATGATCTGATCTATCATTATCTAGCTGAGTAGAAGGCAGAGGCCAATTCTGCTTTTTTTCCTGCTTTATTTTCTCACTCTCAGCAGCAGCTAATTCAACACCCTCTTCTAGCTCCTTCATAATTGGATCATACTCATCCAATGAATCTTTCTTTCTAATCACATCTGCTCGAGACTTCCTTCTCTTTTCACGTAATTCCTTTAGCTTGTTTGTGTCTATCTTCTCAATCATTTCAGATGGTGATTGTGTTTGCCCAGCTTCTTTGACTTCAATGTTATTGGTATTGTATTGTTCTTTTGGATCCCCCCCTTCTCTCACTCTATTTCCCCCAATATTCTTTTCTTTACTATCTTCACTACTATTCCACTCTGGACCAATTCTCATATTTTGAGCGTCTCCCAAATCCTCCTGATAAACCGAGGGCTCCACAGCTCTATGCTCTTCATGCCCCTTGTGATCTGAATTACCATAATCGTTATTCCGATTATGAGAGCCTCTAAGGGGTCCAGCGTGTTTGTTTGTAAGATCAGGCAACTGATGACCACTTGGTGGTTTCAAGGTCCCTGGCTTTGTAGCTGCTCCAGCTTGAGAAGCATTACCATTTGGCACTTGCTCTTCAGTCGAGGTTCTTGATGTTGGTCTGTTAGGAGCCCCTCCAGCTACACTGCCTTCAGCTTCACTACCTGGGTTTGGTGGTGCTCTGTTCTGTTCATAAAGTTCCAACATTTGATTGCTAACCTCTGCAAGAGAAAAAGATAAACATGAATATAACAATCAGAACCGTTTGATAATTAAGAAAGTACTGCAGCACATAATCTCCTGGCATAATGTCCCTGTTCCGAAATGTAGGATGTGGGGGGGGGGGACTGATAGGATATAAACATTTACAAGAAACAGCTATCTGCTGCCATGATGGCAAAGCAAGCTCTTAAGTTAAAGGACCAACCCTCCAATTGACGTGGGGTGACATCAAACTCTTGCCACCAGACCTTCTCGCCATCTGATGGAAGTTTGACTTTAAGAAACTTGGCAGCAAGGAAGATGGCACCTGCTGCTATGTGATGGGGCTTAAATTGCAAGCAAAGAGATGTCCGCAGCCTACATGGCCAATTTTTAGTGTCAATTACGGGTTTAGACGAAAGATCTTCATGTCATAGAACAAGATTTTCATATACATCATACCCATCATTGACAAAATTCCAAGCAACCTGGGCGAGGGCATTCTGTGCAACCTTGAATTTCTTTATAGCCTCAACAAGAGGTTTATATGGATGTTGCACATTCAAATCAAAACCAAGAGTTGCAAGTACAACCCTTTCCCCCAGTAAAATTAGCTCTTTTTGTTGTTCATAAACCTCCTGCATGTTAAATCAAACATAAATAGATCAAAACATTTACTCTCCCAGTTTACATGTTTCTGATACAAACATGAATACATCATTCATTCGAACGGGAAAGGAGTGAAAGATGTACGAAGCGTAAAGCAATAGTATCTACTAATATACAAGTAGAAAACATACAATAACGAACAATTGAATATCTGTCTCCCTCAGAGTCAAATTTCCACTTATATGGGCAGAGCCCTTTTCCAGATTTTTCCCACTCAAACACACGGAAAACATGTAAATTGAAGGTTTGCTAAGAGCAGGATTTTCATTTTCAGCCAAGTAGTCTACTTAGACAAGTAACAGAGAGACGAGAACGACATTAATAGAAAAATGATATCTAATGACCTTTAGGGTATAGCAGGGAAGAAGAAGAAGTCTTGCTTAATCTTTTGAATGAGATATAGTAATAATCTCTCTTCCGGAAAAAAAGTTAACTATATATGTAGCAGTAGCTACATACTTCCTGGAGGCTATTTCTACCCTCTTCCGGTCTTCCCTGGGAAAAGGCTCCCCTTTTAACCTCCAAAGGGAATAAACTCTACCGAAACAAAGTTTTTGAGGCTAACAGAAAGACACCGGAACCGTGGTGAGCGCTTGTATACAGAGGAAGTAGTCCTGACTCCACTACATTGAAGTTAAAGGAAAAGGCATAAAATGAAATAAAACCAAAATCTTCTATACAGCCTGAAAAAATATAGAACCAACAGAGATAAGCAGTACTTTTTGTTTAATCTTCTGTACTGCAGCAGGATCCTTTTTATGAATTATCTCATAGGAAACAAGGATGACATCTTTCAATGGACGTGGAGTTTCCTCAACCTTCCCCGCAAGAAACATACAAGCTGTGGCTATAGTCTGCAGCAAATAAAAAATTTAAAGTCAAAAAGTGGTCTTGTCAACAGAAAGTGGGATATATAATTCGTCTATAAGCCTCTTAGGATCTTAAACCACCAACAGGAGAAAATAAAGCTCTAGAAATTGGAGGTGATGCATACCCTTCTATCATTCTTGGCATGGGACTGACGGAGATAAAAGCGGTGGCAAAAAATAATCGCTGTAGCAATTGTTACTTGAGGCCTGCGTTTACAGAAAAAAGGAGAGAAAAGAAAACCAAAGTCAAGCTTACATGTACAAGTGCAGACATTCACAAATGGGAAATGAAATACAAAATTTGCCATACTACACTCTTAAGAATCTCTATTTTATAAGGGAAGAGAAGGGGACACCAAAAACAAAGAAATAAAATAAATATTCTTAGTGCTTTACTAATTAGATAATTAACTTTTTTCCTAGTTAGATAACTGATAACTAACCGCTTCACTAATTAAGTTTTGAACTACTTTCTGCACGTGTCGCGTTCATTTGAAACTAGAGTCGCATTACTGAAAAAGTCAAATCTAACATTGATGCAAATCAATCACATCAAATTCTTCAGTCGGGTAGTAATTGGTGTGAGAATACATATCTTAGACCAAAAGCAAAACAACCAGATATGTAGAAAACATCAAAATATAAGCAACTTTGTCTGCCAGGGCTACATCGAAAGCTTTCGCACAAGAAACACAGAACGAAGCAAAATATAAGCAACTTGTAAAAAGGAGTAAACATTCTCAGACTCTTTCACGTTTACCTTCTTCCAAGTTCACAACATAATCTAGTGATTATGCTGTAAGACAATACATTTCCGTGGAAAAGTCAATTTGTTACACATGGTTCCACCAAAGTAAATTGTCTCTTTGACAAGTATTAAACCTTTGAAGTATAAAAGTCTCTAAGCATTTGTAGAGGTAATCTTAAATGACCTTTTTTGGTGTTGTACAGCTGTGTAGCCCTACCATGCAAAAGGCAGACTTTCTTAGAGGCATTGGAGTAACAAGTATACTATAGATTAAATAATGAGATTCATCGTCGTATAGCTAATACTACGTCTAAAACACAAACATAGATATGTCAAGCACACAAACACAGAAACTAAGTGTTGCTTCCATATTCACCAACATTGGTAGCAAAGCATATTAATTAAACTTGTTAACAATTTACCACAAAGGTGTGCTGGTTTACCCCAATTCGATAATTATAATCGAAGACTCAACTGTTTACAAGATAATCATGCTAGTCTTCCTTGATTGAAGTATACTGATTTCATATATGCCTAAGGTAAAAAAAAGTATCATCCCTAGACTCTAAGCCTTCATCTTAGTCAAAACTCTAGTAACGGAATTACCAATCGGTACAATTTTTCCAGCAAGGTACAAAGGTATGTAAGTTTCTGCTACCTACCCGTTCTACTATGCTAAGGATTAATATAAAAAAAAAATCCATTTCCTCGTTGTTTTTGGCCCCGCCCCAAATATCCAATGAAAAATTAGAAGGGTTTTCAACTTTTGGAGATATTCTTCTGCTTTTTCTACCAAAACATCGCTGGACTATACTTACACCAACATGCATCCAACACTAGGGCAAGAACCCCAAAAGCGAAAAACGGCGAACCTTGCTCAAAAGTCAAAAGTATAACTGCTTGACTTGCTAATTGAATATTTTAATGTAAAGTACCTTGGGTGGAATATAAAATTGGTAAACAAAAATGTGGAAAAATCGTAAAATAGGGAAACATTGACAAGTTAACAAAAAAACATTTTAGAAAATTCTACATGGTGAACAATGGTATTTTTTTCCACATGGTGGATACATTATATTTTGATTTTCTCAAGTGACCTCGGTTTTGTATATGTAATTAGGGCGTACTAATTATGTATTTAAGAGCTAACCCAAGCCTAAATGAGTGACTTGACTAACCTAGCCCATAACCAATCCACCAATAAATTGCCACATGTTCTATTTCTCTCATTGGTCCTTCTTCCTTCCAAACTTCTCTAGTTTCATATGTAACTTATAAGATTCAATCATTCAACGAATCACAGGCGACCTTTTAAGGGGAGAAACACATGAAAACTATACAATGGGTTCTCTTGACATGTGTTTCTCTTGTTATTTTTGCTTTTTCAAAAGTTGCTAAGCCTTTTGTTTCTGTTGGTGGTGTTTCTTCCATTAGAACTTCTGCATTTGGGTTTATGGTTGTTTTAAAGAGGTTGAGATTGGCTTATGAAGCAATTATTTTTGCTCTTGGCACCCTACCTGTCATTGAGCTTTGTGGGGCCACCTGTTGGTTATTAGGTGCAACTCAATCCCATTATGCTCACTGTCTTATCCATTCTAGGGTGAGTAAAATTATTGTGCTTACTTTTTGCATTAATAGGCATCATTGTTTTCGAACTATGTGGGGTAATTTTATTTTGGAGTTTATCAATGGCTCTATTCTTTGATTGGTGAATAATTCTTGCAATCTTTTGAGTCTTTGTATCATCATTTTGATGGAATACCATTCTCAGTAGTTGTTTTTATACTTCTATTATGAAACATTGTTCTCCTAAACTCTTTTTACGTGAAAAACATTCTATGTTTAGTATGAAATGAGAGAAGAAGGATCAGTTTTTATAAGAGGGTTTTATGAGCGTAATTGAACATGTTAGATTTTCTGGGTGGATTAGTTAGATTCCACGAATGATTGCACTAGAACAGAAGGCAAGAGTATTAACATGAAAAAAAGGACATCAATCAAATGAAGGAAGAAGGCAAATTCTAGTAGCCCAGGGCATGAAAGATGAAATGGTATTATCTATTGTTCAAATCTAGTAACTCCTTGGTGACTTGGAATTAGAAAAAAAGTTAGCAAACAAAAGTAGTGAACCTTAACTTTTGACAAAGTCCCCCACCCACTCAATTCTCTCACACGAAGCTTCTTTCGACTTCCTACCTCTTTTTTACTTTCATACCACGTCGCAAACATGGAAGAAGAGAGCTAAGATGAGGAGAAATTCAAAATTTGCCATTCATTAGTAATATGACCAGGCAAGAGCAAAAAAAATGTCGAGAAAAGACGGTGTGGAGGCAATCAAAGAATAATCTACTCTAACTCCTCACATACTTATAGTTGTCTCAAAGATAATTGAGCAAGGAGATAACACGAAGTCGTAGAAGCAAATTCATTAAGATTTGGGTGCAAGGTATGAAGAAGAGAACTTAGAATTTAACTTCCGCAACGAGTATTTGGCTGACTATTTTTAGCAGTACCTCTTTTTTTTAGAAGGACACTTGAAACGGAGGTAGTATATATCACAAACTGAGCCTCAGAAGGACTCTCCTAACGAAAAACCAGAGACACCAGTAGCATTCACTCTAGTCAGCAAGCAATGGATTTGAACTTACATCCGATAACAAGATTCTACACTTATTCACCCCAAAAATATGTAAAGACCACTCTGGCCTGGGTGACTAATTCACTCCAGCTCACCTAAGTCACGGGTATTATAGGTCTTTGCTTAATTAGGAAGGAGAAATTGGATGTAAGCAAATGGTTATAGCCTTGGTGAAATTTGTTTCTACATAAACAGATTAAAGACCCCAACCAGAAACCAATCTCAAAAAAAAAAAAAAAAAAACACTGCACTATCCCCATGAGTGAAACTGGACTGAATCTCATATTCAGCACGAGTATTACTTATCATCATAAAGTCAGTTTCTTGCACCCATTATTAAAGCAAGAAAAACAAATATAAATCAAGAAGCGAGAGAAGCAACAGAATTGTGACCTAGCAACTAAACTGTTTGATTCATAAAATTCGAAAAAAGAAGAAGGAAAAGGACATACACTTTGAGTCTCATTCCTAAATCTTGTAGAAAAGTGCAGTAGGACTTGCGTAAGTAAGTTTCCTTTTTGAGGTCAATAGAATCACGCCTAGAAGGTGAATTCTCTTCAATTTCCTTACGAGAGAAGTACCATCGACCACCATCTTCAGGATTCTCTTGAGACATTCTCAGTGTTACCACTTCCGGAGCTCCGATCTGTGACGAATCTCCGGAAGCCAAGCTAGCCATATATTTATTATTGTTATTGTTATACCTTCCGCCAATGCTCCGGCTAACTGAGAGATGAAACTCCGGTGCACAGTCGCAGGCAGACAGGCAGACTCCTTCTCGACGGGGTTGGATGACTTCCAATTCTCCGCCGCTAACGTGTGGATCTCCTTCTTTCTCCCCTCGCCTTCCTTTTCTCTCTCTCTCCCTCTCTCTTTCTCTATTAGGGTTTGCGCTTCTTTCTCTTCACTCTTTTTTTTGTTTTGTTTTTCCACATTTTTTTAAAACTTACACCTTCCTAATCCAAAATTTTGTTAATCAATTCCACTATTTTTTTTTAAACCAAGTTGATCGTCACATAATAGTCGCTTGCTTTGTAACTTAATCAATTGATTAAGTCGTTCGAATATTTTTAGTCATTTCTTTATCTTTAAGTAGAACGTTTTGCGCGAAGGATAAGTTATTTGATGTTAATACGATTTTTTTTTGTTTATCTCGGACACTTTCCGCCTTCTGGCAATGAAAAGGGTTGAAAAACGAGGATGGGTTCTTAACAATCAAGCCTCTAGTCAATTGTAGGATTTTTCGCCAAAAATTGGGTTTAGAGAAAAGAGGGTTCGGTAAGTTATGAGGGACAATGAACTACTATGAGACATCACTTAGCCGTTGTCGTCGCCATTTCTTACCATCTTTACATCTAGGAACCTAATTAAGGTACTAATTTCTAACCTAGTTAACTGAATTTATATAATTTATATTATATTTTTTCTAAACCATGTCTAATTTTATTTATGATATTATTTCTGATAATAGAATCCAAATTAACTATTGGTTCATGAATCATGAGACAATAGTGAATAGCTAATTATGAATATTGTTAGTGATTGGATGGCTAAGACTCAAATTAAAGGTTATTAGAGTTGGTTGAAAACTCGTAGTATGTTGTAGCCTTGAAATTGGAAATTGGAAATTGGAGCAATATGCTTCCAATTTTATTTGGGTTAATCGCGAAAAAGGGGTTGGAAAATTTATTGAAGATGATAATTAGGAGAATGAGAAATTTGGGTTGTTAAGTTAATGAGAAGTAGTATGAAATTACTATATGAGTTATTAGGAAGGGTTTTGGGCTCTTCATTATAAGTGATTGTTGATACTAGTATCTCAAGTTTTACATAAGTAATCCAAATATGCACCAAAGTATTAAGTTTTAATACATAAATAATGACAACTTATCTAATCTGAAATTAGATCTATATCCAATTGGTTAGTTTTGGATATAAGATATGGGAAAAATTGTGAATAACCACCTATACGACACACCTATTTCAAAAATAACCTCCCGATTTTCATTTGCGTTTAAATAACCACCTTTCTTTTCGTTAACTTTTTCAAATACCCACTTTTTAACAAGAATTATCTAACGGCATTAAATTTGACGCCTAAATTCTTACTAAATTAACCTAACTTCCTCCAAATATTAACTAATTACCTTACTAATTTATAGTTTGACCGATCAAATCATGATTAATATTCATAAATTCTTTTTTATCAATTTTTTTAAAAAATTAAAACTATATGTTTTTTATATATGACATGGTAATGAAAACAAATTTCGAGACAACATTTAATCATGTTTTTAATACTAAAGATGATGTTTTTCGAAAAACGGACACCGTCGTACGCTCTATATGGATACGGATTTCAAGAATCCCTACGAAACGAGTACCTAATAGCCGATTTTTCGGGCTTGTACGTCTCGAAATCCGTTTTTTGAAAAACGTCGTGTTCCGTTTAAAAAATTCGTCTCGAACTACATGCTCGAAAATTTAGCTTGTTTTGTAGGGATTCTCAAAATTTATGCGCATAAAGGGTGTACGCAGTATCCGTTTTTTGAAAAATCGTCGTATTCGTCCAAAAAAGTTGTCTCGAAGTAAATGCGCGAAAACCAACTTGTAGGTACTCGTGTCATAGGGATTCTCAAAATTGTTGCCCATAAAGGGCAATTTGGCGGTATCCGTGTGTGGAAAAAACATTGTGTTCTGTCTGAAAAAGTCGTTTCGAAGTGGGTGCTAGAAAACCCGGCATGTAGGTACTTGTTTCATATAGGTCGTACGGTGGTGTCCGTTTTTCGAAAAAAACATATCTTTAGTATTAAAAATATGATTATTTATGGTCTCGAAATTCGTGTTCATTACCATATCATATACCAAAAATATATAATTTAAAAAATATATAAAATTTAAAAAAAGGAATTTTAAAATGTTAAACATAATTTGACCGGTCAAACTATAAATTAGTAAGGTAATTAGTGAAGTTTGGAGGGAGTTAGGGTGATTTTGTAAGAAATTTTGCCTCACACTTAACGTCGTTCGAAAATTCCGCTAACAGGTAGGTATTTGGAAAAGTTAAGGAAAGGAAAAGTGGTTATTTAAACACAAATGTAAATTGGGTGGTTAATTATATTGAAATAGGTGTATCGTGCAGGTGGTTATTCACAATTTTTCTAAGATATATTGGGAATTATAAATTTGAATGAGAGTTTTGGTCAAATGTAGCTAGTGAAACAATAAAAAGTTGATTTACAGTCTTGATTAAGTGGTTCCAATAAAAACTTGAGTTAAAACATTAAGTCACGTATGATAAATACAAGTCAGGTGCAATGATTTTCATTACGTAATAAAAGAAACTGTAGATAAGGACCGTACAATAGTAGTAAGAGTTTTCACTAAACTACTTATATATGTAACTTGTTTAACTATATAATCCTATGGTCATTAGTGTGTGGTTTTGGTTTAAGGCGAGGGATTTCAGTTTCTAGTACATGAACTACATATAAGAATTGTATATGATTAATATAACTTCTAGGAAATGTCATTGATCTATATCTAAGTATAAATTTATGTAACTTCATAACTCTATGATCACTAATGTGTGGTTTTGAGTCAGAAAGAAGAATACCTCAAGTACTAATTAAGTTAGTTGTTGGATCACAGAGAGACACTCAAGAAGGGGGGTTGAATTGAGTGTGGTATTTTCTAAATTTTATCGAACTTTCTTTCGAGATCTCAAAGACCTTCTCTGAGCTTTTGAGTTGCGTATATCAATATTGTTAATTCGATAAGAATTTCTAGAATAGTAAATAGAAAGGCAGTAATAAAGAGACGAGACAAGCAATTTTACCGTGGTTCAATCTCACCTCTGAGATCTACGTCCACCCTACCTTTTCTTTTATTAATTGAATCACAAAATACCAAACTCTTGATACTACTTGATTCCCTCACTACTAACCCTAGTAGTGCCCCCCAACACTTAACCCTAAGTGTTGCTAATTGAATTAGATTTATACTCAAACCAACCCAACACTCTCTATAATAAGAAAATTACAGAAAGATTTTAGTCCTCTAAAATCGTGCTTCTTGATAAGCTAATGAGGAAAGTTACGATCTAAAACTGTTTCCAGCTATAAAACAGCTCAGTGCCATGCTCAGTGCCGTGCTCAGTGCCTTGCTCAGAGCCACTGAAGACAAATATCTCTTCCGAAAAATCCGGGCCATAATCTTTGATCTTCTATCTTTTCCAAACTCGTCTTATATCTTTTCCAAAACTGATCTTCATGTATCATTGGAGATTTTGCTAGAGGATAAAATCTTTTTAGAATAAATCATTTTATCTTTGACATAAAAAAATAATATTTTCCAAAACTAATCACATAATCAGTTTTAGAAAACTATCTTTATTTATATACAAAATCTTTATTTCAAGAAACAGATTTTTATGAAAAATAATATTAACATGATTACTTCATTTCTTAACTCTAAGAGAATAAGTAATTATGCTAAAATTATTTTCATACTTTGTTTAAATATCCAACTGTCAAAAACTCCAATGACTTTGTTGCTCGAACAGAATTATTTCACTGACACATACCCAAAACATGTTAATAACATACTTCCTCCGTAACAGAATTATTGCAACAAGTGGGTATTATTTGTGAGATATAAAATATTCAATTGTTGCAATAATTCTGTTACGGAGGAAGTACATGTGTTTGTCATCATCAAAATACACATGGACAAAGTGTCCCAACATTAGTAATTTGAAGAAAGGTTTAGCTTAATCTACAACATAATGAGAAAATCCTATTTGTTATTAGGAAAATTCTATATGGTGGCTTTCAACTTTTAATTTTTCTATATGGTGGCATGGCACAAAAATAATTATACAAAATGACTTCTAAATTTGAAAAAATCTACCAAGTGCCCTTACTTCATTATTGACTGGTTAACTAATTATAGCTAACTCTCTCTTCTACTCCATCACCCCTTTCTCTCTAACCCCAACCACAGACCACAGTAATACACTGCCACCCAGGAACGCGAGTGGTTCTTCCTACTTCGCACCATCCAAAAATTTGACCCTTCTTATCCTCTGCCGCTACCCTCCAACTCGGTGTCGATTCCTTCCAACTCCACCACACCCCCGTCCATGCTACCCTCCTCCACCGCTCCCACTAACACCAAAACACCCCTCTTACCGTGAAACCACCACAACCAAACACCAATACACCATAAAACAGTCGCCTTGAAACAATCACTTAGTAAATATCCAATTCACGCTTTGTAGGCTCAAAATTTCGACCCTCCACCAGAAGCATCACCCAACTAATTGTATTCGAATAAGAAATCCAATCCGCAACTCAAGACAATAGAGGAGAAAAAAAGGACAACATCAGGGAGGACAAAGAAAGGCAAATGGTACTGAAAAAAAGAGAGGAATGGGCTTTTTCTGGGTTGTTTTGATGGTGGTGGTGGTGGTAGGGTTGTGGACCTTGTGGTTGTGTTGGGTTAGCTTAATAGGTCACCAAGTGTATTTATTAATTTGTAGGTCACTTGACATAAATAGTCTTTTGTCTTGCCACCACATAAAAAATGCAAACTAGAAGGCTACAACGTATAATTTCCCTTGTTATTATCATTATTGAGAGAAGTTTATAAATTACCTTTAAAGTGAATAATTCTAGTCTGAAAACTAGTTAAAGTTTATTACGGAAGTGGACCAATAAAATCTATAATCGTGGTGGGTTGTTAATTGGAAATCCTAAATAGGAAAGCTCAAAAGATACAGTAATGATGAAGTAGTTATGTATTTGAAACTTCATAACATTGGTTTACTTATCGTTGTTGTTAACAAAGAGAAGTTTAAAGGGGTCATAATTATCTTTGATAAAGATAATACTTTATTAGATAAAACAATTGAATAAGAATCACATACTAAACTAGTTTTGTGCAATCTTGTTAAGTCTAAAAATTGAGATAAATCATGATACGTGGAATTTTTATAAATAAAGGATTAGTTATCTTTCTCAGTTGATATAAATTGAGATAACTAAAAAAAGAGCGTAATGAAAGGAAGGGAGGTAAGGTCAGTTTGTCCGGGTGATTCCAGTAAGGAGTGAATATTGATTATTGTTTTATTGCCGAGCTATACATTAGTAGTGGTGTTGCAATGGTCATTTAGTATTGTGGTTGTTGAGGTGAATTACAACGATTAAACCTGTGATTAATTACCAAATGACCACGTTAAGATTGTTGCAATAAGTCTGAATTATCGAAAACGGTTAGATTAGTTTCTAAGGTCTTGTGAATTCAAGATCAAGCTATAGATGATAGTGCTAAGAATAATTTCATGCAAGTTGTTTACTTCACATGAAGCTTTTTATAAATGATAGTGCCATATTTGTGAGAAAGTGTTTTACGGAAAGTGAATTGTGATTTGTGAAATATGGTAAATGAGTCACCTACATATTATAAAAAAAATAAGATGAACATAAAATGTGACGTGAGGTGTGAATATGCACCCTGATAAGTGAACTTTAGTGTAACAACCCGAATCAACAACCAACCTAATCAAGGCCTAAATGCAGCGGAAATCCTAATTCGGGATATTACCATCACACTCACCACGAGTGTGGACCTCAACCTCTAAACTCTAATAAACTATATAAATGGGATTATCCTTAAACATTTTAAACGACTAGATTTGTATTAAAGTTCTACAGAAAATTCGGTAGAGTTCTGTTTCAAATACGGACCGCCTAAAACTTAATTTAGGACTCGCATCCAATTATAAACCTGTATCCTAAAAATCCAGCAATCAAAACCATCCTAAACTTAACAAACCAAAACTCTTTTAATTTGATTACAAATTAACTAATAACTATAATGTTACAAAGTTGATCGTCCTCGCTGCGATACAAATAATAAAACTTTTAATCATCAAACCTTCTTCAACACTATTATCTTCATGTAGCCGCATATACCATGCATGTAGTATCAGCCAAATTGGCTGAGCAAGATTTCATACCATAAAGCCAAATATATATGCAGGAAGGATTAGGGTTGTGCAAAATTCGGTCCAGACCTGATTTTAGACCGGTCCGGACCTGAATTTGGACCGGACTAGACCAGACCGGAAATTCAGGCCCTATCTTCGGTCCGCAAAATATTGAGATTTCGTGTTTCAGGTCTGGTCCGGTCCAAGACCTGAAAAAACCGGGTCGGACCTGAAGACCTGAAATAATCTATTTTATTATATTTAAAAATTTTATGACGAATTTAATGGTTGTAATGTTACATTGCATTAATAAATTTAAGATATGTTTTCGTTTAGAGGTTATTATACATATATATCTAAATAATCATACAAGAATTCGTTAAATATAAAAACTTTAGTACAAATTTACAAGATGTAAATATGAACTGTATTTTTATGTCTACATCGTAGTTTATGAGATTAGATACATATCGGTAATATGCTCATATTCATGAAACATGTCGAAAACTTCGGAAAAGAAAACAAAAGATTTTAAAGAACAAATATGAAAAATCACAAAATAGGTCCAAATAGGTCCAGACCTGAATTTTCCGGTCTGGACTGAATTTTCCGGTCCGGTCCTCGGTCCACCAAAATCAAAAATTCTGGTCCACAGGTCCAATCGGTTCCGGTCCGGATCTGGACCTGTGCACAACCCTAGGTAGGATACATTAAAAATATCCTACAAATCATTTTCTTTCAAAACATACGAATAAAAAAACAAACTTTATAAAAACTTTTCTTTATTTATTTTCAAAAACAAATCCTTTCCTTTTCCTTCTTTAAAATCAACTCCTTTCTTTGAAACAAATCCTTTCCTTTTCCTTCTTTGAAATCAACCCCCTTTCTTTCTTTCCTTTTTTCTTTTCTAAACAAATCCACTCTTTCTTTTTTCTCTCACTGAGGATGAGTTATAAACCTATGGAATGGAACAAACCTCCTTTACCTTTGGGCTAGTTAGGCCCTCCGGATAACTATAGACGAAGACCCCTAGTGTGCACACCCTATTGATATCGTGATTTTATATAGAGTTTTTTGCTCTATTCGTGAGCCAAATGGTGCTTAATGGAGCTCTTCGGAGCTATTTTATACTAATTATCGTATATAGTCGTGGTTTTGTTTTTTCTTGTTGAATTGCAGGTTCTATGGAGATTTCTGCCTATTCCGAGCCATTTCGAAGCAACCACGACTTTAAGGATTGGTTACGAGGAATTTGTGATGAGTTAGGAGGTCCTGAAGCTCTTGGACGTAAAGAGACGAGCTCGTAAGGCCAAGAAATGAAGAAATAACCCTTGCCCGAAGGCATCGAGCCGTGCAGCCCGATCGGGCGTGTCATTACGTATGTGTTGATGCCTATGGCCCGATCGGGTGAGCTTGGCCAGATCGGGTGGGATTTATTGCTCCAAGAAGATTTTTCTCGGGCTGCAGGCTTGCCTGATCGGGCGGGGGAACATATGGGTCGTTGTTGCTGTGTGTGAAGAAAAGAGCTGCTAGGTTGTTTTTGGCTCAACCCGATGGACCCGGGCAACATGGCCCGATTTAGTCAGGCAGGCCCACAAAGTTTATATTGCTACTACTGCAACTTGGGCGAAGAAAGGGAGCAAGGCTGATTTGGCTCAGCCCGATGGACTCGGGCAGCATGGCCCGATCCAATCGGGCAGGCCCAGTTCCACTTTTTGCTCCTATTGCCTTAGAAGAGAGGAAGTTCTTGGGTTTTGGTTTGACTTAGCCCGATTGGGTCGGGCAAGAGGACTCGATCGGGCGGGTGGCCCATTTATCTAATTTAGCACAAAATCTATCTTTTATTTCCGCTTTTTAATTAGTTTAGGGGTTCGGTATAAATACTTAAGCCTCATTAATTTTGGAGACACTTTATTTTCCATTGTTCTTAGTTTAGTTTTAATTGCTCTCTTAGAGTAAACACTTTAGATTAGTTTTGGAGGAGATCGAACCTTGGATTATTTCAATTAACGTTATTGCTTTCCGTCATTCGGTATTGTTCTTCTCTCTTAATTTCTTTATTTAATCTTTGATTGCTTAGTTGATTATTTAATTCGTGCATGATGCAAAGTTTAGGTTTTCATATTAAATTTATTATTGTTGATTCAATTATGAGTGAGTAGTCATATTTCTAGGGTTTTAGGGAGGAACACCATGTTTATACCATGATTTATATTTGAATTGCTATTAGTTTCTAGGTTTTGATTAGATTGACTAATGGTGTGATTTGTTCTTGATGAGTTATTAATGTTATTGTGCAATTTTATTAATTGCTTGTGGTTAATAATTGTTTGCACAAATTCGTCTTACTTTTAGAGGCTCTAGTACACACTAGTAATTCTGATTATGTTAGTGAACTTGCGGCATATGTTGAATTATAAGCGTTAAGACTTAACCATAGCTTAACACGTGCTCTTATCTCTCGATTCTTGACCGATTTATTGATAGTTGTTTGAATCCTTTGATTGGGGAAAGCATGGTGGACCGAACTAATACCCTAGACCTTTAATTACTTGTTTTAATCCCACTTTTCTATTGCTTCCTTTAGTTTAATTATTATTTCAACTAATTCTTCCCTGATCTTTTCTGAATTAGCTTTTTAACTGAATATTAACTCTAAAAACCTGTCTCCCTATAGATTCGACCCTACTTCCCTAACTACTGTTTGTTAGAGGACTTTAGTATTTAATTTTGATTAGATGATAGGAATTTAGCCTGTCACGTACATACGGCCAAACCGCATCAGAAGATCTAAGTCCGAGTTATTGATCAACATACCCCCAATTATACTATTTCTATATTTGTAAAGTCGAGACAATCCCGACAAAGTTCCAATCCCTTGAGATACCACTTAAGCAATCCCCACAACTTTGAAAACACAAAACTATTCTTGGAGATACCACATAGGCAATCCAATAACTTTGCAAACATAAAAACTATCTAAAAACCTTTTTGTAATCTTGTAACTTTTCTATAACTTTATGTACTGTGGTTCGGAAACCAAACTTCATATACTTGAAGGAACATGCTCCCATTAAATCCATTCTCAACAAAACCGAGATAAAAAGCTTTTAAAACCACTTCTTGTAAACCATAAAAGTTTCTTTAGAAACTAAACTTTCGATCTTTGGAAGAACATCCTCCCTTTCAAACCAAAATCTCAACTTTAATACTTTGCTTGTAAACTATAAAATATTTAAATAACAAATCTTACCTCTTTGAACTTTTTACTTAAACTATAGAAGGTCTGAATGTGAAATCTTACCTTTTATGAATCACAGCAAAGCAACCACCTCCAAAACGACTCTTTAGTGAACTTGAAAGCTACATAATAACATATATGTATTCAATAAATAATAATAGACTTGGCTAGCTGGTAATGAGCTTTAAGGAACTCCAGTTTTAGAAGCAATCGACCTCTTCTGCATCCATATAAATCATGTAAACAAACATATCATAAACCATATAAATGACTTCAATGTTCTAACTTGAACTTCCATTAATCGTCTAACTAAAATCATTTACCAAATTAATTAAAATCATCTCACTTTATATAAAATCAACATTTAATAATCACATATATATTTGGATACTCAAAAGTTCATTATGAAACAATGATATGAAAATGTAGAGTTTTAAAATCAACAAGACAAAATATGAAGTTTGGGCAGAATATCAAAATGAGCATAACTTCGTCTTATGAAGTCCAAATCAAGCATTTCTTGAGCCTATATTGAGTCAAAATTTCAATACAAACAACTTTTATGAAATAGTATTTTTGCTAAAAATGCCTAAAAACTATCCAAAAATGCAATTTACAAAACTGACCTTTACGAATTACAACACTTTATTTCTTTCTTTAAAACATTAACAACTCTTCATATGAATTCAACTACTCCATACACATTCTTAACTCATTTAACATCAAACCAAACTTCAGTCCATCCCAACTCACAACAACAAGTTTAATATCAAACTAGTATTATTAACTAACTACTAAACATCTTATTAAACCTTCAACTCGATTAATTCAAAACCTTCAATTCAAAAACCCCCAATTCAATTTTAATTTATAAACCCTAACTTCATAAATTTTGAGAAAACTAAAATTCAATTAGGAAATTAACTTACACACTACTATGGAAGATTAAGGATGAAGAAAGCTTGGAAATTTTATCCTAAACCGTGCACTAAATGCCCCCAAAATTAACTAGAACATGCCTTTTGTAATATTCCCCACGATTGCTTTAAAGGATTTAGTTGTACTACCCATACGAACAAGGTGCATCTTCTTTTTAGGGAGCTCATATTGCTAAGATATTTCTCAGTCAAGCGTGCTTGGTTGGGAGTAGTCTTGGGATGGGTGACCTCATGGGAAGTTTCTCGGAGTGGGCATGAGTGAGGACCAAATGCGGCGAAAGGACTTGTGTTGGTTTGTGGGGCTAGTTATTGGTCCAAGATGCTTATTTGGTGACTCCCATCGGCCCGTAGGGGTTGGGGTGTTACAAATGGTGTCAGAGCAACACTGTAAGCGCGTCTTGGGGTAACCCTAAGGCCGTCAGGCGGAATATTAGGAGTCCTCAAGAGCCTAGTGGGGGAGGATTTATTGTGGGGCTGCATTTTCATAAGGAGCGACCTAGAGGTCGTTAGGCCAAATATCTAGATTCTCTAAGCGATCAGTTTCCAGGGTGGGCAAGCTACAAGCTGCGGCCGAATATGTGGGATCTCCAATATAATCCCCCGTAATTTTATGAATTTTATAAATATATTTAAAGTATATTTATAATCATTTTCATATTTATTTCATTTAATTATTCAAGTATTGACTATTTTGAAATTAAAATGGTTGTTTAAACGTTTTAAATAGTCATTAATATTTATTGGGTTGGATTTAAGTATTGAATATTTTATTAAAGGTTTTGGATCGTGTTTAAAATGATTTTTAATGTTGGGTTGAGGAGCCCAAACCATTTGTTTAAGTTTGATGATCAACTTGAGCCCAAACCTAAGCCTAAACTAATTACCATAAGTGTTAGGCAAACTATAAATACCCCCCAAACCCCATTTGTACACTTTTTATTCTCTCCTCTCTCCCTCACAAACCGGTGCCCCTATCCTTTACTCTCTTCCCTTTGGTTTTCCCGGCGCCGGACCACCACCACCGCCGCACACCCCTTCTCCTCCGTTTTTCCGCTGAGGCCCACACACCACTCGCCCTTCTCCTCTTCGTACGTGCAGCCGCAACCACCCACTCGATGCACCTCTTCCGCCGCTCACGCACAGCAACAGCAGCAGCCACGCAGCGTGACTACTACGCGCCGCCGACTCCCAACCACGCGCCGCCAGCGCATGTTCCCTTTTTTCGTGATTCCGATTTTCGTGGTTTCTTTGGTTATTTCTTAACCCTTATCCTCTATTTTAATGTTTAATTATGATTTTAATACTAAGTTTAGGTTTTAAGAATTTTATTATGTTTTGTAAATAAAGTTGAAAACTTTATTATTCGAATTATTAAAACTCTGATTTTATTTATTGTAAATACAAATTATAATTTCAGATTTATTATTTATTATTAAAAGTGAATTTTAAGTATGAAAGTAATGGTTTTTGAGGTTTTTAAGCCATGGTTTATGAGTATTAGATTAAAGGTTGTTAAAGGTTGGAACTTTAATGTTTTTAAAGTATTTTAAAACGAGTTTTGAAGCGTTTTAAAACAAATTATATTGCTGTGAATTAATTAGGATATTAATTCATTGTTGTATTATTGTTTTGGTAGGCGGATACTTTACTTTATGCGACTTCTAGAATTCTAAAGTGGCATCTCACTTTGTCTACACAAGGTATGTACAAGACTAGTATCATGTCCTAAGGATTAAGATTCTTTATAGTATCATGTATAGGGAACCCTTTTATGGTTCATACGTGGCTATTGAATTGGAATTACGTGTTATGGAGCATGTTAATTGATCCCTCATGTGAAGTTGGATTAATAATATTTTATTATTGGATTATGAATTTTTGTATTGTTTCCCTTAGTGGATATTTTATTACTTCTCAAAGGCCGAGGACTTTGTGAGTAATTTGGATTATTATTGGTTATGGTTATTTTACTACTTTGCAAAGCCCTCGGGCTTTGTAGGGTATGTATATTTATTGTCGTTGGACATTCGATTGTTGATTTAAGTCAACAAATAAATTTGGAGGATTAATTCTTGGTTAATTGGAAATGTTTGATCACTTATGTAATCCTAAGATAAAAGAGGAATATTTTCGATGAGATCTTGGAGAGTCAAGTTGGAGATGAGCATCTTGACAAGATTGAAGAGAAGATGAAGCAAGGAAAAGAAGTTGATTTTAAGATCCCTGAGGATGGAAGTCTGAGATTCAAAGGAAGGTGGTGTATACCATAGAAGTGTGGAGAGCTTAAGAGGAAGCTTATGGAGGAAGGTCACAATAATCCGTATTCTGTACACCCTGGTGGTGATAAGTTGTATAAAGACCTTAAGGAGAATTATTGGTGGACGAATATGAAGCGAGAAGTCGTTGAGTTTGTGTACAAGTGTTTGACTTTCCAGAAAGTGAAGATAGATCACAAGAGACCTATGGGAAAGGTCCAGTCATTAGAAGTCCCTAGATGGAAGTGGGATACGATTTCTATGGACTTCGTGACAGCATTGCCGAAGACCAAGACTGGCAATGATACTATTTGGGTGATCGTGGATTGATTGACTAAATTCGCCGTCTTTATTCCAATCAAAGAGACGTGGAATAAGAAGCAACTTAAAAAGACTTATATCAAGCACGTCGTGAGACTCCATGGTGTGCCAAAGGATATTATTTCAGATCGTAATTCGAGATTTCTCTCGAAGTTTTGGCAGAATGTTCAGCAGAATCTTGGAACTACGTTGAAGATGAGTACTTCTTTTCACCCTGCGACAGATGGTCAGAATGAGAGGACCAATCAGACTATGGAGGACTTGTTCACAGCATGTGTGATCGACTTTCAAGGAAGTTGGGAAGACAAATTAGATTTGATTGAGTTTTCATACAACAATAGTTACCATGCGACTATAAAATGGCACCATTTGAAGCTTTGTACGGACGAAAGTGTAGAAGTCCTATTTGTTGGAACGACTTTAGTGAGAATATAGTCCTTGGGATTGAATTCATTGAGGAGACCATTAAAAATGTGAAGTTGATTCAAGCTAGAATCCAAGCTGCCCAGGATAGGCAGAAGAGCTACGCTGATTTGAAGAGGCGTGAAGATGAGTTCGCCGTTGGCGATAAAGTGTTTTTGAAACTGTCACCAATGAAAGGTATTATGAGATTTGATAAGAAAGGCAGGTTGACTGCCAATTATTTTGGTCAGTATGAGATTTTGCAACGAGTTGGTAAGGTAGCCTACAAGTTGGCTTTACCAATGGAAGTCGAGAAGATGCACTATGTGTTTCATATCTCACAACTTAAGGGGTATATTCCTAATGAGAATCACGTTCTAGAACCCGAAAGAGTTTAGATTGATAGTAGCCTCACGTATGAGGAAAGACCTGTGAAGATTTTGGACAAGAAGGTGCGTAGTACACGCAATAAGGATGTGAGTATCGTGAAAGTACTTTGGTCTAACCATGAGTCTGAAGAGGCAACATGGAAAGACAAGGATGATATGAGGAAGAAGTATCCTGACTTGTTTGTTGAGGTGAGTTACGAGGGCGTAACTCGTTCTCTTTAAGAGGGGTAGAATGCGATAGAATTTCGCGCTTTTTACCTATTTTATGGTATTTTTATGCATTTTTATGCTTATTTTTGCGATTTGCACATGTTGGTGCAAAATAACGTGTCCATGAGCGACACATTTGAGTTTGGATTGGTAAATTGTACACATGTGTGACACAAATTTTTCCGAGTTTTTAGTTTTGAAGAGTTTAAGTAAGGAATTTTTTTTTCAAACGATTTAGTTTTTCGTACCAAGTTTCGGGACGAAACTTCTTTTAAGAGGGGTAGACAATAATCCGCCGTAATTTTATGAATTTCATATATATATTTATAGTTTATTTATAATCATTTTCATATTTATTTCATTTAATTATTTAAGTATGGATTATTTTGAAAGTTAAATGGTTGTTTAAATGTTTTAAATAGTCATTAATATTTATAGGGTTGGATTTAAGTGTTGAATATTTTATTAAAGGTTTTGGGTCGTGTTTAAAATGATTTTTAATATTGGGTTGAGGAGCCCAAACCATTTGTTTAAGTTTGATGATCAACTTGAGCCCAAACCTAAGCCTAAACTAATTACCATAAGTGTTAGGCAAACTATAAATACCCCCCAAACCCCATTTGTACACTTTTTATTCTCTCCTCTCTCCCTCACAAACCAGCGCCCCTCTCCTTTACTCTCTTCCCTTTGGTTTTCCCGCCGCCGGACCACCACCACCGCCGCACACCCCTTCTCCTCCGTTTTTCCGGCGAGGCCCATACACCACTCGCCCTTCTCCTCTTCGTACGTGCAGCCGCAACCACCCACTAGCTTCCCCTCTTCCGCCGTTCACGTACAACAACAACAGCAGCCACACAACGTGACTGCCACGCGCCGCCGACTGCCAACCATGCGCCGCCAGCGCATGTTCCCTTTTTCCGTTTTTCTGGTTTTCATGGTTTATTTGGTTATTTCTTAACCGTTATCCTCTATTTTAATGTTTAATTATGGTTTTAATATTAAGTTGTGTTTTTAAGAATTTTATTATCTTTCGTAAATAAAGTTGAAAACTTTATTATTCGAATTATTAAAAATCTGGTTTTTATTTGTTATGGATATAAAGTATAATTTTAGATTTATTATTTATTATTAAAAGTGAATTTTAAGTATGAAAGTAATGGTTTTTGAGGTTTTAAAGCCTAGGTTTATGAGTATTACATTAAAGGTTGTTAAAGGTTGGAACTTTAATGTTTTTAAAATATTTTAAAATGAGTTTTTAAGCGTTTAAAAATAAATTGTATTGTTGTGAATTAATTAAGATATTAATTCATTGTTGTATTATTGTTTTGGTAGGCGGATAGTTTCCTTTAGACGACTTCTATAATTCTAAAGTGGCCTCTCATTTTGTCTACACAAGGTACGTACATGTTCTTATGTGTTAGATTAGAATCATGTTCTAAGGATTAGGATTATTTATAGTATCATGTATAGGGTACCCTTTTATGGTTCATACGTGGCTATTGAATTGGAATTATGGGTTGTGGAGCATGTTAATTGCCTTTATGTTTTATTACATGGTTGAATGGATGTTTGATTCAACCATGTTGTTTGGAATTATTTATATTTTGATCCCTCATGTGAAGTTGGATTAATAATATTTTATTATTGGACAATGGATTTTGGTAATGTTTCCCTTAGTGGATATTTTATTACTTCTCCAAGGCCGAGGACTTTGTGAGTAATTTAGATTATTATTGGTTATGGTTATTTTACTACTTTGCAAAGACCGAAAGCTTTGTAGGGTATGTATATTTATTTTCGTTGGACATTCCATTGTTGATTTAAGTCAACAAATAAATTTGGAGGATTAATTCTTGGTCAATTAGAAATGTTTGATCACTTATTTAATCCTAAGATACAAGAGGAATATTTGTTGTATTCATATGTGTTGGGTGTATGTTTAGAGTCCAACATCGAATTTACTAATACTTAAAGTGGAAGTGAATAGCAATAGCTTTAGACTTGTGCACGTCTGAAGTTCTGGACTAGTATGAGTTAGACTACATAGTGGTAGCCCATGGCTTTTCTTGGGGTCGGATTGGTCACCGTACCCTATTTTTATTTCTAAAGGTTCCTCGATATCGTTGGTCAAGGGGTTACGGAGTCGCGCCCCTAACTCGGTCTTTCATTTTGAAGACTGGTTTTGGTTGGACAACTCGATCCATTGTCTATTCAATTTACTAATATTTATCATGTTGTATGTCTTGTGGAGTCAAATCTTATTTTACGAGTTGAAGTCTTGAGGTATTATTTTTATTGATCATTGATAAAAGGTTTTTAGTGTGTCGTTAAGGCACTAAGAACCGCTTAGCAAACACAATTTATAAACCTAATGAGCAACTACTAAGGCAAGTCAAGGGTCGAACCACAAGGAAATCGGGATTGACTAAAGTCCACTAAGTCCAAAACTGCCTGAGTGAAGGGTTTTTGGGGGGTTTAAGATTGAGTAAGTTACCGACTAATTAACTAGCTAATGAATATCGACTAAGAATTAAATAGGAGAATTAATATGATAGAGAAAACACTCGAGGTTGGGTTACTCGCATGAACTCGGGCAAGATACGACACAAATGCAACTACGAGGCTATTGAGAATAACGTGCAAGGTTAAGTTTCCCTCTAAAGTCCTTGAGTCCTCTCTCGAATGGTCCTCAAGAGTAATCAATTAATCGATCGACTAAATCCTCTCTCGAATGGTCTTTAGCCAATTGATTAATGGATTCAATTTGATTGGAAAACCCCTAAATAGGATCCTCTTAATTTCTACCCAATTTCTTGGTCTAGAAATTAAGTTGATTCATGGGAATGACTAGACAACAACAATCAATTAAGAGTAATTGAAATCTAAGCCCTAGCATAAACTTGATCAAGGTCTACCCTAAGGTGTCAAAACACCAAGAACAATGCACATTAGACATGAATAAAGCAATTACAAAAACATCTACATTAAGCCCCTAATTCATGCTTTCACCCAAACCCTAGATTAGGAACTACTCACTAACCATGGATTCTAAGCAATTAAGATTCAATAAATTCAACATTATAAACTAAGCAATAAAATTAAAGGAAAGAGATTGAAGAGAAATTACTTGAATTAATTAACGAATTCGATCTTCAAAGATGAAACAATGGAGTAAACTAGTGTTTAGAGAGAGTTTAAGGCTAAGAGAGAGTAATTAGAAACTAAGAGTGTAAAGTAATGTCGAGGCTAAGCTAAGAAAACAAATTAAAAGAGTCATTAATGTTTGACGGACAAAACGGGTCAAAGCCCGAAAGCAGGTCCACACGGTCGTGTCAAAAACGACACGACCGTGTAGACCTGTTACACAAATTTCTCAGCGTTCTTTCATAGTTACTGATTCAGTGTAGAAACTACTACACGGTCGTGAATGACACGACCGTGTAGCCTTGGCGTCCAAAATGCTCACAGCTGCTGATTGTGTGCTAAAAACACTACACGTTCGTGTCCTATGTGACACGACTGTGTAGACCTGACGTCCAGTTTTCTTTGCTTGGCAGTTGCAAACTGATTCCCAAAGTGAAAGCTACACGGTCGTGGCCAATTCCACACGACCGTGTAGAGCTGCTTCAAGTGCTTCCAAGCTCTAGCTTCCATCCAAGGGTCTCTAAATACCCTAAGTGCTCCAAATACCTGTTAGTTAGTCTGAAAATCATCCAAAACAACTAAACGAGTAGTGAAGCAATCATTAAGCTCAAAGTAACCAAAACCATGCAATGCAAGACTAATATGCTGTAAATCTATATGCATTGACGCTAAAAATGCAGCATGGATAAGCATAATAAAGTGCTTATCAATCATGTTCTATTGTTTAGTAGTATCATGATTAGGTTTCTTGTTTTGTTTTATTTATGTATGTACACAACTTTGCTGATTAGGTGCTAATCTGTGTGTCGATCATGGCTGTGCCTATTGATCCTGTGATGACCCTTTATTGGCGAGCAGTTTTCAATTGAGTATTTTCCTACAGGTTTGGAAGGCATGATGCATCGTCTCAATTACTCATTTGGGACTTGGGAAGCGTTGTTGAGAGATTGTTTTATTACTTCTACTGCTTCTTACTTTACATTACTTTTATTGAGTTGTTTTATGGATTATTTATTTTTAAATGTTTTACGTTGGTTTGAATTATATTTTGAGGTTTGGATAACGATTTGGCAATTATTATGTCTTAAGTATTTAAAAAGTATATTTAACGTTTTCACACGGGCGGTAATGCCTTGATAATTCTCTGTTTTAGTTGGGAAAAATATATTTTTTATAAAGAGAGAATTGTCGGGGTGTTACAAAGTGGAATCTTAGAGTTAAGGTTTTATTGGCCTTTCGTGCCAAAACTAATTTTTTTTAGCCGCCCAACTAAAAATAGCCTAGTTATTTCAAAAGTTATTATATGAAGTAAGCTCCTACTTATTCATTTCTTAAATTTATTTTGAAGAATTTGAGATTTGTTTTTGAAAAAGGTTTAAATCTTATTTTGACGGGGATTTTATTTTCAAATCTTATTTTGGTGGGAATTTTTATTTTCGAGTTTATTGTTTTAACTTGATTTTCTCTTTTTATTTTTATTTCTATTTTCTCTTTTTTTTATTTCTTTACACATTTCTGAAAATTTTAATTTTTAATTCCTTTTATTATTTTGGAATTTTCGTAATTTGGTCCGAAATTTTTATTCTTGATTCGTCCGAAAATTTTAATTATTTTTCGGTATTTATTGAGTATTTTCGTAAATTTTTGAGATTTCAAAAATTATTTTTGTCTTGCTTATTTATTTTGTTTGAGTGAGATGGGTAGTTTAGGACGGGCATATAGGATAGAAATATCATATGTCTGCATTATTTTGTTGCGTTCAGTTTATTTCCTATCTGCTAATCTGTTCAGCTGCTTTATGTCTGCAAGTCTGTTCAGTTAGTTCAGTATTGATAGTCTGTTCAGCTACTTTTAGTATGTTCAGCTGTTTTTAGTCTGTACACTGGTTCAGTCATTTTTGTCTGAGTGTCTGACTTATGATTGTCCGGAGTTATGAATCATGTTTACGTGTTGAGTACATGTTTCTTTTTGGTTGGTTGTTGATTTATTTATTTTGTGGTTATTTAGTCATTTATTTTGTTATTTATTATTCGGAATGTACGCTAAGAATGAACATTGTTCATTGTAGATGTCTTGCTCAACAGTAGATGGACCTTTAGGCATATCTGATAGTGAAGCCGATCGAGTTGGAAGTTTTTACAATCCTATTGTACTTAGTGATGACAAGTCCGACACTGAGTCTGTGCTTGAGAGCTATACTAGTTTAGAGGTTGGATTACGCCATATCTTGAGAGTCGCTACTGAGAGTGATGATGAGATGTTACAAGAGTTCGACCGAGCTAGAGGTCAAACCCGTAAGGATATTTATGCTGCTTTTATGGCCGATTTACTTGATGATGACATTGATAGTGAAGATGAGATTGAAGACTTTGATGAACCTTCACCTAAACGTTTTAAGAGGATGACTAGAGCTGAAGAGCCAAATTATAAATGTGTTATTCAGGATATGGATGACGTTGAAAATGAAGTATTCACTCCTGGGAAGTACAAGGAAAATAAGGATAGGAATCATGATGTTAGTCCTTAAGATTTATTTAGATGTCATTTTCTCTATTTATTTTAGCATTTCTTTTGAACAAGGTAGCTATACTACACTAGTTATTTATTTTGGTGTTATTCATTTGAGGAATTATATAGCGAATTCTTGTTATGAATTGAGGAAATATTCATTGTTATTATTTTGGGAGAAATAAAATATTCTTTTGGTTATATGAGTTGAGCAATATTTATTTAGTATGCGAATGAGAATCATTTTATTTTATTTCTCATGGTTGGCTATTTAATTCTTGCATGATTGTGCAAGTAGTGGTAAATTGTTTGAGCTTGGATGTACTCCAAATAAATTGTTTGAGATTGGATGTACTCCATTATAAATTCGTTAGTGCTTGGATTTGTTCCAAATAAATTGTCTGTACTTCAGATTTATCCCAAGTAAAACTACGATGAACCTATTTTCTTTAGATGATCTTGTATGATCAATTTTCTTTTCGATGCCTTCGTAGAATGACACTTAGTTATGAATCGTGACATGAAATTGGACGTATGTGTTTTTCATAGGTTACACAGTAGGATGGCCAACAACGATGTCGCCCTAGCCTCTGCCATTCGTCTTTTGGCAGAGAGATTGACCCAAGAGAGAACTGAACGTCCTGACACTGCAGGCGATATGTTTGAGAAGCTGGCTAAAGTTAAGCCGCCTTATTTTAAGGGTCAGACTGACCCTATGTTCTTGGAGATTGGATTAGAGAATTCGACAAGATACTTGGAGCTGTTAATTGCCCTGCGGCAATGAAGGTAGATCAGATCGTGATGAATCTGAAAGATGAGGCTGATCTTTGGTGGAAGGAAAACGGGACTAGGATTAGTGTCGAGGCTGATTTCAATTGGGATTCCTTTACCACTGCTCTTAGTGGAAAGTTTTACCCTGCTTTCATGAGGAAGCAAAAGGCCCAAGAGTTCATTAATCTTAGAATGGAGAATATGTCTATTTTTGAGTACTACAGCAAGTTCATAGCTTTGTCTAGATTTGCACCTGAGGTAGTTGCCACTGAGGTATTGAAAGCTCAAAGATTTGAGCAAGGTTTGACTGAGGAAATTCAATTGGGTTAGGAGGTGAAACCTTTACATCCCTAGATATTGTGTATGTGCGAGCCGCTGATATTTATGGATTGCAGACTAGGCGTGACAAGAAGAACGTTGCCCTAGGAGATAAGAGGAAAGATTTCCAAGCTGGAGGAAGTCAAGATAGTTACAAGAGAAACAGTAATGAGAATTTCCAAGGAATTATGGTAAGTGTTCCTTAGTATTTGGAGAAGTAGAATAGTTTTATTGTGTACCTATTAGAAGTCTAAAGCTAGTCCACTCTAACTAGTGATTCTTGTGAGTTGGCTTAGTTCTTATAAAGCTAAGATAGATTGTGAAGCTCAAAAGGTAGTTTTGAAGAGTCCTTCGGGGTAGTCGATTTCGTACCGATGTGTTTGGAAACCTAAGAGTTTTGGGATCATTTCTGCTATGCAAGCTGAAAAGTTGATAAGGAAAGGTTGTGAAGTATTCTTGTGTATTGTGTGAGATGTAAGCAAGGAAGTTGAGTCGAGAATTGAGGATGTACCTATTGTGAATAAGTTCTTAGATGTGTTTCCAAGTGAGATTTCTGGAATGCCGCCTAAGAGAGCTGTTGAGTTTACCATGGACTTAGTTCCTGGTACTGCACCTATTTCGAAAGCACCGTACAAGATGACACCTCCTGATATGAGTGAATTGAAGACTCAATTGCAAGAATTGTTGGAGAAAGGCTACATTAGACCTAGTGCGTCACCTTAGGGAGCACTAGCGTTATTTGTGAAGAAGAAGGATGGCAGTATGCGGTTGTGTATTGATTATCGTGAGTTGAACAACTTGACAAATTAAGAACAAGTATCCTTTGCCTAGGTTAGATGATCTTTTCGATCAATTGAATGGAGCTAGTGTTTTTTCGAAGATTGATTTGCGTTCAGGGTATCATCAATTGAAGGTAGGCGATAAGGACATACCTTAGATTGCTGTTAGAACGAGATATGGTCACTATGAGTTTACTGTGATGCCATTTGGGTTGACCAATGCACCTGCAATATTTATGGACTTGATGAATAGGACTTTCCATGAGTTCTTATACAAGTTTGTCGTGGTATTTATTGACGATATTTTTATTTACTCGAAGAATGAAGAAGAGCATGATGAGCATTTGAGAATGGTTTTGGAGACGCTTAGGAGAAATCAATTGTTTGCCAAGTTCTCTAAGTGTGAGTTCCGTTTGGAGAAAGTTGCATTTTTGGTCATTATGTGTCTAAGGAAGGAGTTTTTGTGGATCCTGCGAAGATACGAGCCGTTAGTGAGTGGCCTAGACCGAAGAATGTGTCTGACATAAAAAGTTTTCTAGGATTGGCTGGTTACTATAGAAGATTTGTGAAAGATTTCTCGAGGATAGCGAGACCTACGACTACTTTGATGAAGAAAGAGTCAAAGTTTGAATGGAATGAGAAGTGTGAGGAAGCCTTTCAGATTTTGAAGGATCGTTTAACCTCTGCACATGTTTTGAGTCTGCCCGATGGGAATGATGGATTCGAGGTATATAATGATGCTTCGAAGAATGGTCTTGGATGTGTGTTACAGCTGAATGGGAAGGTGATTGTGTATGCATTACGTCAGGTTAAGCCGTATGAGTCTAATTACCCTACCCATGACTTAGAGTTAGCTGATATTGTGTTTGCATTGAAGATTTGGAGACATTATCTCTATGGAGAGACTCTGAAGATATTCACCGACCATAAGAGTTTGAAGTATATTTTCACTCAAAAGGATCTCAATATAAGACAAAGGAGATGGTTAGAGTTGATCAAGGATTATGACTTATATATCCAGTATCATGAAGGGAAGGCGAATATAGTCGCTGATGTTTTGAGTAGGAAGACGAGCAATAGCATGAATGCGTTGGTAGTTTCCGAAGAATTGTATCGAGATTTGCAAAGACTTAACCTTGAGATTTTAAATCCTGGAGATATAGGAGCAAGATTGAGCGCTTTGTCGTTAGAATCGTCGATTTTCGATGAGATCTTGGAAAGTCAAGTTGGAGATGAGCATCAGGACAAGATTAAAGAGAAGATGAAGTAAGGAAAAAAAGTTGATTTTAAGATCATGAGGATGGAAGTCTGCGATTCAAAGGAAGGTGGTGTATACCACAGAAGTGTGGAGAGCTTAAGAGGAAGCTTATGGAGGAAGGTCACAGTAATCCGTATTCTGTACACCCTGGTGGTGATAAGTTGTATAAAGACCTTAAGGAGAATTATTGGTGGACGAATATGAAGCGAGAATTTGCTAAGTTCGTGTACTAGTGTTTGACTTGCCAGAAAGTGAAGATAGATCATAAGAGACCTATGGGAAAGGTCTAGTCGTTAGAAGTCCCTGTATAGAAGTGGGATTCTATTTCTATGGACTTCGTGACAGCATTGCCGAAGACCAAGACTGGTAATGATACTATTTGGGTGATCGTTGATCGATTGACTAAATCTGCCGTCTTTATTCCGATCAAAGAGACGTGGAAGAAGAAGCAACTTGCAAAGACTTATATCAAGCACGTCGTGAGACTCCATGGTGTGCCAAAGGATATTATTTCAGATTGTGATTCGAGAATTTTCTCGAAGTTTTGATAGAAAGTTCAGCAGAATCTTGGAACTACGTTGAAGATGAGTACTGCTTTTCACCCTGCGACAGATGGTCAAACTGAGAGGACCAATCAGACTATGGAGGACATGTTCAGAGCATGTGCGATCGACTTTCAAGGAAGTTGGGAAGACCAATTAGATTTGATTGAGTTTTCATACAACAATAGTTACCATCCGACTATAAAAATGGCACCATTTGAAGCTTTGTACGGACGGAAGTGTAGAAGTCCTATTTGTTGTAACGACTTTAGTGAGAATATAGTCCTTGTGATTGAATTCATTGAGGAGACCGTTTAGAATGTGAAGTTGATTCAAGATAGAATCCAAGCTGCCTAGGATAGGCAGAAGAGCTACGCTGATTTGAAGAGGTGTGAAGATGAGTTCGCCGTTGACGATAAAGTATTTTTGAAAGTGTCATCGACGAAAGGTATTATGAGATTTGGTAAGAAAGGCAACTTGAGTGCCAATTATGTTGGTCCGTATGAGATTTTGCAATGAGTTGGTAAGGTAGCCTACAAGTTGGCTTTACCAATGGAATTCGAGAAGATGCACGATGTGTTTCATATCTCACAACTTAAGAGGTATTTTGCTGATGAGAATCACGTTCTAGAACCCGAAAGAGTTCAAATTGATAGTAGCCTCACGTATGAGGAAAGACCTGTGAAGATTTTGGACAAGAAGGTGTGTAATACACGCAATAAGGATGTGAGTATTGTGAAAGTACTTTGGTCTAACCATGAGTCCGAAGAGGCAACATGGGAAGCCGAGGATGATATGAGGAAGAAGTACCCTGACTTGTTTGTTGAGGTGAGTTACGAGGGCGTAACTCGTTTTCTTTAAGAGGGGTAGAATGCGATATAATTTCGCGCTTCTTACCTATTTTATGGTATTTTTATGCATTTTTATGCTTATTTTTGCGAATTGCACATGTTGGTGCAAAATAACGTGTCCATGAGTGACACATTTGAGTTTGGATTGGTAAATTGTACACATGTGTGACACAAGTTTTTCCGAGTTTTCAGTTTTCAAGAGTTTAAGTAAGGAATTTTTTTTTCAAACGATTTAGTTTTTCGTACCAAGTTTCGGGACGAAACTTCTTTTAATAAGGATAGACTGTAATCCGCCGTAATATTATGAATTTCATAAATATATTTATAGTTTATTTATAATCATTTTCATATTTATTTCATTTAATTATTTAAGTATTAACTATTTTGAAAGTCAAATGGTTGTTTAAACGTTTTAATAGTCATTAATATTTATGGGGCTGGATTTAAGTATTGAATATTTTATTAAAGGTTTTGGGTCGTGTTTAAAATGATTTTTAATATTGGGTTGAGGAGCCCAAACCATTTGTTTAAGTTTGATGATCAACTTGAGGCCAAACCTAAGCCTAACCTAATTACAATATGTTTTAGGCAAAACCTATAAATACCTCCCAAACCCCATAGTTGTACACTTTTTATTTTCTCCTCTCTCCATCACAAACCGGCGCCCCTCTCCCTTACTCTCTTCCCTTCTGTTTTTCCTGCGCTGGACCACCACCACCACCGCACACCCCTTCTCCTCCGTTTTTCCGGCGAGGCCCACACACCACTCGCCCTTCTCCTCTTCGTACGTGCAGTCGCAACCACCCACTCGGTGCACCTATTATGTTGTTCACGCACAACAACAGCAGCAGCCACGAAGTGTGACTGCCACGCGCCGCCGACTGCCAACCACGTGCCGCCAGCGCATGTTCCCTTTTTCCGTTTTTCCGGTTTCTTTGGTCATTTCTTAACCCTTATCCTCTATTTTAATGTTTAATTATGGTTTTAATATTAAGTTGTGGTTTCAAAAAATTTATTATGTTTTGTAATAAAGTTGAAAATTTTATTATTCGAATTATTAAAAACCTGATTTTTATTTATTGTGAATATAAAGTCTAATTTTAGATTTATTATTTATTATTAATAGTGAATTTTAAGTATGAAAGTAATGGTTTTTGAGGTTTTAAAGCCTAGGTTTATGAGTATTCTATTAAAGGTTGTTAAAAGTTGGAACTTTAATGTTTTTAAAGTATTTTAAAACGAGTTTTGAAGCGTTTAAAAATAAATTATGTTGTTGTGAATTAATTAAGATATTAATTCATTGTTGTATTATTATTTTGGTAGGCGGATAATTTACTTTAGGCGACTTATAGAATTCTAAAGAGATCTCTCACTTTGTCTACACAAGTTACGTACATGTCCTTATGTGTTAGACTAGAATCATGTCCTAAGGATTAGGATTTTTTATAGTATCATGTATAGTGAACCCTTTTATGGTTCATACGTGGCTATTAAATTGGAATAACGTGTTGTGGAGCATGTTAATTGCCTTTATGTTTTATTAAATGGTTGAATGGACGGTGTTTGATTCAAGCATGTTGTTTGGAAGTATTTATATTTTGATCCCTCGTGTGAGGTTGGATTAATAATATTTTATTATTGGATTATGGATTTTGGTAATGTTTCCCTTAGTGGATATTTTATTACTTCTCAAAGGCTGAGGACTTTTTGAGTAATTTGGATTATTATTGGTTATGGTTATTTTACTACTTTACAAAGATCGAGGGCTTTGTAGGGTATGTATATTTATTATCGTTGGACACTCGATTGTTGATTTAAGTCAAAAAAATTTGGCGGATTAATTCTTGGTAAATTGGAAATGTTTGATCACTTATTTAATCCTAGGATAAAAGAGGAATATTTGTTGTATTAATATGTGTTGGTTGTCTGTTTAGAGTCCAATATTGAATAGCTTACTAATAATTAAAGTGGAAGTGAATAGCAACAGCTTTAGACTTGTGCATGTCTGAAGTTCTGGACTAGTATGAGTTAGACTACATGGTGGTAGCCCATGGCTTTTCTTGGGGTCAGATTGATCATCGTACCCTATTTTTATTTCTAAAGGTTCCTCGATATCGTTGGTCAAGGGGTTGCGGAGTCGCACCCCTAACTCGGTCTTTCATTTTGAAGACTTATTTTGGTTGGAGAATTCGATCCATTGTCTATTCAATTTACTAATATTTATCATGTTGTATGTCTTGTGGAGTCAAGTCTTATTTTAAGGGTTGAAGTCTTGAGGTATTATTTTTATTGATCATGTTCTATTGTTTAGTAGTATCATGATTAGGTTTCATGTTCTCTTTTATTTATGTATGTACTCAACTTTGCTGATCACGTGCTAATTGTGTGTCGATCATGGCTGTGCCTATTGATCATGTGATGACCCTTTATTGGCGAGCAGGTTTCAATTGAGTATTTGCCTACAGGTTTGGAAGGCATGATGCATCGTCTCAATTACTCATTTGGGACTTGGAAAGCGTTGTTGAGAGATTGTTTTATTACTTCTACTGCTTCTTACTTTACATTACTTTTATTGAGTTTTTTATGGATTATTTATTTTTAATTTTTTTAAGTTAGTTTGGATTATCTTTCGAGGTTTGGATAACGATTTGACAATAATTATGTCTTAAGTATTTAATAAAGTATATTTAATATTTTTCCGCTGCAATACTCTGAGTAAGCCGATATGTTTTAACACGGGCGATAATGCCTTAATAATTCTCTGTTTTAGTTAGGAAAAATATATGTTTTATAACGAGAGAATTGTCGGGGTGTTACGTCCAAGTGCAGCGAGGGTGTTGTTGTTCTCAAGTGGGGGTGTGTAATACTCCCCATGATTGCTTTAAAGGATTTTGTTGTACTACCCATACCAAGAAGGTGCATCTTCTTTTCAGGGAGCTCATATTAATAAGATATTTCTCAGTTAATCGTGTTTGGCTGGGAGTAGTGGGTGCGCATAAGTGAGGACAAAATGCGCCAAAAGGACTTGTGTTGGTTTATGGGGCCAATTATTGGTCCAAGATACTTACTTGGTAACTCACATCGGCCCGTAGGGGTTAGGGTGTTACACCTTTGCTCTCTTCTGTTCGTGGCTTTGTTTCTCTCTTCCCTTCAAGAGTGTGTGTTCATCTTCATCGGCGTCATTGGTAGCTCTCCGCAGTCGGCCATCTGCCACCTTTTCTTTTCTCCCCATCGAAATCCCGCTTCTCCCTTTCCTCCTTCTCTCAATGTCTTTCCCTCTATTGAAGAAAACTAATAACGTAATCCTTTCTCTCTTTTGTTCTTATTATTTTCCCTTTTTTTTTCTTTCTGTTTCAATCTAATCTCCCCAATGTATTTTATTTGGTCTAACTATCTTAAAAACCTTTCCATTTACATATATTAAAGTACATCTATTTACCCTTTAAAATATAGGAAAAAAATATTTTAAATAAGCCAACCTTTGTTCCATTTTCTAATATTAAGTGAACCTTCTCGAAATCCTAGAATAAGTAAACCTTGTTGTTTACTTGAATTTAAACAAGTAAAAAAAAAATTAACATCCGGTAAAAATCTTCATCTTCCTCCCGTTTCCTTCATCATTTGCAGTTTCTCCATTGATAGATCTTCAAAGCTTCTTGATAAGCACTTTATTGTGCTTAATTGTAGGTCCTTTTTATTTAGAGCATTTAAGCCTAGCATTCCATGGTTTTTGTCAGCTTTGAGTTATATTGTCGCTTCATTATCTGTTTAGTTGTTTTTGGATGATTTCCAGGCTAACTAGCAGGTTTTTGAAGTCATACGATCATTGGAAGACTAGTTGTGGACTTTTGAACTTCAAATGGACATAACTTTTGAACCATAAATCGGATTAAGGTAATTCTAGTGGGAGGTGTTAGCTCGTTTTTATACCTTTCCAACGACTGGTAATAAGCCCAATTCCGATAAGAAACGAGAGAGATATGATCGTTTGATGTTGAGCTATCCGCTGACCAGTAGGCCACCACGGCCGTGGTACATTCACTACGGTCGTGGGGACCTGTAGCAGGCAAGGCAGAATGTTGAAGATTTGGGACTGACTCGACGAAGTTGGGTCACCACGGCCGTGGTGATTTTGCCACGACTGTGGCTTCTGACTTGCATAGAAGCAGTTTCCTTTGAGATTACATTCTGCCTCGACAATTTTCAGGCACCAAGACCGTGGTGATTTCACCATGACCGTGTCGAACTGATATTGGGCTTTTGCCCCATTTTTTCGTCGTTATTTAATGGACCATATAAATATTTTTGGAGGTTTTTGTTGATTATCATCTCATTACTTAGACTCTAATTACATTGTTTAACTTTCTAAACTCTCTCAAACTCTTAGTTCTTGTTATTTTGCAACCTTGAGGATTCAATTGTGATTTCAATCCAAGTAATTTTCTTTCAATCTCTCAACTTTATTTTCATTGTTTTTATTAATCATGTTTAATATGTTTAATCTCTTTTGCTTTAAATCCATGATTAGTGAGTAGTTCCTTATCTAGGGTTTGGGTGAAAGCATAAATTTCGACTAATTAAGATGTTCTTGTAATTACTTTATTGATGTCTAATATGCATTGATCTTGGTGTTTTTACACCTTAGGGTAGACCTTGATCAAGTTTATGCTAGGGCTTAGATTTCAATTACTCTTAATTGATTGTTGTTGTCTTGTCATTCCCATGAATGAACTTAATTTCTAGACCAAGAGATTGGGTAGAAATCAATAGGATCCTATTTAGGGGTTTTCCAAACAAATTGAATCTATTAATCAATTGGCTAAAGACCATTCGAGAGAGGATTTAGTCGATTGATTAATTGATTACTCTTGAGGACCATTCGAGAGAGGACGCAAGTACTTTAGAGGGAAACCTAATCCTGCATGTTATGCTCTATAGTTTCATAGTTGCATTAGTGTCGTGTCTTGCCCGAGTTCATGCGAGTAACTCAAGCTCTAGTGTTTTCTCTATTATATTTAATTCTCTACTTGATGACTTGTTTTTATTATTTAGTTAGTTGTTAATTGGTAACTATTTAATATTTACACCCCCAAATACCCTTCACTTAGGTAGTTCTAGACTTAGTAGACCTTAGTCAATCCCCTTTTCCTTGTGGTTCGTCCCTTGACTTACCGTTACTACGTTCATAGTAGTTGCTCGTTAGGATTATAAGTATTGTTTGCTAAGCGGCTCTTAGTGCCTTAACGACGCACTAAAAACCTCTTACCAAAATGGCGCGGTTGCCGGGGAAATTGTGCTATTGATTGAAGTTTACTTGAGTTTAGTATTAGTTAAGTGATTTTTCTTTTGTTTTTGATTGTGTTGTTATTCTATAACCCTCTTCTTAGCTTTGTTGTGTTACATGAGAAGGAGAGCTCACGGTTCACCCATCTTACCTTTAGATCTGGAAATCAATCGCACTTTGCAAAAGTTTTGGGGAGGTTTGGAACGGTTGACCTTGGGTTCTGCACCAGCTTCACCAATCTCAAGTTCAACAAGTGAAAGTGAATCAGACATGGGTGACGATAATGCACAACTTTTCAGTGATTTCGGAAATCCAGGATCCTATGTTTTACAGGGAATTCGACTCCCCACAACGACTTCAAATTTCAGCATTCACCATCAGTTTACACGGATGGTGAAAGCAGAGCAATTTTATGGAGGGTCGGATGAGGATCCACTTAATCATCTTGATCGGTTTTTGGAGATTTGTGCTATGATAACAACAAATGATGTATCTCCAGACTATATCAAGATGCATCTCTTCTGGTCTTCTCTTTCCGGAAAGGCAAAGTCATGGCTCAAGAGCGTGCCTGCTAACTCCCTCACTAATTGGGAGCAAGTTACATTGGCCATTCTGAAGAAGTATTTCCCAGAGTCGAAAACCACTGATATTAGGAGGAAGATCTCATCATTTGAGCAAGAATGTGATGAGACGTTTGCGGAGGCTTGGGAACGGTTTAGGGAGTTGATTCATTCATGCCCTCACCATGAGTTCAATCAAAATCTACTCATGAGGTTCTTTTATGATGGTCTTGACCCTATGTCACGTGCTAACCTTAATGTTGAAGCGGGAGGTCAACTAACTAAGATCCCGCAAGACCAATTAGAGTCTACCATAGAAGAAGTGATCAAGAACTACTCATGGGGTGGAAGAAGGAGAGGTTCTTAACCTAAGAAGGGTGGCAAGTTTGAGTTGGACCCAATGGATCAAATTCACGCAAAGATGGATCAACTTGACAAGAAGCTCTCTAAGATCACCCTTGCATCATCGAGTCTCTCACAAGTGAATGCTTTCTCTTGTGATATATGTGGTGGTACAAACCATGATACCTCTTATTGTGGAGGATCTCAGTTAGAGCATGTGGCGGCCATGAATTGTAGAGGAGAAGGTTATTAAGGTAACCAAGGGTATAGAAGCAATCAATAAGGAGGTTGGAGACAACCTCAACAAGGATACAATCAAGGCTTCAACCAACCTCAACAAGGTTGGAATCCACCTCAACAAGGCTTTAATCAACCTCAACAAGGGTTTACTCAAAGCTACAATCAAGGTGGATCCTCCTCTCAAGGTTCTAATACTTACCAAACGCATCAAAGATCCAACTTCCAAAAAGCCCCTCTAAACCCACCGTTTCCTAAGCCAAATCCCGAACCTACTCATTCCTCTGATCCTACCTCCCAAATTCTTTAACAACTTCAAACCATAACCCAAGCCCTTGCTCTTCAAAGTCACGACCAAATGTTTCAAGAGTTACAAGCTCACACCAAAATGCTTGAAACCCAATTGGCTCAAGTGGCCGAGAAAAACCCCTCTAACCTCACAAATCAACTTCAAAGCCAACCCATTCCTAACCCCAACCTACATCAAGTCAAAGCTATCCATTTGAGGTCGGGAACAAACTATGAGGGCCCTAAGATGCCTAATGAGTGTGAATAAAGTGAAGTTGTGGTGGTTGAGAATGACAATCAAGTTGAGGAAGATGAAAGGGAGGTTGATGTTGAGAAAGGAAGAGAATATCAGGACACGGAGGAGACTCACGAGCAAGGTGGTGACAAATATCCATTGGCAACACCTCCTCCACCTAAGACCTATGTGCCACCGATCCCATATCCTCAAAGGTCGGTGGAGAGGAAGTTGAGCGACAAATTCATTAAGTTCCTCCAAGTTATAAAAGGCCTTCAAACACACATTCCATTCCTTGAGGCCATGTCTCAAATGCCAGCCTATGCCAAGTTCATCAAGGAGATCCTCTCCAACAAACAGAAGGTTGAAGACGAGATTATCAAATTGCCATACTAAGTAAGTGCTCTAGTGCAACGAGATATGCCTAAGAAGCAAAGAGACCCCGGAAGCTTCACTTTGCCGGTGAAGATAGGTGACCTCGAGCCTAAGGGTGCATTGGCCGATTTGGGAGCGAGTGTGAGTTTGATGCCTCTATCCATAGTTAAGCGCCTAAACTTCCCCCTTCTTTCTACAAGGAAGACTATTCAACTGGGGGATCGATCTTTGAGAGCATCGCATGGTGAGTTGGAGGATATTTTGATACAAGTTGGGCATGTCTTAGTGCCGTGTGATTGTGTGCTAATGGATATGGAGGAAGATCGGGAGAATCCTCTCATTCTTAGAAGAGAGGCTCTTAAGACATTGGGCGCCGTTATAATTTGCAGAAATGATACAATCATTGTTGAGGTAGCCAATGAGAAGGTTGTGTTTGAGTTCTCTAAAACATTGAAGAGACCCATCATACAGAGAGTTTGTCGGGTTGATCATGTGGAGAGTGAAATGGAAGGTTTTGAGAGAGAAGTTCACACTGATGATGAGCCATATGCTTCTATCATTGAAGCGCTAAGTTTAAACATTGACGAGGTGAAGAAAATCTCTATGCTTGTCGATAAAACTATCGTCGAGGAGACACATGAGGCGGAGTTGAAGGTCCTTACCGCTTCCATTGATAAAGAGGAGAGTTCTAAGACTCTTCCTAAGGTAGAGTTAAAACCTCTTCCCCCCTCTTTTAATTATGTTTTCCTTGATGATGCATGTACTTATCCTGTTATTGTTAACTCGGCTCTTAGTGACATCTCTATACCAGAATTGATTAAGATATTGCAAAAATATAAAGATGTCATTGGGAACTCGATTGATGACCTTAAGCGGATAAGCTTGACTCACGTGGTTCCCGACCCCCCTCCCGACCATTGAGTCGTGATTTTTCCCCTCCCTTGCTATTGTTATCATTAGACTTTTCACAGTGAGGACACTGTGTGGTTTAGCTTGGGGGAGGATGTATATATTAGTTGCATATAGTTTTCATTAGTTGCATATTAGTATTATGTTTAAATTGCATATTAGAATTTAGTATCATGTTTAGGATGCATATAGATTGCATTTAGGTTGGAACTCCGCCATTGGTACGCATGTGTTCTTCTTGATGACCTGAAAACTGAAAAAATAAATGCTTTGATATTCTCTAGTAGGCCAAGGAATCGATTGGTTGTGGTATGATTGGTCTCCCTCTTGTGCGGACCGATGTTGGTAGCTATACCTTTGTGAGAACATGTTTTTATAGCCTTATAGATTGACATCTTTTCAGTCTTATCTGCTTGTTGTGTGATGCTCTTCCTTGAAGAATGTTCTCTAGAACTTGCATTGATTCTCCTTGAAAATGCATTGACTGGTTTGATTCTTGAATATGATTGAGGCGTTCATTATATATATGAACTACATTGCCAAATGCCACCCACATGATCTTATCTCCATTGTCACCCTCGTGAGCGTGAGCTTGTTTTCTTGTTTAACCGCATCTTTATCCTATTACCAATTTCCTAACCTAGGGGATTGTGAATCTAGATTGGTGAGTGGTACATCTTGTGATTCAGTGCTCTGATAGTGATTTGAGTTGGTTGTATGATGTGTGTTTTGGTTGAATTCACGTTCTGCGTTGAGTTCACCTCCTCCCTACTTCTTGTTGATCTCCTATCTCTCTCCCTTATTAGTTAAAAAAAAAGGAAAAAAAAAGAAGAAAAAAAAAAGAAAAAATGGGAACATCAAACATCCCAACAAAAAAATTGTGGTTTTGTTCTTAGTGTTTAATAAAGAGAGATTAGGAGATGTTATTGGAGGAGGTATTATTGGTTGGTTGAGTGGTTGTAACGAAGTTATATGGATTCGGGTTAGCGTTTGTCTAGTTGGTATTGATTTAGGAAGTTTCACTTTCCCCTATTTAGCACCAAATTCCCAAATGTATCCACACCCTTACCTTTTAGCCTTCATTACAACCTCGATAAGTCCTCATGATTCTTGAAAAGAACTTATGTCTCACGCGATGGAGAGTGAGAAGATATGCAAGCCTATGGTAGGATATAATCAACGAAATTGAGCCTTGAGCGATCATTGTAACCATATAAACACACGAGAAACTTTGAGCACGACTAAAGTGAGAGCTACCGTCCATATGACTGAGCCAAGCTTGGGGGAGAACTTGTGTTAAGATTGGGTGCTTTTCCTTGTGCTATAAACTTTGAGACTTGATAGTCTTTTGCATTTATGGATGAAAATGTTTGAACAGTCTTTGTTCTCTATCTTGGCACGCGTACTATTGTGGGGAGTCATTGAACTCTTTCCCTTGTATGAGATTTGCATTGCTTGAGGACAAGCAATTGGGCTAGCTTGGGGGAGTTTGATAAGCACTTTATTGTGCTTAATTGTAGGTCATTTTTAGTGTCCTTGCATGTAGTTTAGAGCATTTAAGCCTAGCATTCCATGGTTTTTGTCAGCTTTGAGTTATATTGTCGCTTCATTATCTATTTAGTTGTTTTTGGATGATTTGCAGGCTAACTAGCAGGTTTTTGAAGTCATACGATCATTGGAAGACTAGTTGTGGACTTTTGAAATTCAATTGTACATAACATTTGATCCATAAATAGGATTAAGGTAGTTCCAGTGGGAGGTGTTAGCTCGTTTCGTTAGCTTTCCAACGACTGGTCATAAGCCCAATTCCGATAAGACACGAGAGAGATATGATCGTTTGAAGTTGAGCTGTCCGCTAACACGGCCGTGGCACATTCACCACAGTCGTGGGGACCTGTAGTAGGAAAGACAGACTGTTGAAGATTTGGGACTGTCTCGACGAAGTTGGGTCACCACGGCCGTGGTGATTTTGCCACGACCGTGGCTCCTGACTTGCATAGAAGCAGTTTCCTTTGAGATTATATTCTGCCTCGACAATTTTAAGGCACCACGACCGTGTCGACCTGATATCGGGCTTTTGTCCCGTTTTTCTGTCTTCATTTAATGGACCATATAAATAGTTTTGGCGGTTTTTGTTGATTATCATCTCATTACTTAGACTCTAATTACATAGTTTAACTTTCCAAACTCTCTCAAACTCTTAGCTCTTGTTATTTTGCAACCTTGAGGATTCAATTGTGATTTCAATCTAAGTAATTTTCTTTCATCTCTCTTCTTTATTTTCATTGTTTTATTAATAATGTTTAATTTGTGTAACTCTTTTGCTTTGAATCCATGATTAGTGAGTAGTTCCTTATCTAGGGTTTGGGTGAAAGCATGAATTATGGCTAATTAATATGTTCTTGTAATTACTTTATTCATGTCTAATATGCATTGATCTTGGTGTTTTTACACCTTAGGGTAGACCTTGATCAAGTTTATGCTAGGGCTTGGATTTCAATTACTCTTAATTGATTGTTGTTGTCTTGTCATTCCCATGAATCAACCTAATTTCTAGACCAAGAGATTGGGTAGAAATCAAGAGGATCCTTTTAGGGGTTTTCCAAGCAAATCGAATCTATTAATCAATTGGCTAAAGACCATTCGATAGAGGATTTAGTCTATTGATTAATTGATTACTCTTGAGGACCATTCGAGAGAGGACTCAAGTACTTTAGAGGGTAACTTAACCTTGCATGTTATTCTCTATAGTTTCATAGTTGCATTAGTGTCGTGTATTGCCCGAGTTCATGTGAGTAACCCAAGCTCTAGTGTTTTCTCTATTATATTTACTTCTCTACTTGATTACTAGTTCTTATTCTTCAGTTAGTTGTTAATTGGTAACTATTCAATCTTTACACCCCCAAATACCCTTCACTTAGGTAGTTCTAGACTTAGTAGACCTTAGTCAATTCCCTTTTCCTTGTGGTTCGACCCTTGACTTGCCGTTACTATGTTCGTAGTAGTTGCTCGTTAAGATTATAAGTATTGTTTGCTAAGCGGTTCTTAGTGCCTTAACGACACACTAAAAACCTCTTATCACTTCTCCTTCTCCTCCATACTCCTCTTCATCACCACCCTGCCAACAACCAGGCCCATCACCGCGCCTCCTGCCCCCTTCCCTTTTTCTTCTCCTCCTTACTCCCTTTGTTCAACCGACACCACTTCACCCTGCGTCCCTTAATTTCTTTATCTCTATCTTCATAGGTCGGCTGATATGGATGGTCTTTTATTATTTGAATTATTTATTTCTTTTAAACCGGAAATTTTGTGATATATTGTTCTCTCGCTCATCAAAGTGTGCTCAAATGGTGTTTAATAAATCAGTTAATTGCTATTTATTTTCAAAAGAGGTTAACTGGAATTGCAAATTTGTGGATGGCTGTGGGGAAGCAATGAGTTTATTAGGGCTTTCATTGATGTTATGGGGAGATTAATCTAGAGGACAGTTTGGGGGAATGAAGGTATTTGGGGAAAATGCAAATTTGGGGGATTAATCTAGAAGACTGTTTGGGCGAATGGATTAACATAGATTTCAACTTTGTGAATAGTTGATTTCAAGAGTTTGTTAGGCCTTAGAATTGCTTATTTTCGGATATTTTGAGGGTAGCTATTGTTGGTGTATGACTGCTGCTCTTTAGCTTCTTACTTTGCTGTTTTCAGTGGGATTCAGGACAATTTTGGCACTGCATTTGTTCATGTGTTTGTAAGGTATTCTTGTAATGTTTCAAAGCTGAAATGATGTGGGTTCAAAGGCTAAAAACATGAGCTATTTAGGACTGATTTCGTATGTTTTCAGGTGGAGGTGGTGACGAGGTGGTTTTGGTGGTGGGAGGTGGGATCAGGTGGTTGGGGTTGTGGGGAGTTGGGGAGGTGGGGAGGTGGTTTTGGTGGTGGGAATTAGGTGGTGCTGGTTTTGTGATGGTGGTCAAACGTAAACAGGGTGAGGCAATTTTTAAAATTTATCGGTCAAACAGGTAATTGGTAATTTGATTTGTTTAAAGTCAATTGAGCAACAAGTTTTACTTATTTTGTGATTTCGTTAAGGTTGACTTAATATTAGAAGACGGGGCAAAGGTTGGCTTATTTAAAACAATTTTTCCTAAAATATAAATTAAATACCAATGACAACTTCATTTAAAACGATAATACCTCATACTCGCTAAAAGAATTAAACTCAATATTTATTGAAATCATTCAAAGAAAACGTTAGCAATTATAATTTACTTTTCAATAATTCTATAATCAAATCCAACTTCCTTTAAATAAACTTGAGGACTATTAATATATAATTAAGTTAATAATCATAATTAGTAATTAATAAATACTCTTGAAAATACGGGTATTACATAATTACATTTAGTCTCACTAATTAGGAGTAGGTTTAAGTCATTTAGATGCATAATAATAGGTCGTTTAGCATCCATTTCTTTCCCTTTTGCATTGAACTAAGTTAACTTTGCAACAGGGGTTTAAATGATGTTAGCATAGGCACAAAAAGCATTCGCATATGCTGCCAGTAGGCTGTAGGCATTTTGCTGTTCAGATTTCTTGTTCATCTACTCTTAATTTCTTTCTAATGTAAATTCAATATTTACACCAGCATGATTTTATTTTTGGAACATTGATTTCCTAATTTAATCCCTAAGTTGAAGCTTGCATCTAAAAGAATCCTCACCGAAATTTTGAGCTTTTACGCCTAGAATTTAGGACACTAAACGCAGTACAGAATGCCACACGTCTATTATAGATTAACCTTAAACATATATCATTTTCGATACATTAGTTTCATTTGACTAACTTATAGCCCAGATTGGAGAAATCCAAATATTAAATATGTTTTATCTCGCAACTAAGGGCCCGCTCTCTTCGCGTAAATCTAACTGAACTGAGTAGAGCTGAATTAAATTGAACTGATTGGATCGGAGCTGAATTGAACTGAACTGAATTGAATTAAATTAAATTGTATGTAATAAATATATAAATATTATTTAAATAATAATAATATTAATATTAAATAATAATTATAATGATAAGTAATAATAATAAATAAATAATAATTAATAATTAATAAACAATGATAATAGTATTTTGGATTTTATTTAATGATAGTTATAAAAATATATAATAGTAATAATGATAAATTATTATTAATAATAATAATAAATAATAATAATAATAATTAATAATAAGTAATTTCTATTATTTGTATTAATATATTAATATGAATCAAACAAGATCCCACGTGACTATGTTTTTCCTTACTTATAACTAGTATAAGATAGTCAAAGATTACAATGTGAATAGTAAAAAAAGTCAAAGTGCCTCTATTAAATAACAACGCAGGGAGTAATATGTAGGACTAAAAATAATAATCGGGCTGGACCGCACAAAATTGCATCTTAAACAGTTTTGACGCGATTTGATTGGTTTATGGGCTAACAACGTGGGCTGATTTTTGCTTTTGTCCAAACCACGGTTTGCGGTTTTGGGTTGGTCTATAATATTTATAAACCTAACTGCACCACACACCATCATATATTTTCTGAGGTACCTCCGGGGTTAGGGCTAATTCCTCGGGTACGCTCCTCGTTTTCGAGCTAGCTGAGATGCCACCAGAGTCAATGTTCGCGGCTTAAATGCCATTACTAGTAACTACCGTTAGGTTTCCGTTAAGTTTTTAGAATTAACTTTACTTTTCATTTAAACTAAGAAAAAAAAGAAAAAAAACCAAAAAAAATCCCACCCCTACCACCCTCTCTCCTCCCACCACTCAACTAGCCACACTCTCTCCTCCCCTCAGTCACCCAGCCACCATCTCCCCCCACCCTCCCACTCTCTCTCCTCCCCTCCCCCACCCCTCCACCCCTACCCCTACCCCTACCCCCACCCCTACCCCTACCCCTACCCCCACCCCCTGCCCAGCCTTCCTCTACCCTCACCCCCAGCCCACCCCTGAAAACCGCCAGCCCCACCCTCCCTCACCCTCACCCCCAGCCCACCCTCCCCCTACCCTAAAACCACCGCCCCCGTGAACCCAACCACCACTAACCCTCAAACCCCTGTCAACCCTTGAACCGCGCTCAAACCAAACCGCCACTAACCCCAAAGCCACCTCGAATCGCCGTCGAACCCAACCCCAAACCCACCTTGAATCATCGTCGAACCACCATCAAACGAAACCACCATCACCTAAATCGCGACCACCATCAAACGAAACCACCAACACCTAAGTTCCATTTGTAACCACCATCAACGAAACCACCATCACCTAAATCGCGACCACCATCAAACAAAACCACCATCACCTAAGTTCGTTTTGCAACCACCATCAGGGAAGGTGCGGCTGGCGGTTTTAGGGAAGGGGGAAGGTGCGGCTGGCGGTTTCAGGGAAGGGTCGACGGCGGTGGTGTAATCTGGGAGAGAGGGTGGGTGGGGGGGAGAGAGAGTGGTAGGGTGGGGGTTTTACTTTAGGCAGTGGGAGGGGAGGGAGAGGAGAGAGAGTGGGAGGGGTGGTGGTGGTGGTTTGGGTGGGGCGGCGGATTCAGGGAAGGGGGAGGGGTGGCAGGTGTGGCTGGGTTGGGGTTGGGGTTGGGGGGTGGGTCGTGGGTTTGGGGAGAGGGAGGAGAGAGAGTGGGAGGGTTTTGGGGTTAACAGAAAAGTTAACGGCGTTAGTAATAAGGGTATTTAAGTCGCGAACATTGACTCTGGTAGCATCTCAGCTAGCTCGAAAACAAGGATGGTACCCGAGGAATTAGCCCTAACCCCGGGGGTACATCAGGAAATATCCCTAATATCTTTATTATTTAACGTAACGACGATTCTGTACCTTAAATAGTAGTATAATTAACAACTTTTGTTATTTTTTCAATATCATCTATCTTGTTGTAGCTTATTTGTATGATATAATAGTAAATATCTAGTCGGTGAAATAAAACAACAATTAGAAACCTCGTATTGAGATAAAATATGGTTAAACTGCAAATCTTACCAACCTAAACCATGCTCCTCCCTAATAGTTATAGTAATAATAATGAGTAAAGATATAATAAATAAAATCATATATAGCAATAATAATAATGATAATAATAATAATAATAGTAAGAGTAATTAGTAAAATAAATTATACCAATAATAATAATATTTAACAAAGTGGTTTAATATAGAATAGAGCTCGGCTCAATAATAAAGTGGTTTAATATAGAATAGAGCTCGGCTAAACTGAGTTGAGCTGAAATGATTAGAGCTGAACTGAACTGAACTGAACTAATTGGAGCTGAACTAGACTGAACTGAAAATAGGTTGGGGAGAACAGGCCCTAACCCGCACGGAAACACCTAAATTATTTTTCTACATTATAACTAACTGTTTAAATGTATGTCGTTAACATAGGCACGAAAACCATTCACATATGCTGTAAGTAGGCATTTTGTTGTTTCCTGTTCAACTACTCTTGATTTCTTTTCTACTCTAAATTCAATATGTAGACCACCATTCACAGGCATTTTAAATACTGAATAATGGATTGGAGATGATTGATAGTATTTATTGTTAATCATACTAGCTGCAATAATCTTACACTTCCACTCGAGTTAGCAACAAGGACAGTGTTCGATTTGATTCTCCAACAGAGACTTGATACAAAAAGTCCATCCTTTTCCTGAACATCATGTTGAGGAGTAGGATAGATGGAACTTAGTTTGCAAGAGGTGATTAGCATTGGTAGGGATCTATAATTCGTAAAAACTTGCAACGAAAAGATATATTGATGAACATGAATGAAGCTAAAATGTTATATCGTCGTAGATGGCTTTTTTATTTAAACATGTTATTATGAGGTTAGTATAGTTTATATCATATTTGTGCATATGTAATATAGTTATGCCGGATCTCCCAATTGAGGAATCCTTTTCCGAATCTTTCACCATTGTAACCCGGATTTTTCCTAACCATGCAAACCTTCCTAGAAGGCGGCTGTGGAAATGCTTCTGATGCAATTAAGTGCTAGGCAGTTTTAACACACTATATCCCCTTGCTTAAAATTGCAACTCATTTCAGCTCCCTCCTGTGCAAGTCTTCCTGGTATTTTATTCTTTGATGTGCATTATCATATATGATTAATATGAAATATCGTGTAATCTTTACAAAATGGGAGTAGAAGAAAAGAGCAAGTGGTTGTTCCTCTTTAAGCTTGTAGTATAATTTTGTAATGGTGGATGATGGTCAATAACTTGATGGAATATTCTTTACATCATTACATTTGTGGGTAGTTTATACCTACAAAATATTTGTTTAGTGGGATATAAAGATGAGGCTAGGAATAACACTTAATATATATTATGCACCTGCCATAGACTCTGAGGAAGCCAACTGTGGATGAACCGTGAGCTCTCCTTCTCATGTAACACAACAAAGTTAAGCAGATGGTTAGCAAATAACAACACAATCAAAAACAAAAGAAAAATCACATAAGTAATACTAAACTTAAGTAAACTTCAATCAATAGCACAATTTCCCCAGTAACGGCGCCATTTTGATAAGAGGTTTTTAGTGTATCGTTAAAGCACTAACAACAACAAACAATATTTATAATCCTAACGAGCAACTAGTATGAACGTAGCAATGGCAAGTCAAGGGTCGAACCACAAGGAAAAAGGGATTGACAAAGGTCTATTAAGTCTAAAACTACCTAAGTGAAGGGTATTTGGGGGTGTGAAGGATTGATTCAACTATCAACTAATAACTAGCTAAAGAATAACAACTAACAACCACGTAGAGATGTAAATATAATAACGCAAACACTAGAGCTCGGGCTTCTAGTATGAATCCGGGCTAGGCAACAACTACCAATGCAATTAAAGCTCACAGGCGATATCATGCAAAGTTAAATTCTCCTCAAAAATACTCGAATCCTCTCTCGAATGGCCCTCAAGAGTAATCAATTCATCAATCAACTCGATCCTCTCTCTAATGGTCTCTAGTCAGTTGATTAATGGATTCAATAAGCGTGGAAAACCTCTAATACAAGGATCCTCTTAATTTCTACCCGATCTCTTAGTCTAGAAATTAAGTTTATTCAAAGGAATGACAAATAATTCAATAATCAATTAAGAAAAATCGAAATCTAAAAGCCCTAGCATAAACGTGATCAAGATCTACCCTAGGGTGTCAAAACACCAAGATCAATGCATAATAACCAATAGAAAACTCAATTACATGAACATCATAATTAAGCCCTTAATTCATACTTTCGCCCAAACCCTAAATAATGAACTACTCACTAATCATGGATTCAAAGCAAAAGATAATAATGAAATAAAACATGATTAACAAAGCAATGAAAATAGAGAAAAGAGATTGAAAGAAAATTACTTGGATTGAATGAACAATTGAATCTTCAATAAAATTGTCAATATGAAAAACTAAGAGTTTGAGAGTGTTTAGAGACAGAAACTAAGTAATTAGAATGCTTAGTGTCGAGTTAATACAAAGAAAAAGGCAAAAACCTATTTATAATATCCCATAAATCAATACGGAAAATCGAAAAAAAAAACGAATACAAGTCTACACGGGCGTGTCGTATGAAATCTCAAGTCTCCAGCCATTCTCCGCAAAAGTTACACCTTCGCAGAACTTAGCCAGCACGGGCGTGTCAAAATGGACACGACCGTGTTGGTCTGAACTTCTCAAATCAGTGGGCAAGCAGAACAGAATTGTCTTCGTGGAAGAAGACCAACACGGGCCTGTTGACTTATGGTCAGTGGACAACTCAACTTCAAACGATCATATCCCTCTAGTCTTTTATCGGAATTGGGCTTATGTTCGAAAGCTATCGTAATGAGCTAACACCTCCCACTGCAATGACCTTAGTTCGATTTATGGATCAAACGTTATGTCCATTTGAACTTCAAAAGTCCACAACTAGTCTTCCAATGATCAAATGACTTCAAAAACCTACTAGTTAGCCTGGAAATCATCCAAAAAAAACTAAATAGATAATGAAGCGACAATATAACTTAACGGTGATAAAAAAACCATGCAATGCTAGGTTTAAATGCTCTAAACTACATGCAAGGACACTAAAAATGACCTACAGTAAAGCACAATAAAGTGCTTATCAACGGAAGGCAACCATCCAAGATCATTTGCTTTATAACGGAAGGTGGGGCCTGATGCGGTATCACCCGAGAGCATGAGCTCCCACAAACCGAAGGTACGTGCACGACCCATCATAACAAAATACTGTCAAGAACCGTCTTTCACTTTTCTTTATCATGTTTCGTATCTTATTATGATCATATTTCATCAAACCATTCACAAAAATCATTTATAGCATCATTTGCATTAAAACATTTCATATCCCGCAATCAATAAATAACATCATTAAAAACAAAGCATTATCATAAAAAATAGTTGGAAGGGGATTGCGGGTGTTAGTAGTAGACGTTACCTCAAATCCAGCTTAGTAACCTTGTTAGCCGGGGGAGGCTTGTAATATCCTTTTTCCTTTCTAATCTATTCACGAATTAGTAAGTTATCGTTATTTTTTTTATTCTAAACTTTGCGAACCATTTCCGTCATGTGAATCCTTTTAGGAATTTATTTTATTTAAACTTACTAAGTTCCAAAAATATTTGATAATAAGGCTCATAATTGATAGCTATTAATAGTTTCTCGTTATTTAATAACTTAACATTACAAGCTAAGATTTGTGGGATTTATAACATAGTTTTTAAATCCATTTTAAAACTGAAAGGTAAAAATGATATGTGTCAGCTCTATGTCTCAATTAAGTAAAACTATTAAGCCTTTATAATTCGTATAAAAATCATGTTTAATGACTTGAAGACATAAACTATTAAGTATAAGTATATAGTCTTTAAATACTATAATTATTATTGAGCTAATAAATAAACTAAAACATTATTCATTAATTTTATTACTCAAACAATACAAAAACAATTCATATATTCATCAAATAGTACTTAGCAAGTCATAAATAATTTGTAAATAATAATTCATAAGAAGTATTTCAACATTTAGAGTTTACTTCCATTATTAATTAGAAACTAAACATGATAATTTTTCCTTTTTATCAATCTTGTAAATACATGGTGAATATTATTAATAAGATTAAAGTGACTCCTTAAATTAATAATTCAATATGAATCTTACTCATAACATTGAAAATAAGTCTTTATTATTAGGCTAAACTAATTCCACGAGCATAACTTATTTCATGAAAATTAGTGAGTAATTTACATAACTTGGTTTTATTAACTAAACTTAAAAGTAAATAACTATTATTGAAAAACTTTAACTTAATATTTATAACCAAAACTAAATAATTGATATTAGGGAAATAACTAACATATTCCAATAATTAATCCATTAAATTTATCTAGATCAATTTAGGTTAATAATATAGTATATATAAACGTAATTTAAACAGAGTAGTTTTACTTAAATTAAAATCAGATTTAAGTCTAAGATTATCATAAAGTATTTAGCTAGTAGTAGGTATAAAATAAACTAATTAACTTAAAGTAAAGAATTAAGCCAAAAGAAGGAGGTAACTGAATTACCTCTGCTCAACAGAGCAGTTAAGAGGGAAGTGGAGGGGACAGCTCCGACGAGTGCAACAGCGGGACGTCGGCGACGGTCATGCGGCGCGTTCGGCAGCAGCAGCGAGCATCAGCAGAAGAAGAGCAATGCAACGAAGGGAGGAAGAGTGGTGTGTGTGGGTCTGTGGTGGCAACGTGGGTGCAAGATTGCATGCAGGCAGCATCTGGATGCATCGCTGGCGTCTCCGGCGATTCGTGGTGGCTCAGCCAACAAACGAAAAAGAAGCAGGGGAGGGGGAAGAAACAGGGGATAAGAGAGGAGAGTGAGTGACGTAAAGGAGGGAAAATAAATGGTGTTTGAAGGGTATGGTTTGGGTTGCAAACATGGTAATTTATATGCATAAGAGAAGAGTCTAGAATTGCTTGGGGAAAGATTTGTTTGGAGGAAGGTTTTCGTAAGGAGTAAACAAAATCAAAAAAAATTTCCATAGCTTAAAGAAGAAGGAGAATGGGAAGGTCAACAGTTCTAGAGTCAATATTTTGCAAATGGGTTTTCTTTTCCTATTTTAATTAACTTGTTAGTACTAGCATTCTAATTACTATTCTTATAACTAATAACTTAAAATCAATAAATATATGTATTCTGACATCAAGACACAAAATGAATTCTAAAGTAACGTACGAAAATATATTTACTAAAGGCTATTGTACATCCACTATAATTAAACAAAAAAAAATGGCAGGAACAACAAGTGGAAAGCAGCAATATAGAACAAACTTCAAAATAAAAAACAATGGAACAAGCTAAGAAGACCAGGAAATCAATACAGAAAAGACAGATGGTTTTGGTTAGTGACACAAGGTTTATATACTATTCCAACTAACAACCTACACCATAATATGCAGCAAAGGGAAGAAACGACAAAAGACAGTCAATACAAAATGAGGGGAATGAATGGACACAAGAAAGGAAGTTGAAACGACGAAAAGAAGGATCAGAACACAAACAAGGATAATTTCGTAACTAAATAAACTTGATATTGAACACTATGTTGATTAAGGATGTTCACACAAAGGTTTATTAGCTACAAAACTAAGTTTGAACAGTATATTGAACACTATGTTGATTAAGTAATTTTATAATTGCTACAAAATGAGGATGTTACAGGGGTTTATGCTAACGCTACTATACAAAGCGACAGTTGCATTTATGCAAATATGGGAACAAATGTTGTAGGAAGTTCAAATTTGGTGATCATATTTCTTATTTGATGTACATGCCCTTAGTCCATCCACTGATAATGTCATCAACTAAATAAACAAAATACAATGAACCCAACCCGGGGCATTGCCTGGGCTCCAACACTAGTGCATACTTATTAGGAAAAACTAGTATTAGTCCCGGCGATGCTCGAGTTATTAGTTAGTGATAAATAATGTAATCTAGCGTGTAAAATATCATTAAAAAAATTTAAGTCATACACCTAAACAACTTAACTCCTGGTTTTCATTTATATATCATCATTATTATTGATAGAAACATCAATAATAATATGGGGGCGTAGTGGTTAGATCTATTCATTCTATACACGAGGTTAGGGGTTCGAATCTTCACATTGATAGTTTTTTAATATATGAGAACATTGTTGGATAAAATGCTATTAAAAGAGAGATGGTGACACGTGGCGGATAGAAACTCTTGCTTACGCTTTTTAATATATATATATAGATTGTCGGGAATAAGTCAACTTTTTCGCGTTCTTCTTTTAATAAGTTAGACTTTGAATAATCCTGGAATAAGTTAACCTTTTAAGCGTATTTGCTTTTAACAAGTCAAAACCAGTTTAAAAACGCAAAAATGGTTGGGGATGGAGAGTATAAGAAGAGAAGGAACACATAAATAATAAATTAAAATTTAAGAAAAGTCTCACGTATTACCGGTTCAATAATTTATAAGCCATTTGAATTGTTAGAAGTTTAAGTAATATCAAAGTTAACTTATTCTAGGATTATCTAAAGTTTAACTTATTAAAAGAAGACCGCGAAAATATTGACTTATTCTTGACAATTTTTCCTACTTAATAAGGTGGTATTTTTACTTTTTTTGCATCTTATTTTGACAGATCTTAACTTACTTTAACTTTATTTAGGCAACTGAAATTTATTCGACTTATTAGAACAAAATTTCTTCTGGATTGTCCTACAATCATTATATTTTAGTATTTCTCCTGTGTTAGTGTGGCCTCTAACCCGTTTATTTGCATTGATGTGTAATGTTCATGTGCTACTTTTACTGTGTCCTATTGCATATAGAAAAAAAGACCCAAAAAAATAAAAAAATTATAATCAGGGTGAGTTTATTGGTAGTCTTAAGATAGAGTCTTAAGATAAGACTTTGAAGAGTTTTATCAAAGACTACCAATAAACTCATTTCAAGACTTGGGGAGTCTTAAGGTGAGTCTTAAGACTCACTTTAATAAAAAAAAGACCAATAATATGCTGCCAAGTGTCATTATAATATGCTCAAATTTTGTTGAAGAGTCTGAAAGGCAGTCTGATGGATAAATATCAAAACTAGAATGAGTCTTATGTGAGTCTCAAATATTAAAGAGTAGATAAAGTTAGTGGAAAGCTGACGTGGCAGAGTCTGAAATATGGAAGGGAGTCTTATGGATAAACTCACCCTCATTATCCACTAGTTTTGTAAGATGAAGCTGCAAACAAAAGCAACTAAATATTTTAAGAGTTGCTTAAATAACTAGAAAATTTATTTATACACAATATTATAAAAGTTAATCGTACAATATATATTTTCTATTTTGGACGTGAGATTGTACAATACACAATCAGTATAATATTCAAATGATTAACTTTTATTTTCTGGAATAAGGAAAATTTGCACAAAACTACCTTAACTTTTCACTTATTTTGAAACTCCCACCTTTATGAATTTTTTGCCTAAGTTTCCACTAAAACTTCTCAAAACCTTTATAAACTCCCACCACTTAACGAATTTTGTCAAACCATTCATCTCTCTCCCATTCATAGTATTTCACATTAGTTCTTTTATTCATTTTTCCCTCCCACCCATTCATCTCTCTCCCTTCTCTTTCACTCTTCCATATTTCTATGGTGCTTTTAACCAAGAACTAGGCTAGATTTAGTATATATGGCATCTCCACTTATTTCAGGATGTCCATCAAACACCTCGAAGTGAAATTTCAAAAAGCAGCTTATAGAGCCATGAATTATCATTTCCACTCAGTCATCTCCAAAGCAATATTTAACACGATTACAAAGTACTTACCAGCTTATATGCTACTAGAACGCAGGAGACAGCTTTACCTAGAATACAAACCACCTGTACACTAATGTAGTAATGTTTACACTAACAAAGAGGTCTAAGATAAGGGAACAATTAGTTAAAATAGTGAGAACTCAAGGAGAAGTTAATTTCCAGTAAATTTAATTGCTTGGAGATCTTGGCCCTGCAACCAGGGCACATGAAACCAACGAAATCTGATTGTGGTTCCTTGTCAGCTAATGGATCTTGGTCCCTAATTGAAATGGCTGGAGTAGAGTGAAAGAGAAGGGAGAGAGATGAATGGGTGGAAGGTAAAAATGAATAAAAAACTGATGTTAGCCCCATCATTAACAGAGTTTGGCAAAATTTGTTAAGTGGTGGGAGTTTATAAAGGTTTTGAAAAGTCTATGTAGAAATTTAGGGAAAAAATTCATAAAGGTGGGAGTTTCTAAATAAGTGAAAAATTAAGGTGATTTTGTGCAAATTTTCCTTAAAATAATAAAACCACTTGCTAAAACTAACAGTTACGATGAGAGATAAAGTAAATACTGATAACAAATTGGTTAACATGATCGACAACCCAATACCAAGCAAGACTTGTCCTAGTAGTTAAGGGTTTGGCTTCATGACTTCAAGGTCATGGGATCAAATCCCACTAGGGGAATTTGAGGGTGGGGATTCCCTTACCATTCCCCCCTACTCTCAAATATCGGGCCCCGCAAATACCAGCTCAGGAAACTGTGCTAGATGAGATCTGGTCAAGGGTCCACCACATTACCTTTCCAAAAAAAATGATCAACACCCCAATTGCGTCACAAAAGTTATTAAAAGCGGCGAACTAACTTTGTATTAATATTAAACTAACTTAGTCCATCACTTTGTTCAAAAAGGTGTTTCATTCTCTTTTTTCTATTGGGGTTGAAATATTGCCTAATTTTAAATCAAAATTAGGCGATCACGACCAACTCATTGCGTCGAATATCATATTTAATTAGATGTTTTGATCACTCTACAACGATTACAATTTCTTGGTGCTTAATTTACAGTCTTGAAAACATTAAATTTCCAACAATAATTTCTTTTATTATCATTAGCAATAAGAGAAAGATTCACCATTGTAATTGAAGAAGCCAGTTACGGTGTTACGAGACAAATCTAGCTCTTCCAATTATTACCAATTACCTCCAACTCTGTGAGCATATATATAGCTTGGAATTACAAACAGAACATTAAGATGAATGAAAAGATCAAACATGTATCTCTAAGATTACCATGAAGATTAATGGATCCCCCTATATAGGTGAATGATATAGATAAATTTTGAGTGATCGAAATCCACCTTATTGTGATAGGATGCTGCAATTTAACTTATTAAAGCCTAAATCAAGCCACTTAAGGTTTTTAAAACTTGGTCCACCTAGAATTTACAAAAACAAAGTTAGCTTCATCTTAACCAATTTTATCATACATTCTGGGTGTTTCATGATTATGGTACACTCAAGGTTCTTTTTTGCTCAAATAGTCTTGAGTATACCATGAACATGGTGCACCCAAGACTATTACTTTGCTCAAATAGCATTGGGTACACCATGCTCATGGTACATCCGGGTGTATGATGCATAATCTCATAATTTGATCAATAATCCAAGACAGCCATAAAAATGTGTACTCAAATATTAGTAAAGAACTATAGTTAAATAAAAGGAAATAAATTTTTATAAAAAAAACCTTATATGTCCTTAGTTATCAAATGACACACCTTATTATAATATTTAGGCCAAAAAATCAACAATTAGGTCTATTTTGTTCTCCCTTTTTTTTATGAGTCAGAAGCACTCACTTCAACTCAAATATTAGACCAACTTTTGATGCACAAAGGAGGAAAAAAGAGAGTTAATGACCCCAAAGTGACCTTTTTTGACCAAAATATGACAACAATGTGTATAATTTGATATATAACATCATATAAGGTGTTTTATCGTAAATAAAATTATATAAGTTATTTTTTCACAAAATTTGTAATTTATAAGGTCTTTTTTGACAGAATTTCCAATAAAAGGAAAAATAAAATGCATACTTAATAATGTTGTATTCTTTACTTCTTTGCATCTTATTTCCACATATCTTAACTTATTAGTTTAACTTTATTCAGACTTATTGAAACTTATTTGACTAATTGAAATTTTTTTAAACTTATTGGAACGAAATATCTTCTATGTTGTCTAATAATCTTTATATTTCAACAGTCTCATATGTGTTTGTGTGGCACTAGTCCATTTATTTATATTGATATGTCGATGTTCATGTGTCGGTTATATTGTTTGCTATTGTGTATAGAAAAATAGGCCAAAAATTAGAAAATTATAAACATTGGACCCATTTTGAACGCAAACCCTACCCTAGATCCACCAAACCTTACGAGTATGGGTAAGGGTCTGGAAGTTTTTTATCTGACCCTACATGTATCAATAGGGTATATATCGACTTGAGAAAATAGAGTAAGGGTAACGGTCTAGTTAGACCCTACCCATTGCAATCTCTGGTCATATTAGTCTTTCAAAAAGAGGATACCTCATTTCAAGCTAAATTTAAAGGTTTAAAAATTATAATTCTGAGTATAACTAAAATTACTATTAGTTTATACATAATGATGACTCCATGCAATTGTTGAGAATCAAACTTTATTCTTATTTCTCTCAATCTCTAATCATCTATTTTAATGACTGTAAAAATATATAATTTTAAAAAATTACGATAAAACAATAATCTTACGAATTGCCTCCAATGATATCTTTATATTTTTTGTATTAGATTTCAACAAGATAATAAATACATAGGCTGCAAATACTTAGTTGTAAAATTTAATTGATAAACATGGTCATTCACAACACATCCAACCACACATATGGATATAATATATCAAGTAGTACTTGGTCTAGTGGTAAGAAGAACGTCATTCCAACCTCAAGATTGGTGGTTCAATCCCCATTAGGGCACTTTGAAGGTAGGGATTTCCCCTTATCCTTCCCCCCATGCTCTCAAGTGCCTGGCCCATTAGAACTCGAGCGAGGTCCATACCACTTCTTCTTACAAAAAAAATATATAGATGGATATAATATTAAGGCCCTGCTTATTTCATCTTCGAATAATATATTCAGTAACAATAAGTTTAAATCTGTAAAAATAAGTTTAGTTTAGTAAAAATTAGTTTAGTAAGAAGTACAATTCATAATAAAGGTCATGTTCACTTCACCTTAATTTTACTGCACTGAACTTATTTTACTGAAGTGAACTTATTTTTGCTGAAATGAACTTATTTTTACTGAAAGAACTTATTTTTACTGATTCATGTATTTTTTCTTCATTGCACTACTGATTTTTACTGAATTGAGCTTATTTTTACTGAACTGAACTTATTTTTACTAAATATTATTATTTTAAGGTGAACTGAACAGGGCCTAATTCTATCTTGTTCACTACTTCATCCTCTGTTTTAATATGCTCCTAATTTCCTTCTTCCAAAAGTAGGTTATAACATTCAATACAAATGTACATAGTTTGAGTTTATTTATTCTATATTCGGATAGGATGTTCACAATTAATTCTATCATTTTCACTAGTCTAATATCCCTTATCATGTGCTCATTTTTTTCTTTCATAAATAAAACAAGTGCTCCTTTCATATCAATTTCTTTGCTACATTTGCTTTGCCATAGTTTTTGATAATTTCATAAACTAATAGGATTTTTTTTTGACAATTACCACCTTTTCTTTACAACTTTTTAAAAGTTACAACCTTTAATTTATTTTTAGAAAATTACCACCAAAACATTACTACATTCTTAAAAGTTCCCACCTGTTAACTAAAAATTCCAAATTACTTCGTTTTGTGGGCCGCACCTATGAATTGATTCATTTTCTTTCCTCCAATCCTTTTCATTAACCTAATTAACCATTAATCAACCTAAAAAATCGTTAAAGAAAAGGGATCTTACCAAGAATCAAGTAACATGAGCTAATTAAACAATAATTAAAGCAATAATAATAGTATTAAGTCATAAAAATAACCCAATTAAATAAATTCCAATCTCACATGCTCAATTACAAACCCTAATTCCAAGTAATGACTAATTGGCATGAGAATATGAAATTAGTAATAGATTAATTGTTAGATCGAATTACAAAATTCAAGCATCAATTATGCAATATTAATGTTAATTTTGAAAAAATCATTCTATAATTAAACACAAACCCTAGAATTCGTAATTGACAAAAAAACTCTAATTTCTGACTTAAACTAGGGGAATTACCTGAGTTTGGTAATTGAAGTTGAAATGGAAGTATTTACTAATAAATTTTCGCAAAAATCGCTCATAATTTGCCCCTTCAATTTGAAGAAGAATGATTTGTTCTTCACTTCTTAAGGTTTGAAGAAGAATTAGTTAATATGTGGGCCCATAAACGGAGTAATTTGGGATTTTCTATTAAGAGGTGAGAGTTTTTAAGAAATTCATAATGTTTTGGTGGTAATTTAAAACAAAAATAATATCAAAGGTGGTAACTTTTAAAAAGTTGTAAAGAAAAGGTGGTAATTGTCAAATAATCGCAACTAATATCTCATATGAGAAAATTATACAAAACTTATATATTTGGAAAGTACACATACATTAAGACGAATCAAACAAGATCCTATACGAGTATGTTTTCCCTCATGTATATATAAACTCAAAGACCGTCAAAGTTGAAAAATCAATATTGCTCAAGATTAATATGTAAAAAATAAATTAGACGGATGGAGCTATAATCAATAAAGAGTTACATAGTTTGTGCTTATTCATTCTTCAACCGAGTATAGGGTATTCACAATTAACTCATCGTGTTCACTACTCCGTCGTATCTTATCTCAGTTGTCTGTGATAATTTTAGTTTGAAATTATTCATCTTACACCTACGTTCACTGTTAATAGGGCTGAGTAAAATTTAGGTTAGACCGTACCAAACCGCCACCCAAACCGTTTTGGCGCGATTTGGGTTGTTGGTTTATGGGCTAAAAAAATGAGTTGGGTTGTGCTTGTGACTAAACCGCGGTTTACGGTTTGCTTACTATTTTTTCAACCCAAAACCGCACCATAAACCGCTTAGTACACGATTATGTATTAGTTTGTTTAGTTCTCATAATTTCGCACCTTTAATAGTGTTATATTTTTAGCAACTTCATAATTTTTTTTTGGATTTTTTTTGTCAAAAACCACCTAATATAATTGACATTATTGGTTTAACTATATTTTCTATATTTTTTAAAAATTTAACTACCTTATATATGTAATACCGCTATTTTTCACTACCAATGGGCTATTTTCCGGCAAAAAATGGTAGTTTTTTGCCCAAAAAACACCCATTGGTAATGAAGCCTACAGGTTTTGCATATACTTCCTCCGTTTTTTATTAATTGTGACACTTTTCATATAAAGAAGTTTGAAATTATTTGTGACACTTTCTTTTTTGGACAAATCTTTCTCTCTATCTCTTTGCTATCACATGTGTCTCCTTATTTCTTTCTCTCTATCTCTTTCCTCTCCAAAAATTTCTAGGAGTCCGTGAAATCAAAAGTATCACAATTAATAAAAGGAAAAATTGTCAAGAATAAGTTAACATTTGCGTTGACCGCTTTTAACAAGTCAACCTTAAAATATTCCGCAAACAAGTAAACCTTGTTACCACTTAGATTTTTAACAAGTTTTTTACAGGTTACCTATTATTAACTTGTTAGATTAAGTTACTTGTCTACATGTCTTGTTTTAGTTGGTTTAAAATAAATATTTTATTTTATTTTATTTCTCTCTCTTTTCTCCCTTTTTTTTTCTCTTTTCCTTCCCCTACTTCTCTGTCCACTGACCACAAACAGCACCACCACCTTCCTCCTCTTTCCCAGCCCCAACCACCGGGTCTAGTGCTTTATCTACATGTCTTGTTTTAGTTGTTTTAGTTTTGACCATTTGAGTGAGTAATCTGAGGTATGTGATGTATAAGTACTGGTTGTATGGGTATAAATACCCTCTCCCTAATATACGACCTAAGGCCCAAAAGGACATAAGGTCCACGCTCACTTCACTATATAAACCCCTCATGGGGCTAAGGTAAAGGGATGCACAATCCATTCTCTCTCCCTACACCACACTCTCTCTATCTAAAATGAGTACTGACTTGAGCGTCGGAGAGCCCGTCCTCGGGACACCCCCGGGGGTTTGGGGTTCATGTGCAGGTTCTTGGCCGGAGCTCGGACTCGGACCGCTCATCTCCGCCGGAAAGAGGTACGACACTTTTGGACAGAAACAATTTGGCGCTAGAAGGAGGGGGAGAGAAAAAGCGCCCATGGAAACCCACAATTTCCATGGCTACATTGCTCAAACAGCTATCCTATGGTCTGAAACACTCCAAATCAGACCAAAATTTGCTAGATCTGCAGACTACAAATCGCCATCTAAAGGATATACACAGGCAAAAAGAAAAATCCAGTGAAGAAAAATAAAAAGAATGGCAGTAGAGAAGACAAGAGGATTTCTCTTCGAAGCATATACAACAAGAGCCACAAGCGATCATGCTTAGCAGCTAGCAATCCAGTAAGAAAACCACAAAGGTGTTGCAAAACTGGAACAAAGCTCCACCCCCACATTCTTGAAATTCAACTCCACTCCCACTAAGGTATAAATATTCCCTCAATAAAAGTACCAGCTTCCAAAAATTTCGCATGATCCTATGTGGTCTAAAATGCTCCACTTCAATTCAATGTTAGAAAACTCATCATCATGTTGATGAGATATGCTTGCATTCTCATTAAAGTGCAACACTCTGAAGCTCCACCTATTTTTCTCCCTTCTGTAATTGCTGAATTGATGCACCCATACTCCCTGTTTGATAAAATGCATCTTAGAAGCGAATTTGAACTATCCCGAGCAAAGACCTGAGTAATGCAACTACCAGACCAAATGGCACAGCAAAGAGAAGTATGTAGAAAATTATAACAATGGATAGTTTTAGCAGTTTAGCTCAATTACTTGAAATTGATTATGGGGGCGAATATTACAAAAAAGGAAATGATGTGCATTACACCTGTGAAACTGAATGCTGCGGACCAAATAGAGAAATCAATCCAGAAGAAAGACAGTCAATTAAATTTCTGGCAAATGAGAATCATCAGTGGTATAACAAATATGGTAGGGTGACAGCAACTGAGTAATGCAGATTGCTGCCAGACCAAATGGTATAGTAAAGCAGATGGTAGGGAGCCAACCGGTCTGCACTCAAAGCCCGTTTCAGACCGGCCTTGCAGAACCCGAATATGGGCAGACCCAAACCACGGACATAGCAAAGAAGAAGAGCAGAACGGACTTCAGCTATGCAGACTAATCTCAACAGACCCATTCTGATCAGCGTCGTAAATTGCAGACCAATGTAATTGTACGAAAATTGTAACAAGCTACAGGAAACACAAAATGCTAGCCGGAGAACTAAATGCAAGGCTAATACGAGACCAATGAGTCTGCAAAATATACTTGGAAGCCTGCAATATCAGTGTCTGCAACGTCAAGTAAGCTTCATTAGACGAAATGAGTCACAAGATAAGGTCTGCAACATAGCAGACCGAATGACTAAGAGTTGACAAAATAGAATCTGCAACATAGCAGAATACAACAATCTACAAGCAGAACTCACCCAATCAATCTGCAATATCCGTCTGCGATTCCGATCTACAACCCGCGACTGCTCGCCACAGTCTGTAATTCCAGTCTGCGGAAACAGCATCGGCCACACCAAGATCAGTCTGCAACACTCATTTGCCAGACTTCATTTAGACTCAACTTAACAAACAGTATCCACGGTCTGCAAAGTTCACAAAGAACCATTTCTTATAGCAGACCCACACGCTCGACAGAACAATAAGGGCAGACTGCAATGGTGAGATCAGAGCAGACTCAAGCACACGACTAATCTGCACAACACCAATAATCTACATCAGATCCGAAGCCGGTATTCTATATTGAGCTTGAGAAGACTCGACTAAATAATAGCAAGCTAAGTATCCCATCTCCACCATTATCAAAACCAATTTTGCTTATTTTTGACGCAAAATTAGACTGAGTTTCATGATGGATGTTATGCTTAATTCATGTTACAAGCTTCAAAATTGATTATTATAATTTGTCAATGATAATCAAAATAGGCGCCAACATTCACTCTATTTGATTACATGACATGATCAAATGATGTCTTTCGACCTTTATGTATGTCTAGTTGGGAATATATTACTCTCAAATTGACCCAAGTTCAACTTAAGAGTGGGGGGCAAATGAGTATACATGATCCAACTTGATGGGAAATTTGATTGCAAAATTCATTGTAATGCTTGATTATAAAAGCACTTATTTTTGAGTCTGCACATATTATTGAAGGCTTCACCAGGCTATTAAGCCGCTGAAAATATATATTCTGTTATTACTATTGCAGACACATCTTATCGAAGACTCTAGCAACCTTAAACCGGCTAGAGAGGTATTCAGTTATTATTGTCGCAGACCCCATCTCAGACAGAGGGCTTTGCTATTATTATCATTAGCAGATCCTCGCTTCAGACAGAGGATCATGCTCCTTATTTTATTGACGACTCCAGCGAGCTATTAAGTCGTTGGAAAGACTTATTTTATTGAAGATTCCAGCAAGCTCTTAAGCCGCTGGAAAGACATATATTATTGAAGACTCCAACGAGCTCTTAAGCCGTTGGAAAGACTTATTTTATTGAAGATTCCAGCGAGCTCTTAAGCCGCTGGAAAGACATATATTATTGAAGACTTCAGCGAGCTATTAAGCCGTTGGAAAGACTTAAGCGAAAAGCTGAGTTATGTTACAAACCAAGCTCTGCTGAAGAGGCAGATAGCTCTGTTGAAGAAGCAGAGTGAAAGACTTAAGTGAAGAGCTAAGTCATAGTTACAAATCGAGCTCTGCTGAAGAAGCAGAGTGCTTTGCTGAAAAAGAAGAGTGAAAGACTTAAGTGCAAAGCTAAGTCATAGTTACAAATTGAGCTCTGCTGAAGAAGCAGAGTGAAGGACTTAAGCGAAGAGCTAAGTTCTATGTCGTCATTATTATAGCAGATCCTCTCTTCAGCCAGAGGATCTTGCTCATTATTATTATCGCAGACCCCGTCTCAGACAGAGGGCTCTGCCATTACTATCATTAGCAGATCCTCACTTCAGACAGAGGATCCTGCTCTTTATTATTGTTGCAGACCCCGTCTCAGACAGAGGGCTCTGCCATTATTATCATTAGCGGATCCTCACTTCAGACAGAGGATCCTGCTCTTTATTATTGTCGCAGAGCACCATCTCAGAGGGCTCTACCATCATTTTTACAGCAGATCCTCGCTTCAGACAGAGGATCGTGCCCATTATTATTTCAGCAGATCCTCACCTCAGATAGAGGATCATGCTCACTATTATAGCAGATCCTCGCTTCACAGAGAGGATCATGCTCTCCATTTCTCATTAAACCCCCATCCCCTTATCAATTCTTTATGAAAAATAAAATGTCAAAATCAGATAGACCCTTAGCAGACTGAGAAAAAAATACCACAGTCTGGCAAAATAAAACAGGGTCTGAGTCAGACTGAAGGCTGAAGAGGCTCTTCAGACACAAAAGTAAACTATATAATGAAGAAAGGGAGTCGGCCAAAAGGTTAACTCTGTCCAAGAGCCCCCTGAGGCCCGCAGAGTGATCGGATGCCGACTCGACTTACCGATGTCATAGACCTCTACCTCTAAACCTGTGGGGCCGAAGGCCCAAAAAGCAGCAAGGATAAGTCATAGACACCTAAGGCTAATGGGGACGCGAGAGTTCCTAAGAACCAAAGCGTACCCCGACACGAAAAAGATGGCAGAAGGAGCTAAAGGGCGAACCCCAAAACTCCCAGAATCATCATGACTTAGGGCGTCAAAATACCTCCTCTGCTCTGCTGTTGTTGAATCTTTGTCATACATAAGGCAGAGCAGAAGAGTAAAGGGCCCCTAAAGTCCCAGCTCTGAGCAAATCTCACCGGCCACCAAGCCAAGTAAACGAAAACACTCAGATATATTGCTTGATATATCTCCTTATTATAGCAGATCCTCGCTTCAGACAGAGGATCATGCTCATTATAGCAGATCCTCGCTTCAGACAGAGGATCATGCTCCTTATTATAGCAGATCCTCACTTCAGACAGAGGATCATGCTCCTTGTTATAGCAGATCCTCGCTTCAGACAGAGGATCATGCTCTTATTATTATCGCAGACCCCGTCTCAGACAGAGGGTTCTGCCACTACTATCATTAGCAGATCCTCACTTCAGACAGAGGATCATGCTCCTTATTATAGCAGATCCTCGCTTCAGACAGAGGATCATGCTCATTATAGCAGATCCTCGCTTCAGACAGAGGATCATGCTCCTTATCATTAGCAGATCCTCGTCTCAGACAGAGGATCATGCTCCTTATTATAGCAGACCCAGTCTCAGACAGAGGGTTCTGCCATTATTTTCATCAGCAGATCCTCGCTTCAGACAGAGGATCATGCTCCTTATCATTAGCAGATCCTCGCTTCAGACAGAGGATCATGCTCCTTATTATAGCAGATCCTCGCTTCAGACAGAGGATCATGCCCCTTATCATTAGCAGATCCTCGCTTCAGACAGAGGATCATGCTCCTTATCATTAGCAGATCCTCGCTTCAGACAGATCATGCTCCATATTATAGCAGACCCCGTCTCAGACAGAGGGTTCTGCCATTATTTTCATTAGCAGATCCTCGCTTCACACAGAGGATCATGCTCTTTATTATAGCAGATCCTCGCTTCAGATAGAGTATTATCGCAGACCCCACTCAGGCAGAAGGCTCTGCCATCACTATCATTAGCAGATCCTCGTCTCAGACAGAGGATCATGCTCCATATTATAGCAGACCCCGTCTCAGACAGAGGGTTCTGCCATTATTTTCATTAGAAGATCCTCACTTCAGACAGAGGATCATGCTCTTTATTATAGCAGATCCTCGCTTCAGATAGAGTATTATCGCAGACCCCACTCAGGCAGAAGGCTCTGCCATCACTATCATTAGCAGATCCTCGTCTCAGACAGAGGATCATGCTCCATATTATAGCAGACCCCGTCTCAGACAGAGGGCTCTGTCATTACTATCATTAGAAGATCCTCACTTCAGACAGAGGATCATGCTCTTTATTATAGCAGATCCTCACTTCAGACAGAGGATCATGCTCCTTATTATTATCGCAGACCCCGTCTCAGACAGAGGGCTCTGTCATTACTATCATTATCAGATCCTCGCTTCAGACAGAGGATCATGCTCCTTATTATAGCAGATCCTCGCTTCAGACAGAGGATCATGCTCTTATTATTATCGCAGACCCCGTTTCAGACAGAGGGCTCTGCCATTACTATCATTAGCAGATCCTCGCTTCAGACAGAGGATCATGCTCCTTATTATTATCGCAGACCCCGTTTCAGACAGAGGGCTCTGCATTATTATCATTAGCAGATCCTCACTTCAGACAGAGGATCCTGCTCCTTATCATTGGCATATCCTCGTTTCAGACAGAGGATCCTGCTCCTTATTATTATAGCAGAACCTCGCTTCAGATGAAGGATCCTGCTCATTATCATTGCATGTCCACGTATCATCGTTATTGCGGACTTGTCTATAGCATTCTAATCTCAGTCTGCCTCCTTCGCTGCAAGCAAAGCAGACAGACTGGGGGGCAAGGATACGTATGGTAGGAGGAAGAAGGTAGCAAAGAAATAGCATATTTTCTTTCAAAAACTACTCAAAAGAACGCAGAAAATACAAATCTAGCAAAGGCTCTAGACGATGCTACATTCTTGCTCATCAGAGCAGACTCTCAGATTGGTGAAGCAACATTGCAGACTACGTGAGCATACCTTCATTAGAGGATGCTACACGGCAGATTATTAGAGCAGACTCCTAAGCAAAGGAAGTTGCGTCTCTTATTACATGAGAAAATCCTCAATTAGAGGATGATACACCTTAGCTCATTGAAGCAAGCTCTCTGACTAAAGAGGCTATATCTCACATCAGAGACTCGATCACGCACAAGGTCATCATGAAGACATACATGTCCAATACCATGAGGAACCAAGTGAATAATCCCAATATAGTTCAAGTTCAAGTTCAATCAACGATTATCACTCGAACTAGGGGGGCAAATTGTATGGGTATAAATACCCTCTCCCTAATATACGACCTAAGGCCCAAAAGGACATAAGGTCCACGCTCACTTCACTATATAAACCCCTCATGGGGCTAAGGTAAAGGGATGCACAATCCATTCTCTCTCCCTACACCACACTCTCTCTATCTAAAATGAGTACTGACTTGAGCGTCGGAGAGCCCGTCCTCGGGACACCCCCGGGGGTTTGGGGTTCATGTGCAGGTTCTTGGCCGGAGCTCGGACTCGGACCGCTCATCTCCGCCGGAAAGAGGTACGACACTTTTGGACAGAAACACTGGTGATGGGGAGAAGAAAGTTTAAGATAGCTAAATCCTGATGAATTTGGTCCAACGTCGAAAGCAATATCCAGTTGGGATGTGTGAACTATTACGTAAGAAATTGACCACTAATTTTTGAATTTAAGGTATTAATGTTGTAAGCTTTGTCAATTTTTACTATATGCAAGCAATATGAAGACTTCTATCTTTGCTATATCTGGATAAATTTCATCCAAAGAGGGTGATTTTCATAAGAGTTTATCTTGAATTTTGTTGTCGGTAACAACTCTTCTAGGTTCAGCTCTTTTTCCCTTTCAATTTTGCTTCTCATTATGCTTTTGTCTCAGACTATGTCTACTCTACGATTAATCCGACTACTTGAAATCAATGGAGCACTCAAAGAGGTGGATGATGTTGGGGGTGGGGGAGTGTTTTCAGGTGGGAGGCTGTTTTGGGTGGTCTGATTTGGGGGTGGGGGTGTGGGTGTGGGTGTGGTGATGGGTGAGGATCTAATTTTGGGATGGGGGTGATGGGTGAGGTTTTTTTTTATAAAAAGATAAATATAAATTATATAATGTTTAATAAAGGAGTGACATGTCACTTTAACCTGTTAAATAGGTTAATAAAGAGTGATAACCGATTTTGACTTGTTAAAAACGGAAGGGTATTCAAGGTTAACATGTTCCTGGAATATTTTAAGGTTAACTTGTTATAAGCGGTCAACGCAAATGTTAACTTATTCTTGACAATTTTTCCTTAATAAAAAACGGAGGAAGTATAAGGTAGTTAAAATGAAAAAAAAAATTAGAAAAGGTACTTAAACCAATAATGTCCATTATATTAGGTGATTTTTGACAAATTTTCCTTTTTTTTTTTTGTATAATCTAGCTTTTTTGTACCTGATTTATATGTTTAATAGCGAGTTTGTAGTTGATAAACTAAAACAACAATTTCGAATTAGAACATACGTTTTGAGATTAAATAAGTAGGGGCAAACCGCAAACCACGCCTCATCAAACCATTTTTTGTGGCGCGGTTTGGGTTGGTGTGGCTCAAATTTTGGTTTGGTTTGGGTTTGTTCGAAAAAACCTCAAACCGTTTTTGTGTGGTTTGGTTAGGGTTACGTCCCAAATTGCACCAACCCAACCCATTCTCATCCTTAATGTATAATATGTAAACTTCATATCCATATGATGCACTTAAATTTTTTACTACAAATCCAAATCCAAATAAAAGACATTATTTAAAAAGAAATTCAAACTCGGCGACCACTAAAACAATAGCAAATAAAAAAGAAAAATAAAAACTAATTCCAGCAAGAATTTTGGTGACAAAGCGCTAAAAATTCCAGCAACAAAACACCTACTTCTAACTACGACAACAATTCCGATGACAAAATGCAAAAAATAATAAAAGTGCCCAAATCTAACAGAGTTGTGATGTTCTTAATGTTTCGAGTTCTATTAAAAGCTTTCCGGCAATCTGACTAGATCTACAGGTGCCCAGATCTAAAAATAATTCTGAGTTCAATTTCCGGCAATAACAAAAATTTCTGGTGTTTGTAAAGAAGAGGTGTGATAGGATCTTATTTTTTCGACGGTGGAAAAAAAAATTTGGCAAAAAATTCGCTTGTGTTTTTGGTTAAGATGAGAGAATATGTTTGAGAGAGGAAGGGTGATTTATGAGGTGAGAGAGAGAATTGTGAGGAGATAGAAAAAAATGCATTAGGTTAGTTGGGGACCACAAAAATTTTTAAATTAAAATCAAATTTCAAATTTGGTTTGAATTCAGATGAAATGTTAAAATAAGTGGAATTTGGACCCCACTTATTCTAACCAATGAGAGTTGAGGTGTATATGAGGCTCACATAAAGCTAGTTTATTTGTATCATCTCTCCTTCCTTGAGGAGGGAATGTTCCCTGATCAAACTGAAAAAGCTCACTTTTGGACAATTCAAGAAACATCAAGCCCATATCCATATGAGAGGTTGCAAATGATTGGCTAGACTGACTTAACCAATCATCTCAGGCCACATGTCATCTTGTGATTGCATAGCCAATCAAAAGCCTGCATTTTCGGGTGGTGGCATTTGGCAACTTTCTAAACTCAGGCACTATAAATATTTTCGTAAAATCAGGTAAAAGGTAGATTTACCTACTCCCATAAACTTACTTTACTAAAAGTATCCTTCTAATTCTCTCTCTTACCTCACCTGATAAATCTAACTTAAGGTTCGGAGGGGGGAACCACCCACCAAACCTCCGGGTTGGTTTTCTTACTTATAGGTTAGGAATGGAAGTAAAGGCATCTCTCCACAAGTTTCCGACTAGAACTCATCAACAACAAGGGAGATCAGCTTAATTAAACATTTTTAAGCATACAACAGTTACCATTCAAGTTCGCTTAGTTTTTATATTATTTTAGAATTTTTCAGGCTTGAAGTTAAGTTTAAAATATTTTCTAGGGTTGAAATTCCACTTTTTTGAGTGAAAATGATGAATATGTGTCATATGTTTACGTAAATAAGTTGGATGTGCAATAGGTAGATGGTACACATGCCACCATGATGCTCATGGTGCGCTCAAGTAAAACGCAAACCCCAACAAATAAAACGCAGCCCCAACAAAACAGACTGAGCACGGAATGAACCTTCAGTTCATTTGTAATGAACACGGAAAAGCGCTCATTTTTTCTCTCTCCTCTGCTAGTTTTTTTTTTGAAAATTTAACATGTCTTTTAACCTTCCCAATCAACCAGCTTTGTCATTATTTCCCACCTCAACCGAAACTCACTTTCTTTCTCCCCCTTCAATTCTCTTTTCCTAAATTTCTCACCTTCTCCTTGTTTATCTGCTAAGTTTTTTTTCTTTTTAATATTTTTTGTTAAATTAAGTCTTGATTTATGTTTTTTTCATGGAAAATAGGAAACGAAGGGATGAATAAGATCCGCCATTGGTAACGATGATGAAGAAGTCGAAGAGACATGCAATTGAAAGAGATGAATGCTCCAAGTAAGTTTTTTATATAAAAATTAGGAAAAATTGCCTAGAATAATGCAACCTTTTGACGATTCGCAAATAATAATGCAACCTTTCGATTATTCTAGAATAATGCAACCTTTATACCCCATTTATTTTAAATGGGGCAAAATCGGATTTAACCTAAAGAAGAGGTTAAATGAGACACGTGTCATTTAGTTGTTGGTTATCATTAATAATTTTTTAAAAAAAAAAATTAAAAAAAAATTAAAAAAAAAAAACAAAAAAGCAAAAAAAATCACTCCCTCCTTAACGGCTACTACCGAGCCACACCACCCCTCTAGCCCTCCCTCCCTTCTCCCAGCCACGACACCACCCAGAACGCCGACGAGCCACCCCAGCCAGACGACTCCGACGACAAGCCACCCTACTCGGACGTCGCCGCCATCAACCAAACACCTCCAATCACCCCCACACCTCCAATCACCCCACACCTCCCTCTGTCCACGCACGAAACGACCCACACGCTCTGTCACGCTGCCGACAACGAGCCATCCCACCCAGACGCCGCCGACGACGAGCCAAACGCTGGGTGGGGGTTGATAGCAGGGGCTGGGGGTTTGACAGTAGCGGGGGTGGGGGCTGGGGGTTGACAGTAGCAGCGGTGTGGGAGGTGGGCGTTGACAGTAGTAGCGGTGGGGGGTGGGGGGTTGACGGTAGTAGGGGTGGGGTGGGGGGGTTGGGGAGGAGTTTTTTTTTTATTTAAAGTTTATATTAATATATTAATTAAATTTTAAAGTTTTAAATAAAAATTATCAATTGTTCAGGTAACCGGTTATTTGTCCTATTTAAAATAAATGGGGTATAAAGGTTGCATTATTCCAGAATAATCGAAAGGTTGCATTATTATTTGCGAATCGCCAAAAGGTTGCATTATTCTAGGCAATTTTTCCTAAAAATTATTATTTTTTTGTGCATTAATACATTTTTAGGATGAACCTTATTTTTTGGATGAACCGGGTTAATTTTTTTTTGATGGACCTTCTTGATTTTAGTAATTTTTTCCGAAAACTAAAATGAACCTTCTAATTTCCAAAAACGAAAAATGAACTTTCTTGTTTTTTCGATGAACCTTGGTCATTACAACAGTTTTTTCAATACTAAAATTGATGAACCCTAGAATTGTTTTGAAGACTAAAATTCTGTTTTTATGGTAATTTTGGTAATTTTTTGGGTAATGTTTGTTTTGGTAATTTTTGGCAATTTTTTGGTAATCTTTTTTTTGGTATTTTTTCGTCATAATTGGTAATTTTTTTATAATAAAGAACCTATGTCAGTTTTAGGATGAATCTTCTAAATTTTATTTGGAAAAATTGTCGGAAATAATATAAGTCAATCTTTTCGCGGTCTTCTTTTAATTAGTTAAACTTTGAATAATCCTGGAATAAGTTAACCTTTTAAGGGTATTTGCTTTTAATAAGTCAAAACCGGTTTAAAAACACAGAAATGGTTGGGGATTGATAGGGTTTTAGTCATATCACCTAGACAAAGATAAACCTACAATACTCTAACTATGGTAGTCAATGGAAGCAGGGTCGAATCCACAGGGAGAAAGAAGTTCTAAATTAATATTCAATCAATTCAGCTACTTCAGATGAAATCAGAGAGGAATTAACTGAACTAAAGATTAAGCTAAGGAAGACAGATTAAATCGAGGAATTGACTATGGACTAAAAACCTAGGGTATTAGGTCGGTCTACCATGTTTATACCAATCAAATAGGGTCAACTACTATCAAAACCTAAGTCAAGAGTCGGGGATTAGAGCATGTGTTGAGCTATGGTTAAGACTCAACGCTCATAGTTCAACATACGCCGCATGTTCACTAACGTAATCAGAACTACTGATGCAGGCCTCTAGTCGTAAGACGGATCTGTGCAAACAAATATTAACCACAAGCAATCAATGAAATTGTACACTGACATTAATTACTCAATAAGAACAAACCACATCATAATCACCCTAATCAAGCCCTAGAAATTGATAGAAATCTAAATCACAATCATGGTATAAACATGGCTTTCCTATCTAACGCCCTAGAAAGAGAACTACTCACTCATAATCGAATTAACAACAACAAAACTAATATGAAACCCTAATAATTGCATCATGAATAATTGAATAAATAAACTAAGCAATTGAGAATAATAAAAGAGGTTAGGGTAAGAAAGAATACCAATTGACAGAAAGCATGAACTTTTATTGAAATCGGAATAGGTTCAATCACCTTTAATCTAATCTAAAGTGTTTGAATTAAACTAAGAACAATGAGAAAATAACTAGAGTCTAAACTAGAATAAAAGATGTCTCTAAAATAATGAGGAAAAAGGTATTTATAATACCCCTCAAGTCTAGCTAAAAACGGAAAACAAAAGACGAAAAGTCGCGATAAAATGCCCAGGACCCGATCGGGCCGACTACCACCAGATCGGGCCAAATACCAATTTCGCCCAACTTAGTTCCTGGGCCCTGGTAGCAGCAGCGCAACATCAAGACGAGAAATGAGGTCGACCCGATCGCACCCGATCGGGTCTGTGATCGGGTCCTCACACAAAATACCACCAGCATGTTCTCCTAGTCCGCAGCATCAAAATAGGACCTAGCAGCACCCAACCCGATCGGGTCGGGCAGCGGGTGCCTGATCGGGTCTGGGGACATGACTCCTCGCCCGATCGGGTCGGGCAACGTTCGCTCGATCGGGTCCGCAACTTCTATACCCGATCATAATTCCTTCGCCCGATCGGGCCATTTTTGCCCGATCAGAATACGGGAATCTTCTTTTTGACTCTTTGGCTCTCTAAACTTCACGTTTAGGGGTCTTGGGACCTCCTAAACTACCCATAAAACTCGTGAGCCATCCTATGTGCCCCGTAACATCTCGTAAAGCCGTGGTTGCTTCCAAATGGCTCGGGAACAAGGAGAAAACTCCCTAAAACCTACAATTCAACACTAAAACACAAAACCACAACTATATACGATAGTTAGCACAAAATAGCTCCCAAGTAAATAACGGAGAAAAGTCTATATAAATACGTGATATCAAAATCCCCCAAGCTAAACCTTTGCTTGTCCTCAAGCAAACAGAACATGAACATAGAATAGATTGCCTCACCCCATAGATAAAAATCAATCAAAGCTCAACATTTTCAAGACTAAGAAAAGTTCAAGCAAGCATAATTCAAGTTTGGCTAATCAAATCCATCCAACCACCAATCATTCAAGCAATTTATCAAACTCAAGCATCCACAAGGCATACAAGTCCTGAAAAGGCTCTCACAAGGGTGTCACTCCTCTCTATTTTGTGGCAGGTAAAGGATATGCCCGAACACTCACCAACCCGACCATAAATACCCTTCCCACTCACACTCTCATGTGTTTAAGAAGGTTCAATGATGCTCATCCTAGTCAAGTCGACTCAATCAGCAGAAATACTCTTTAACTTTGACAAACTAACTCGAAATCAATCAAATGAACACTGCAGACACGAGCTCAAGAGGACTTTAGAGGGTTGCAATGGGGCTTAGGTAAGAGGTAGGGGATACTTTTGGGTAATATGGTGGAAAAACCAAGAAAGGGGGAGCATGAATCATTCAAACGAGGCCTAAGATGGCCTACACAACTCCCAACAACACCATAAAACCACATAAAGTGACCCAACTCTCATAAATCAATGAAAAACTCATAACAAACCCAGCTTTCAAGCAATGAAGCGAATAGTTCTTTAAGAACGTACGTGAATGAAAGAACTTCTAATTCTTTTTCATTTTATTTCATTTTTCTTTCATTTTTCTAAACTTCATTCACGCAACTCTAAATTTGCTTTTTCTTTTCTTTTTCTCACTCTCAAACCACAACAAATACACTTTTAAATTCCTCAACACCCAAACTAAACCAAGAGACCAATTTCAAACTCAACCCATACAAAAGCTCCCCCAAGCTAGGCTTGGAATAATATCAAGTGAAGGCCTTGGGCTCATAATAGGGGTTTAAGTAACACGAAACAAGTCATTAGGCTCAGCGGGGCTAAGGAGGATAAAAATATATCAAAAATTCACTCTGAAGCTCAAGAATAAGACAAAAGAACGCCTCTATCACAGCAAATGCTACAAGTCATCGAATATCGGACAAGTACGAAGTCAAAGTCAAGATCAATCCACTAAAGAGGAACTAACACACAAAACAGACTGGATAATAATGTGAATCCAAAAGGCTACAAAGAGGCCTCACAGTCTAACCAATTCAGGTATGCAGCACAAAGTGGTCTAATATAATCCAAAATGCTCGAAATCATAGCAATCGAACATCAAATCATAGCCTCAAGATCACAAATGCCCAGCTATCCAGAAAACAGAGTCAAATCATTTTCAAATAGAGCACAACAAGGGGCACAGGGAGACAACTAAACCAGTCATGGAACCATATTTTTTTTGATTTTTTCAGAATTTTTCGAAAGCAGTAAATCTATTCTAGAAAGCAGTAAAAGAGATAGGGAATACAAACAGAACTCCTCCCCCTAGATGAACTTGGCAATGTCCTCAATGCCAAAAGGTGATAAGGACTATGCTAAGAGGAAAAACAATGTTAGTACCCTCACTCTCGCTCACAAAAAGAAGAAAAATAAAAATAAAAAATAAAAAAAATAAAAATAAATGAAAAGAAAAGGAAAAAGGGAAAGAATACGAGTTGCCTCTCGCAAAGCGCTGGTTTATAAAGGTCCCGCACGACCCTAATCCTCCTTCTCTCAAATAGGAGGGGCTTGGCAATGAGTGCCACCCTCATCAAATATCTTTCTTCTCCAAATGTTCTTGATAATGCCTCCAGACGGTGGGGCAACCTTAGGTGTAGTTGGAACCTTCTCCACACCTACTTCATCCAAAACCTCATCCCTACAACAAGATAATTCAAGCATAGGTGCCTTAACAGCATTGGTTAGTTTAAACATCACTTTATCATCACCAACACTAAGAGTTAAAGACCCAGACTTGACATCAATTACAGCACCAGTAGTACACAAAAATGGCCTACCCAAGATAATAGGAATCTGGGCATCCTCATCCATATCTAACACCACAAAATCTACAGGGATATAGAATTTCCCGACCCTAACAGGAACGTCCTCTAAAACACCTAGAGGGTATTTTATAGAACGATCCGCCATCTGTAAAGTAATTTGTGTGCATTTAAGTGCTCCCATGTTTAGTTTCTTATAAACAGACAATGGCATAACATAAACAGAAGCACCTAAATCACACAAAGCCTTATCAATAAAAATAGGTCCAAGATGGCAGGGTATAGAAAAACTACCAGGATCTTTTAACTTTGGTGGAGTTTTATTTTGGATAAAAGCACTACACTCTTCAGTAAGAGCGACACGTTCTACCCCACCAAAGTCTCTTTTCTTAGTAATCATGTCTTTCAGAAATTTGGCATAAACAGGCACTTGGGTAATTAAATCTGTGAATGGAATCGTTACCTCAAGGTTCTTGACCATAGCCAAGAACTTACCAAACTGCTGATCGACATTGGACTGTTGCATCCTGTGAGGAAAAGGTAGCCTTGGTGTAAAAGGCGTTTCAGAAACCTTCTCCTTTTTCTTCCCTGTCTGTTCAGCTTCTGCAGACAAATCGACTTCAGACGTCAAATTCTTCCTTTTTCCTTCCTCTACCACCCTCTTCTTCCCCGCAGTTGGGGTAACCTCATCAGCGGGCAATGGAGGAGCATCATAAGCTATGCCACTACGAAGAGTGATGGCATTCACATGTTCTCTCTGAACGGGTTGCCCTGGCAATTGTTCCTGCTGCCTCTGTGCATTAGTTTCTGCCAATTGAGCAACTTGAGCCTCGAGAAGTTCGATGTGCTTCTCTTGGGCCCTCCGTGCTTCCTCATTTTCCCTCCGTGCTTCCTCATTTGCCTTTTGCATAGACAATATCAATTTCATCAGTTCAGAATTGCTAGGCTCTTGTGGGTTATTGTTTTGTGGAGGTGGGGTGGGAAAATTTTGTGGAGTTTGGAAATTATTGCTGTGATGGAAGTTTTGTGGTGGTGGTCTTTGAAAATTTTGTGGGGTTTGATGGTATGAGGGTTTAGGATAGTTTGGTGGAGGTGGAGGTTGATAGTTTTGTGGGTTTTGGTAGTTATGTGGAGGGGGGAATGTTTGTGGCCTTTGTTGAAAGGCGTTTGCCTGCTCCATCTGAAGTTGATTGAACTGACAGTCATGCCCAAAGTGACCCTGAACACCACATACCTCGCAGTAAGATGAGGTAATGGGTGCTACGGCAGACATAGCATTAATACTCAAAGGAGGTGCTGCTGAGGAAGAGGAATTGAAGGTGTTAATCTGCTGACTCAGCTTCGCCATCTGCGAAGTCAATAATGCAATGGCATCTACCTCCAGTACCTTCCTCGTGAGGCTTCGGGAAGTGGAATGATCATTGGCTGCGAGGTTTGATGGAAACTCGTAGCCTACATCCACTTCCTTATCCAGAAAAACTCCTCCTGCAGACGAATCAACAATACTCTTCGTCTGAGGCTGCAGACCATTGTAAAATGTCTGCGTCAAGAACCATTTGTCCATGTTGTGGTGTGGACACTTTCTCTGTAAATCCCTAAACCTAGCCTACGCTGCCCGTAATGTTTCATCAGGCTCTTGGGAAAACGTGGCTAGCTTGTTTCTGATTTCTGCTGTTTTTGTAGGTGGATAGTACTCTCTCAGAAATGCAGCAGAAATCTCACTCCATTCTGTTTCTTTCACGTCGTTCAACCATTTCTGGGCTCTATCTCTCAATGAAAACTCGAACAACATGACTTTGAGTTGATCTGGAGTGACACCGGCATGTTTAACGGTTCGACAAAGCTGTTGAAAACGCTGCAGATGATTTGCCGGGTCTTCAGTAGGATGCCCACCAAACTGATTTTGTTGGACCATGCTGATGAGTCCAGGCTTAATTTCAAAATTTACCGCGGAAATGGTGGGCATAGTAGGTCCAGTGGAGAGACCATCTGGGTTGGGCACCCCATATGACTTCAATGACTTTGACATAACTGAACTCAGGATGTCTGTTCCAGAGGTGTTCAGCTGAACAGACTGCTTTTCTTTCTAATTTTTCTTTCGGATCCGCCTGATTGTCCTAGTAAGATCGGGGTCCGCTGGAATGGGGGAACCGTTTCTTTGAGACCTGGGCATACAAAAGAAACAAAAAGAAGCAGTAAAACGTACCTCAATTGAAACAATGAAGTTCCAATGAGGTACAGAGAAGTAGACCAAATAATCAAATAAAAACTTAGAAAACTAGCCGTCTCCCCGGCAACGGCGCCAAAATTTGATAGGGTTTTAGTCGTATCACCTATTCAAAGATAAACCTACAGTCCTCTAACTATGGTAGTCAATAGAAGCAGGGTCGAATCCATAGGGAGACTAAATTAATATTCAATCAATTCAGCTACTTCAGATGAAATCAGAGAAGAATTAATTGAACTAAAGATTAAGCTCAGGAAGACAAATTAAATCGAGGAATTGACTATGGACTAAAAACCTTGGGTATTTGGTCGGTCTACCATGCTTATACCAATCAAATAGGGTCAACTACTATCAAAACCTAAGTCAAGAGTCGGGGGATTAGAGCATGTGTTGAGCTATGGTTAAGACTCAACGCTCATAGTTCAACATACGCCGCATGTTCACTAACGTAATCAGAACTACTGATGTGTCCTAGGCCTCTAGTCGTAAGACGGATCTGTGCAAACAACTATTAACCACAAGCTATCAATGAAATTGTACACTGACATTAATTACTCAATAAGAACAAACCACATCATAATCACCCTAATCAAGCCCTAGAAATTGATAGAAATCTAAATCACAATCATGGTATAAACATGGCTTTCCTATCTAACACCCTAGAAAGAGAACTACTCACTCATAATCGAATTAACAACAACAAAACTAATATGAAACCCTAATAATTGCATCATGAATAATTGAATAAATAAACTAAGCAATTGAGAATAATAAAAGAGATTAGGGTAAGAAAGAATACCAATTGACAGAAAGCATGAACTTTTATTGAAATCGGAATAGGTTCAATCACCTTTAATCTAATCTAAAGTGTTTGAATTAAACTAAGAACAATGAGAAAATAACTAGAGTCTAAACTAGAATAAAAGATGTCTCTAAAATAATGAGGAAAAAGGTATTTATAATACCCCTCAAGTCTAGCTAAAAACGGAAAACAAAAGACGAAAAGTCGCGATAAAATGCCCAGGACCCGATCGGGCCGACTACCACCCGATCGGGCCAAATACCAATTTCGCCCAACTTAGTTCCTGGGCCCTGGTAGCAGCAGCGCAACATCAAGACGAGAAATGAGGCCGACCCGATCCAGCACCCGATCGGGTCTGTGATCGGGTCCTCACACAAAATACCACCAGCATGTTCTCCTAGTCCGCAGCATCAAAATAGGACCTAGTAGCACCCAACCCGATCGGGTCGGGCAGCGGGTGCCCGATCGGGTCTGGGGACATGACTCCTCGCCCGATCGGGTCGGGCAACGTTCGCTCGATCGGGTCCGCAACTTCTATACCCGATCATAATTCCTTCGCCCGATCGGGCCATTTTTGCCCGATAAGAATACGGGAATCTCCTTTTTGACTCTTTGGCTCTCTAAACTTCACGTTTAGGGGTCTTGGGACCTCCTAAACTGCCCATAAAACTCGTGAGCCATCGTACGTGCCCCGTAACATCTCGTAAAGCCGTGGTTTCTTCCAAATGGCTCGGGAACAAGGAGAAAACTCCCTAAAACCTGCAATTCAACACTAAAACACAAAACCACAACTATATACGATAGTTAGCACAATATAGCTCCCAAGAGCTCAAATGACGCACAAATTAGCTTGTAAATAACGGAGAAAAGTCTATATAAATACGTGATATAAGGGATGGAAAGTTGAAGAAGAGAAGGAACACAGAATTAATAAATTAAAATTTATGAAAAGTATCACGTATTACCAGTTGAATTATTTAAAAGTCATTTGACTTGTTAAAAGTTTACGTAATTTCAAAGTTAACTTATTACAGGATTATCTAAAGTTTAACTTATTAAAAGAAGACCACGGAAAGGTTGACTTATTCTTGACAATTTTTCCATTTTATTTTGGATGAACCTATGCCAGTTTTTTGGAAATAAACTTTCGTTTTTTAGTTAATTTTTGGTGTTTTTTTTTTTTTTTTTGGTGAACTTTTTGGTATTTTTTCATAAGTATGATATTTTTTGGTAAATTTTTTAGTGTATTTTTAAAATCAATGAACTTTTGTCATTTTTAGGATGAACCTTTTAGTTTTTGGTGATGAACCTATCACTGTTTTACGATAAAAGTCTGTCAATTGTGGGATTAACCTATATCATTTTTTGAAAGTAAACTTTCATTTTTTAGGTAATTTTGTATATATTATTCATTGCTTTTGTATATATTGTTCATTGTTCATTATGTTATTTTTTGGTTCATTGTTCATTGTGTTAATTTTTGGTTCATTGTCCATTGTGTTAATTTTTGATTCATTGTTCATTGTGTTAATTTTGGGTTCATTGTTAGTTTTTGGTTCTTCATTGTGTTAATTTTTGGTTCATTTCATTTTTTTAATAATTTTTATAAATTTTTTTTGTTCATTTTTTTGGAAAAATTGTCGGAAATAAGTAAACGTTTTCGCGGTCTTTTCTTCTTTTAATAAGTTAAACTTTGAATAATCCTGAAATAAGTTAACCTTTTAAGGGTATTTGCTTTTAACAAGTCAAAACCGGTTTAAAAACACAGAAACGGTTGGGGATGGAAGTAGAAGAAGAAGAGAAGACAGAAATGATAAATTAAAATTTAAGAAAAGCCTCACGTATTACTGGTTGAATAATTTATAAGTTATTTGAGGTGTTAAAAGTTTAAGTAATATCAAGTTAACTTATTACAGGATTATCTAAAGTTTAACTTATTAAAAGAAGACCGTGAAAATGTTGACTTATTCTTGACAATTTTCCCTTTTTTTTAAATTTTTTTTTTTATTTTCTTGAAAAATAGAATTTTTTGTTTATTTTTTCCGGATGAACCTCTTTTACTTTTTTTTAATGTTTCAAAAATCGTCATTTTTTTGGTATATTTGTTGATAGTTTTGGTATTTTTTATTAAAAAATAAAGATTAGTTTTTATTAGCAATTTTTTTGAATTTTTGAATCTTTGACAGTTTTATTTTGGTAATTTATTGGTAAAATTTTTAAAAATTGATGAACCTTCTTGTTTTTAAGGATGAAGCTTATTTTTTTAGGATGAACCTCTTTCAGTTTGTTTGTTTTTTAAAAAGATCGACTAAAATTGTTTTTTGATGAACCTTATTGTTTTTAGGATGAACCTTATTTATTTGTCGGATGCACCTCTTTCATTTCTTTTGATTTTCTTTAAAATTGTGGTGTTTTTTAGTATTGTTGGTATTTTTTAGAAGAAATACAGGTCGTCTTTTTGGCAAGTTTTTGGAATTTTTGAACCTTTGACATTTTTGTTTTGGTAATTTTTTAGATTTTTTTAAAAAAAATTGATGAACCTTCTCTTATTTTTTAGGATGAACCTTATTTTTTTGGCTGAAACTCTTTCATTTTGTTTGCTTTTGAAATTGATGAACCTCTAATTGTTTTTTAGGTAATTTCACGTAATTTTAGGTAAATTTTTTTTGGTGATTTTTAAAAAAATCAATAAACCTATGTTAGTTTTAGGATGAACCTTTTAATTTTTTTGGATGAACCTTTTAGTTTTTTTGGGATGAACCTATAATAGTTTTTGGTAATTCATTAATTTTTCTTATGATGAACCTATGACAGTTTTTTCCGATGAACCTTCTAATTGGTATGTTTTTAATGAACCTCTGTCCTTTTTTATTTTTTATAATTTTTTATGTTAAATTAAGTGTTTTTATGTAATTCATTTGTTTATTTTCGTGAACTATAGGAAACAAAATGATGAAGAAGAAGTGCCATTGGTGATGATGAAGAAGTCGAAGAGAAACAAAGTGATGAAGACGAAGTGTCATTCTTGAAAAATAGGAAACTAAGTGTTTTTATGCAATTCATTAATTTATGGTTATTCATTAATTTTTTATGTAACTTTTATTTTTTTTAATTAATTTTTTTTATGTAACTTTATCCCTTCTTTTAAAAACATATATGATCATTGAACTATTGTTCATTGTTTTCTTACCATATGTTCATTTTATATCCTAACTTGTTTATTTGCCTAAAATAAGATGTTCATTAAATTTGCCTAAAACAAAGAGAATATATTTGGGCAGATGATTTCAAAATGTAATTAACCATATGTTAACTTATTGCCATAACACAGTTCATTTTAGGCCAATCAGTTGTTCATTCAAAAATTATTTCATTTTCCTTGTTTATTATATTGTACAATGAACATTTGATGTAAATAAAGGAACAACTTGAAAATCCATAATGAACATTAAAACTTGTTATGTTAAAAAAATATCTACTTTAATTGGGAACCATTTTTTGTTAACGTTGATTTTACAATGAACATTGGTTGTGGATAAATAAACATCTTCAATACCCATAATAAACATTAGGATTATATTAAAAAAGACATGTTCAAATAAAATGAAACTAATACTTTTTTAAAAAATTCATTACAATGAACATTGGTTATCAACAAATGAACATCTTGCTCAAACAAATGAACATTAGGATTATGTAAAAACAATTGTTCAAAAAATTAAAACTGACACTTATTCGAAAATAAGTTGATTTGACAATGAACAAAATGATATCTATAATAAACAAAATGAACTTACTTAATTGTAAATAACTTTGTCATTGAAATTTTAGTTGATTTTATAATGAACATGATATGAATAAATGAACATCTCGAACATTTAAAATGAACAATTCTTTAAGGAGAAAATAAATGACTTAGAAAAGAACGGAAAAAATTTTGGGCAAATGAATTATAAATATTTAATAATGGAGGAGAGATAAAAAAATCTGGGCTCATTTGTCATTGTTCATTGTATATAAAATGTTGTTCATTGATGAGGATTACATATGGAAAAAACCCTCAAGTTTTGCGATGCTCACTACAAATGAACTAAAGGTTCATTACATTGAGCGCACCATGCGCATCATGGAGGCGTATGTATAATGTAATTTGCATTGGATGTGTCAATTTGGTTTGAAATTCGAAACTTTTAAATGTAAATATTAAGTAGAAGTGGATTTTGGGAAGGTGAGTTTTTTTTAGAAAGAAAATAGAAAAGATATTTGGACAAATGAATTCAACATAACCTAATTTAAAAAGAAAAAAGAGATAGTGGAGGATATAGAAAATAACTAGCCCCTATTTTTCATGTTCATTTTAAATGAACTTAATATTCATGTTGTGTTAAGGGGTATAAGTTAGATAGCGTTTTGTTTTCTCTCCCTAGCGTTTTGACTCATCCTATATTATTATTACAAAGTATCTTAGATTGCTAGAATCACTCCGTTGGGTAAATGCTCTTCTCTCCTTGCATCCCGCCAAAAATGTATTTTCAAACTCTAAAACACATTCACACTCACTCATAACTGCATGACCCATTGAATAAAAAAACAGAATTATGCAGTTACCCATATCCTCGCCAATCAAAAAGACAAATGTTGTGTGTGAAAAAAAGTAAGAGAGGATGAGCAGAGCCTAAAATCAAATCACAAAGAACGCTCGCAACGACATCAACACATTTGTTCCTATGCTTACATTAATTGTTGGGTTTGATATTAAATCTGGTGCTGCTGCAGCTGCTCTCCAAATGTACTTCTTTTTGTTCAATTTATTCCTTTTTTACATTTTTGAAATAATACTTCAAACTTTTGCAAGTTCAAAATTTGTCATTTTTGGTTGTTGATTTGATTTGGTGGGTAGGTATGATAATGGCAGCATCAGCATCAACAATTCTTTATGAATAATAAAGCTTCTTATCATCGATGATTGCTACTTTGTATTAATAATTTAGGATCATCAGTTCCTTGAGCGCTCAAAGGTGTTGCCGCATTGGTGGCTGATTCTTATCATCGACACCTGCAAGAGGAGTGGCGAACGAGCGCAAGAAGTCTGCTGAATCATCAATGACATAATCGTTAGACTTCACGCTCAATCGGCAAAAATCATTGTTGAAGTCTTCGCCGTCACAAAACTGCAGATTTCATCTTTGATATCAAATTTGAAGTAATCAATGTCGTTTCATTTGGACTCCATCAAGCATTAGGTTGAGCGCTCTCACTTTGTCCAGTTGATTCCAATTTAGTTTCCAAGTTATTTAATTTGTGTTGAGATCTAGGTTCATTTTGCTGAGTAACTAATGCTAAGATTTGTTGATTACAATAGAATACCCAAAACAGCTACTGGGGCTTCCACCGCTCTCCATCTGCATTTCTCTCTCTCTCCCCTTAATGTGGTAGTTTTTGCTTAAACTGTGTGATTTACCATCATTTTAACTTTTAAGCATGAAATTCGTTGCTTCATTTCTGGGTTGAAGTGGGTTGAACTGGTTTCCTGTATATCTGGTTAAAAAGAACCTTAAAAATGGAGGTGGGTTTTTATTCCTACAAACCAATTCACAAGATTAAAATCAATCAAAGTTACAATCTCACCGACTCAAAAAACGGTCGAATACAGAATGAATTGCACTGGAGAACATCATAGAACTTAAGATCAAAGACCTTGCCTATGGAATTCTGAATATTATGCAGACATGTGTTGTCATGTAAATTTAGTAATCAGTGAGTTGGAATGAAAAGAATATGATGCTTCATATCAGAGTAGGTTTTTCTTCAACGGGTGAACTTCTGGATTTAGACTAAGTAAAAAACGTAAAGGGGTGGGATTGAATGAATTTTCAAGTTCACCCATTTAAAATGGGTTTGCTCTTATTTTTCAAAGTGAGCAAAAAAGCAAAATTTAAATTTAAATCTTTTCAAAGTGCTCTTATTAGAAAGCTTGAAAGCTTAGCTTCAATCTTTAGTTGGTAGAAATTTACATGGTTCGTTTTACCTTTTCAGAGTGATAATATTTTAAAAAAACAAATCAAATATTAAACAAAAGAAGGAACCAATAAGAAATCAAAGTTTTATTTCAAAAATGTTGATTACCAATAGAACATACACCAGAGATATGCTCTAGAAACATGCAACACAAGATATTGTGAGTCAGCTTAGCCTTTAAGTTCTTCGCCTCCAACTTTGAGTACTTTTGAATATTTTTCACACTTAAAATACAAACTATATATTAATTTAATGGTAAAGTATATGATAGGGATTATGCTTTTATACTTCACATTTATTCTATTGTTAGATGAGGGTTAAGTATGTCATTGATGCGACATAGAGTACGAGAGTTGATAATACTATAAGTCGGGTTTTCATGGTTGTTAGGTTACTGTGGGAGTAAATTAGCTACATAAGAGACTAACTATATTTATTTGAGATTTTAACCAATTAGAGGCATCGAGGATTTCAATTAGAAAGTGTAATCGTGGATGCCAATGTTTTATTTTCAATCTATTACAAAAATTATTATCATTATACTGATATGTTAGGAAGTAATAAAGTTATCAAAATTTCAATTTAACCTTGGAGCAGCAATGTCAACTGCTTTCCCCTATTTCTCGCACAAAAATCAAGAAAGCCCTTTTTAGCATGCATTCTCTTAAGGCCCCTGGGCCTGACGGTTTCCCCCCACTCTTCTTCAAAAACCAGTGGCATGTAGTTGGGGACCTTGTGGTCAAGGTCGTACAGGCATTCTTCCATGGCGGGCACATGTTGCGTGAACTCAATCGCACTTATATTGCTCTCATACCGAAAGTTTTACGACCATCCAACGCTACAGAGTTCCGTCCAATAAGCTTGTGTAATACGATTTACAAGGTGATCTCTAAAATCCTAGTTAATCGTATGAAACCTCTGTTGTCCTCCCTAGTGGATCAAGCTCAGAATGCGTTTATTCCAGGACGGATGATGAGTGACAGTGTGCTTATGGGACATGAGATCGTCCATTGGATGAATAACAAGCGTAAGGGACATGATTCGTATGCTGCACTTAAAATTGATTTGAACAAAGCCTATGATCGCATTCGATGGGACTTTCTTGAGCTCACCCTCGCAAGTATGAACTTCCCAACTATATGGATTGGCTGGATAATGCATTGTGTTAGGACTGTGTCTTTCTCTGTCCTGGTCAACGGTGTTCCCACTACCTTCTTCCAACCGGCAGCAGGCTTACGACAAGGGGACCCTTTGTCGCCCTACCTGTTCCTTCTATGTATGGAAGTCTTTGGTCGTAAGATTGCGCATGATAGGCAAGCTGGGTTGATTCAGGGTATTAAGATTAGTCGGGGTGCCCCCTCTATCTCGCATTTATTTTTTGCTGATGATGCGATTCTTTTTTTCCGTGCAACTCAAGCTTCCTGCCGACATGTTCGTAATATGTTGGATGACTTTTGCGAGCTCTCGGGGGAAATGGTCAGCCCGACTAAATCTTCTGTCAAGTTTAGTTCTAATACTTCTGAACATTTCATTGCTCATTTACGTCAACCCCTTGATGTTTCCTCTGCTCCTACTTTCAAAAGTTATCTTGGCTGTCCAATGGAAGTCACAAGTAAAAGTGTCCAGTTATTTACCTTCCTTCATGAGCGGGTCTGCCAAAAAATTACTAGTTGGAAATTTGCCATGCTTTCCCAGCTGCCCGGTTACTCCTTCTTAATTCTGTCCTTTCTACTTTATTCTCACACCTGATGTCTGTCTTTCTGTTGCCTAAAACTATACTTAAATGGGTAAGCTCCTCGTTGCTACGTTTTTGGTGGGTTGGTACAGTGGACAAGCAACTTCTTTATTTGTGCAAAACTGCGCTCTTAACAACACCGGAGTAGTGGCGGCTTGGGGATGCGCCATCTTGAAGTCTTAAATAAAGCTACGCTTTTTCGCACAGCCTGGAGGATTCACCATCACCCTCAGCTTTTGCTTAGTAGGCTTCTACTGTCTAAGTATGGGAAGAGCCCAGTTGAACACTCTGGTACCTTTCCTTCTGCTACTTCCTGGGGTTTCCGTAGCCTAGTCACTGTCAGTCGCACTTTCCGACAGGGGTTGGCAAGACGCATCAACAATGGTATTCACACTTCTATTCTGGACGACATTTGGGTTGGTAAAGACCGTGTTCAATACACCCATCCTCCTTCCCCGCCTTTGTCTCAGGTAAGTGACATTTTACTGCCACAAGGTAAGTGGAATGCCCCTTTAATTTGGCGTACTTTCCCTCCCCTCACGGCACAAAAAATTCTTGCCATCCCCCTACCCCTCCCTACCTTCCAGCGTGAGGATGAGTCATTTTGGGCCTCCACTTCAAACGGGGCTTACACCACTAAAACTGGGTATTGGTGGTTACTACGACAACATTAACAACACCCACCTTCCTCTCTTTTTTGGCGTGTGTTTTGGAAACAGAAGCTCCCCCCACGATGACAAATTTTCCTTTGGCGTCTTCTTCATAATGCATTGTCTACTACAGACAACTTAAGAAAGAGATCCATGAATGTCTCTCCTCTTTGTCCGTTGTGCAATCTTGCGGATGAAACGGCTGTGCATCTTTTCCGTGACTGTTCCATCACACAAAGATGCTGGGCTGCCTCTCCTTTGGGGATTAGATCTACTGTCAGTCATATGGGCCTATCGGATTGGATTAAAAACTTCTTCTTATACCTTGCTAAACAGCATGACGGTTCACAAGTCCTTACTTTCGTAGCCGTGCTTTGGACAATTTGGTGCCATCGTAATGACGTGGTCTTCCGACGTAACCACGTCTCTCCTGTTCAGTTCATGAAGCTTCTGAATGTCAATTGTCAACGTTATCTTTCACTACTTTCAGTGCCTGTTGCGCCCACTCCGCTTACTCAGGACACTCGCTGTTTGCCTTACCGCTTTTCCTCGAGCGCTACCACCACTGTTCCAGACCTACGCCTAGTGGTGGATGGAGCGTGGAAACAACATAGGAATGGTTCTACATCGTCGGCAGTAGGTTGGGCTCTCCGTACCCCGTCTCACGCCTTAGCCTCTGCTAACTGTGTACTTGCTTTGTCTCCCTTTCATGCAGAGTTACTTGCTCTCTATGCGGGATTGCAAGCTGCCCAACATCATGGTAGGCATCTTTGGGTGGGGGTCGACTCCATGCTTGTTGTTCAATCACTGCGACAACCGGACTCCTGTGAAGCTCACTGTGTCAATCTCCTACGTTGTATTTTCTCGCTTATTTCGTTGTTCAGTTCAGTTACTTGTGTTAAGGTCAAACGTAATATTGTCAGAGTCGCGCATGACTTGGCCACACAAGCTCGTCGTGCACGCTCTCTTTAGCGTCTTGCTTGTACTCTTGTCAAAAAAAAAAATTCAAAATTTCAATTTGAGCTCTATTTTTCACTCTCTCCAACGAATCTATCAAATCAATATTTTTCTTATAAAAAATATTTTGTACCAAATAGAATGTTCTTCTTTAACTTTATAATATCAAAATAACCTGTGCATTAGCTCGGCATGGACTAGTGTGCATTATTAAAGTGTCACGTCTAAGATGGATCAATCGCATAACATCGAATACAAATAAAAGAAAATATTACAAGCTAGTAAGTAGGTCTAACATCTAAGATAGTATTATACTAACAGCCATATAGTAGTAGATCCCAAAAGACACAGTCATACAGTGAACCGACATGCACCTATTATATTCTCAATCCATCTGACATAGAAAAGAGAATCTCTCCCTAATCAATAAAATCTAGTAACCCCACAACAAAATTCAACCATTACTTTAAAATTTCTTTTTAGGCCTTTGTTTTTCCCCCAACTCTGTTCATATGAGTCAGTCAATGGTGGTGGTGGGGGCAGAAAGTGACCAAATAGTTAGCTCTGGTGCAAGTGGCAATGCTAGTGGGGTCATCGTATGCATAGGAGTAAGCGCGTGGGCATGCAGTCTTAAAGATCCTTGAGTACGCTGTGGGCTTACAAGCCTGAGGAGTACCATATGTGCCTGTGCAGCAATACCTTGGAGAGTTAAAGGCGGAGCAAGCGCTCTTGCAAGCTACGACACCACCTCGCGCCCCATGGACTTGGAGCCCTGTTGGACACATTGTGTTCAGGTCGCTAATGCACCCTGCCGGCGCGCATTGTCCTCCTGCCCCTTTGAATGGTACCATTGATATTGCTAGGTTGTACCCGTCCACTAGGCTAACGTCGTAGAAATCCTGTATGTTTCAATCAATTAATATCAGTTAATTGCTAGTCCCAGTTTATAACGATTGTGAATAATAATTGCTTGTGCCAGTTTATAATGATTGTGTATATGGACCTGGGCGCAAATGTACACAATAAGCAACAAATTTAACATAGGTACACATGCGGAGATGCAGACACATCATGCTACGAAACACAAATTTCCAAATATAACTATATAGTTCAAAACTGAACTGTCTCAATAAATTCATGTGATAAAATGGAATTCAGATTAATTAGGCCATTAAACCTTGACATGTTAACATGGCAAACTCTTTTAGCCCCCTTTCATTGGAACATATAGACCCTGGATTCATTTTGGCCACCATATATCTTTACATAGGTTATATTAAAGTGATTCTAATAACCTTTTATTAGAGCTTATTTGAGTTTATTTGAATTAATCCAAACTGTGCCAAAGATTGGTAAAGGGTTTCGAGAATGTATTCAATTCTGCCTTGAAATCTACTTTTTTAAGGTGAACACAATCCATCTTAACACTAACAAGATCAAATCTACTAATTTATCATGGTAGATGGGCAATGCACCTACCCACATAAGTATTCCTCCCCCCCCCCAATCCCAAGTACAAAAAGTAAAAGAAATAACAATTTGGTGAGTGTCACAGTCATACGCATAATATTTAAACACATTCTATGATCCTATAATGTCATAACAAGAGAATCAGAGAAATTAAATGACAGCATTTACTAATCTAGAGTTTTATCACGGCATATATGTACCTGGTCCTGCCCAAGAGTGATCTCAACTAGGGTAGCCGGAGGAGCTCCACCAGCACCAGCACAGTAAAGGGTGTTACCACAATCACCAGTAGCACAGCTTCCACGGCCTTGGGCGTCGAAGCGACAGCCGTGACGGCCCCATAGGCGACCAGACCACCCAGTTGGGAGATTAAGGACGTAAAACTTATTTGGCAACAGCTTTAGGCCACCACGAGCTAAGATTTCTTTTCCAGCACTAGGCTGAATTCCTGGCCATACTGTGTACTTGCATTTGTTTAGTAGCACCATTTTTCCTCCACTTACTTCCCCTGCTCCGTTGCATATTTAAAACAAAGTAGAATATCCAATTAGTTGTAACAATGCTAGTTCAAATTACATATATCTATCTATTAGTCTGCATCTATTAGTGTGCAGATGTTCAAAACTAAAGCTTATATTTTTTTGGACTTGTTATTTATAAAGATTATGATATAATGGTAAATTATGCTTGTTCAGAAATGGGTTATCAGTCACCAAAATGGATGTATCTTTTTGTTCAAGATCTGCCACTGAACCAAGGTAGCAATACAGGATCTCTTTATTATACAACATGCTTTTAAAGTTGTATTGCTAGACAGGACTTACAATTTGTGACTGATTTGAACACTAATAGAAGTATTTATTAAGAAGAAAGAAAGTAAATGAAACATGCATTGATTTGTGAGTTGCATTTTCCTCCACATTATCAGTATGACAGTATCAGTCCACCAAAACCAAAATAGATGTATTTTTACTTGAAATGGATAAAGTGCGTTATTTTGAAGAAACTATATCATAAATGACTTCCAAAATTAAAAAAATGGAATTGAGTGAAGTTGAAGTGGGAGGGGGTGAAAGTAAGTTTACCTGGAAGAGAGGTGAAAATAAGACAAAAAAGGAGAGAGAAAAACAGCTTCAAATGGGTATCCATGGCTGAGGCTGCAGTAGCGGCGGCTAAGGTTGAGTATGAGTAAATGAGTGAGTTGAGAGTAAGGAAGGAGTAGAAAATATCTCCCTTTTTCCAGCTTTCACAGCAGCAGCATAAATGAGGGGGTTATGTTATATAGATTAGTTAGATTCTACATTCAAAACAAAACATTACACAATCCACAAAAACAAAAAGCTACTGTAGTAAAAAGGAAAAGATTCAATGGTTAAAATTTTGAAAAAGAACTATTATACCAACGGTTATTTCAGTGTTTCCTTTTTAAAAAAAGATAAAGAAAAAAATAGGGCTGGGTTGGGGATTCTTGGGATGTTTGTGCCTGAAATTAAGTGAATGCCTGCCGACCCAGATCTCAGAACTGTGCTTGAAATTGTGTGCCGGCAAGCGGCCACCCCTATTGTACGTTTTATTGTTTTTGCCTCGCTATTTGCAGTTTTGCGCCCCATCACTCAGGAGATTTAAGTCCGTTCTTTCCAACTTATTTTCAGTTTTTTTTAGTTCAAATAAAGATGAATAATGACTAATAAAGTTTTATTTTTATCTAATAGATCGATAAGGTCGAATAAGCTCAAATAAAGTCTATTAAAGTCTAATAAGTTCTAATAAACAAAAATAAATTAAAAAGAACAGAGTCTCAATCGTGTTGTAGCGAAACTAAAAATAGCAACACAGCGGGTTAACTACCCATCTCATCAGTTATCACCAGCAATTTGGTTTTGGTTATTAAACTTATTGTAGCATAAAAATGGCCACTAATGGGGCAACAAGTGCCATGTCATTACGATGACACATGTCACTTCCAAAAGCGGACACATGCCATAAACTAGATTGACAAATGTCTGCTCCAAAAGCTGACACGTATCAGCATTGCATAAGGGCTAAGCGTCCCTCCAAAATTAGGATTACGTTGTCAGGCCTAAACAAATGCTGACCTAATATCAACGCACTCATATCCCTAAAAATGGAATCACATGGTTGGTTAAGCAATTAGTATCGGCAACATGGCGAGGTTCGACTCCTGCTGGATGCACGTTCAGTTCGAAAGATGAAATCTATTTACAAACTGAAAAGAAATCACAAGAAATGAAATATCTTGACGCCCGATTCACCTGGTTCTACCACTGCAGGGCTCAAACATGTAAGTTAGGCATTTCTTGGGATCGACCCCAAAAAAAAAGAATCTGCAAGACAAAAGAAAAAGGATATTGTTAGCAGCTTTAGAACCCCTCATTGACAAACCAACCATAAGTCCCTATTTTAGGGCAATTGTAAGGAAACAATCATATCCCTTTCTAGTATAAATGCTCATATGTTACATCAGAAAAAAGGTAGAATCTCTCTCCTAGAAAAAGAGTCATTACACTGCTTTTATTAGCCCATACTTTCTCTCTCGACTTTCTCTTTCTACCTACATGACTTAAGTTTTGCAGTGAAAACCACCCAAAACCCTCTCGGGTCGGTTTCCTTTCTCGATGTCATGATGGTGGATCGAGTTGTTGCATATATAAGTCTCCAGAATTACATTTACACCCTTGAGAAGTTCGGTGAGGTTTTTAGTCTCATACATTTGGCATCATCGGTGGGGAGACGTATAGCGATGACAAGTTGTCACTCGTCTAACAGCGCTCGCAACAACTGAAAAGGCTAGCTACGGAACACCAGGCTGAAGAAGATGACCGTTTAGCCCTTGGACAGGACGCCGACCAATTGAAAAGGCTAGCTACAGAACACCAGGCTGAAGAAGTCAATCATGTGCATGATGTGATGCTAGAAAAAATCTTGGTCATCTAATAATAGCCGCCTATCTTGAAAAAGTCTTGAATGACTTTCAAACAAAGATGGATATCATCGTCCAAGAGCAAATAAAAAAAATGTTGTTCTTCAATGTAGGAGGATATCAACAGGGTGCTCCATCTAAAGCTCCGCATCCTGGACGAAGTCAAGCGACTAATCTAGCACCAAGTCGACTACCTCACCCAGAAAAAATCCCAGAGGGTTTTAATAGGAAACAACCGGCTAGGGCCGCCAAGATTCTCAATTGAAATGTAATAGTGGATGCTCAAGAAGAATGATAATGGGGATATATGTATTTATATAGGCTTTAGACCCATTTCCCTTGGCAATTTTGAGATACTTTGAGCTCTTACTTGTGTAAATTGATGTGTTTCGACTTGTTTCCTTTTTTGAGTTTTAATTATACGGATTAGGTGTTTGATGCCTACTTATGGTCTACAATCCCAGTTTCTTGTTACACCCCACAAATCCGAACCCTTTTTCATTTAATAAATCTCGATAGGAAAAAATCCACGACGGTTCGACTCGACGGGTGTGCTACCGCCTCACTTAACTCCTTAGCATTAAACGCAAGGCTAAAATATTAAGACATACTAAATTCAAATAATTAATCCTTACAACCAAAAATAAATTGTTCGTTAAACATACTAATTACTAAGGTGTTCAGAGTTTCAGCGAAGCTAAACATAAGCTAAGTTGATGACAACTCTAAATGTTCTCTCTTTGTTCCCCGATCAATCACCCACCTGCAGAAATACATTTGAAAAGAAACAAGAGAGACAAGCTCCCAAAAACCAGAAAAATTGAGTAATTCCAACTCCATCCCGTAAAATACTTAAGTTGAAAATACTTTGTAAAAGTAATAGGTTAGTAGGGTTGAAAGCATAGAACATATACATATATGCAATTGATAATCATATGAGCTCAATTAGTTCAGTATTCTAGTATTATCCAATTATTTATGGAGAGGAATGAGAATGTCAGTAAGCTGGGGTCAATCCCCAGTAACTACTTATTTCAACAGTGTAGGCCGGGGTCAATCCCCAGTAACTATTTACAAATATCATAATGGCCATAAACAGAGTCCCTAGTATGCACACCCATTCTACTTGGATCACAACAAGATAGAAGGAAGACAAGTAACTGAAAAATCAGCATAGTAGCCAGAAAACCTGTAGGTGATCGCTGAACCTCCCATACAGGGCAATTTGTTCATCATTTTCCTCCAATATTCCACTTTAAGTGATTAGTATCTTTTATGAAAGTCATCTCTTAAATCACATACACATATATAACATCATTTAACCAAGTGTGAGTATATTCATTCCAATATTCATATCTCCTTTTATTCACAGCTTATCCAGAAAGCCCATTTTCATTCATGTACAAAACCATCACTTGTAAATTTAATAATCCATCATTTTCTAATTTATAACCAATCAATTTTCAATTTTTATTTTCAAACTTTAATAACAATAATAACATAATAACCATGATAATGATGATAATAATAATAATAACAACAATAACAATAATAATAGTACTCTCTTCGTCCCATATTACTTGATACACTTTCCATATCTGTTCGTCCCATATTACTTGATACACTTCTAAAAATGGCATGGTCCCACTTTTGCATTCTCTCTCCTTTTGCTTTTTATATTACTTTTGCAATACCCCATGACCCACATTTGTCCCACATTGTACTTTATAGACTTAAATAATACCAACAACTAACTACTCACAATAAAATAAACAAGTCAAATAACACTCCTAAAACTCTGTGCCGGTCAAACTGTATCAAGTAATATGGGACGGAGGGAGTAATAATAATATTCATAATGAATAATAACAATAATAACAATAATAATAATAATAATAATAATAATAATAATAATAATAATAATAATAATAATATATAATAATAATAATAATAATAATAATAATGACATTAACAATTAATCTTTAATTAAACAAATGCTGAGAATAAAGATAAGTTTATTTATCAAGGTCGTCGATAACGTTGGAACAATTTTCATGTCATCTATAGTCCATTGTCCATGGTTATGATCCATATTCGTAATCTATAGTCATTATTCATCTTACTAATCATATTCATAATCCGCATTTAAGTCATTAGTTATAATTCATAATAATTCCACAATTATGATCCACATTTCTAATCATAATCCAAATCATATAGTCACGTAATTAAGTCGTTTTATACTATGGGATCTACGTTTAGATGGACATCGGAGAACACTTCGTGACGCATGCCTAAAAGTTAGATTCACAAACCGATCAACACTCTTGATATTCCTCGTCTACGCACTCGGAGTCTACAATGGACATTGACGAGATCTAAGTTACTTACCTAAATAAACCCCCTTTTTATATTTAAAAGAAACAACTTAAATAATTCAAATAAGAATACTAATTATTTCAAAGGAGTTTTATAAATCAAAGTTCTATGGTTTTCGAATTATTTATAAAATTATTTTAAGTACTTAATGATTACTTTAACTTTTAATTTTCATTAACTTAAACAATTATTCTAAATATAGAAAGCTATCTTTATTATACTTCATTTCATACTTTATTTTAGAAACATAAGAAATGGTTTAAGTCATAAAAACTAAGTTAATTTAGTTGATTGGGTCAACAACAAAATAATTCAATTAGAGAAAATATTTTATTTTCAAATCAATAACACTTAAAAAAGGGAGGAGGAATTTCTTTACTGGTTTATAACCAGTCAGGAAAGAAAGAAAGAAAGAAGGAAAGCGGGGAAGGGAAGAGAAAGAAGCAGGGGAGAAGAAAGAAGGGAGGTGGCTCGCTGGTGGTTCAGGGAGAGAAGTTGGGCGGTGGTTTGCAGCATAGGTCAAGGTCCAGGCGGGGTGAAGACTGGGTGGCGTCGTGGTTCAAGGAGGGCGCACGGGAGGCGCAATTTGTGGCGTTTGGTAAGGAGGGTGCTGCGGTAGTTCGGGCGCGGCTGGCCATCTAGAAGAGGAAGTTGCGCCAACACCGGTGGCTCGTGAGGGTGAATTCTGACGGTTCAAAGGAGTAAAAACAAAGGAAATGGTGGGTTGAACTTTATTTTTATATTTTCAAAACAAAAACAAAAATCAGCAATTAAAAGAGAAGTGAAGAAGATTGAAGCAAACCTTGAAAGTGTGGCTTGCTTGAGCAATTGAAAGGGTGTATCTCAGTATTTATAGAGGGATCAGGTCAGATTTTGAGCTTTCGAGTCAAGCTCCATTAATGATGAAGTATGGTGAGGTATGGTGAGGTATGGTAATTCAGATCTCTTTTTGACTATGGTGGTGATTTTACTCAGTAAATTTGTGATTGTAGATTGAGTTCAACTCTCCTGAAAAGAGTTGTTGGTCTATTTTTTTTTTTTTTGTTTTCTCAGGCTCTGTTCTTGCGTGAGAAGGGGAAGGAGGGAGATGGGTGATGAATGATCATCAGACCTGATGATCACATTTTTGATTTTCCCCTCTTAGTATTTGCTTTTGTTTTGGCTAAAAACATCACAAGGACTTGGTATTTGGACTTGATATTTGTTTGGGTTGGGCTCTAAATGGGGTTTCTCAATGTGGATGGACGATTGTTGGAATAAGAATGCCCACAAAGCTAAGTAAAGGTTTCAATATCAATACGTTATAATAAAATCATTTAGATAGGATAAACAATAAAATTATTTAAATAGATATATTTTAATTAATCATTTAAATAAAATCATTTATTAAATATTTCATCCGTTTCTAAATAAGTGACACATTTGAATAGTGTTTACTATTCACAGTTTAGACTTTGATTAGCTTTTGTGATTTACATTGTAAGAAAAACATAGTCATGTGGTATCTTGTTAGATTCGTCTCAATGTGAATATTTTTAATATCAACTTTTTATAATTTTTACTTATTGGTAATTGTAGATATTAATGGTTTAAATAATGCATTGGTAAGCGTGTAAACAAGAAGTGTATCACTTATTTAGAAACGGAGGAAGTAACTCGGAGCTTAGATGAAATCATAATTATTAAATAAAACTGAATTATCATTAAATAAATTTAAATGAAAATAATATTAAACCTTAATAAATAATAAAATAAGCTTTGAAAATTCGGAGTATTACATCTACTCCTCCTTAGAGACAAATTTCGTCCTCGAACTTTAAAGTTAGATATCGCGATATTAACGAAATATTAGTTCTAGACTTTATTAGTATTACAGTTGTTGTTGGTTATTGCGTGCTTAATGTTCTTCAAGGGTAAAAGGGTAATTTAGGAGACTTGTCTAGGTAATAATCCGATCCTCGCTCCAAACCTACACGAAGGAGACCAACCCTGGAGGGTTTGGGTTGATTCCCCTTCCGATGCTTAAGTTAGGATTTTAGAGAGATAAAATCTATAAAGAGATGCTCTGATATGACAATACAACATTTATGGGATATAAGAAATGTTACTTTTTTCTGATGTGACATAAGGGTATTTATACTAGTTAGGATGACTTGGGCCTCCTAGTTTTGCCTTAAAATAGGGTCTTCTGATTGGCTTCCCTCTCATTGATTGACATGTGTCATAACTGAGGCTTTCTTTAGCCTTTTGGGCTCACCTCATTTAAGGCTTTTTGCCATTTGTGTCACTCACCAATGGCTCGCCACGTGTCATTCTAAGAGGGGGGACACTTGTGATTCCTTTAAGGTCGACACGTATAAGCCCCTAATAGGGCCACGTGTCACCTTTGGATTGGTCTCCGTGCAATTGAGGAGAGGGGATGTTATTTCCTTACAACAGAAGCAATTCTGAAGCTCTTGTATCAAAGAAACACAGAGATTGATAAGCAAAGAATTGGATCCGCCAGATGGGAACCGGCGACTAATTTTTCCTATGTTACGGGTCTAGTCATGCCATGAGCTCCTTGTCGTCATTCGTGAAGCATGCCCGATCGGGCATGTTGGCCTAATGTGATCGAGCAATATGCAATAGATGGCTGGCTGGGAATTTACATATTGGGTAGCACCCAATATGAATAGACGAGGTGTGCCAGATCGGGCGCTATGCTCCGGAATCTTATCTTTGTAATATTTCCACATTATATTATTTTCCTTTCAGACCACTTTTAGGATTAAATAAAAATAGAACCTCTTAGTTATTTTCCTGGATATCTCCATTATTATCATTAGTTTTAAACACTTTTTAGGTTTCCCTCTCTAGATCTAGTTTTAGACTCCTTTGAAGATTATTCAAGTTCAGCAGAAGTTCAAAATTTTCCTTTCAATTGGTAATTTCTTCTTTCAGTGTTCTTCATAGCTTCCACTTATTTTGTTCTTTATTATATTATATTATTCTAAGCATGAGTCTTTGTATAGTTTTTGTTATCTTTTCTTAATCATGGCTGAGTAACTCCTTCTCTAGGTTTAGTGAGGAAAGCCATGTTTATGTTATAATTATGATATTTTGATTCCTTATAAAATTTAGGTTCTGATTAGAGCAACTCTAGGGTGATTTGTTTAGCGTGATTTATGGTAGTGGTCAATTTCATGAATTGAAATTTGGTTAATGATTGTTAGTATTGATTAATCGTAATTTAGAGCCCTAGAACACACTGGTAAATCTGATTATGTGAGCGACCATACTGCATATGATGACTTCCGAACGCTAAAGACCTGACCATAGGATTAACACCTGCTCTAATTGCTCGACTCTAGACCTATGTATTGTTGGTTATTTGATTTCCCTGATTGGTATAAGCAGGTTGACCGGACGAATGCCCTAGCCTTATAGTAATTGGTATTTCCCTAGATTAATCTATTTTCTTTTTTTGGTAAAAGGTAAGATTATCATTGAAACATATACCAAGTAAGAACAACCTACACCAACTGCTGCCTTACAACAAGCAAATGACAACAACAATATCTAACTGAGAACAAACTCAATCCCAGCAAAATGAACTTAAATTAAGGAAATCCTTTCTTTAGTTTAGTCAATATATAGATTTTCTCCATGTTTTCATCTAAAGTAGTTAATTAATTGAACTTAAATACGGAAATCCTTCTCCCTATGGATACGACATGTACTTATAAAGTCTCTTCTAACAACAAACATCGTGCATAGTGTTTTAAAACCTATCACTCCCCGGATGGAAACTTTACAAACTGATGCATGTCAATACTTAGAGGCCAATAAGAAAGTTGCCCCACGAATATCGACCACTAGCACTACTCCTTATCTGATGGACCCACGTAAGACCTCAAGAAAGCTCTTGAAGGGCTATCTAGGTAAGGGAAAATGAACCCCTATTCACATAGAGGATTGATAAGCACTTTATTGTGCTTATCCATGCTGCATTTTTAGTGTCGATTCATATAGATTTAGAGCATTTTAGTCTTGCATTGCATGGTTTTGGTTACTTTGAGCTAAATGGTTGCCTCACTACTCGTTTAGTTATTTTGGATGATTTTCAGACTAACTAACAGGTATTTGAGCACTTTGGGTGTTTAGAGACCTTTGGATGGAGGCTAGAGCTTGGTAGGACTTGAAGCAACTCTACACGGTCGTGTGGAATAGGCCACGACCGTGTAGCCTTTCATATATGGGATCAGTTTGCATCTGCCTAGCAAAGAGCTTTGGACGTCAGGTCTACACGGTTGTGTCACTTTGGACTCGTCATTACTTTACACTCTTAGTTTCTAATTACTCTCTCTGAACCCTAAACTCTCTCTAAACACTAGTTTACTCCATTGTTTCATTTTTGAAGATCGAATTCGTTAATTAATTCAAGTAATTTCTCTTCAATCTCTTTCCTTTAATTTTATTGCTTTGTTTATGATGTTTAATTTATTGAATCTTAATTGCTTAGAATCCATGGTTAGTGAGTAGTTCCTAATCTAGAGTTTGGGTGAAAGCATGAATTAGGGGCTTAATGTAGATGTTCTTGTAATTACTTTATTCATGTCTAATATGCATTGTTCTTGGTGTTTTGACACCTTAGGGTAGACCTTGATCAAGTTTATGCTAGGGCTTAGATTTCAATTACTCTTAATTGATTGTTGTTGTCTAGTCATTCCCATGAATCAACTTAATTTCTAGACCAAGAGATTGGGTAGGATTTAAGAGGATCCTATTTAGGGGTTTTCCAATCAAATAGAATCCATTAATCAATTGGCTAAAGACCATTCGAGAGAGGATTTAGTCGATTGATTAATTGATTACTCTTGAGGACCATTCGAGAGAGGACTCAAGAACTTTAGAGGGAAACTTAACCTTGCATGTTATTCTCTATAGCTTCGTAGTTACATTTGTGTCGTATCTTGCCCGAGTTCATGCGAGTAACCCAAACTCTAGTGTTTTATCTTTCATATTAATTCTCCTATTTAATTATTGGTATTCATTAGCTAGTTAATTAGTTGGTAATCTATTCAATCTTAAACCCCCCAAAAACCCTTCACTTAGGTAGTTTTGGACTTAGTGGACTTTAGTCAATCCCGATTTCCTTGTGGTTCGACCCTTGACTTGCCGTTACTACGTTATTAGTAGTCGCTCGTTAGGTTTATAAATTGTGTTTGCTAATCTGTTCTTAGTGCCTTAACGACACACTAAAAACCTCTTATCAAGGATGAAGAATATTCCAAAGAAAAGAAGACCAATAAGCGAAGAACAGGGATGATTATGGTAGGATCATGATATAGGTATGGTTATCTTCAGAGGTTTTATAGATGATGGATCAACCACTAGAGGACACAAAGAACTATTTGAGGGAACTCGGATAAGTCTTCTTGACTGCAAAAACCAAAAAAGATCCATTTCCCAAAGTAATCATTAGTGAAGAAGATCGGGGAAACTTAAGAACCCCTCGTTACAATCCCTTCGTGGTAGATATGAAAGTCGCTAATTTAAGAGTTAGGCAAATTTTAATAGATACCAGGATATCAACTAATATCATTTGAGTTGATCGCTTGTTTCGATTGAAGTTCGAGGAAGAACAACTGATATCCATCCATCACCCAATTATAGGGTTTGGTAGAGGGATTATCCACCCTATGGGAACTATGAACTTACCCATAAGTTTAGGAAAGAAAGAAAATTCAAGGACCATCTTCAGTAAGTGATATCACGTATTTATATAGACTTTTCTCCCTTATTTACAAGCTAATTTGTGCGTCATTGGAGCTATTTTGTGCTAACTATCGTATATAGTTGTGGTTTCGTGTTTTAGTGTTGAATTGCAGGTTTTATGGAGTTTTCTCCTTATTCCCGAGCCATTTGGAAGCAACCACGGCTTTACGAGATGTTACGGGGCACGTAGGAAGGCTCACGAGTTCTATGGGTAGTTTAGGAGGTCCCAAGACCCCTAAACGTGAAGTTTAGAGAGCCAAAGAGTCAAAAAGGAGGTTCCCGTACTCTGATCGGGCGAAAATACATTGATCGGATATAGAAGTTACGGACCCGATCGGGCAAACATTGCCCGACTGGATCGGGCGAACACCATGTGCCCAGGCCCGATCGGGTGGGCTGCTCATAGCTCTTGTTGTGATGCTGCTTGTGAGGCGAGCTTGCTGGGCTTGTTTGTCGCCTGGCCCGATCGGGTGGCTGCCCACGGCCCGATCGGGTGGGCCGTAAAATTTGGTTAATGCTGCGCTGCTGCTATACGAAGGCCCAGGAGTGCAAGACTGATGACTTTGTACGTCGGCCCGATCGGGTGGATGCCTCGGGCCCGATCGGGTCTGGCGCACCTATTCGCGGATTTCGGCTTTTTGTTTCCGTTTTTAGTTAACTTGAGGGGGTATTATAAATACCTTTTTCCTTATTATTTAGGGACCTTATTATTTTCATCTTTCATTAGCTTTAGACTAGTTTTATTCCTTATTGTTCTTAGTTTAATTCAAACACTTTAGATTAATTTAGAGGTGATCAAACCTATTTGGATTTCAATAAAAGTTTCTGCTTTCCGTCAATTGGTACTCTTTCCTACCCTAATCTCTTTTGTTATTCTTGATTGCTTAGTTTAATTATTTATTCATTCATGATGCAATTGTTAGGGTTTCATATTAGTTTTGTCGTTATTAATTTAATTATGAGTGAGTAGTTTAATTTCTAGGGATTTAGAGAGGGAAGCCATGTGTTATACCATGATTATTTGAATTGCTATTAGTTTCTAGGGTTTGATGAGATAGGTTATGGTGTGATTTGTTCTTATTGAGTAATTAACGTTATTGCGCAGTTTCTTTGATTACTTGAGGTTAATAATTGTTTGCACAGATCCGTCTTACTTGTAGAGGCCTAGTACATACCAGTAATTCTGATTATGTTTGTGAACGTGCTGCATATGTTGAATTATGGGCGTTGAGACTTAACCATAGCTTGACACTACTCTAATCTATCGATTCTCGACCTAGGTTCTGATAGTTGTTTGATCCTTTGATTGGTATAAGCATGGTAGACCGAACTAATTCCCTAGACCTTTATTCTATAGATTAAAATCCCTTTTTACATTACCTTATAGTGTCGAATTATTAGTTCAGCTGATTTTCATCTGATCTTGTCTGAAGTAGCTTTTTGACTAAATATTAACTTAGAACTCCGTCTCTCTGTGGATTCGACCCTACTTCCCTTGACTACCATTGTTAGAGGACTTAGGATTATCTTTGATTAGGTGATACGACTAAAACCCATCAAATTTTGGCGCCGTTGCCGGGGAGACGGCTAGTTTTCTAAGTTTTTATTTGATTATTTGGTCTACTTCTCTGTACCTCGTTGGAACTTCATTGTTCCAATTGAGGTACGTTTTACTGCTTCTTTTTGTTTCTTTTGTATGCCCAGGTCTCAAAGAAACGGTTCCCCCATTCCAGCGGATCCCGATCTTACTAGGACAATCACGCGGATCCGAAAGAAAAATCAGAAAGAAAGGCAGTCTGTTCAGCTGAACACCTCTGGAACAGACACCTTGAGTTTAGTCATGTCAAAGTCACTGAAATCTTATGGGGTGCCCAACCCGGATGGTCTTTCTACTGGACCACGAATGCCCACCATCGCCGCTAACAATTGTGAGATTAAGCCTGGACTCATCAGCATGGTCCAGCAAAATCAGTTTGGTGGGCATCCTACTGAAGATCCGGCAAATCATCTGCAACGGTTTCAACAACTTTGTCGAACCGTTAAACATGCCGGCGTCACTCCAGATCAACTCAAAGTCATGTTGTTCGAGTTTTCACTGAGAGATAGAGCCCAGAAATGGTTGAACGATGTGAAGGAAACCGAATGGAGTGAGATTTCTGTTGCATTTCTGAGAGAGTATTACCCACCCACTAAAACAGCAGAAATCAGAAATAAATTGGCCACGTTTTCCCAAGAGCCTGATGAAACATTACGGGAAGCGTGGGCTAGGTTTAAAGATCTACAGAGAGAGTGTCCACACCACAATATGGACAAATGGTTCTTGACGCAGACATTCTACAATGGTCTGCAGCCTCAGACGAAGTGTATTGTTGATTCGTCTGCAGGAGGAGTGTTTTTAGACAAGGCAGTTGATGAGGGATATGAATTCATATCAAATCTTGAAGCCAATGACCATTCATCATCTAGGATTTTGACTAAGAAGGTACTTGAAGTTGACGCTATTTCATTGCTTACATCTCAGATTGCGCAACTGACTCAGCAGCTAATGAAGTCTTCTAGTTCGACACCTCCACCTATGAGCATCAATGCTATGTCTGCCGTAGCACCCATTACCTCATCTTACTGCGAGGTATGTGGTGTACAGGGTCACTTTGGGCATGACTGTCAGTTCAGTCAATTTCAGATGGAGCAGGCAAATGCCTTTCAACAAAGGCCACAAACTTGCCCCCCTCACATAACTACCAAAACCCACAAAACTATCAACCTACACCTCCACAAAACTATCCTAAACCCTCATACCATCAAACCCCACCACATTTCCAAAGACCACCACCACAAAACTCCCATCATCCCAATAACTTCCAAATTCAACAAAATTTCCACACCCCACCTCCACAAAACAACAACCCACAAGAGCCTAGCAATTCTGAAATGATGAAACTGATATTGTCTATGCAAAAGGCAAATGAGAAAACACGGAGGGCCCAAGAGGAAGCACGGAGGGCCCAAGAGAAGCACATCCAACATCTCGAGGCTCAAGTTGCTCAATTGGCAGAAACTAATGCACAGAGGCAGCAGGGACAATTGCCAGGGCAACCCGTTCAAAGAGAACATGTGAATGCCATCACTCTTCGTAGTGGCATAGCTTATGATGCTCCTCCAGTACCCGTTGATGAGGTTACCCCAACTGCAGGGAAGAAGAGGGTGGTGGAGGAAGGAAACAGGAAGAATTCGACGTCTGAAGTCGATTTGTCTGCAAAAGCTGAACAGACAGGGAAGAAAAAGGAGAAGGTTTCTGAAACGCCTTTTACACCAAGGCTACCTTTTCCTCACAGGATGCAACAATCCAAGGTCGATTAGCAGTTTGGTAAGTTCTTGGCTATGGTCAAGAACCTTGAGGTAACAATTCCATTCACAGATTTAATTACCCAAGTGCCTGTTTATGCCAAATTTCTGAAAGATATGATCATTAAGAAAAGAGACTTTGGTGGGGTAGAACGTGTCGCTCTTACTGAAGAGTGTAGTGCTTTTATCCAAAATAAAACCCCACCAAAGTTAAAAGATCCTGGTAGTTTTTCTATACCCTGCTATCTTGGACCGATTTTTATTGACAAGGCATTATGTGATTTAGGTGCTTCTGTTTCTGTTATGCCATTATCTGTTTTTGAGAAACTGAACATGGGAGCACTTAAATGCACACAAATCACTCTACAGATGGCGGATCGTTCTATAAAATACCCTCTAGGTGTTTTAGTGGACGTTCCTGTTAGGGTCGGGAAATTCTATATCCCTGTTGACTTTGTGGTGTTAGATATGGATGAGGATGCCCAGATTCCTATTATCTTGGGTAGGCCATTTTGTGTACTGCTGGTGCTGTTAAAATATCATCGAAAAATTCAATCATTTACACCCTTAAATCGCTTCCTTGATAAGCATGAAAAAACAAGTGTATCACTTAATAAAGAACAGAGGAAGTATTATTATTATAATTATTTATTTTATTTTTATTATTGTTATTATTATTTTTTATTATTATCATTATTTATACTATTACCATTATAATTATTATTATTCTTATCTCTACTATAATAATAATTACACTATTATTACTATTTTTCTTATTATGTTAATTTTTATTATCATTACTACTACTATTATTATATTATTATGTTATTATTATATTACTATAATTATCTATTATTATTGGTAGATAAGTTATTATTTATTGTTATTGTGATTGTTATTATTAGTTATAAATTTCTATGGAGGTAAATTTAAAAGATGCATATCAATAGATTCAAGAGCAACTACCAACTACAATAGTTTAATGTTCATTTATAAATGACAATCCATAAAAGTCGATATCCCTTATTCATGTAGACGAATAAAATTCTCAAACGTACAACAAGTATTGATGATAGCCTAATGAATATTATAATAAATAATAATAATAATTATTATTATTATTATTATAATAAAATTATCAAATAATAATAATAATAATAATAATAATAATAATAATGTTGTTATATAAAAAGTATAAAAGAACCTTATTCGACCTTATTAGACCTTATTAGATCTTATTAGACCTTATTATACCTTATTCGACCTTATTAGACCTTATTAGACCTTATTCGACCTTATTCGACGTTATTAGACCTTATTAGACCTTATTAGATCTTATTCGACGTTATTAGACCTTATTATACCTTATTCGACCTTATTAGACCTTATTCGACCTTATCTGAACTTATCTAAACTTATTTGAACTTATCTGAACTTATAACGACTGAAAATAAGTTGAAAAGAACGGACCCTTACTCTAGCGTGCCAAAATTTATTACAAAAGGTTCATTATATGATAATTATTTTAATTAGGAAAAATTGCCTAGAATAATGCAACCTTTTGGCAATTCGCAAATAATAATGCAACCTAAAGGTTATTCTGGAATAATGCAACCTTCATATTCCATTTATTTTAAATAGGACAAATTACCAAGTGTTCGAAATTTTAATTAATATATTAACAAAAACTAAAAAAGTAAAAGATAAAATCCCCCCACCCCCACCCTTCTGCTCTCAGCCCCATTCCCAACCCCATGCTGCTCTCAGGCCCAACCCCCACCCCACCTCCCCCTATCCTCCTCGTTGTTGCGCCATCACCGGACGAAACCCCCTCCCCCCGCCTTCGCTTCCCCTCCCCTCCTCGTGGATGCGCCACCACGAACTCCTCCTTCCCCCATTTTGTTAAAACACTTGATATGGTGGTTTTCGGCAGGGGTGAGGCGTTTTTGAGGGATGTTGGTGATTTTCGGTTGTGGCTGCGTTGCTTGGGCGGGGCTTGGGTGGTTTTCACGCGGGGGGTCGTCATTTTCGAGGTGGTTTCTGGGGGGTCGTTCTTGGGTGGTTTTCGGGGATGTTTGTTGTTGTTGGAGTTTCTGGTTGGTTTCTTCTGTGGCTGGGGCTCGGAAAATTGGGTGGGGTGGCAATGGTTTTGGGTGGCTGGGGGTGGGGGTGGGGTGGGGGGTCGGGATTTTGGGTTGGTGGGAATTTTTTTGTTTGTTTTATGTTTTTATTTTTTAATTATTTTATAAATTAATTTATTAGAACTAATTATAAGCCGACACATGTCCCACTTAATCTATTCTTCAGGTTTGAATTTATTTTATCCGGTTTTGACTTGTTTAAAATAAATGGGGTATAAAGGTTGCATTATTCTAGAATAATCTTTAGGATGCATTATTATTTGCGAACGGGCAAAAGGTTGCATTATTCTTGGCAATTTTTCCTTTTAATTATATCCAATGTATTTTTTAAAAAAATTTATCTCAGTTAATTTGTGTCATAAAATTTATGTATCTCTTTAAAAGGACACATAATAGTTTGTTATTCAATTCTAAAATAAGGAATCATTGCCAGAGGTGAAGCAGTCATATAAGCAAACCCTTGTAAACGTAATACAGATCTACCTGTAAGCTTCAACATAATCACTGCCTACAACTTATATTGTAATAATCAATCTACATTACTACGTAATGACTACTATTAATTTAATAAAAAAGGAGTTGATAAAAATTACAGAATATTAGTTTTTAAAGAAATTTCCATACACTATGTATTTAGTATGACATTTTCTTTCTTCTGCAATTCTTCCAACTTTTAACATGTCAAAATTTGCTTCCTAAAATAAGCCACAAAACTGTTGTAACAAAGCCTTGAAATGTTGTCCCAAAACAGAACATGTGGATTAAAAAATCTATATACATACCTGATTTCAATTCTTAAGTGAATTAAAACTACAGGTTTTCCATCACTTGTGAAACTACACAAATAATAACTAGGGCATATGACAACTTCAATTTCTTTAATTAAAGCCAACTATATATAACAATTTTAATGTTCCTATTATGAACCATATCAAGTGCCCTATCATTCTTTTGTTTAGATGTTAAGAGTTAATTGTTGATGTTCATGAGGTTTGCCCCCATTAAGCTACACATAAATCAAGTGTATAGCTTAAAATATCCTAAAATCTTAAAAGTAAAAGGAAATTATCATAAATAAAAAAATAGTAAAAGAAGAACAAAGAAAGAAACATCAAGGTTAGACAAATAACATTTGTTTTAAGAGGCATGACATCTTACAATTATTAGCTTTATCTTTGTTGCTCAAAAGATAAAAAGTATCAGCATTAAAACTTCTCTATTCTAACCCTCAAAAAAAAACTTCTTTATTCTAAGTTTCTAATTGTTTCTTGTAACTCTAAAAATTTTTGTTTCCTGTGTCAAAGAAGAAATATCAATTATATTGTCCTTACCACATGCAACATTTCAGTATAAATTTTTACCCATTGTTGGTCATAATGAAACTCTCTTTTAATTAGTATGAACTTTGGAATTGAAGTATAGCTAAAACTCACAATTAACTAATTTTCCACTACAGTGCTCCAAATCAAACCGAAGAATCTCATATATTGCAGCAACCCAATATTTCGAACATGACGTCAATATGAACCAATCAGAAAACAATCAATTTGAGTAGCAAGTTAAATTCAAACAACTTATAATAAAGAGAAGCAAATTTGCAACAAAATTAAACAAATGAATCTAGAGATAAAATCAGCAAAGCTTGAACATTAAAATTACAATAAATTAAAGTTTCAAGATGAAATTACATGGCGTTTGGTCGCTATGAAATGATGCGAGAATAGGGCTTCGAGGGCCGTGAAGCTTGTGATAATTCCCGAAGGGAGACTTGTGAACCGATTGAGGGCCAGACCTTTATGGTAGGGATATACCTACACCACGAGGCCTCGCAAAAGGTTTGGACAGTAATATGTGCTTTATAAGTTGCAAGATGATAAGCAGGGTCGGTCGTGCCAGGGTAGTGCTCAATCATAGGGATCTTCACTTTACCCGGGTTACGGGGAAGCCGACTACACGGTGACTGATGAGGGACATCTGAACTAGCTCGATGTCCCGACTCTGCGACCTCCTCTGGCCCTTCAAGGTGATTCTCGACTTCAGGCCTGGTAGTGTGACAGTTAGTCTGTGGCCTTGATAGCCCAGAAGTTCGGGTCATCCCTTTGTACTTCGAGTCTGCAACCTAAGACTTCTCTCTTTTCTTTTCGATGATCAAACGGGAATCAAAGTTCTTGTTCCTCATTTGCCTCTCCTGAATGATAAGCCGAGCGTCATCATGATTTGGTGACATGATGGACTTTCCTTTCGAAGTGGTTGGTACCTTCTTCGACGGACCAGCTGCGTGCTCGGTTAGGGCATGATTTGCAGGTGCTGGTCTTCGGTGAGGCTGAGGTAGATCCAAGACTATCCCTCTGTTGGGGGGGTAGTTTGCTGAATTTTCAACCCTGAGACGAGCTGTTGCATGACGGTTGTCATGTGTCTTTCCATTCGAAGTTCCAACTCCAGTAGGTTAGTGTAGGTAACCGGTGGGGGCGCTCATCACAACGTGTAGTGACCGGGCTCCCACCTAGAGGGAGATGGGTTTCATCTTCAACAATCGCACCTCCTTGGTTCAGTAGAGTGGTCTGCGCGTTTTCAAAAGTGGCTTTTCGAGCAGCAGTACCTTGGGTACCTTATCCTCGTGTCATGGTGTTCAAAATGTAGCTGTTATTCGTCCCCACGACGGCGCCAAATGTTTCGGGGTAAAGAAACGCAGTAGAGATTTGTAATTCAGGGGAGTCCAAGTCCAGCTAAGGGTAGTAACAAATAACAGTTCGAGGTACAATAGTCTGAGTACGTGCAAAACAAACACAGTGAACTACCCCGCGGATGTTCCCGGGATCATCTCTCTGATGCCTAAGTCATATCTGATCACAAGTCACAATTAGAGAATAGTACAAGGTAGTACTTTAGGATGCGTGTAAAAACGTGTACCTGAATGATCAGGTGAAAGTACTATTTATAGGTAATACTGGTGTAATCTCACCTGGTTAAGGTGATGATTTCATGAAGGAATTTTGTTGGTGGGCTTGACTGAAAGCCTATAATTTCTGGCCTCTAGAGCCCCAGGGATAAAATGGTAATTTTACGCCTCAAGGGCATTTTGGTCATTTCACTGGTAAAGTGGGCCATGATTGGAATGGGCCCAAATAGGAGGTAAATAGAAAAAGTTAGTGAGATCTGATGTGGTAAAAGGAGAGCAGGAGAGAGAAGGTTTGGGAGGGATTAGGAGCCCCATGTATTATGGGTGCTCTTATTGGGATCCAATTTATGCAGTTTAGAGCCAAATACCCTCCAAATGTATTGTGGGCATGCTCCGAATGTAGTTGAGGCTGCTAAAAATGGAACCCTCAAATTCCCAAACTTTTTATGCGTGTCATAGACCAAAAAAAAACCTAACACCACTGCCAAATTGCGAAACATGCCGCTTGATATTAATGCTCCTCCTGAATTCACCAGCCCATTTTGTTATTTTCTTAGATAGTTTAGGGTACACCCTAGAAAGAAAGGTATTCTAAGCTTTTCTTGTATCATTACAAAAAAAATCTTACTTTTGCAACAATTAAAAAAAATCACCAATGTTATTATTTTTTTCTCTATAAACATAGACCAATTTTAGAGTTGTCCGCTTTAAAATTTTCTATTTTTCTCATAATATTAAAGATTTATTAATTTAATACATCCTTATCAGATTGTGATGAAAATTGATTAAATAAATACAATAATAATTAATATATATTAATTATTATATAATTGCATTAGTGTTGTTAATATGAATAAAACTAAATATAAATATATGGTTAAATTCTGAGTAAGAGAGATAAAAATAAGGTGGGGCAGACATGAATAGTGTATTTAGAGCCTTATCATTGCAAGAAGGTGCATGTCTGAAGTATGGGCCAATTTATTAGGTACACCTTGAAGTGCAAAGAACTAGTACACCCAAGAAACAAACTTATTATTTAACACATTTAGATTCAGTGGGCCTCGCAAGAGAAAAATAAAATAAAATAAAAAGATTGGTCTTTTGGAGTACATAGCTCTATGTACTCCACTGTATACCTGATAAGTTTTTGAAATAATATGGGGAGGAAAATGGAGAAAGTGTGTGGAATCTGATGTGAGAATAGGGCTCTATTCTTTTGGACTAGATTAATTGAAAAATATTTCAGTTCAGTTCAGTTCAGTTCAGCTCCATTAATTTCAGTTCAGTTCAGCTTTATTAATTTCAGTTCGTTCAATTCAATTTGTTATTAACATCATTTTTGCTATCACCTCGGATTTATTCTTAATTTATTATTATCGTTATATTTTCATTGAATCATTGTAATGTTTGAATATCCAATTATGTTATTATTAGTATTATTATTATTATTATTATTATAAAAATTGACAAAAATCATACAACTGATGCGTTGAAGTTATTCGCCAATCTTAGTCGATTTTTAAATGGTTGTGTGTGTCGGTTTGTGTTTAGAGTTTCGGTTTTGGTTCGATTTGATTTTGATAAGGTTTAGAGAGTCGTGTCGCATGTTTTGGTGTGTCTTGATCATGCAGCATTTCTATCATCTTACGGGGCGTCAAGTAATCCAAGTGCTTAGCGGCAAGTCCTTCCGAAGCCTTCCGAAATCTTTAGAAGCATCCGAGCCAGCTCCGAGTCTTCCAATCCCGAGCTCTGAGCATCGAGCGGCCAAGCCACCTGAAGCATCTTGCAAGGCCTTCCAACCTGTTCCTTCTTCCCCCTCCCCCTTTATGTTATAGCTTTTGAGAAAGGGGGAGGCGGTAGCCAGTCGCGGGTCGCGACTAGGCACTGCAGCCCACCTCTATTTTCTTTTATCTTTCCTTCTACGGATGGTTTTTATCATTATGTTTTATATCGTTTTTATTGTAGAGAGAAGGGGAAAAGCTCAGCACTTAGGTTCCATTTTTAGGGTATGAAACACCAACAACTCTTAGAAATCTTTGGTGTAAATCATGTATGCTCTAGCGTGAACTCGTTCTTGGATCCGGTTAGTTGAAGCTTTCAAATTTTTTATGTGAGAACTCTTGTTCTTCTTATCTCCTTTGGTTATTGTAAGGTCTCTTAAACTTATTTCATTGATGTTTGCACAATCTTGCTAGGAGTACTACTAGTGTAGTTGTGTGAATGATCAAATGCTAGAGGTAAGAACATAATCAGTTGTTAACGTTCTTAGTTCTTTGGTAGCACACTAGGTGTTTGATGTTATGCTGATTTATTGCTTCAAGTACTTATTGAGATTTTACTTATTGCTTGAATGTTATTACTTAAATATCACTAGCAATCCTATTGTGCCTCGGTTTTGACACTACTATTGGTTTGAACTTAAATGCTATTTGTTTGTGTTAGGTGATAGTAAGAGGGGATTAAAACCACGTTGATCGTGTTTGTTTAACCACGATCTAGGAGGTTAGAAGTTTGGACTTCTCAATAGGTGACCAAAGGGGAGAAATATTTGTGAGTTTCATAATCGATAATTTGGTTAGAAGTGGATATTAATCGAAGGCCATTTTTCATTGACTTAACTTACATCATGTCTTGTTTAGTCACTATAGTTATAGTACTTTGTTCTTAAACAAACCCCCATTGGTTACGTGACTCCTAGAAGACTCTAGGGGGTTTGATTTCTCTACTTATAGACTCGTACTTTGCTCCCTGTGGATACGATCCTTACTTCCAGTATACATTCATTTGTTAGGGAAAGAAGGTTATTTATATTTGGTTAGGGGTATATGGCAACTTCACACCAAATTTTGGCGTCGTTGCCGGGGAGCACGGCGTACTTATTTGTGTTTAGCGTATTGTATATTTTATTGGATTGCTTGTTTTATGGTTTATGGTTATTACTCGTGCTACTAACCAACAACCCTTGCAGTACAATCCGGAATTGGAATTAACACTTTTCAAGTTGAGAAGGGAATTGCGTGAAAACTTTAGGGAGCTTCCTTTGGCTATTGAACTAGAAGAAGAGATTCCTCTAAGAGTTGAGCAACGCACATCAAAGGAGCTCACAGCTCCGAACCTTGATCAGCAACCCCTATGCATAACATTCCCTGAAGAAGAAGAAGGGGGAACTTTTGAGCTGAAATCGGGGTTGATACATTTACTTCCAACATTCTATGGGATAAATGATGAGGATCTGAACAAGCATCTTTTGGAGTTCCATGTGGTTTGTAGCAGCATGAAGCCTAGTGGGGTGTCGGAAGAGAAGGTGAAACACAAAGCCTTCCTGTTCTCATTAAAAGGAGCAGCAAATGATTGGTTATACTACCTTCCACCGGGTAGCATATCCACATGGGCTGATTTAAAGAATGCTTTTCTCGAGCAATACTTTCCGACTTCAATGTCTTCAGTGTTGAAGAAGGAGATTAGTAACATCGAGAAAAATAATGATGAAACCTTTTATGAGTATTGGGCGAGATTCAGGAAGTTATGTGCTAGTTGTCCATACCATGGTTATTCTGATGAAGATCTTGTGCTTTACTTCTACAATGGGCTTTGTGATGAAGATGCTAGGATGGTAAATGCAGCGAGTGGTGGCTCTATCATTAATAAAACTGCACAAGCTGCTTAAGACTTGATAAATGAGTTGGCTGAAGACTCGAGGCAGTTTACTAGAAGATTAGGGGCTCATCGAGTGGTATCTGAGGGTTCTAGTTCTTCTAAGTTGGAGGATCAAGTACAAGCTTTGACGTCCATGATGAGGGAGTACCTAGTTAAAGACAAGACACACCACGTGAAGGCTTGTGGTATTTGTTCATCAGATCATCCAACTGATTTCTATCCTCATCTACGGGAATAAGCTAGTGAGGAGGTAAAGGCGCCCGATTTTCAAGGCTAAGGTTTCCAAAAGTGTTATGATCCATATTCCAACACCTATAATCCGGGATGGCGAGATCATCCTAATTTAAGGTATGGAAACACATCGAGGAACCGACCGCCACACCATCAGTTCAACCGTCCACCTCCACCTTACCAAAGACCACCGGAGCAAGGACTCCATATTTCCGGCCGCAAGGCCAAGCACAGGGATCAAGTTTCCGGCATGTCAACGGAGGACATGATTAATTCTTTAACTAAAAATGTGACTAACATGCCGGGGAATATGGTCTAATTTCAGGAGGAAACCCGATCGAGTATAAAGAACTTAGAGAAGGAACTAAGCCAAGTCTCGGGAGCAGTGGGCAGGCTAGAGACCCGTGATTCGGGTAAGCTACCGTCACAAATGTAGCTTAACCCTAAGCAAAATGCAAGTGCCATCACTCTACGGAGTGGTAAGGAGCTAAAGGGCAATGAAAAAGCAAATGTGAGCGAGAAGGAAATAGAGGAAGATGTAGTTGTTCATGAGCCGGTGCGTAAAGCCGAGCCATTGTCATCCACATCAGGAGAGCAAGAGAAGAAACAACCACATCCACCCTATGAGCCAGTTCCACCATTGCCTAAGGCACTAAAAGATACTCGACATAAGGAAGGTGACAAGGACATTTACGAAGTGTTTCGTAAGTGTGAGGTAAACATTCCTCTTTTAGATGCTTCAAAACAAATTCCAAGGTGTGATAAATTCCTCAAAGAAATGTGTACCACAAAAAGAAAGCAAAAATTGAGGGGAGTTCATAAGGTAAAGGTAAGTGAACATGTATCCGCAATGTTTAAAAAGAAACTACCTCCAAAATGCAGTGATCCGGGCATGTTCACTATACCATATGTGATAGAAAACACCACGTTTCAAAGAGCCATGCTTGATTTAGGTGCCTCAATTAATGTGATTCCTGATTCTTTGTATGAGTCCTTAAAACTTGGTCTTACATGAAACAGGTATTGTGATTCAGTTAGCTGACCATTCCAATGCTTATCCTAAGGGAATAGTGGAGGACGTGTTAGTTAAAGTTGATAAGTTAATTTTTCCTGCTGATTTTTATGTCCTTGACATGGAACATGATAAATATGCAACCCCTATCTTGTTAGGTAGGCCATTTTTGAAAACCGCAAGTACTAAAATTGATGTGCATAGTGGATGCTTGACTATGGAATTTGATGGGAATATGGTAGAGTTTAATATTAATGATTCCATGAAATTCCCGAGTGATGATAATTCGTTTTATTCCATATATGAACAATGAAAATGTTGAATATGTTTTGAGTGCTAACTTGCAGGAGGCGGTTCAACCTTTGGAAGGATATGAAAAACTTCCTATCCTCCCCCTTTTCTAAAGGGACGATACCACTAACCGTTCCTCGCGACAAGCTTTTACCATCTATTGTGCAGGCACCTACTGTGGAGGTGAAATCACTCCATGAGCATCTAAAGTATGTATTCCTTGGTGATGAAAATACTTTGCCAGTGGTTATATCGAGTAAGTTAACCAAGGAACAGGAGGAAAAACTTATCAAAGTGTTGAAGGAACATCGAGAGGCAATTGGATGGACTATTGCAGACGTAAAGGGAATAAGCCCTACCACCTGTATGCATCGAATTCTATTGGAAGAAGGTGCAAAACCGGTGAGACAGCCTCAGAGACGGCTAAATCCACCTATGATGGAGGTGGTGAAAGCCGAGATTTTTGAAATTAATCCAAGCAGGTATGATTTACCCTATTTTTGATAGTGAATGGGTTAGCCCCACTCAAGTCGTGCCTAAAAAGTCTGGAGTAACTGTTGTTGAAAATCACGATGGAGAGTTAGTGCCCACTCGTATTCAAAACGGGTGGCGGGTTTGTATTGACTACCGTAGATTAAATGCAATAACGAGAAAAGATCATTTTCCATTGCCATTCATAGACAAGATGTTGGAAAGATTAGCTGGACATGCATTTTATTGTTTCTTAGATGGCTATTCAGGCTATATATCAACAAGGGCCCCGTCGTTCCCTCCGGACAACCCAATGTCAACCTCCTTTCTTGCCGAAATCCCAGACCGATAGCATATATCAACAAGTGTATCCCGAACGACATTATGACGATGTTTAATACCCACAATACCAGTACATGAAACTGCATGATAACCAAAAATATCCCCCGAAAAAACCCTAGAGCAAGCATAGCATGACATCGAAGTAGAGAACAAAGGAATACCCAACCGGTAACACAACACACTCCGATCTTAGGGTTCATCGTCTGACCCAACCCCGAAATAGGAACCGCACGGAGCCAATCTGAGGTGTGGTCCCCCTGCTGCGACTTCCACAGAGCCAACTATCGAGAAGATAAAGAAAAAGTAGATGTTGATATGCTGTAAGCTTTGTGAAGTATAAATCTGCCAATTTCTTCATAAGTTTAGGGGCAGCGACTTCACTAGGATTACTTAAAATGTCACACTCCACAGTTCTACTAAAAAGACTTAATGCATTTTCAAAGGCACGACCAGAACCAACAATTTCTACATGACATATTATTATTAGTTAGTTTACAAAGTTAAATTTGTTTGCAATTTGGAATAATATTTTCACTAATATTAATTTAAGTACATTACATTCATCAATAAATAAAAATCGTCTTCTACTTATAAGTTACTAATCATCTTCTTCTATACTATCTCTCACTTCTTCGTTAACTTGTACATAATCATCATTGACATATTCACGACCATCATTAACATCCTCACGACCATCATTAACATCCTCACGACCATCATTAACATCCTCAGTTCCTCACAGTCAACTTGTCGTGCATCAATCAGCCTCATGTCTTTCCAAATTATCCTAGCTAATGTTTTTCTTCTTTCAAACATGGAAGCTTTCCAATCGTCATCAAACATGTCAATATCAACACTTTCTTCAGCATTATCTTCATTTTGCACAAGTGGTATTCCAAGCTTGTGCATTGTTATGAAATTATGAAGTGTACAACAAGTTGCAACGATAATAGGCATTTGATACTTTTAAGACATTTGCGGCATATAATGAAGCACTCTCCACCTTTTTTTTAACTGGTCTAATGGACATTCTCAATGATGAATGTCGATAGTTGAAGTGTCTAGATTCCTTTAGGTGCTTTCCTCTGATATCCTGGCACGTGATATCTAATTCCTTTTATCAGGGCCAGATATCCAATAGTATTTGGGTACGCCGAATCTACCTAAAAATATTTCCTGTATGTTATAATGATAAAACATTAATATCCATGATTTTTAAGCTATTAAAAGGGAAATACATACACATATTCTGAATACATATTAGTGAAGGAGAAATACTTACCTAAAGGTGGATGGGGGACAACATATTTTGAATTATTTAACGCATCCCTCCAAACAGTTAGATCATGAGCACTTCCTTCCCATCCCACATGGATAAATGTGAATATTTTATCAAACGAGCAACATGCCATGACATTCTAAGTTTTTGTGCCCTTGCAATTTCTAAATGGCACGCCGTTTGCGTCACTTATGCAAAGCTTGTATATAGGTTCCATCTATATCCCTAATAGTATCCAGCTCAAATTTATTATACAAAATAAATCTAAATTTTATCATTATTATTAAATCAATATATATTGTCTTTAATAACATAATATAAAAGTTTACCTCGAAGTAAGGCCAATAGAGTGAGCTTGTCGCTACTTCACGAGATACTTTTGATAGGTCGCGATGCGGTCTAATGATATCAAATGACAACACAACTAAAGCATCCAACACATGTCTAAAATACTTGCTAACGGTAGATATAGAATGCTTGGATGTATCAGCAACATTACGATATGATTGCCCCTTGGCTAATATGTACAAACCTAAACCTACTTGCTCATCTGCACTTATGTATTTGGCATCGAATAAGAGATTTCGTTAACGCACTAAGTTTACTAGTTTTACAAACATGTCCCTATCAAGTCATAATTGGACTTTACAATTAGTACCATTTTCAATTAACAATCGAAAAATAAACTCAACCACTTTCCCCCATTTCTCTCCTAGGCTGCCTTGTTGATGTTCGTAGTGATCACTTGATTCAAGTGATCTCCTCAAGACTTCTAATGCAATTATCAAAGATGCACGTGCAATATTGTAATCCATTGTACATTAGATAAAACATTCAAACCATAAGATTCACGTTCATAGTTTGTTACCAATGTCATACAAATTATAATGCATAAATATTACAACATGGAAACGCACATTCATAGTTTGAGCCTTTTACGGAGCAACAAGCCGGGAAGAACCAATACATGCCCTCGTTAGTAACTCAATAACAGTATCGAAACTAGTTTGCTTTCTCTTCAATTCAGTCGAACTACTCGCATCTTCACTTTTTCTTTTGCGGGAGGAGATCGAAGTCCCTTTTCGCTTTAATTAGAAGGGGACTTGCTCTCGTCGAAATAATTGGGCTACTAGCTCCGCTTATATGTTCTTCGGTATCTCTAGATAGACCTTTCATCTATGACTCGACCCGAATGACCCGACTCAAAACCCGAAATTGACACGAAATCGATGACCCGAAATTAACCTGAGACCCGAAATGGCCCGACCCATACCCGACCCAAAACATGCTGACCTGAGATTGCCCCGACCCGAAAATTGACCCGACCCGAGATTGACCTGACCCAAAAATTGGCCCGACCTGATACTGGTCGGAATAATATTTATCCATAATTTTTTAATTTCAAGTAAATCCTAGACATAATTTCAAGTATAGCCAATATAAAAAGTGGTGCTCTAATACCAATTCTCCCCTTAAGCCTAATACGGCCAATTCCTCGATCAACGATCAAGAATTTTGTATTGTTGTTGGGGGCCTGGGGCAACGACCCGACAATTGACCCGACCCGAAGCCGAAAGCAACATACCCGAAATTCGACCCGAAATTGACATACTCAAAACCCGACTCGTTCCGAAATGAAATACCCGAAGCAAACTCGACCCGAAATTGACCTTAAATCAAGCTGACCTGTGATTGAACTGACCCAATCCCGACCCAAACGATCTGATTGCAACCTATATGTATAAGAAACCCCCACCACAAATAGATAAAGCGAGAAAGAGAAAGTAAACTACAAATTGAGCAATGAGATGGGGACTGACTTGAGAAGAGAAGCTTTCCAATCATGCAGGGTGGTTGAGGCCTATTCTTTTGGCCTGCAAAGAACTCACCTGAACTGAATTGAAGTGAATTGAACCGAATTTAATGGAACTGAACTGAAGTGAACTGAATTGAATTGAATTGAATTGAGCTTATTTTTTGTAAATTGTATTATATAGATGATATATGATAATACAATATAGAAATAATAATAATAATAATAATAATAATAATAATAATAATAATAAGAAAAAATTATGAGGAATAAGTCAACCTTTGCGTTGACCGCTTTTATCAAGTCTACCTTAATTTATTCCATTAACAAGTAAACCTTGCACACATTTTTGCTTTGGACAAGTTTTTTAAAATATTTACCTGCAATAGGGGTTGTAACAGGTAACATTAGATCTGTTACTTGTAATTCAATTAATCTTTATTTTTTCAAGTGTTATAAAAGTAAACCCATTCCTCTTTCTTCCTCTCTCTTTCTTCCTACTTTGATTCATGAAATCTCTATATTTGGTCTCTCCTTCTCTACTTCCTCTTCTTCCAATTTTTTTCCCTTCCAAGACACCATATCTGCTTGAAAACAAAGCTCCTGCGGATCCGGGGATTCTTCAAAAACAAAGTGCCAATGTGGAAATGATGTCGTGTGAGTGGTGGATGAGCTATCAGAGAAATTAACACTATGAGCTAGGTTTAGAAGGAGGCCTTTGTGTTCACGACTAAAAGCACCCGGCTAAGTTCAATTCTCAACCAAAACACAACACAAATGATTTAAAGATCGATTCTTTTTCAAAGATCCAAACCATAGTTTTATCTAGGCAATGCTGAAAATGAGAAGTGAGAAAGCAATTGGATTTATTTGTTTTTTACCCTTTGTTATGCTCGTGGTTCTATCACTATTGTTCGTTTCTGCAGCTGAAGCTCTCCACCATCAAGATCAGGTTTTAGTTTCCCCCTTTTTCAGCAAAGGGTCGACAGTGCACCATGGAGCACAATACTATTGTGCTCCAACACATGTCATCATGTACGTCATTATGGTGCTCCGATGTACATTTGAAGCATCCTAATGTACACAAATAAAAGTTTTGAAATTCAAAAAATTAATTGGAGCCACTAAACTTAAAATTTGTTCACTAACCTTAAGCTAATGTTCATTTTCGATATTGAACATGTTCAATTAGAAATACCATATGTACATCATAAAATAAACTCAATTGTTTTTTTAAAAAATTGTTCACAGTAACTTGACATATGTTCATTTATATAACTTTATTGTTCATTATAGTTATTCAAGATGTTCATTTACTTATATCAAATGTTCATTGTAAAATAGTGTGATTGTACAATGAACATTTGATATCAATAAATGAATATCTTTAATAACCATAATGAACAATAAGGTTATATATAAAAAAAAAAACATATGTCAAAGTTAATTGGAACAAAAACTTCTTTGAAATTGAGTGCGATTTTACAATGAACATTTGAAATCAATAAGTGAGCATATTTTATAACCACCATAAAAGTTATATAAAAGAACATATGTCAAAATTAACAAAAACTTTTCTGAAATTGAGTAAGATTACACAATGAACATTTAAATAAACAAATGAGCATATTTAACAATCACAGTGAACAATAAAGTTATATAAAAGAATGATAAGTGGACTTTAGGTTCACTTATTTGCATTTAGTTTTAGGGCATTTAGATGCATTTTAGGCCATTTAGTTTCCTTTTCTTCCCCTTTTTCATCCTTTCTCATAGTCACATGCTTTGCACTTGCATGTAGTTAGGTTGCATATAGATCATTGCATGTGCATTTGCATCGCCCCTCCCCCATCTAACCTTTTCTTGAAGTGTTAAACTTAGATTTACAAAGGAAGAGGCTCCAAAATAGGGGAGCGGGCGCTCTGTCAAAGAAAAAGTGAAGAAAAGAAGCAGGAGCTTGGAGCGGCCCAGGAGCGTTGCCGGAGCGGGCGCTCCATGCCCAGATTTGCTATTTCTGTCGGTTTCGATTTTGTATCGGTCTTTCGGTTTTGTATCGGTCAATTTCGGTTTTGTATCGGTTTTTTTGGACGGTTTCAGTTTTGTATTTTATGGCTTTGCCCTTAGTACTTTGGGGTATAAATACCCATTTGCAATAATTATTAAAGAAAAGTGCATTTATTTTCTGAACAATTAATTAGTTTAATTAGAGAGAGTTTTAGAGAGAGAAGCAGAAGTTAGAGAGATAAACTAGATCTAGAATTTGAGAATTGAAGTTTTGAAGCCATTTCAATGGAGATTATCATTTGATTTCCATCCTATTTTGAGTATTGCTTCTTACTCTTCTCTTTAGTTGCTTTCATACTTGTTTTGTTTTTGTTTAGCATTTGATTAGTAGTGATTAGTTGATGATTAGCTTTTTTTGTATGATTTTCACCATTGTTGCTTCAAACTTTTTATTTTACCTTTTTTATGGCTAGTGAGTAGTCAACTAGCTAGGGGAAGGGAATGACCTAGGTGATCATTAGTTGACCTTAAAAGTCAAGCTTGGGGGTTAGACTTAGGTGAGATTAGGTTGTCTAGCTTATTTAATTGCCTTGTTTAATTGATTGATCACCATTTGAACTTAATTTGGAGATCAAAAGTGAAGGATCGAGAGATGAAACTTTTGATTGACCTTAGGCTAGTCAATAGTTGACTTCACCATGACAATATGTGATTGACTTCCTAGTACCTTAATTGAATCGCTATGAGTTGTGGAAATACTTGGTTGATTGATTTTACCATGAGAATAAGTAAAATTGGTTGATTAAGTCCTCCTAATTAGCTTGAGAGAGTAATAAGGAAACATTTGAGCGACTTAGTCCCTTTGTTGACCCTAATGAATCCCCTTGGCTTGACAAATAGGTTAGCTATTGGTTAACTAGTGATTCCCCTATCCCTAGTGTCTTCCTATTATAGTTTAAACCCAATCATTTACTTTAATCATTAGCTAATTCATTTACTATTTCGTTTACCATTTCTTAGTTAATCATTAATCTCAAAAACCCCCAAAATAGACTTAGCTCGCTAAACGCTTTCAAACCTTGATTAATCCTTGCTTCCTCGTGGATTCGACCTTTTCTTACCCTATATTAGGCTAAGTTAGGTTATTAATTTGGCACGTGCAACGACCGTGTCAATGAACATATGCCAAAGTTAATTGAAACATTTGGAGGGAAATTTTTTATCAAATCAATTCAAAATGTCAAATAATGGAGGAGAGAGAAGAAACTGGCCCCATATGTTCATTGAAGATGAACTAATGTTCATTCCGTACTTTATTTATTAAGATGTCTGACATTTGTTTTTGGGTACATTGAAAATAAGCTAATGTACATCGGGAGCACGATCCGCATCCTGCTCCCGGGTGTAGGATCTAATTTGCGCTTTTTCAGCTCCATTTTACAACTCTGTAAGTTGTTGTAATCGATTTTGGAAATTCAAAGATTGAAAATTAGAAAGTAGTTAATCTAACTCTGTAAGCGGGTCTGGGAATGGTGTGATGTTTTCCGTATAGTTAAGAACAAGAATTGTAAGGAGGAATTAAATGCTCCTCCTGCTGGTGGAAATCAATTCATTGGGCCGACAATTGAAACTAGACAATATTGTAAGATTTTAGATGTGCAAAATGAGAAAGCTAAGATTTGCCAGACATCTGACGCATGAGGGCAAAAGGAGAAAGCTAAGATGTGGGATACTAAAACAAAGTTAGGAATTGCTCAATTGGTCGATCTTACACACGGACTCATAGTGAGCACCATGCGCACGATGAACATCACCCACTGTCAAATGAACATCATCCAATGAACACACCCAATGAACATCAACCAATGAACAATGAATGTCACCAAATGAACATCAGTTGGACATCACCCAATGAACATCAATGAACATCCACTAGTGGAAAAAATAGCAATAACTGCACCCTATTAGCTACGGGCTTATCAATTAACCAACAACTAAACAACAATTGCCACGGGCTTGTGAGTAAGCCCGTAGCTAATGGAACTTTGATGCGGGCCCAAAGTTTATACCCGCAGCTATAACATTTAAAAAAAAAAAAAATAGTTGAAATCTAAATTAAAGCATTTGGGTGATAGAAGTTCGTCCTATCTTCTTCTATCTTAATCCTTCGCGCCACCTCCCTCTTATTCTCTCTCCTCCAAAGTAGTCTTGCCCTTTTTTATCCACTCTCTTCTCCAAACTAGCCTTGCCCTTTTTTCAATCGAAAATTTCGATGCTGGTTTTCACCACTAGCTGGGTAATTCCGGTTGTTGGGGATGGATTTTGGGGTTTCTATTAGGGTTTATTCTGCGTTGCCTGAAACAACCCTAATCCAGTAGGTCGTCATTGTCGGAGCTTCTTCCGCCGGCGCTTTCCCTTCCTCGGGAACTGAATCAAACCCTAATCCCTCCTATGATGTCTTTCCTCGACGAATCTCAAACCAGTAAGTCAATTTTCTCTTTAATTGAAAAGTTTCTTTCTCTAGAGGAACCCTAACTTTGCTCGATTTCTTCAATTAACGCCCTAGATTCGCATCTGAAATTGTAATTTTGATGCGTTTTTTTGCTAAAACGTTCAGAATCTTTTTTTTTTGCCTTATAATGTCATTGATATCTTAATTTAGGGTTTACGTCTATTTTGTCGATTTATTGCGCTTTAAGTGCTTGCTGGTTTATTCATGAGTGTTATTTAGTGCTGGTTTATCAATAATGAGTGTTATTTGGATCGATTGGGGGGATTGGGTATTGCCAAAAATGTGGATTTTGTGAAGATTTCACATATCAAAAGTGTCAAGTCTCCAAAACCTATAGTCTCAGTTATTAAGAGTTCAAACCTGAGGATCTGATATTGCTGAGCTTCAGCCTGCATCAGAAGGAAGCAGTATCCTAAGTGAGCCATTCACACCGCAAAGTACTCGTAATTTCGATCCTGTAATATTTACGTGCGTTGCCACTTTGACTGATTGGATCTTGAGATATGGTCTGTTGATTCTTTAGCTTTGCACTGGTTTAACTTGTTTCAAATCATCCACTTGCACCCAGTAGAACAAATTTGCACTAGAAACTTTTATTTTGTTGTCAAAGCTCATTGATGCATTACTTAAAGTATGAGAAACATGACATTATTTCAATTTTGTCAAGTGTGTTGGAATTTCATTGTAGCTTGTGTACCTTAAAGGGCGGGCAGGAGAAAGAGAAAGTATGATGCGCTTTGCCAACGTATTTAGTTGCTCTCTCTGGGGTTAAATTTTCTTTTCAATAAATGTAAGAAAGTGTGGTGCACATGTGATGGGATAAATGTTTAGATTCTTGCTCATTTTTCCTTTACTGCGGATATTTGCGAATTTCTTATATGTTGATAAGTTTGTTTTCTGAATCTCTTTTCTCCTCTTTCCTCTATCTCCTTCGCATCTCTTTCCTTATCGCTGGAGTGCGCTCTTTCACCTGCTTTGGTTTCCGTTTTTCAACTGAAATTTAGGCCTTCGAAGGTGTTGTAGTTCTGGTGTTGACTGGCCTTTTGGATGTTGTTTCGTGGCGGATGGCGGTGGCTTGAAGCTGCTTCGACTTGTTAGGATTTCTTGCAATATTCGATTTGTCACAGAGTCAAACGATCTAAACATTTAAGAAACTAGTATTCACTCTTGTTCATTTCAGATTTTTCATTGCACTTATTGTGTCTAATAATGTTTCTTTGCTTGAAATTAGGGTTTTAGGTTTAGTGAGGTTCTTGAATTGCGATTTTTCTAGCTATAAAGAAGTTCTTTGCTCCATTAGTTGTTCGATTGCTTAATTAATTTTTGATTGCAGGTAGAATTTTGATTTGCAATCCATCGAATTTTGATTTGCTGTGATATGAACTCCATTGATATACTCTGATATTTGGTACACCTCCCTATCTCTCATTTCCGCTCACGTTTATCTTCATACATGCTTCCATTTCTAATTGCAAACCTGCTACAAGGAATGGAACAAACAAACATACATACCTCTCACTTCTCTATAAGCCACTCTCCATTTAGGTAGCTGAAATGTTTTTTTTTTCAATTTCTACAGGTGAAATGGTGACAAGACAAGCTTTGTTTCCTGGAGATTCTGAATTTCAACAGCTATTACACATCTTTAGGTAGCTTCCCTCATCTAATTATTTAGGGTTTATGTTTTCTTCTCTCTGATCTTATTACTTAAATCGTGCTTTCTTCCGATCTTCTTGTTATTGATATCTTACTTTTATACATTATGGTAAATCGAAAACACCCAGGATGTTTTCAGTCTTACTTTGGCAGAAGGGAATATCCATTTAGGTAGCTGAAATGATTAAAGTGTCCATTGGTTCCTTTTGTTAATACTTGATCTATATATGGCTTTCTTTGTTTCTCTTAGGATCGATCTTATACTTTTTCTTCCATGCCTGAATTTGCACAATTAATCACAAGATTACTCTTCGATACTCCTAACTACTTCAATACAGATGAATGCTTAGTTGTGGAATTCGTAAGTTCCAGAACTATAAAGCATCACTGCTTAGTTGTGTTCATTAGTTGTATGTGTTCATTAGTTGCCGGGAATGTAGGCAAAAACAGTCTGAAATGTTGTTTTGTAGTATGCTATGGGAGACATTGAAGCAAGAAGTCTGTTTAGGTGGGTAGGATCTAAGATGGTGTAGAGTGTGTAGTTCTAATTAGCTCTTAGAAGGTATCGTGAGGTCTGTTTTTACTTTTTACAAGCCTACACCAAAAATTTATCCTACCAAATGACATGTGATAATGGATTTGCCAATGCTGGGAATCTTTGTGAAGCCTTGATTCCAAATATGTAGATAAGTACATCTAAATGCTTCTGAAGGATCTGTGGTCTAAGCATGTATTTTATATTAAAGTCTCTGATTCTTCTTTTGCAGGTTCTTTATTGTCTTCGAAGTTGGAAACAAAAGGTGAAAGTCCTGCTTCGGTTATACTAAAACCGGTGCTCTAGTCGGCATACTTGTTATATGCTTGCACAAATTGGAGCATGACTTGCATCCTAAAAGTACCTATATTCTCTATATGTAACAGGACTCCAAAAGATGCAACTGGGAATGTGCATGACTTGAAAATATTTATAGGGGAATATTTGATTTCTGCAAATGGATATGCTTCTAAATTATGGCAGTACAGGTTTCTCTCTGCCTTTATTTTTATTTCTGTGTTCATGTGTCGACCTCAAATATTCTCTCTGTCATTGTTGGCGTACATACGCATGCATCTAGACCCTCCTTTCTATGTGTACATATGCATAGTTATTGATCGGCAATCATAAACTTTGATGCACTTGTAAGAATTTGATGGAACTTAACCTTTCAACATTCCAAAAGTACTACTCAGGTTTCGGATGCTTGGCTCTTGCTGTCTTTTATTAGGAATTGTTGGGTACTAGGTGGTTGTTTAATTAAACGTTGAAGATTTGGGATGGCAATTTTCTTTACTAAATACTTCCTGCATTTTTCTGAATAAATTTTGTTTCCTACTTGTTTGACAGCGTGGCAGATGCCATGGTGCAGATCAGTAATCTGGGCTGGGGAACACACACATCTCTAGTAGTGGTCAGACCCACGCTCTCCCTCAGGTATCATATCGGCTCATCTCCAATCGCTAAATTCACTTTACCCCACACAACCAAAAGAAAGAGTGTTAGCAATTAGCATCGAGTAGAATAAGAGAAGATACATTAAAGGTAAATCAGATTATAATTTTATCTAGAATCCAACTTTTGCTTTTCAGGAGATGGTGAATGATGTACCACTTGATACAAAGGACAATGATAGGATTTTGGCCAACTGTTACCTAGAGAACAGGCATGCTTTTTGGGTTTCTGTCAAGAGAATCACTATCAGTTTGACTCACTTTGTTGTGCGAACACTCTTCTATGATGATCCTGTATCATCTTAATCCCAATGGGTCAGATGCTCACTCTTCTATTCGTTCTATGGAGGAAGAATGTAATGTGATTCGAGAGCTATGGGCAAATTATTTTCTTTATATGTAGGTATTTAGTGTCGTAGTGTCGTAGTTGATAAGAGGTTTTTAGTGTGTCGTTAAGGCACTAAGAACCACTTAGTGAACACAATTTATAAACCTAACTAGCAACTACTAAGCACGTAGTAACGACAAGTTAAGGGTCGAACCACAAGAAAATCGGGATTGAGTTCAGTCTACTAAGTCTAAAACTGTAATACCCCGAATTTTGATAAATTAATATATTATTCTATTTTAATTAAAAACGCTTCAATATGAATTTTATTGAATTTTCTTTGATTTATTTTGATTTATTTTTAATTATTTGAAGAACATTTATTATTTTAATGATATAATATTATTTCTATTATTAATAATATTATTTCATATTTAAATTATTTTTAAAGAAACATTTTGAAATTTAATGTTATTTTATGTACATCTTATGTACTTAGCTAATTTGATGTACAACTTTTTTTAAACTTGATTACTACTCATACCACTTATACCACTTATCACTTATCACTTATCACTTATCACTCATCACCCAACTCAAAGCTCTTATCACCCTCATCATCACCTTCCTCCTTCACCCAACAACCATTAATGGTTTCTCCAAAATCTCAAGCAAACTATAAAATCCCACTTGCAAAATCAGATTTTTCCCACTTGTAAGAAATCAGATTTTTTCACTCAAAAATCTGATTCACTTACACACTTGAGTCAAACAAGCAATCCCTCTTCAACCTCCCTACTACCCTCATCAATGGTGCTTGACCATTCAAACAAAAATCAGATTTTTCCCCTCCTATAAATACCCAACTCAACCCACTCAAATAATCAAGCAAACATCACTCAAGGTTTGCTTCACCTCTCCTTCCTCCTTCTCTTTAATTTCTGATTTTATTAACCACCATTAAAACAAAACTAAAGCTTAAAAACAAACCACTTAAACCACCACAAATCTCCCTCCGTCGACACTAATCGCCACCGCATAGCAGCAGCAACCACCTCCGCCACCAAGCAGCGGCAGCCGCTGCCACCACGCAGCAGCAGCTGCGCCCAAACGCAGCTCTCCCCCCCCTTTCGCTGCCACAACGCAGCCCAACCACCACCAAAAAAAAGAAGAGGAAACGCAGCCCTTGCTGCCTCCTAGCCCAGCCGCAACGCCGGCCACCCACCGTGGCCACCAAGGTCGCCGGAATCCGGCAGCCATCCCACCCCTCTGTTTTTCCTTCCTTCCTCTTCTACTGCTTCTCTTCTTTTATTCCTCCTCATGTTTTGTTTTTATTAATTACACCCAAAATGACCCAAAGCCTCCTTACTCACTTAAATTGACCCAAAGCCCAAACTTACTCCTTCCCAAATCAGATTTTTAATTTCAAGTTAGCCCAACACTCTAAAAGGACCCATCCTTCTTTGCTAGTTGTTTTGTTTAATTAAAATAAAACTTTCATTTTAAGTTTATTATTACTATTAATGTTTATATTAACCTTTTCATAACTTTAAAAAATATTTCTAAGTTTCTAAAATAAAATGATAAATATAATGAAGTTGATTATTTATGTTTATATAAATTATTTATAACGTTTAAGTACTTAAAATGATTTTTATACATAAATTCGAGAAACTTAAACTTCGATTTATAAGCTTCTTTAAATAATGGGTTTCTTTAAGTTATTAAATTGTTTAAGTTATTTATTTATAAAATCATAAGTGGGTTATTTAGGAAACTAATTTTAGATTTCGCTTAATTGTAGACTCTGATTGCGTAGACGAGGATTTCCAAGAGTGTTGATTCGTTCGTGATTTAGTTTCAAGCACGCTTCAAGAGGTAATTACCAATGTTCATCCACAAGTAGGTTCCGTAAAATAAAACGATTTAACTTTGAGGTTATGTGAATTAATGATGTGATTATGTGACAATAAACTTAATATGTGGATTTTGAATATGGATTGGTTATGGATTATGATTATTAATTTAAGTATAAATTTTGAGTAATGGAATGGATGACAAGAATGGATCTTCATCATGAACCGTGAATATGGAAGTTGTATTATGGACTATGACAATGACTATTATGATGGGATTTAAAATAGTAAATTAAAATCTTGTTATTATTATTATTATTATTACTATTATTATTATTACTATTAATATTATTATTATTGTTATTATTGTTATTATTAATATCATTATTATTTCACATGGTTATTATAATCGTTATTAATAATTATGAAAGTTATAAACGGAAGTTGACATTGTGATGAGCCAATGGAAATGGTTATGAGTTAATGTAACCAAGTGATAGTTGAGATTATGGATATGCTATCGGAATTAGCTATGTATGAAACGAGTTATGGAAGTGGAGTAACGGTTTTAACTCTCGGTTAAATGAACGATGTAGATATGAATATGTGTTATGTGATAACTTGAAGTAAAAACTATAAATCACTTAAAGTGAAATAAAGGAAGGAATTGATGAACAGGTTGCCCTGTATGGGAGGTTCAGCGGCCACCTACAGGTTCTTTTGTTACTATACTGATTTTTCTGTTATTTGTCTTCCTTCTATCTTGATGTGTTTCCAAGTTAGAAGGGGTGTGCACACTAGGGACTCTGTTTTATGGCCAATGTTACTTTTAGTGAGTTGTTACAGGGTGTCCCTGGCTCACAGTGAGTTGTTACAGGGTTTCCTGGCTCACATTATTGTAGTAAGTTGTTACAGGGTGTCCCTGGCTTACTGGCGTTCTCTTTCCTCTCCTTAAACGGTCAAAATATTCTTAATTATTGAATTAATTGAAATTATGTGATTATTAACCTTACATATATATGTATGCATTTATGTGACTATTAATTGTATTTATATATGTATATGTGCCATGCTTTCGACTCTATTAAACTATTATTTTCACAAAGTAATTTCAACTTAAGTATTTTACGGGATGGAGTTGGAATTACTTCCGTGTACTAGCTAAAGCGTTACGTCTATCTGGTGGAGATCATATTCATTCTGGTACTGTAGTATCAGTTTATCTGATTTTTGGGAGCTTGTCTCTCTTGTCTTTTTCCATGATAATTTGCAGGTGGGTGATCAAGGGGAATTATGAGAGTTCATCTAGAAGTTGTCATCCACCTAGCTTAATATTTTGCTTCCGCTGGAATTCTGAAACACTTAGTATTTAGTACTTAACGAACTAGTTTAAATTCGGTTGTAAGGATGATTTTAATTAAGTTTGGAATGAATATGTTTTAGTTACTTAGCCTTGCACTTAATTCCAAGGAGTTGAGTGCGGCGGTAACGCTCCATCCGAATCGAACCCTCTTTGATTTCCCCTCAAATGAGTTTTATTAATATTAAAAGGGTTCGGTTTGGGCGGGGTGTTACAAAAACTACCTAAGTGAAGGGTTTTTGGGGGTTTAGGATTGAGTAAGTAACTGACTAATTGACTAGCTAAGGAATACCGACTAATAAAAAAATAGGAGGATTAAGATGATAAGGAAGACACTAGAGTTCGGGCTACTCGTATGAACATGGGCTAGACAACGATAATCAACGCTATGGTGATTCACAACGGAGTCAATACAAGGTTACGTTCCCCTCTAATTTACTTGAATCCTCTCTCGAATGGTCCTCAAGAGTAATCGATTAATCAACCAACCAAATCCTCTTTCGAATGGTCTTTGGTCCGTTGATTAATAAATTCATTAAGTTCGGAAAACCCCTAATTAAAGGATCCCCTTAATTCCTATCCAATCCCTTGGTCTAGAAATCAAGTCGAAACATGGGAATGACAAAAGGGATTAGAGTTCGATTAAGAAAAATAAAGACCTTAAGTGCCCTAGCATAAACGAGATCAAGATCTATCCTAGGGTGTCAAAACGCCACATTCAAAGCATAGACAAACAATTGAATCAATAAAAGCATAGATAATCTACATTAAGCCCTTAATTCATACTTTTGCCCAAACCCTAGATTAGAAACTACTCACTAATCATGGATTCTAAGAAATTGAAATTCAATAAAGTAAACATCATAAACAAAGCAAAAAGATTAAAGGAAAGAGATAGAAGAGAAATTACTTGAATTAATTGATGAATTCGATCTTCAATAATGAAAACAAAGGAGTAAACTAGTGTTTGAGAGAGTTTTAGGGCTAAGAGAGAGTTAATTCAAAACTAAGTATGAGATCATCTCGAAAACTAAGCTCCCAAAACTAATTAAAAGAGTCATTAAAGTAAGACGGACAAAACGGGTCAAAGCCCGAAAGCAGGTCGACACGGTCGTGTCAAAAACGACACGACCGTGTCAAAGTGGACACGGTCGTGTCAATGTGGACACAGTCGTGTAGACCTGAACTTCTCAAATCAGTGGGCAAGCAGAACAGGACTGACTTCGTGGAAACAGACCAACACGGTCGTGTTGAAATCAACACGGTCGTGTAGACCTGCTAGTCAGCGGACAGCTCAACTTCAAACGATCAAATCTCTCTCGTCTCTTATCGGAATTGGGTTTATGACCAGTCGTTGGAAAGCTATAGAAACGAGCTAACACCTCCCACTAGAATCACCTTAATCCGATTTATGGATCAAACGTTATGTCGATTTGAAGTTCAACAGTCCACAACTAATCTTCCAATGATCATATATGACTTCAAAAACCTGTTAGTTAGTCTGAAAATCATCCAAAACAACTAAACGAGTAGTGAAGCAACCATTTAGCTCAAAGTAATCAAAACCATGAAATGCAAGACTAAAATGCTCTAAATCTATATGCATCGACACTAAAAATGCAGCATGGATAAGCACAATAAAGTACTTATCAGTAGTGTAGGGTCGAAATTCACATATGAGTTTGAAATACCAGAATGGGTTTTGTTTTCTCTTTTGTTTGATTTGCGTGTATATGTATGGTTGAAGATGTATGGATCATAGGTTGTGTTTTCTATGTAGTGTAAGGCTGTAAGCTCATTTTGCTAATTTTCGTGTATATGTTAATTTTGTTCACTTGCTGGTTATGTGTGGCTACTGTTTGTGCAGACATTACAGTTTGTGCAGGCCTTTTTTTTATAAAAAAATCAACAATTGTTGCGGGCCTCACCATAAGCCCGCATTTGTAACACCACCATTAGCTGCGGGCTTATGGTGAGGCCCGCAACAATTGCTACTTGTTGCTGCGGGCCTTAAGTTACGGCCCGCAGCTAATGCGTAGCGTACAATGTACGCAGGTACTATTTTTTATTATTTGTTGCTCCTTCAATAGCTACGACCCATGTACGCAGCAACAAGCCCCTTTTAAGGCCCGCAGCAACAACTATTTTTTCTACTAGTGATCACCCAATAAACATCAGTTGCACATCATCCAATGAACGTTACCCATGAACTTCGCCCAGTGAACATCAGTTTATGTTAAAAGAACACTAAGTTCACACACAAAGAACAATAATCAGTTCTCTAATGAACAAGACTCCAAAATTGATTTGACATGAAAATTTTCAAATTTTTTCAAATTTGAAAATGTCAACCAATGAACATCAGTTTATGTTAAAAGAACACTAAGTTCACTCAAATGAACAATAAAGTAAATCAAAAGAACAAACTGATGTTCATTGGGTGATATCCAACTGATGTTCATTGGGTGATGTTCATTGTTCATTGGGTGGATCATTGGGCGATGTTCATTGTGTGAGGTTCATTGATATTCATCGGGTGATGTTCATTGTTCATTGGGTAATGTTCATTGGGTGATGTTCATTGTGTGAGGTTCATTGATATTCATCGGGTGATGTTCATTGTTCATTGGGTAATGTTCTTCGGATGATGTTCATTGGGTGATGTTTAATTTTTCACTGACTTATGTTCATTGTGCGCATGGTACTCACCATGAGTCCGTGTGCAACATAGAATTTACGGGAATTGCTAGATGCAAAAACAAAAACAATTAAAGCAAGTGTTGTAGTCAGTTATGTTGAGTTTAAAGAGATTATTGAGAAGAATGAGTTACTATGAGGTTCAAAAGATTTCAGAGAAAGGATGGAGGTGGTGTTGTGGTGGTTGTGGCAAGAAAAGAGGAGAGAGAAAGAGATGAGGTGGTGTTGTGGTGGTCAGAGAAGGAGGAGGAGAGGGAAAAAGAAACATAAGGGAGTGAGGAAAAATTTAAAGCAATTAATTAACTACACTTAATTGGAACAAGACACGTGGATAAGTCACCTAAATTAACGAGTTAGTACTAGGTTACCGGTAAAAAAACTTGTTAAAAGCAAAAGTATCTACAAGGTTTACTTTTTATTGGAATAAATTAAGGTTGACTTGTTAAAAGCGCTCTACGCAAAAGTTGGCTTATTCCTGACAATTTTTTTCTAATAATTATTATTATTATTATTATAATACTTAATAATAATAATAATAATAATAATAATAATAATAATAATAATAATAATAATGATCATAGTAATATTAATAATACTTAATGCTAATAATATTTTTTAATTATTATTATAATAATAATACTAGGTTAATTATAACCATAATATTAGTAATACTAATAATAATAATTAGTATAAATAAAATAATATTAATATTAATAATGATGAAAATTATTATTATTAATAATAATTAATAATAAATATAATAACAATAATAATAAAACTTAATAATGATAATATTTATAATGATAAAATAATAAAAATAAATGATAATAAAGTGTTAATAATAAGTTAAAGTAGTAGTAATGATGATAATAATAATAATAATAATAATAATAATAATAATAATAATAATAATAATAATTGTAATACTAATATTAATAATTAATGTAATAATACTAATAAAACGAATACTAATAATAATTATTATTATTATAAATATAATAATAATTGTTAATAATGATAATAATTATAACGATAGTAATAATAGTAATATATGATAATAAAAGTGTTAATAATAAGTTGAAATAGTTTTAAACTAAACTAAACTGAACTGAACTGAATTGAAATTAATGGGACTGACCTAACTGAACTGAATTGAATCAGTTTAAGTTCTTTGCAGGCCAAAAGAACAGGGCCTGAAAGAAGCTCTTGAGAAAAACAATTGAGCGAAGGGAGAGGGGGAAGACTTCTCACTTGTCAGGAGGGTGAGCAAGTGAAAACGGCAAGAGCTGTTGTAAAAGTTGACATATATTTAAAACAATCAACAACCAACATTAAACATAAAGCCATAAGCCATCTTTAGCTTATTTTCCTCTTTAAAAAAGTATTTTTTATAGTATTAATAGATATCAATATTACCTATTAATATTAAAGTGATTACAAAATTTGAATTTATTAATATAATAAATATCATACCATATTTATATAAATATTATAGGTTATATTATTATTATTATGAGTAATTATATTAAGTAATCATTATTCATATCGTAAAATATAAATGAAGTTAAAGAAAAACATTTCAGTTCAGTTTAGCTTTATTAATTTTAGTTCAGTTCAACTCCATACAATCTATATATATTAAAAAGCGTAAGCACGGAATGCAATATGCCACGTGTCACTCTCCCTTCTTTTCAACAATATATTTATCATCATTATTCTCATTAAAAAAGTGCAAATTGTCCATGAGAAGCTTCGAATCCGCGACCTTGAGTATGATATATAAATGCTCAAACCATTGCGCTATTACAATATTGTTGCTTCTTTTATCAATTTTAATAATCGTATTATGTTTTCAATGAAAACAATAATTAAGTTACATTAATTGCTTTTATGAGTAATACTAAATAGTTGTCTTAAAGTACTAAAGTAAGTCCAAGGCTGTAAAAAAAGTGCTAAAGTATTATACGTATAAATTCCAGAGCATAGCCTGGGCCTAAATATTAGTTTATAATAATATAACATAGGAGAGAGAAGATTTGAAAGGAATTTGAAGGCCTATGCTGCTAGCCTGCTATGCATACCTTTTAACATTCTTAAAAAAACAGAATTTTATCTGAATTCCTAACCACGTGGCGGAACCCCATTGCGCATCCGAAATTTCATGGTGCGTTAGAGTGTTAGAGAGAGAGTAGAAGGAAGGGAGATAGAGAGGGTGACGGAGGAGGTGTTTGAAAACCTCTTCCATGGCCGCATCAACCTGCTCTGCTCTCCACCTCCAGCTCCTTCCTTCTTCCAGGTAACGCACTTCCTCCTCTGCCTTTTTTATTTACTTCGTCACTTAACCTTTCTTTCTGCGCTCCGCTCCTTTAAACTAAATATTAAGTTCCCGCTTCAAGTTTTCTTTAAACGAATTGTTATTAAATCCTCAATAGAATGAATTATACTCTAGTATGCATATATAACCTATGAACATGTATACATTACTGTATACTAGAGTATACGTTGATGAAAGGAATACTATATATCATTACACACTAGCTCCTTACTTACCTTGGATCGATTTTTGGAGTGTCAAGTCGCTTAAGGTGGAGCAATGCCAAGTTAATATCCGATATATGTCAGGGCCGTTCCTGAGTATAATTGGGCCCGGGGCGAGATAAAAAAAATGGGCCCTTAATACACAAAATTTCCCAATTTACGTTCTTTGTCGTCAACATCCAATTTTTTTTTTTTCACAATTCAAGGTCTTGCTTACTCCATTCCAAAAAAAATTCTTAATTTTCAACAATGTTACACATTACACTCCTTTGTTTTCTTAATCAGTAAAATCAACAAAAAAATTAATAATTACCATCATCAATTAGAAAATGAATAATTTATGCAAATAGCAAATTTGCACATTGTTATTATCTATAATTAGAATAGCAAATTATTATTCTCAATAATTCGCACAAAAATAGATTGGAAGTTATTTAAAATCTTATTATTATCTATAATTCTCTCTAATCTATCACCCGAGGCCATATTTTATCAATCAATAATCAAAACAAATTGCACATTATTATAAAAGAATTGCAGATTTTCGCATTACTATTAAAAAAACTGCACAATATTATAAAAAAATTGAAAAATGTGAAAAATCACTTACCCAATTACATTTATCAATAAGCAAATCGCCGTATCCAACAACTGCAATTTCGAAATCAGACTTTTCTTTGCCAATCCGAAAATTCCCAATTTTTTCTTTGTCAAACTTAAAAATAAGAATAGTGTATGTATTGATAAATTGTGAGATATGCGAAAAAAGCAAGTTAAAAAATGTCTTCCTGTTGAACTTTGAGCATTGTAATGGTTTATTTTTAATGGGGAAAAAACATAATTGCAATTGATATGTGTAATTTGCTTGGGATTTTCAAAAACAAAACGGGAAGTCTGATAATATAGAATTTAAAAGGCTTGAAGTTAGGGATTTGAATAGTTTATTTTGGATTATTTCAGTAATTAATGCCAAGTTTGGGAAGGAAAAAAAATGAAAGAGGAAAGCGTGATACTAGTTAATTGATCTGCATGATATTAGGAAAGAAAAATCAATAACTGCTCCTTTATTGTTCTTTTTTTTCCTTAAAACCTAAGCTAAAAAAAAGGGCCCTGGGCGGGTGCCCCGCATGCCCCGGCCCAGGGCCGGCACTGATATATGTATATATCCATCGCATTACATTTTCAGTGGTATATTTGGTGAAAATGGTAGTACATTTGTTATATATGGTAGTATATTCAAATATGCATAGTTGTACATTTCTTAATAAAAATTATATGTCGAATATAAACTATATTGTTATATAGCTGTGAAAATATCGATCATTATATACTAGTTTTCACAATGAATGTACTACTATGCATAAAAAATGTACTACCATTTTCATTAAATATACCACCAAAAAAGTGAGGCGATGGATATATGCATATATCAGATCTTAACTTGGCATGTCTCTAAGGTGGAGCTTGTCCTAAATTATTGCGGTGATTTGCAATACTAGCGTATCATAGGCACATTTAGGCCCCTTTTTTTTGGACTGAATCAATAGAAAATTAATTTTAGTTCAGTTTAGTTGTATTAGTTATTTTCATAGTTTTTCTCTAATTAATTATAGTTCAATTCACTTCACTTAACTTCAAACAAATTTAGTTCAGTCAAAAAGAACAAGCCCTTTGTGTAATATCATGAAAACTAAAGGCATTCGGGGGGATTGCTCGAAAAATAAGTGGTGTTTTGGTACTTTGGTCTTTCTTTTACTCCTAAACATCACAAAAATATTACTATACATATCAAATTGGTAGTTTGACCATGGTTATTGGTTTAGTTTTTTGGTTATAGTTTATGTGGCCAAATTTTTTTGTACTGGTTAGACCAGTGGTTGCAGTTTCTGGATTACCATTATCTATAAGCAATTTTTGATATATTTTGCCAGATCATGTCCTTCAATTGTAGTCTGGTCATGCATTCATGTGCAATCTTTGTTACACACCTTGGTGTATGGTCAAGGCTAATTTTTTAGCTTATTTAGGAAGCTCTAAATTAGCAAAAAAAAACGAGAAAGCTTCAAATAAGCAAATGAGCATAAATGAGGATTGAGTGTAACAAGAGCTTTGGTATATGATGGAGGTTTTGATGATTGGGAATCAGGGAAGTGAAGTAGGCATATATGATGTTCTGCTTAATTTCTTATTTGTTTGATTGTATTAGCACATTATTGTATTTAAGCTAGCCTAGAATATGAATAAGATACTTCTCGTCAAACTTGAGTGAGAGCTTAAGGTATATATTTTCAGTGATTTTCGAGCATCTTGCCTGGCATTCCAGACTTCTGGTCGGTCATGGTTGCTTCCCAAAAGATCGTTGCATCGGAGGAGACATTTCGGAATTCGAGCAGAAGTCAACTTTGTGAATGCTGATGAGGCTAAAGGTCTTGTAGCAGTTGAAGGGTATACAGTTGTGGATGTGCGAGATAAAACGCAATTTGAGCGAGCTCACATTAAATCATGTTATCATGTCCCTCTTTTCATTGAAAACCAGGACAATGACCCTGGTATAATCTTATTCTTAGACTTTTGTTCTTTATGTGTGTTATCTGCGTTCATTTTCTGTAATGATTGGCAAGTCAAATTTGAGATAAAGTTATCCTAGATTCGAGTTATTGATAAACTGAAATGGGGCAAAGCAATGCAATGCAATCTAATAGAATACAAGTACTCGGTAATTGCTGACAGACTTTTTATCAGCTTATCTCTAGTGTCCCGTACGCTCGAATGATGGCACAGCATTATGATAACCCCATTAAGACATCAACTAGAACCCCTCTGTAGTTTTACCCTTAACCCATCGTTGCATCGACAGTAACCTTATCAAAACCTACTATTGTTTATCATTAATTCTATTTTATGCATTGTTAGTAACGCACATAAAAATGATTGACTTTGTGCAGGCACAATCCTAAAAAGGACTCTACACAACAATTTTTCTGGTTTGTTCTTTGGCTTGCCTTTCACTAAACCAAACCCTGATTTTGTGCAATCCGTGAAGAGCCAATTTTCACCTGATAGCAAGTTGTTGCTTGTATGTCAAGAAGGATTAAGGTTGGTATCTATAGCTCGATTTTCACCAGAAAACTTTCAAATTGTATTTCTATTTTGCAACTTTCTATGTTTTTTCCTTTCTTCATGAAAAATAGAAAAGTCGCTTGAATTAGAAAGGGAGGTTCTTGGTTAAGGGTGTATTAGCACCTTAGTCACCATGATCAATATTCTTTGGAATTCGTAGAGGTTGTAATCTAGGAGCTCGCTATGCGTGATTGTCAAACTCTGTAAGCTATAATACTCGGTTCAACGACAAGATTTGTCACTTAAGCTCTGTTTGTTTAACCAAAAATCAGAATTCCGTTTCAAAAAGTTGACACATCGTCCTCCTAAACCTTCATAGTTCTGGATATGCCATGTTTTTAAAAAAAAAAAACCTTTGTAATAGTGGAGCCATTTCTATCATCTTTCTACATATTACTTTAAGCAGGAGCATTTTTAAGAAGTGTTAGCGTGATATTTTTTTTCCAAACATCCTAAAACAGTATATGTTATTTTAAATTTTATCAGGAAGAGGAATGTGCCAAGACCTTTAATCAGCGATTCCCCCCCCCCCTCTCCCCCCTCTTTCCCGTCTCGGGGTTCCTTTGGTGGTGGGCTGGTGGTTTGTTGGATGATGGCAAGCATGTGTGTCTATGGAATCTCTCGATTCCTTTGGGCATTGAGCTTCTTTTAAGTTCTTGCTAGATGTTCTGGTTGTAGTCATTGGAGTAGTCATTTGTGTATCAACCTAGCTAGAGTTGCAGGAAAAATATACTTGTCAATGAAGCTTCAAATCTCTTGTGATTTCTAATGGATTTCACTTGCTGTATATCCCAATTCCTTGTAGACGTTTAAAACTGAGTCATCGATGTTGCATAAATGCAAATTCTTGACTTCTTGTGAGTCTGATGGTTTTTTAGCTACTCATTATATTACTAGTACTTGGAACTCTTTGAGTATTTGGTTGACTTTTGATGTTATCTGTGACTAAAATCTGGTATGACAATAATGCTTATGTCTGATGGTGTGATAAGAGACTGACTACGTATATATATATATATATCCTGAAAGTAACATTGGACCATATGTTTGATTGAACGCTTATAGGTCTAACTCCGCTGCTACGAAGTTGGAAGAAAATGGATTCCAGAATGTAGCATGCATAACGTCTGGACTTCAGTCTGTAAAACCAGGTACTGATCTGATACTGCAAGGGCATATTTGTTGCCTAATTGTTTTCTCGGTGTTATAATTTAAAGGAAAAGAAGCTTGATAGATAGGATGTCCAAAAACTTCTCATGTAGGTACATTTGAGTCTGTTGGTTCTACTGAGCTACAAAATGCTGGTAAAGCTGGTTTGGTTGTGATTCAGGGAAAGATTTCAGCTGTACTTGGAACTATTCTTATATGTAAGTTCTCCTTTCAACCTTTAAACTAAGGACTTCCTTTGTAATCCTTGAGCCAATGGTTTAATTATCAAAATCCAGGTGCATTTCTGTTCATCACTTTCTTCCCGGACCTGGCAGAAAAGCTGCTACCAGCGACTCCTCCAAGCTAGACGAACTATAAGGGTGGAAGCCGGAGAGAAAACCAAAGTAGAAAGAATTCTGATGTGAATTTTTGTCCTCATGCAGCTCTAGGTGTAATCAGTGTTCTAAAAATCACTGGTTTTATATGCAAATTTTGATGATGGTTTTGGAGGCTGTTTTCATCAATGTTTTGCTTGCAGCATTTTCTCTTATTTGCAGTCTCCCCCCCCTCTCTCTTTTACTGTCACTTTAAAGCTTCAGGGAAGTAAATAACGTGTATGTTTTTAACAGTTGTTAGCGCCTGTTCTTCTTCATATCTAATGACGAAATATGAAGTACCTTGTTAGGTTTTGTTTGTCTGAATAGAAAACCATTTTAAAGGAAAACTAGTTTGTGCTATCAAAAAAAGAAAACTAGTTTGTGCTATCAAAAAAAGAAAACTAGTTTGTGGCCCCGGGTCCATCTTCTATTTTTAATTTAATTATAATGTTCCTCGATGAATAATTTTTTCTTCTAAAACTTAAAATTTTCATGACATAATTTAATAACCAATCAAAAAACTTAAAAGAATCATGAAAGATTGTAATGAGGGCATTAACTTTATTTATCAAACATCAAAATCAAAACTTTAATTAATAAATAATATAGAGGAAAAATGGATGAAAAAACGGAACGAAAGTTGGAAAATCGGAAGAAAGAGCAGGATGCGCGCGACCGGCGGCGTGTAAGGCTGGACCCACAGTGTGCGCCAAACTATTTAGGAGTGATATGGAATGTAGTTGTAGGGCTCAGTGCGGGCAGCAAACTGTTTATGCCAAGTTTTACGCAGGTAAATCTAGCTTGAGACACTAGCTGACAAGAATTGGTTTGCAAGACAAGATGCGAAGAAAAGATAAGAACAAGAAGAACGCAAAGAGAGAAGAAACCAGAAGTGGTGATGCAGAAAACCCTAGGAATAAGGGTCGAAAAACCCAGGGTGTCCTGAGTCCACCAATTTATTATTGTCAGTGTAAAGTACAAGTACAATTTGTAATTAAGATTGAGCTTGTAAACTATGAATAATGTAAATGATAAAAGCTTAATGTGTGTATACAACTGCTTAGAGTATTCTATTTATAATAACTAATAAATGACCTTTTGAGCTTGGCTTCAATTCCAACTGATTCCTTGATTCACGCAACCACCTCTTGTTTATCGGTTCCACGATCCTTGCGCAGTTCAAGTGACAATTGTGGCTGCGTTGAACGAGTCTTCCCTGTGAAATACGGGTGTGCCGTTTGCTTAGTCGAATAACTTGGACTTAATCCTTCGCCAATATAGGTGCGCAGTTACATATTTGATCTTACGGTGAGCATCTTCTTTCTGAAACGTTTCTTTGTCCAACTACTTTAGTCTCCTATCTACTCTTAGCTGAAATCATTAGTTGGTGCTTGTAGTTGGTATCCGTTAGTTGCAGATGATCTGCTACCTGTATAATCAACTTATAGGAAAATCAAGATATAACAACCATTATAGTAACCTATAATTAATAACGAAAAAACAACTAATTTGATAAAAGACTTAATTATATCATTACATTAAATGAGTAATCGGTCCACTTATTAGATAAAGATATTTCTGATAACAAATAATTATTTATGAATAACCCAACACAGGATGTAGTAATTAGTCTATTAGGACAATCATTTGAAGAAGCAATTCAAAGTATGTAACCTAAGAACAGTAAGAAGTACAAAAAGAATAAAAGAGAGAGAAAATGGAATGTTAGATATAGCATTAGCATGAGCACAAAATGAAAAGAGAGATTCAGATGAATGTGAAGCAACCACCGTGATTAACCCACCCGGCTGTCCCTTTTCTCGATTTGTTTCTCCTGTGTTAGCGCCACTTCCCTCTCTCTCTCTCTCCTCATAAAAATCAATCATCTTCCTCTCCATCTTTTTTTTTGTTTCCTCTCATTGTTCTTCAAAAATGGCGGAAGAAGAAAACAGCGACGCACCACCAACATCAACACCAACAACACCGCCAAAAGATCCAATCACACTCCACACACGTCGAGAACCATTTGAATACGGACTCCTTCCAATCTCAAAACTCATCTTCTCCGATGGAACCTCAACCCTTGGATCCCTAAAAGAGAAGCTCCTCCAACATTGTTCCGATTCGTTCCGAGTCGACTCATCCACCATATCTGATATCCTTCAAATCTCCCTTGAACATTCCAGACTCGTCCTTGATACACTCGCCTCTCTTCTTCCTTCCGATTCTGATGATCCTCTCGTTGCGGCCAAACCAGATGATGTCCCTTCTATTGGTGCTAATGTTTTTGATTTGATCCTCTTTTTGTGCATTCAGTCTTACAAGAGGCTTCTCCCGAGGACTCATAAGGATTCTGCTGCTGTTGCCGATGTTTGGCCTTCTACCTCCGCCTTTGATGGCTATTTGTCTGCTCTTTCTCCCCTTCAGGTACCTTTTTCCATCATTTTTTTTTAGATTTAATGTTTAGGTACCAATCTTAGCTACATGTTTAATACAACATTTTATGAATTATTGGCTATGGGAGGTAGACAGCGTGACTTTCGACACAATTCGATGTTAAACAAGAGATGTGAGAGTAGGGATATGGAACTCCATCCTGTGTTTCGATGAAATGAAATATAGCTCCTTGTGAAACAGGTTATTGTTTGCTAATTGTTGTTACGAGTGTTTAATCGTTGTTGGAAGTGTTTTGGAACAATTTTGTGATGAACAACTGCACTATGCTAACCTAGGTTATGGTTGAAAGGCCTGTGTGTGTTAATCTAATTTGCTGAAGTTTGTTGACGACTTGATGAGGATCAAATCTAATGTGCGTCTATGTCTATTTTTGTTGACGACTTGATGAGGATCAAATTGAATTGACTTGAAGTTTATTGTGAGCAATTATGTCTTTGTTTTATTGTGAGCAGGTGAGTGGTTTTCGATCTCTAGGATGAGGAATTTCTTGTTTTACTTTGAGTTTTGTTGTTCTTCCTGACTATAAGTCCTGGATATGATTCTCTGAATATTTTGCAATGATTCTAGGACGATCAATAATAATGCTTTGGAAAGCCAATCAGATATTCGTATTTCTCAGAATGCGAGTCAGCTTCTTAACTTAATGTAAAATTTTTGGGTGGGAGTGATGTGGAATCTTATGGTGAACAATTTGCTGCAATTCTGGTGTTGCAGAACAAGTTGAATAATAATTAAGAAAGTGCTTGATGATTAGAAACTAATAAGTAAGGCATCACCATTACAGAGTGTTTGATGTGGCTGTTGAATAACTAATTTCCTTACTTGAAGGAAACAAATACCACCTGTTTGTTAGCGATCGAAATACTGCAGGCACAAAATACTATTGCCGTCCTCTCTCCCTAACTTATCATTGTCTGTCACTTTCCATCCCTCTCTCCCTCCTACTCATACCCAAACCCAATTATATCTGAGTAAATACTCTCAAAAGCAATTTCATTTGGGGTGGCTTTGATTTTTCAATCACTTGCAAATGTTGTCACAAGATTATTGTTGGTTCTACTGCAGATAATTTTTTGGATCTATGATAACTAATTCCATTTCACTGTTAATCCAAATAGTAGAAAACTGTTATGCTTATTGTTTCCTTTCCCCTCTCTTAACTGTTACCATTCCATTTCAATTACTGCCTTCATACCAAGTGTGCCCTAAGTGTGAGGGCGGTTGATGTATTACCATAGGCTTTGCAAAGGAGGAAGTGAAAAACCTAAGTGAATAAACTTGTGAGATTCTTTCTTATTGGTGTGCACTTTTAAATATGAACTAAGAAACTTAAATGAAAACGGTTTCAACCTCATAGCGAAGAAATTGGTGGTTACTGCTTTCATTTCTGTGCTCTGTGAGTACTGAGTAGTTCTGCTGGTGTTTTGGTTGGAGGACTACCATTGGTGATGATCATATCAGGCCTTCTCTCTTTCCTGCGAAGCCTACAGAGGATTGAAGAATTTGATAGTTACCGGCACACACACTTTCCATTTGAGCTTCTTTTAAACTCTTCCGACAAAGAATCTTATCGTACACCTTTTCCTCATCATAATTCCATCAGGAAGGCAAGACCATGTCCGAATCTGAGCTTTCTCTTGGAATCCTGTACTTGACGGAATCAACTGCTTTAGCGGCAAACATCTTTTATTCTGTCTTAACTAAGAGGGGCGGCCCCTGTTTCTCAACTGTTGTTCTCTTTTGTGCATTTCAAACAGTCTATTCGAATGTTAGTCATGTTAGGTTGATCATAGAACGTTCAGACTTTGGCCGAGCCTCTGTATAAATATGCTATTTTTAGCAATTATGTGGAGATAATATGGGGGTGCAACTTTAGTAGCTTAACGATTTCTCTGGTAGTATCTTTAGCCTACTTAAGGTTTTCCATTTCAGGCTATACTTGGCTTTGCACGGTTAGGCTATGTTGACTAGTTAGCTTAAATTTACAACCTGCAGTTTACTTTTTAGAGAACTTGTCCTCTTTGTGCTTTTTCAGTTTAGTAATATGTCTCACCTGAAGAAATGATGCAATAGCTCCAAAAGTTTTCACCTGCTGGAGGTGCCTCCTTTTTGACCTTTAATGATTTTCAAGATGTGTAGTAATTCTGTAAAAAGAGTGAGAGAAAAGCTTAAATTTAATTTGATAGCTCCTTCCAAGTAGGCTATTAGCTGTATATGAAAATGGGGGACACCTTGAAAATTAATGCAAGGGAATTTTTTTTGGCGGCGCAAGCTTCTGTTAAGCCTAAGTAGAGCAAATATTTCAATAAATTAATTTTGAATTTTCAAGATCCCAAAGTTAGTCTAGTAGTCTCTTCATCCAATGAATGTCTCTTAAGTATTTTGAAGAAAAAGTATTTGGGGGTGAGACCAATGGCGACATAGTGTGTCTTGGGGATTAATCTACTAGATTGAATGCTTTTAATGCTAGCATAAAAGTAGTCATTGCTGTAACTTGAAACTGTGTAGTTGATTTGATCTGTCCAATCACGATAATGGTTTGTATGTTTCCTCCATTGATGAGAATTTGCCATGGGATTCTAGTTGCATTAGAAAGATTTTGTGCCACTAGGATTGAATAGTTCTATAAGCTCATTGTTGTGGTAATTCACTAATATTTTATTTTTGCCCATAAGGCTGCTATTGAGGATAAATGAAGGATAATTAGTTCTAAAGGTCAATTGCCATTATGACGACGAGTCTAGTAAAAAGGGAAGAAGAAGCTTCAGTTAATGCATGTTAGGTTGCGTGTTCCATAATGGGGCTATTTTCTTTTACGACATACGGAGTCAATTTATGGAATAGATCCAGATTTGGCAGGTTGCAGATAATTTTCATCTAATCAATGTAGATCGATAAGGGTATTGTTTTTTCCTAAATATCAGGAGGATACAAATATTGTTTTTGCTACCTTGTCTCTAAATGATCTGCCACATGTTGCTTTGATAGTCAAATATTGTTTACTAGCAATAAGCTTATTGAGAACTGATGTGGATTCGTGATGGATCCTAGCTCAAGTCTTCACAATCTTACTCAGTTATTAGGGCTTCACTCACCTTAATAGGAGAATGATATTAAGATTAAACAAGTTAGCTTCACTTACTAATTTTGTTAACCTCACTTATAATTAGTTTTTACTCATATTAAGGTTCTTGATTTTAGATTCACTCTCTAAAAACAATAGAAACTTGGTAAAGTGCGTCCAAATTTTATAAACATTAATACTTGTCTTTATTACTGATAAAAATGCATTTAATAGGTACAAAATATCCTTAATGGCCGAAGATGACATTACAATACTTAGGAAAGTAGTCCCTCGATTCTATCCGCAAAATGAAGAAAGACGAATAAAGAAAAGCAAATCTTTGCCTTGCTGCCCACTTAAGCCTTAATGTAGAAAATATTTTGAACGACCTCTTCCAATTCAACTCCTGCCAACTCATCACAATTCAACTACTTGGAGTATAAGGCAACTCTAATTGAATTACTTTGTGATCCAAAAATACTAAGAAATTTTCGCTCCTTACTTTGTAGCTTAGTGTGAAAAGCGCGCCTGAGGCGCCAGTGGTGGCGCTTTTCAACCCTAAGGCGAAGCGTTTTCATCTAGGCGCAAGTAGGCGCGCCTTTTGGTGCTGGAGAGGCGCCAGCGCAGCGCCTTTGCCGCTTCTTGTAGAAACACAAGAGAAAATAGAAGATATGAGTTTAGGAGTTAAAAAATCACAAATTAAAGACTTACCTAGGCATTTTGAGTCATATTCGACCACAATTCCTCATTTAATTTCATAGAATTGTTGTAATATGAACCCTAAACAAAAAAAAAGCCCCAAATTGTGAAAACCCTAATTTGAGAATCATTCGAAATTGACGAAACCACCCACATAAACAGTGACAGAACCCGCCGGCTAGAGATGAACGATGATCTCCTGCGGTCATCGACGACCTCCTGTGGTGGCGGTTGCTGATTTCTTTCGGAACAGTCGCCTGCTCTTCACTTCTTCCCCTTTCCTAGTGTCATTGCTTGTTTACTGTATGGCTTTAGTCTCTTATAAATATGACTGACATCATAACATGTGAGATTACTTTATTTAATTTGACTTCACTTTGCTTTCTTCATTTGACCAGTTTTACTTCTTTTTGTTGCTTTGTCTTTTTTAAAATTCTTTATTCATTTGTTATATTTTTTTACCTCCTCACGAGTTAATTTTTAAATATATTAGAAAGAATATAGTAAAATAAAATAATTTATACCACAAAAACCTGAAGAATGAAAATAAAATCTGAAAATAAAAAGTAAATAAAGATGCGCCTCGCCTTCAAGAAGCGTGCGCCTTCACCTTGCGCCTTCACCTTGCGCCTCGCGCCTGGGCTCCAAGGACCGTTTGCGCCTCGGTGAGCCTCGCGTCTTTTAAAACTAAGCTTTGTAGTAATTAGAACAACTAACTTAACTAGTTTGACTCTTGGATCATGTAAAAACTCCCAACTTTAGGAGTTAAGGATAAAATCATGACCTTATTAACTAATAAAAAAATAAACGTTAAGTGTTCCTTGGTTGTTAAGGAGTGAAAATATGTCACAGTTGCATCCTTGTAACCAAGTAACAAACGCTATGATCTTGACTTGTAGAATTAACACCATCTAAAAAATATGAAGATCAAATGGATTAATAATATTGAGTAGGCTCTTTGCATATGCATCAATAACTATGAGAGTTAGCAACACCCAAAAATTATGATGATTAATGGATCGGTAATATTGAGTAGGCTCTTTGCATATGCATCGACAACTGCAAGAGTTATAGCATGACAATAGTATTCTTATACTCCCTTGGTTTGTTTTGGTTGTTCCAATATCCTTTATGGGTGTTAATAAATACTTGTTCCATTTCTTTATATGGTATGTTTTATGTATCTAATCAACATCATTTAACCAAACAAATCATAAACTAATTAAATTACTCCCTCCACTCTATCTCATCTTTCATCCAGTTCCTACTCTCTTCATCAATGCAACCCACTGTCGCTAGTCCTCGCCCAACCACCATCCCCCCTCCATCATCGGCATGAGTTTTCGGGCAACACTTTCCCTTCCAACTCTGTATCACTTTCCGATGGTGCGCTCTCATCGACCATTCCTACAGCTTTCCCCTTCTTTGCCGTCTGTTTCCTTCGTAGAAATCAACTGTAAAGCTCCACATTTGGAACTATCATGGTCAAATTTCGACCATTGAAATCCCTAGATAATGTTATGGTGTTTTGTCCCTTTCTCTCTCAAAGGAGAGTAGGTTTGGCTGAAGTTGGGGTGGGTAGCGTTGGAAGAGGAAGGTAGTTGGTGGTTGAAGGTGAAAGAATCGTAGAGCTTGTGTTTTGTGTGCCATGGTTGGAAGATGGAGGAGAGAGAAACGATGAGGGTGAAGGGTGGTGTAAGAGGGTGTGGATAGGGATGATAGAGAGAAAGATGATGAGGGTAAGGGGAGGAGGTGGGTGGTTCAGGGTATTGGATTAGTGAAGGGGGCTTCATAAGTGCATAGAGTTAGTACACTAAAAGTTCCTTCAATCCACTTTTCTTAATCACCGTGCCCAAGAGAAGTGGAACTATTAAAAAACAGGGAGTAATGATCTTTAAGCACGAATAAGATTGTGTTTCTAAAACTACTACTTTGATTTAATGCTAGAATCTAACAATTTGAGGGGATATGATTTAGCCCAAAAGTCTAATGTGGCATATCATATTAGAATGCTTGTTTTTGAGGGAATGGTGACCGAAAAAGTATTCGTTGTGAGATTGTAGTAGTGCGCATAGTACACTAAATTGTTGTTTCCGGAGTCCATAACCAATGCTGGGGTGACTTAGGAAACGTTTCCTTGTGTTATTAAAGCTAGAATTTTCCATGTCCGACCTTTGGATCCATACCAGAGGGCAATCCCCATATCCAAGTTTGAGCATAAATATCTTTTAGGCAAAAGTAGGATAGAGGAAAATATGGAAGGGTATAGGACTATAGGTAAAAAGGAAAAATAGCTGAGAAACCCAAAAATTGTTGGTTACCAATATAGCCTCCAGTCATTGGCTGGGCACCAACTTAGTCTAAGATGATATGAAAACAAGAAATAGCAAAAGTATGGAGGATGACTATGCTAAAATACGGCCACCAGTTACCTTTTTATACTCTCTAGTAGTAATAAATACGAAAATTTGCAAAGAACCACCTTAAGTTTCCAATTATTTGTAAACTCCCACCTTTATGTTTTTTTTATAAATTACCACCTTAAGTTTACCAAACCTTTATAAACTCCCACCTTTTGACAGAATCTGCCTAACTTCGTTAACTGTGGGCCCCACATCAGTTAGCTCTTTTGTTTTTCCCTCCAAACTCTTCATTTCCCCCTTCCTATATATGTTATTTACCTCCAAACTCATCTTCCCCCCTCTTTATTTCCATCTTTGCCACCATTTTCATTTTCCAAAGCTTACAAAGGTTCGATTTTTTTTCTTCTTGAAATTCATGTAATTCTCATTGTGAAGTTCTTTTTCCTGGATTAAAGTAGCTACTTTTACCATCTTTTAGTTTTATCTTTTCTGGAGTTCAAGGTAAAATATTGTTAAGTATTGGAAAAGGTGAATGAAGAGTGTGAATTTGGACCATCGGGTATAGTTTCAGCGAGGAGATTCTTGTATGATGCATACTCAAGATGTGTGGATGAAAGTGTTTTTGATGGGTTGAAGATGGATATAGTGTCTTATTCCATGGACCTTTTAGGTTCAGATGAGCAGCTTATGGGAGCTAGGATTCTACGAAGTTTTGCAACGGGTAATCAATTTCGAGGAAAAAAAATCAAACCTTTGTAAGCTTTGGAGAATGAAAATGGTGGAAGAGATGGAAATAATGAGGGGGGGAAGATGAGTTTGGAGGGAAATAATATATATAGGAAGGGTGAAATGAAGAGTTTAGAGGGAAAAACAAAAGAGCTAACTGATGTGGGGCCCACAGTTAACAGAGTTAGGCAAATTCTTTCATAACGTGGGAGTTTATAAAGGTTTGGTAAATTTAAGGTGGTAATTTATAAAAAATGGGAGTTTACAAATAACTAAAAACTTAAGGTGGTTCTCTCCAAATTTTCCTAATAAATAACAACACGAAAAATCTTTATACACGGAAACAACAAATTATTTATTGCCATGACCTCGTAATTTGGTTGGATGACAACCTTGCATGAGAAAGCGTGCTTGGTGCTGAGATGTGAGATGCACAAGGTGTTTGCCTTCATGGCTCTAATTGAGGTGATTTTGTTATGGTTCAGTCGAGATGACATACATAGCATGGGGTGTCTCATCAAATTACTTTGGATTTTACCTTTTTAAATTTTTGCATATAAAACTAATGGACCTCCATATATTACGCAGTTTGGTATTGTTAATGCATTATTATGGAGGACCAGTAATATTTATTGCTTTCGTATGATATGGTTCTGGGGTAATGTTATTCCTGCCAATGACTGTTTGTTTTTAAATTTATTAAATCATCAAAAAGCATTGAATGTGTGTTTCACATGCCCTAGGCTCCCCAATTCATATAGCTGTAGTAGCGCTGGTGGCCTTGCTAAGGGATGCTTGAGGATACATTTTGATTTGGTTTCTTGGGAGCTTGTCTTAAGTTCCTCTCAGAATTTAGAGTTTTTTTTCTGCACTCTTTTGTAGATGTGTAATTTTTTTGTACGGAGTGGAAAGTACTGTCAAATACCCACATTTGATGTAAACATGGCACTTAAAGTTAGATGAACTAAAATGGAGACAGGACTGATTTTGTTCTTGAGTAATAATCAGCAAATCATCTCTCCGGCTTGCTAACTTTTATAATGGCTACTCACCTCAACCCCAGGGATAGGAATAATAACGTCATGTGCTTTCGGTGCTTCATCAAAAACATCATCTGACTGCTAGATTTGTTATCTATTTTGCAGCTTGTGCGCAGCAATACTCGCAAATTTATGCCGTCACAGGCAGATGAAGAAGCTCATCAGTTATCCTACTTACAGAAGCACTTGCCAAATATCCTCTCCCTTTTAGCGGAGCCAGTTGAAGGAGAAGGAGATGAATCTCTGGTTCGTTGATCAATTATTCTTTATATATAGTGCAGAGTAGTTAAATTCTTGGAAGCAATAATTCTCTCTTTTCTCATGATGGTGTTAGTTTTTTCTTTTATGTAGATTATTGCTTTCAATATCAAGATTGAGATTTATTTGTCGCATGTGTGGGACTCAATCTTCTCTCTTCTATGGTGATGCTCTAAATAGGTTTCAGTAAGGTGAATCTGGGGTTATGCATGATTTGAAGTAAAAGTTTTTAACACAACATACTTTTATCAATGTTATCTGCATAAACATGTCTCTATTTCTCCAAGTATGAATGCTTTCTCTAATTTGACTTTAGTCTTGGATCTTGTACTATGATGAATGTGAAAGATACTAAGTTAATTGAAAATCGATAATTTCTTCTAATTATTCATCTTGATGTAAATTCAGTGTGGCGGGGTGATACGAGATAGAAATAAAACCACTTTTCATGCAGTAGTGTTATACTCCAGCCGTTTGTTTTGAAGTTGACTTGTTTGTTTTATCATGTATGTCTATGCATAACTTTAATCATTTATATCTTGATTTATCAATAAGAGAAGATTACAAAAATTTGCTATTTTGAAAATATACAATGAGACAGATCTAATAAGATCTCATCTTAGTTTAAAAAGGCACCACCAGTAGCCTTCTCATACTCAGGCGAGGTAGAGGCAGGCATGTGCTTCTTGCCGCTTTGTGAGAGGCGCAAGGCGCACACGGTACAGAGGCACGTGAGAGAGGGAGGGGTGGGTGTGAGTGATTGGAGTTAAAAAGTTTGAAAAGATCAAAAGTTTGTTCAATTTCAAACTCACCGTGGCTTTAATCCAACAATTCAAGCGGAAGCCCTTTGGTAAATGTCTGAATTTCAGATTATACCCTAAGTTTAAAATCCCTAATTTGAGGGGAAAAAATCATAATTCGTAAACGAGAGCATTTGATGACTTCCCATTTGCCAGAGGTGATAGGAGGCCACCAAGCCTCTCCCCTAAGTTTTGGCACCTGATCGCCGCCCGTCATAAAAGAGCAAGCTTCAGGATAGTCCCTCTTTCTCTTGCTCCCTCTCTTCTTCGATCTTCTTTTCCTCTTCTGCTCTTTTTCCTTTTCTTTTTCTCTTTCATCTACCCATCTTGGACTTCATTTTCTTTTTCCATTTTTGTTTTATGTTGGCTGGTGAAACTATAAGGTGTCCCAAAGGTTGTTGGTTTTTGTCTACTAACAATACTTTAGATATGGCTTATCGATTGAATTTTAATACCAAATAAGTAAACAAAAAACCATGTTAAAGAAAGTGTGCCTCACCTACTACGTAGTAGATTTTTGCTCATAGGTTTTTACTATTTCATTTGAGATAGGTTTTCTTGTTTTGGGCATAGTTAAGTCGTTTAGGAGTTCTTTAGGAGTGTTACTTTTCAACTTGTTGACTATTCAAACTTTGAATTGTTGACTTACAGTAGTCTAGTTAAATTAGGATTCTTTAAGTAGTTTTTTTTTGGCTATCTTAGGATAGGATGATGTATCTTATTTTCCTAGTTATATTCATATTCATATTCATATTCATATTCATATTCATATTCATATTATCATTCAAAATATTGATTTGGTATCTTTTGTTTGGACATGGTGATTAATTTCCTTAGAGAATAAACATAAGGTTGATTTTCCGCACCTAGATTAAGTTATTAGTAGCTTAATCATATCACCCTCCTTCTCCTTGCACCTCGCACCTAGACTCCAGTGACCCTTTGCATTGATACGCCTCACGTCATTTTAAACTAAAGATTTCACATGACCTAATTTTTTCTTAAGTATATATCACAAAAGATGGTCAGAGTATATGAATAGTGTCAAAAGAGAAACGAGTAAATTAAAAAGAAATACAAGAAGTCTGTACTAACTTCGCAGGTCAAGGTTTCCAATTGACATTTTCCTGAACAACTATAATTGGGAGTGGGCTGTAAGCATTTAACTTTTTATCTTATTGGTATTGTCATATGAACTAACAAGGGTTGTGTCAGGGATAAATTTTCTGTGTTGAATACATCCTTTTTAAGTATCTGTTCAAGGGGAATAAGAAAAGAAGAGGGATATGTCAATTATCTATGCGGTAACCTGTCTAGCTAAAGTACGAATATATGTGTGGCTGACCATAAATGTTATTGTTGCAATGTAGCTCACAGTAGCAGCCTAGCAGGTATATGAGATTGTCGATCATACTGTTTTTGTGGAAGAAAATTTTATCAACTATGGTACTGTTTTGTTCTATGTCATCGTCATTATAATGGTGTTTTTTGTCCTCTTATTGATGCTGTGAAGCTCTGAACTCCACTTTCCAAGTAGTAAATGATGAACGAGGCTCTGAAAATATTCAGACTGCTTTGGTTCTGAGTAGTTTCTAAGAAGAAGCTGTTATACGTTTCTTGTTTTGTTGTGCCAGTACAGTTTCTTCTCTAACATCTGTTGAATTATACTTCAAATACTTTTTATGACAGGTCTTGCCTATGGAAAGGTTTGAACACCTTGGCTTTCTGATTCAATTTGGTGTGAAGGGGTCTGAAACAGTACCATTGAGCCAAGCGGCACCCTTTTTTGCGAATTCGGACCCGGATATGCCTGCTGCACCTGTACCTGCAGCACAAGTTCATGACTGGCTTCTGTTGAAGATAGCTGATGCCTTGGAGCGAATAGCTGAGAGGGCTACTGCTAAAGAAAATGGGCCACCAAGTGGTTCTGATCAAGACATTGCTATGGCTGATGCCAATACTAACTCAGCTAAGGCTTCAACAAGCTCTAGAGGCCTGACTTTTATTGAAGGGATCTCTAAGTCGTCGTTTGTGAAACAAGCAGCCGAAGTTAAAGATTCTCTTAAGGTTAGCATCATAGCATGTGATTGCGTTATACTTGTCCTCTAGAAGCTCTATGAATTCTGAACTGTTTACCGAAAATATACGTAGTATTAAGAGAGCCAACTTTTCAATCTGCAAGGGTCTCCTCATGTTGGCTTTTGGTGGGAATGTGACACACTGAGAAACTTTTACACCCTAATGGCTCTGAAATAATGAACTGTTTTACCAAATAACGCACTTTTAAGATGTTCGGAGAGAAAGATGACTACGTGTAAGACGTACTGAATCAAGTAAAGCTTTCCAATTCTAAGGGTCGTCTTAGAGTATAAACATATCATATATACACACTCGTATACAGAAGAGACCTGATGGTCATGTGCTTGTCTGCTCGCACATATCATAAATTCATTATCATTGTTGGTCATGTGCTTGTCTGCTCGAACAATTAAACTTCTGTTGTTAGCTTATAGTGGAGCTCAATTATGGTATTGTATTGATATTGTAGGACAATTTGGTAGGAAGAAGTGTTTTATTCGCCCTATGATCTGACCAAACCTCCACCCTATCTCCAAGCTTAAACCCACCCCTTTTGGAATTCTAGGAAGAGGGTTGTGGTGTTTTTTCTATGGCTACTGAACACCACATTCACCTATTTTGTTACTTGCTAGTGCTATACTCAAGTTCTTTTCTGATAACATCCTTTATGCTGCAGGTGTTAAACTGCCATGACTCCGTTATTTATGTTTTAGCACCCTTGAGATATGCCACCATATATGGCTGCTCTGATGCGACCATAGTTCTTGGAGCTGTTGGCAAGGTAATGATGCAATTAAGTTATGAGTTATCCTTTCGTTCTCTCTTGACTACGATAATTTCATGAATTTTCTATTTGCTTAGCTTTGTTGAAGATGCCTTAATGTGAGTTATTATTCAGATGCAAAACTAACAGCAAAGTGCCATGATATTGATTATGTATACAGGCTCTAAGAATTGAACATTGTGAGCGAGTTCATATCATCTCTGCAGCGAAACGAGTTTGTATTGCCAACTGTCGTGAGTGCATGTTTTTCTTGGGAGTCAATCAACGGCCTCTTATTATTGGTGATAATCATAAGCTACAGGTACTTTTGCAACCTCATCATGGTAGTATATTTCTCTAAAAAAAGAAAACTAATGTCTTATTGGCTGCAATTCATGATTGATAAGATCTGATATTAAGCCATTGCTTTGGTGCATTATCATCCTGTTTGACTGGTGGTATTTGTTCTTGCTTCTCATTCATCAAATCTTGCTGTCTTGAAGATTAATCTGATAAGCAGAGCTCCGGAAACGCTGACTTATGAAACCAATCAGATAATTTTGGCTCTTTATATTATTGTTTTGCAGCTTAATAAAGTTGTACAAAGGACGTTAATTTAATCATGTACAGACGAGTATGGAATTCTCTGCCTTCTCTCCAGTTCAGTGTCACATAGTTCGCTGGGTACCCTTGCGAATTTCGAATTAAGTCGCTCGTTCCAATTCGTGGTTCGTTTTCGAACCAAATCCTTGTAATTTGCGAGTTGGAACAAGTGGTTTAGCGAATTCACGCACCTTGGGGCTTTTTTTCATTGCAGCAATATAGAATTAGATCTCTTACATTGTTGATTGAGAGAGAATGATCAAATAAGATGAAAAGAAGTCGCGATTTATGGTTAAATTTTGAGACCTAGATCTGAAATTAGTATAGAAATTTGTTTAAATTAGTATAATTTACTGTAAGGCTTTTGTTCTACGAGCAAGTTCATGTAAGATGATGCCTTCATCTCCGGGAAAGCTGGGCCGTCCCACCCAGGGTGCAAAATAACGTCCATGTCAACTCGGTTCGCGTGAGTTGTAACGGATTTTAACTTTGGCGAACCGGACGGGTACAAAATGCTGTTTAGTAAAAGGCCATTATTTTGCCCGATTTGCCCGTTCCAACCGGTACAACTTGATATCGCTCGTTTTTTCGCCCAACCCAGCGGCTAAAGCAGAGAAGAAGAGAGTAGGTTTGCGTTTTGAACTTAAAACGAAAAATTTCTTTAGATTTACACTTATCTTGACAATAAGCTACCAATTTCAATCAAAAATCCTCTGTTAATTGCAACATTGTTCATCAAATTGAAACGTGACCGAAAGCCCTAATTTGGGAGAAACCCTAACTCGTGATTAGGAAGCAATTGGTGGCCACCAATTCGCCGGAGGTGATAGAAGACGACGAGTTGCTTCCATCTTCTCTTCATCTTTCTTTCTCTTCCTTCTATACGCTCTGGAAGTTTCAGGTGTAGTAAATAAACAAGCACCGCACTTCTTCTTTTACCTTTTCTCTCTCTTCTATTATTGCTGTAACAGGTTGCTTCACTACCCCCCACTAGTTTTCTTTTTTTTTTAAAGCTTTTATCTACTTAATTTTAAAACCAAATTTTTATTCAACGTGAGGTGTAGGCAGTAGTATAGTATCCAACACGTTTTATGCTTTTTATTTACCTTTATGTTTTAAGTCAAGCTATCCCCTTTCAATTAAAGGCTTTTATTATTTACTTCGATGAAAATTTAGTCCTTTAAAAGCATTTTTTTAAAAAATAAACTATAAACCAAATTCGTTCCACGACAACCGTAATGCGGTCGGCGACCAACATATCCATTCCGTTCTAGCGAAACTGCGACCGTTTCCGTTCCCGCGACCGAAACCGTATTCTCGAACCATGGTCCTACATGAGCTATGTGGCTGCCGAGCTGCTTCGCTTCTTCCTCTCCCATGGTTTGAGCAATTAAGATGGTCACTCAACAACCACGTTCTTCCCCCCTTTCTATTTTCTTTTTCATTTTTTTAGCTTGTAACCCTAAGACTAAAGAGGATACTCATGTGCAGATTTTTGTAATTTTATTGAGTATGTGCAATATATACATATATACAATAGGACCTCCTTAGTTATTTATTTATTTATTTATTTTCTTTTTCAAATTGAAGGCATGGATTTAATTTTCAAGATTCAGGTTTTTCAAATTGAAGGCATGGATTTAATTTTCAAGATTCAGGAAAGGTTTTATAGGTAAGACAAGCAAAAGCTGCTCATCTTCTTACTCATTAGGGGTGATTAATCTAAGAAGACTGAACAAAGAAAAATCAAATAGATTCTATCATTGGCGGGGATCTCAACGGACTTGTGGGCAAGCTTTGAGAGCATTCATGAAGGTTTTGGGTATGGGGAGAGAAATGAAGGAGGAAGTGGTATTTTGGACTTGGTATAATGAACAATTGGTTAGAATACCAACTTGTGACGTATAGGAGATCATGAGTGGAAGTAACGCGAGTCAGATTAACTTCTTTTTAGTGAGGAATGATTAGCGAAAGAGCTATACAATCGACAAGATGATACCGGGTCACCCAACATGGACTAGTGATGTTGATTTTCGGGTTAGTAGGGAGTCTTTAAGAAAGCCAGGTTTCACGTGAAGCTGCAAATCAAGTGGTTTAGGCCCCAAGGGGAGCACAAAGACAACTTCTTGCTAGTGAAGATATCTGGTCTTGTAGTACGAAAATGAATGAAGATCCGACATGGACTAAGATTAATCTAGTATAAAGGAAGCGGTGAAGACTGAAGAGTTCCTTGGACAATCTAAAGGAATTATATACCGTGGAATAGTGGAGGTCCGCACTTAGTCCCTTTCTCTTTGCTTTGGTCATGGATAAACTAATAAGGTTAATTCAAGATGATATATTGTGGTGTATGATGTTTGCGGATGATATTGTATTGATTGATGAGACAAAGGAAAATGTTTAAGGTAAGGGTGAGTTTATCCATAAGACTCTTTCCCATATTTCAGACTCTGCCACATCAGCTTTCCACTAACTTTATCTACTCTTTAATATTTCAGACTCACATAAGACTCATTCGAGTTTTGATCTTTATCCCTCATACTGCATTCCAAACTCTTTCACAAAAACAATATTGACATTTGGCAGCACACTATTGATCACTATTATTAAAGTGAGTCTCAAGATGAGTCTTAGATTTCTAAGACTCACCTTAAGACTCCCCAAGTTTTGATATGAGGTTATTGGTAGTCTTTAATAAAATTACCTAAAGTCTCATCTTAAGACTCATGCTTGAGACTCCCTATAAACTCACTCTAAGGTGGATTGGTGGAGATATACATTGGAAGCTCGTGATTTTAGATTGAGTAGAAGCAAAACGTAGTATTTGGAGTGCAATGGAGTGCAAGTTCAGTGGGGTTAGAAGCAAGACAATCACATTGGATGACAAAGTGGTTCAAGGATTGGACGTCTTCACTTATGTTGGATCTATTCTTTAAAAGGATGGAGAACTCGAGGGAGATGGAATTAACGGGTTGGTTAAAGTGGAAAAGCGCCACCAGGTTCCTTTGTGATTCCGTATTCCCCATAGATGAATGTGGTGAAGATGCGTATATTACGGTTGGTGTGTGGCCATACAACGAAAGACCAATTAAGAAATGAGGTGATTTTGGGAAAAAAAATAGAGTTGCATCGATTGAAGAAAAGATGAGGGAAAATCACTTAAGATAGTTCGGTCTTGTGAGAAGGAGTCCAAGTGATGCGCCGGTTAGGATACTTGAAGAGTAGAGAAGTAATCAAATTGTAGGGGGTAGGGGAAAACCTAAGATGACTTGGATAAAGGTAATTGAAACTTGAAAGTAATATGAGTTTATTTGGGACCGATGAGAGTATGGCCTTAGAGAGAGGTGGGTGGAGGGAAATGATTCACGTGGAGGAATGGGTGTAATTACCTTATTTATTTGTTTATTTTTATTGTGTTTGTCAATGTGTTTAAATCTTTTTTTGTCACACTTGTCGGTCCCATTTCTTTTTTCAACGGTTTAAGATGACGATTCATGTTAGCCGAACCCCAAATCATTTTGGAAATAAGGCTCAGTTATTGTTATATACTTGACACACAAGGTGAACATAATCTTCCTTTTTTACCACAGTTTGCGAGTTGGTAATTAATCCTGGAATTATTAGTCAAAGGCTGGCAAAAATATATGTAGAAATCGACCTCAATCAAAGATTTCAGCTTTCTAAAAAACCTAAATTGCAACTTGTTTTCTGTGCATACAATTAGAGATTGCTTTGTCTTTTTCTGCGTTTTTGTTCTTTAGCTTGTTTGCCAAAATTGGAGTTTTGCAAGCAGAAATGCAGCTGCAATTTAATGTGGAAGCATACTTCATTCAGTCAAAAATAATGAGTGGCTTTTCAGCCTTGTCCATGGTTCGAAAATACGGGAACGGTTTCGGATACGGGAACGTTTCGGGTTTCGGTGTAACGGAACGGATACGGTTGTCGCGGCAGGAATTAAGTTTTATAGTTTATTTTTTTAAAATTGCTTTTAAAGGATTAAATTTTCATTAAAGTAAATAATTAAAATTTTTATTAACAATTGAAAAGGGATAACTAGACTTAAAAGTTAAAACATAAAAGGTAAGTAAAAAGGATAAAAGGGGTTAAAATGTTGGTTTTAAAAATAAGTAAAAAAAAGCTTTTTAAAAAAAAGAAAAAGAAAACTGATGGGATTCAGCACTGGTCAACGCACAAAGAAAAAGTAAAATTTAGTTTTATGTTGAATAAAAAAGCACTGTAACAGGCTTACAGTTATGAGCTATAATAGAAGAGAGAGAAAGTAAAAGAAGGGGTGCACTTTGTTCCCAGATCTGAAGCTTCTCGAAGGAAGAAATAAAAGATGAAGAGAAGAAAGAACTCAACGCTAACTCACCGGAGTTTCTCGAACGCACTCACCGGAGTTTCTCGAACGCACTCACCGTCATCCTATGTCACCTCCGGCGAGTTCATGGCCACCAATTGCTTCGTATCACGAGTTAGGGTTTTCCCCAAATTAGGTTTCAATCACGCTTCAATTTGATGAAAAGAGGTGCAATTAACAGAGGGATTTTGATCGAAATTGGTAAATTATTATCAAGGTAAGTGTAAATCTAAAGAAATTTTGTGTTTTAAGTTCAAAACTCAAACCTACTCTCTCCTTCTCTACTTTGTAACGGCTGGGTCGGTTGAAAAAACGGGCGATACCGTGTTGGAACGGTTGGAACGGGCGAATCGGGCCAAATAACGGGTTTTTTTTTCCCAGCGTGTTGAACCGGTAAAAAACTGTTCGGTAATCTTCAAAACCGTTCCGGAACGGCCGTTTTTTTGCACCATGGCCTTGTCCTAATCCATAGCCTTTTTCAATGGCTTTCTACTTTGATTATACGTGGATAACTTTTATCAGTACATCCTCTGCCGTGAGATGTAATTTATTTTGATTCATGAATTATTGTTTGAAAGTTTGCTTGGATTACTGTATACATGGAATTCTTGGCTCATCATTTTTTTTGGGGGGTGTTGGGGTGGGTTGGGGGGGTGCGTGTGTGTGGGGGGGGGGTGTTTAATTACTTTCACATATATTCTTGCAAAAATACTTGCTCTTTTTTTTCTCGTGCTGCAACATATGGCCTTTCACGGTTGCCAGTGCTCAATTTTAACCTTTAATATCTATTTTTTATTAGAAAAAATACCAAAAGCTGATGTTTTGAAAAAGAAGTATTGAAATGAATACAGCCACATCTTAATTACTAGTATATGTTTTGATAAATTAGTCAAAATATACCAGTCAAAGCCAAAATTGTGAATCTTGTAAAAGTCTAAACATTGCACTAGAAAAAAATTGATATAAACCAATAATATCCCAAGTCGATATTCAGTGAATTAGGAAATTCATGGCTAAGTAAGCATGGAAATAGCTAGGGTTTTGTAAAAAAAAAACGAGTCCCGAAGCATAGGGCTTCATTAGCATGAAAACTGTTGGGTTATGTGGAACTTAAACATTTTGCAGAGGGAGTCCCAGCCAATTATGTGCTTCATGAGCATACAACTCTTTACTCTTCAAATGTAGCTATTTATTACTTATGAGGTTACTGGACAGTGGACACCATATAAATTTTAATGAGCTGCAAAACCAAAACTTGTGAGAGAGAGAGAGAGAGAGATTCCAATTAGAAAATTTGGTATGCACGATCTCAGCACCCAGATAGTAGTGGCTGACAGGATCATTCTCAGATTGTTAATCCAAGAGTACTTCAGTTTTACCCAGCCTCAAATTACTTGATAGTTTTGAGGCAATTAGGTGTAATCTTAAGTGGCATGGTTTTTACTGTGAAAAAGATTGATAAATTTATCATCAGTTTGTATGACTGGTCTCCCATTTGGTGAAACTGAAATATTGGGCAGATAAGGCAAGGGTAATGGATCTCTATGTTGGTGGTGACTCAATAATCTTAATGCAGGCAAATATTTAGTACAGTCACTCCCTCGCAATAAATAGAAGTACAATAATTTATGGTGGACTGTATACAAAACCACTCTAAAATCAATCTGCTGGGAATTGGAGAGCTTCTTATCACATTCGTGGCTGTACAGATTCTGCAAGAAGAAAAAGGCATGGCGATACTGAAAGAAAGATAAAAAAAATTAAAATCGTTCGATGACCTGGGAAGTCTTGGAGTAGGAGGAAAGTTGTTGTGCAATATTGCATATCATGTTATTGTTGGCCTATTGCCACAAGAAAATGTCACTAATAGCCTAATCCTTGGGCTTGCTAGGGACTTCAACATGCCTGGAGTCTAGTCCATTTTATGGGGGTTACTATTTTTGGAAACCATGTGACTCTGTAGACTTTAGCTGAAGTCTTAGATCTAGTGCTTGAATGTAGTCGGAGGAGATGTCAGGTCGATGAAGGAAAAGTATCTGAAAATGGGGAGCCCATGTTAGTATAGCTCTCAGTATCAGATGCTATATTGCCGAAACTGCTGGAGCAAGAATCCGCTCAAGAAAGGGATAAGGGGTATTTTAAGTCATGCCCAATATATGTGGGTTTGATCTGTATCGAGACTACTAAAGCAAGATGCAGCTGCATTACTACCCAGTATGTGACTAAATTGCAAGATTCAGGCTCCTTCTTGCCGTTTGGGTTCCTTAGTTGTTGACAACATTTACGAGACAAAGTATCTAATATCAACATTTTGACAATGTCTTCCTTGAACAAATACTAAATTTTGGAGGCCTGTCATTGGCTGGTCTTTGGTAGTGGTTTGCTGATGAGTTTGAACATAATCTCAGCACCTCACTGGTTTTCTTTGTCAAACGGTGACTTCAAGGCCTCAGCTGTACTTGATCACCTAAGAGTCAGCGTAGTTTGGTTGCAACTGTTGACTGCTAGTGTCAAATATTACTTAGATATCTAGATGGGAAATTGTATTTTCCGAGTAAGGCTTTGGTTCTTAATGTCATATTCTGAATGTGGCTTAGTCATTACCCAAAAATCTGCACATCTTGTGGAGACAGGTGGCGTTCCTTGCTATTACTGGTAAAATTACATTTTCTTCCGACAAATCGACACTGATGAAATTATCTTCTTTGCCCATTTTTATCTTGTTTTTTCTATGCCTTTGATTATGCAGTATTGTGAAGCCTTACTAAATTATTTTCTTGCTTACTCCTGTTTAGTGCTTGCTTCTGAGAGAAGTCTTCTCCTTATATATTTTTCAGGTGGCACCATACAATACTTATTACCCACAATTGGAAGAACATATGAGTCATGTTGGTATTGAGCCCACTATTAACCAGTGGAACGAACCTTTGGCTCTGGGTGTGGTTGATCCACATGATTCATTATCACACCCTGCTGGTATTTCTGATGCTCAGGCCGAGACAGCTGCACTGTTGGATCCAGATCAGTTTACGAACTTTTTGGTAAGCTTCTCGTTTTCCAACTTCTCATTCATGTATATGTTGCTATCTCGGTGTAGCTCTAGCTATCTGTTAGTAGTCTCTAGCTACACGCTTAGACGTGCATTTTATTTCTTCACTTTATTGTTATTCATCTTTGAATATAAATGCAAATTTCCCTTCCCCATTTGACGAAATAATTTGTGAAACATGGAAAAGGCTATACATGTGGTGAGGTTTTTTTCTTATTTTTTTACTTTGATTGTGATGCACATTATTGTTTTATTTGGTTATGTAGATTCCTAACTGGTTTGGTGGTGAAGTTTCGGGAGCCACTAAAGACAACCCATTTTCCTTACCTGAGGCTTATATGGCCGCTCAGCATAAAAATGTATGATTCTAGCTTGACTTCTGGATTGCTTATAGTATATTAACTTACAGGAGTTTCGACTTACAAATGACATTTTTTTCCTTCAGAATACAAATCTAGGGGAGGTTAAGCAAGTTCTACAAGAAACCCCACTTGATGAAAGCAAGAAGCGAGAACTATCATGTGCAATTCATGTGTTGTTTAAAGATTGGTTATACGGTAAAGGCTCTTAATCTCGTGATTGGTCATTGATGATTATTTTTTCATGTGCTGTATCTGCTTTCTGAACAAGATTTCGGAAACTAATAAATGTAGGTTATGTTATAGTTATGTTCACTAAATTTTCATTCTTGGGTGACGGTACATTCTTTCGCACTCCTAGCATGAGAGTGGAGAATTTTCTGTTCTGACTTGTGAGAGAGCAGATAACTGTCATACCAGGCCCACCTCCCTCCCCCGGTCCCCCGCCCTCCTCACAGAAATGGAAAAAAAAGAAATGAAAAAAAGGAAAATCCTATATGAAGCGGAAAAGGGTGTTTGATGGGATAATAGTTGTATTGTAGGCTAACTTTAACTGGTTTCATTTATTGCTGTCACAGCTTCGGGGAATATACGCCAACTATATTGCTTACAGGGGGACTAATACAGACTTCTTGTATAAAGCGTTGATCGAGATGGTGTTGAAGGATATTTTCGTGTTTTTGTCTTCAACTTGAAAGCCCCATAATTGTCACCACCTTCTTAGTTGATGTACACAACTCATAACCAGGCTTACGTAGTTGTCTGAAGTATTCGCACCAGTTAGCATTTGGGCTGCTTGCATTATTTTTCATTAGCTAATCTCATCCTCAATTTTTCGTGTAAGGAAATTCCCTGTAATATTTAGTTTCTTTAGCTTCACCCACTTTGTGAAATTTGATGCTGGAGTCGTCTCAGTTGTCTGATTGCATATCTTATTCAAATGGTGCATTATCAATTTATTATTGTTTTGAATCAGTCTCCTTTTTGTTGGTGTGTTATTATCAAAGTGTTTTGTAGCTGCTAATTCTTTTTACAAAATCACAAAAATTTCTCAGAAAACCCAGATGTGGGTGTGATCTACGGAAGAAATTGTGCCCTTTTCTCTTCTTATGGGAATTTTACTTCCTTGGAATCTATATGGATTCTGTAAAAAAAGTAAAAAAAAATTTCACGGTTAGGAAAAAAATAGTGGCTGCATCTCATCATAAAAATTGATATAGTGCTTATATACCCTCGCCTATTACCCAGCACTTAACTGAAAATTTGAGTCTAATTGTTTTTCTTGGTTATCAAAACCTGAATTAGATAGGGAGAACAATGAAAACGTGTATATTTTGAGTAGTAATCTTTTTTAACCATTTTGGCTAAAGTGTAATAATTATTTTTACAAGAATTCTTGTATAAGACTGTTTATGTTTCAGATTGGTCCATTAGGCCTATTAATCCAACAACCCATGGTTAATAGACTGAAACCCATATTAAGAGACATTGTTGGGAGTTCCAAAACGCTTTTGTTCCGGGTCGTCTCATGGCAGATAATTGTCTTATTGCGCATGAGCTCATCTCCAAGATTCGGAGGAAGATGAAGGAATTCTTAAGGTGGATCTAAGCAAAGCGTATGACGGAATCAGCTGGTCATTCCTTACGAAAGTCCTTGTTCACTATGGTTTTCCGTCCATCTGGATACAGTGGATTATGACCTGTGTGACTACAGTTTCCTACTCCATATTGGTTAATGGGGAACCCACCAAGTCTTTCACAGCTGCAGCCGGGCTCAGACAAGGCGATCCTCTCTCTCCCTACCTATTCATTCTCTGCATGGAAGTCCTGTCCCGTGACCTCAGGCTTAAAGAACAACAGGGCAAGGTTAAAGGGATAGAGCTAGCTAGATCAACTCCTTCTATCACCCATCTTTTCTTTGCAGATGATGCTCTTTTCTTTTTTTGAAGCCATTCCAAGGAACATTGGGGAGTTAAAAGGTTGCATAGAATCCTTTTGCAAAGCTTCATGTGAGATGATTAACTTCAATAAATCTCATGTCTTGTTCAGTCCCAACACTCCGTCCAAATTCACAAGAATTCTTAGAAAACCCCTAGGAGTCAAAAATAAGAACATGATAGGAACCTATTTGAGTTGTCCCATGGAGGTCAATGGCCGCTCAACCTCCCAATTTCAGACCATATATGACAAGGTCAGTCAAAAATTCAAAGCTGGAAGTTCTCTACCCTTTCCCAGTCAGGCAAATTGATTCTCATCAATGCCATCCTCTCTATGATTGCCTCCCATATCCTAAGTATCTACCTCCTCCCCCAAAAATTGACAAAAAAAATCACTTCTCTCTTCCTGAAATTTTTCTGGTCCTCATCCATGGATAAAAACCCATTTATTGGACAAAAAGGGAAATCCTGGAACAACACAAAAATTCGGGAGGGCTGGGTCTCAAGGATATCAATTCAATAAATATTGCCCTCCTGGCGAAGCAGGCCTGGCGTCTGCACAATATGCCAAACTCATTGATAGCGAAGATCTATAAGGCAAAATACGCAGAGGATCCTATCACGAGAAGTGCCAATGGGACGCCAGTTTCTCTACCTCGAAATGCATCATATGCGTTTAGGAGTATACTCTCAGCGTCGGCTAAGCTAAAAAATGGCTGGAGGAAAATTCTTGGCAAGGGTGACAATATTCGCATATGGCATGATAGGTGGGCGGGGAGCTCTATTCTCCAAGGGAAAAATATCCCTCCGGACCAACTAAGCCATCGACCGCTTTTTGTCAAAGAACTTTTTACTCATGACGGAAGATGGGATCAGCACAAAGTCTGGAATCTTTTCCCTAAGGAGGAAGCAAGCAGCATTCTATCCACGTACATACCAAAAACGGTCGTCAAAGACGAGATAGTTTGGAAATATGCTCATAATGGTGAATATACGGTTAGATCGGGATACTGGGCCACAAGGAATATTGAGGAAGGAACAGGCCCATCTTCGAGTGTTTTATGGAAAAAGCTATGGACTTCTAACCTGTTCCCAAAGTGGAAGATGCTCATCTGGAAAATTTGTAACAAAGCTCTCCCTACCAAAGCTAGCCTGTCAAAAAGAGGCTGGTCGGGTGATACAGGTTGCTCGCTCTGCCATGCGGATAGGGAAACTGCTTCCCATCTTTTCAGAGACTGTACGGTAGCACAGCACATCTGGGCCTACAGTGACCTAGGGATTAGACATACCTCCTTACCCAATATACAAGTTAAGGATTGGATATGCAACTTTTGGTCGTACCTCTTCAACCTCCACGAGGATCTAGCTGTCAAATTCACTTCTATCCTGTGGGCAATTTGGCTCCATAGGAACAATGTTATTTTAAACGACAAACTCCTAACCCCTCCCTCATCATCCAATACACAAGGAAAATTTACAGAGATGGCTGCAAGGACAAAGATCAAAATATAGAAGAGCATCCACAAGCGGCGTTCGAGACAACTACAACAGTCAGCTAGCCACATTTGAGTATGGAATGCATAATTCTGAAGACATACTTAGGGTGCAAGTAGATGGGTCTTGGAAGCCTTAAAGCAAGAATAAAAGTGCTCATTGGAGTGCGGCTGTAGGATGGAAAAGCGAGCACCCATTGCATCCCTTCCAGGGTGCGAAAAATGTCCATGCTTGTTCCCCCATCCAAGCTGAGGCTTTGGCCTGTCTTTCAGGCTTGCAGATAACACTTCTTTTCCCAAAAAACATCCACATCAAAACGGACAGTATTGGCTTGGTCAATGCACTTGAACGTCCGTTAGCGGCTCCGTTAGATATTAGAACAATTGTTGCGGACTGCAGGGAGTTATTAACTAAGTGTCATTACTTTGTTTGTACTAAAGTAACGAGGCAAGGAGTTGCTATGGCACACGACTTAGCAACTAAAGCCCGTAAAGGGATCTTGACCTCCATTTCTTAGGTTGTACTTGCCTTACTTCTGCCAAAAATAATAAATTTTGTTTGATCTCTACTGATATATCTTCAATTCTCAATACGCTTTGCAAAGACCTTTAACGACCCATTGACTAAATTGGTAAATAAAAAGTGACCTTCCTCAACGACAATTTCATAAAAAAACATGTTCTATTGCAAATTGGTAAAGAAAAATTAAACTCTAGCAACAGGTTATTAAAAAAATTAAGCTCATACGACATTTAAGTTAATAACACGCGTTTCAACGATAAATTGGTTAATAAAATGGAAATCAAGCGACATCGAGGCCAATTTTTCTACAATTTTTCAATTTGATAAAAATTCAATGCGTGTATTTACATGCTTTTTATATAGGGTTTTCGTGTTTTATCTAATTCAATGCGTGTATTTACATGTTTTTTATATAATTAGTCATGTTATATTAAATGAAATGTTGAATTTATTAAGTTAAACATGATATTGATGCATACGCATCTAGCTACTCTAACCTAACCAATCTAAAGTTCGTAATAAGTTTATTTAATTATTGGTTATGGTTAGTTTTGAGATTTAAGAAGATAAAAAGGGGCTTGATTAGCATTAATCATCCTAAATATGTTGTTTATACTAGATTAGTAACATAGTCTATTTAGTTGTTTTAAGTAGAAACTGTTTTGTATGTTTTCTCTATGGCGCGGCAAAATCTTTTTGATGATTCCGAGAAAGTTACTTGGATTTTTTTAGTGATTCCAATTGCATTGGTTCACTAACATCTTGAAGATGCATCCTACAAAATTTGGTGGTATTTCATAGAGAAATGAAGTCGAAGCAGCAACAAATTTCAGACGTGTATTTTTGGTCTCCAAATTGTCAGGTTTTAAGGAAGCTTAGATGAGAGGGTTTTGGACGTGATAAGCAAGCAAAACTAAGCTCCAAGATTCATTATTGAGCTGCTTGAGGTGCCTGCTTAATTTGGTCCAATAATAAGCAAGTTTACTTAGGTAGGAAAGCCTCTTATTGGACCACAATGTTACACGCGGTTCAACATGTTCAGCAGCCTTCCTTTCTTTCTGCTTTGGGCGGCAGCCATTTCTTATCCAAATGGGGCGTGTGACCTGTGGTTGGAAAGCTATTGAAGTTTATAAGACCCTCCAATTGGTTTTGTAGCCAAAAGATCAACCAATAGGGAGAAAAGACAAAAATGGTGAAAGGTGTGCTGACTGAAATTTGGCAGCAACATAAGTTAGAATATTTTAAGCTTTCTTTTGTACTTTTATTATTTTATTTTGTAAGGTAAAGATACCCTTTATGTACTATATAAGAAGTATTAGGTTATCTTGTAAAATAGAGATTTAGGCAATGAAATGAATAAAAGTTGGAGTGTGAAACTCTTAAGAGAAAACCGTAACGTTTTCTTGGTGACTTAGTGAGTGAAGCTAAGTTATTTATCCTAAAATCTTAATTCTCTTTGCATGTCAATTCCATTGAGTGTTAGGGATTAAGTAGGTTGATTATTAATTACTAATTGCATTAATAATACCTTAGATTGGTGGTTCTTTGGTTAGTGGCAAGTGGTGGTAGTTCGTTCATTCGAACACGGATTGTTATCAAGTTTTCGATTTCTTCTTTGTTAGTCTAATGCGCTCCTTGTTCTAAATCAATATGTATCAGATATTATTTCATATATATGCTTGGATATTTCTCTTGTATAGATTCGTTATTAAATCCGTTAATACACATATAATCCGTAATTTATATTATTTTGTTGAGAATTAGATTCTTTAGGTAAAATTTAATAAATAATTAAAAAATGTTTTGATGCTAAATATTTTATATGATGCATATTATGGTTACTTTAAAATATTGTATTACATGATGCATATTTAGTCTAAGTTTATACGATGTATATTATGGTTAACTTAATAAATATTTTATTACACGATGCATAATTTGGTTAACTTCATAAATTTAATGTTTTCATTTTAATAAAGTAATTTATAAGCTAATTTTTCATGTTCAATAAAATTAAATAATAATTGATTAATAATATTAGAAATGTTGTGATATTATTTGAATTGTTTTCGAAAAATATTAGTTGAATAATGTGTTTAAATGCTAAATTTCTTGTGGGTTTTAGTAAGATAAATAGAATTCGTGGGACAGTGGGTGCCTCACCCACCTTGGCGCGAGCAAGAGGGGAAGCTTCGACTGACGGAAAGGACTCATCATCGCCTCATATCCCGCCTCATATCCCGCAAGGACCCATGTACCAGAGATCGTGCTTTGGTAGGTCCTACATTTGGAGGTCGACGACGAGCTGGCGACGAAAAGTTTACACGTTCCTGTAGTGCCTCATGCTCTACAGACGCGTCTGGTAGTAGGAGTAAGAGGGTGTCGATAGAGGATAGTTTTTGGAAGGTGAGTGGGTCGATGTCTGGTGGTCCCATGGACGATTCCATGATACCGAGTTATGGGGGACATGTTGTTGCCCGCATATTGGCTGGACAGTATAGGGGGTTTTGAATTGTGTGAACTGTTAGAAGGATTGTGTGAAGCTTATAGGGTGGTACGCGAGCAAGAGTGACCCAATTAGGGAGTTGGTGGATAAAAATGGGTTGTCTCATTTGTAGGATATCATGTTCGAGAAATTGAATATGCTGTTGGTATCGGCTTTTGTTGAGAGATGGCAGCCGGATACGAATAGTTTCCACTTACTGTTTGGTGAGATCACGATCATGTTGCACGACGTTGAGGCCATTCTTTGTGTTCCGACTGATGGGAGGATTATCGGGGATTACGAAACATGGGACGACTTGAGGACTAGAACCGATGTATAACTATCAGCTGTCTCATTCCTCACAACGGCATGACACGGTCGTTGCACGTGCCAAATATATATACCTAACTTAGCCTACTTTAGGGCAAGAAAGGGTCGATTCCACAAGGAAGCAAAGATTAGCAAGGTTTGAAAGTAATTAAGCGAGCTAAGGCTATTTTTGGTGATTTTTGAGATTAATTGATCAACTAAGAAAACAAGAACTAATTAGCTAACAATTAAACTAAATGATTTGGGTTTAACAATAATAAGAAGACACTAGGGATAGGGGAATCACTAGTTAACCAATTGCTAACCTATTCGTCAAGCCAAGGGGATTCATTAGGTTTAACTAAGGGACTAAGGTCGCTCATATGTTTCCTAATTAATCTCTCGAGCTAATTAGGAGGACTTAATCAACCAATTTTACCTATTCTCATGGTAAAATCAATTGATCAATTATTTCCATAACTCGTAGCAATTCGATGAAGGTCCTAGGAAGCCTAACACCTATTCTCATGGTGAAGTCAACCTATTGACTAACCTAAGGTCCATCAAAAGCTTCATCTCTCAATCCTTTACTTTTGATCCCCTAATCTAATTCAATTGATGATCAAACAATTAAACAAGCAATTAAATAGGTTAGTCAACCCAATTTCTCCTAAATCTACCCCCTAGCTTGACTTTTGAGGTCAACTCATGATCAACCTAGTTCATCCCCTTCCCCTAGCCTATAAACTACTCTAAAGCCATTAAAGAAGCAAAATGAAAAGTTTGAGGTATTAAATGAAGATCAACAATGGTAGAAATCAACATAATGAGCTAAACATCAACTAACCAACACTAATCAAAAGCTTAAACAAGATAAACAAGTAAATAGGCAAAATAAAGCAAAGATAGAACAAATACTCTAATTAGATGAACATAAAAGGAGAAAACTCCATAGAAATACCTTCAATAAGCTTCAAAATGAATTCAAGATCAACTTTATCTTTCTAAAAACTACTTCTCTCTCTAAAGTTTCTCTCTCTAATTAAGCTAACAATGATTCTGAAATTAAAAAGATAGTTTAAGATTATTACAAAACTAGATTAATACCCCGTAGAAAATAAGGTCAAAATCGTAAACACGAAGTAAAACTACGGAGCCTGGGCCAATGGAGCGCCCGCTCCTCACAACATGGAGCGCCCGCTCCCCAAACGCTCCTGGGTCGCTCCAGCTCACTGATCCTCTGTCTTCATTTCTTGACCCCTGGAGCGCCCGTTCCCCTGTTATAAGCCTCTTTTTGCTTTATAACCTTCAAAATTCTCGAGGCAAATGTTAGATGGGGAGGGGGGTATGCACATGCATATGCAACAACCTATATATACATCCTAACTATATGCAAATTAGCTAATCTAGATGCTAAACACAAGATAATAAGAAATGATGAAAAAGAGAAGGAAAAGGAAGTTAAATGACCTAAAATGCATCTAAATGCCCTAAAACTACATGCAAATAAGTGAACCTAAAGTCCACTTATCACGGCATACGCACAAGGAAGTTATGATTACAAGGTGAGACACCAGCTATTTCGATGAATGACATCTTATACCGGTTTGTCTTGTATGTGGAATCAATACCGACAACTCAAGGATAAGTACAAATCAACTTATATCCTTCTGGATGTGCCATGAATGCATGTATGAGAACTTTATCGCCATCATCTGTTGTCCACGAGACGTATTTCATAGATCTCCCAAGGTGCAAAAACTGTTCAACTGATGATCGACCGTCATTTTGTTCCATCTTGTAAAGTACCTTTCATTGTAAATATGTTTGATGATATAATGACACTCAAGACATTGATCGATGACCTCCCTTTGTATGTTACTTATTGGTTTGGCTTGGGCATCTGTCAATCTTTGTACTAATATTTTCACCTCTTTGGATAGACCACTCCTACGTCTATGGCCCTCAGCATACACCACAAAAGCATGGTTATGAAAACCACAATCATTTTTCGCAATCTTAATAAACCACCTTCCAGTTTCCATATTCTCTTGTATAACAATCTAGAAAGGACGACCACAATACTGCATGGAAGTATTAGGACGTTATGCTAAATTCAGATCTGCCAAATTTCTTTTATATCGTGTACCCAATGAGCATTTACAGTAAAGACGCCAATGGCCGCCATCATTTTGTTTCCAAGAAAATCTCACTAGTGTAAATCCTATACCTAAAGCTATTAAATCACAATAAGCAAAGACCTCCTTATCATCCGAATTTTTTTTAATGTTCTGAATAGAATTGTAGTTAACTCTATCACCGTTATTACTCGAGTATGGCCCCTAGAATTTTAAGCTCACTATATTCCATTATGGTATTTTTAAAAATAATTATTATGTCATCATCATTTTCTCTCCCAACAATTTTCCATGCATATATACAATATTATTTCATTAACTAAAAAACGTTTCATTTAGTTAAACATGTAAATTTCCTATATACCATTTCTACATTTTGATTTTAGTTATAAATAATTATATCATCATTTTTTTTCAACAATAACACCCACCACAACAACTAAGCCTTATCCCAAAAAGATTTTGGGTTGGCTAACATGAATCGTCATCTGAAACTTTTGCCAAAGGAGATAGCATCGACAAGTGTGATAAAAAGTTTTTAAAAGGTTTAAGTTTGTAAAAGTTTTTAAGAAGGTTTACACCAAAAAACGTTTTAAAAGCGGTTTTCAACAAAAAGTTCTAACAGAAAGAAAAACATAATTAAGAAAAACAAATAAATAAAGTAATCACACCCCTTCCTACACGTGGATACTGCTCCTTCACCCACTTCTATCCAACGACATGATCTCCTCGATCCCAATAGCAAATTACTCAAAAACAAACTCAAATAAGATAGAGGAGTTCATACTTAATATTAAACTTACTTCTAACATGCCTTAACGAAAATAACTCATGGAAGAATTCATACTATCCTCATTATATTACAAGTATAAAATCAGATTTTCCAAGAGTAAGACATAGCATGATACTCATTAACTTTAAACAATAAATTAGCCAAATTAACATTACATAAACATGAAAAATTTGCAAGAAATAAAATATAGAGAACCATAATTTTATTTGACATGAAAACAACGAAAGATCTAAACTAAAGCATACGAGCTTCTATTCATTCCATTATTCTAACCTTTAAATTATATGAATTATAGTCTAAGGTACATTGCTCGTTACCTTGATTTTCGGTGCAAAATAATACTTGGATAACATACAAAGATGAGGATAAGATTGCTCCCGAAAACTCCAAGAAAATTGTGATGACACGTCTGATAAAAACAAAAATTACGACCACATCTTCTAGTTTCTTAATTCAAAAACTAATTGCACCACGATTAAGATTGTTCCGAGTAGGTAGATTTTGACTACTTACACACCCAAATCCGGTACGATACGAATCAACATTTGATATTCATCACACATTTGACATTGACCACAAAACACATATGAAGATAATAATTTGTGGAACCGACTAAATCAACAAGAATATGCCATTTTGCCATAGAATCTTTGCACTAGATTAATTGTAGATAGTTGCAGGAAGTAAGAACTTCATACAGTTTGCAATATGAACATACAATCAATAAAATCTTTGTAAGTTGAAGTAAAATCAACTAAATTTGATGGAAGTATAATGTTTTACTGGTTGGGATCAGAAAATGGTCATTGTGGAAGGAAAAGTGAGAAGCAAAGAGAGAAATAGCTCTCAAGCACAAGTTATTGCATACACCTAGGAGTACACGACTCTGTGTAATCCTGATGGCAATTCACGTTAATATTAAGAATAATAGGGGCTGAATAGTAATTTTGCGAATATTAAAAAGGCTTCACCCAACTCATTCCCACGCTACCTCCTTCCTTCTTCTTACTTATACCAGACATTCTCATGGTTTCTCCTTCTTCTTTGAAATTATTTTTCTTGTTTATCAATCTTTTGTGTTTTTCGCTTGCTTTTTGGTTGAATTCACTCAATTATTTTGGAGATCTATTCAAGAACATATTTGTTGGTTTCACTATTTTGATGATGACAAATAATGTAATTTTTAGTATAGACTTTTATTAGGGTTTATTTCATAGCTTTTAGACTTAGTATTTCTTAGGTTTTTATTTTATATGATTAGTGTTATTTTTTCTTAGTCAAATGCTTAGTAATAACTAGTTTTAACTTACGGAGAAATGGTAATGAATTTAACCTAATTATGTTTTAAACCTAATTATTATATGTACTTGATTTATATATCACTCGATTTTTATATATATAGTTTGCTTTGAGATAATCCTAATGTCATGGAACTTTATTTGAGTAAAATTAATTCCATGATATTAGTTGTGTTAGTTTGTTAGCATTGTGCAGATTTTGATAAAATGGATCATCATGCATCAACAAACTATAAAACAGGATGCTACAATGGAGGAAACAAGATAAACACAACAACCCTAGTATCTAGGAGGATCTGACGAGCTGCCAGTCAGTTCCTAGATTTAGGAATCTCAACAACCTCTTGGTACTCATCTTGACAACGAACTGCATGGAGATAAGGTTGACTAGGGTTGCTGATTCTGTTAGAGATTTTCATGCGCACAAAAATCATCTTTAAGAGCGGATATTGGGATAATCTTATGGA